>LR880968.1:53040195-53061726 GCA_904067115.1 Aegilops sharonensis | reverse complement strand
AGGGAGGCAGATGATGAGCCGGCAACCGAGGCAGACGCATCCAGCGACAAGCAAGGGGCTTCGCCGTCAAGCTCTGGTCCCGACAAGGACAGATCAGCGCAGGGTTGCGACAAGACACAGAAGAAGATGGTGCAGCGCCCAGTTTACTTTGTCAGTTCCCTTCTGCAAGGGGCTAGGTCAAGGTACTCTGGTGTGCAAAAGTTGCTTTTCGGCCTCCTCATGGCCTCGAGAAAGCTGCGCCATTACTTCCAAGCACATGAGATAACAGTTGTCACTCGCTTTCCGTTGAAAAGGATATTACAAAATCCAGAAGCAACAGGCAGAATTGTCGAGTGGGCACTGGAACTGTCAAGCTTTGGCCTCAAGTTTGAAAGCACTTCAACTATTCAAAGCAGAGCATTGGCAGAATTCATAGCAGAATGGACGCCAACGCAAGATGAAGAAATTCCAGAGACGAGCATCCCCGTCGAGGAGGCAAATAAAGAATGGCTGATGTACTTCGATGGTGCCTTCTCGCTGCAAGGCGGCGGTGTCGGCGTGCTGCTTATCGCACCCACCGGAGAGCACCTCAAGTACATAGTCCAGATGCACTTTCCCAAGGAACAAGCAACAAACAATACTGCAGAGTATGAAGGTTTGCTTGCCGGTCTCAGGATTGCGGTAGACCTTGGGATCAAGAAGCTCATTGTCAGGGGGGACTCACAACTTGTCGTCCGCCAAGTAAATAAAGATTATCAGAGTCCGTTGATGGAAGCCTACGGCGATGAAGTGAGAAAGCTAGAAGAGCACTTTGAAGGCCTGCAAATGGAACACGTTCCAAGAGCTCATAATGATATAGCTGATGGCCTCTCCAAATGTGCCGCACTTAAGTTACCTGTGGAACCAGGGATTTTGTGCTCAAGCTAACTCAGCCAACCGTAACACCATCAACAGGATAGTGCAAGAAGAGAAAATTGGTTTCCGGCGACTACTTTCCGGCAGAGCTCCCTGGAGCCGCCGCCAAGAAGGTCCCTAAAATCAATGCAAATATCACTGAGGAGCAGTCTGCTCCGACAAGCCTTGCGGTTTGTTTCGTTGAAGCAAACGCTCCCGACAAGCTTTGCTCCGACAAGCTTGCTGGGGATCATCAAGCTCCGGCAGAACTGCAGGTTCTTGCCGTGGAAGCTAATGATCCCGCAGTGGTAGACGAGCCTTTGGTCCTTGTTGTTGAGCCACAGGCTCCAGCATGGGCGCAGCAAATCGTCCATTTCCTTCAGACAGGAGAACTTCCCGAAGAGCAAGAAGAAGCGGAAAAAGTAGCCCGGCAGTCAAGTGTGTACCAGTTTGTTGACAACATCCTGTACAGAAGAAGACTCAACCGTGTGAAATTGAAGTGTATTTGCCAGGAAGATGGACAGAAGCTGTTGGCGGAGATACATGGAGGCATATGTGGTCACCACATTGGCGCGAGAGCACTTGCCGGCAAAGCTTTCCGGCAAGGTTTCTTCTGGCCAGAAGCCCTCTAGGATGCAACTGCACAAGTAACCAAGTGTGAAGCGTGCCAGTTCCATTCCAAACAGATACATCAACCAACTCAAGCTCTCCAGACGATCCCTTTATCCTGGCCCTTTTCGGTCTGGGGGCTCGATATCCTCGGCCTTTTCCCCCGAGCTGTCGGGGGCTTTGAGTACTTGTACGTCGCAATCGACAAGTTCACAAAGTGGCCAGAAGTGGAACCAGTGAGGAAGGTGACAGCACAGTCAGCAGTCAAGTTCTTCAGGTCAATTGTTTGCCGTTTTGGGATTCCCAACAGAATCATCACCGACAACGGCACACAGTTCACGAGCCGCACCTTCATGCAGTACGCCCAAGATCTTGGCGCCAAGATCTGCTTTGCTTCTGTTGCTCATCCGAGAAGCAACGGTCAAGCAGAGAGAGAAAACGCTGAAGTGCTGCGGGGACTCAAGACCAGAACTTTCGACAGGCTGCGCAAGTGCGGAAGAAACTGGATCGAGGAGCTGCCGGTGGTTCTTTGGTCGATCAGGACGACGCCAAATCGAGCCACTGGCCAGACACCTTTCGCTCTAGTCTATGGAGCAGAGGCAGTTCTCCCCACGGAACTCGTATACGGTTCACCTCGAGTGCTCGCTTATGATGAGCTCGAGCAAGAGCAGCTGCGACAAGATGACGCGCTGCTCCTCGAGGAAGATCGTCTTCAGGCTGCTGTACGAGCTGCTTGCTACCAGCAAGCTTTGCGTCGCTACCATAGCCGCAAAGTTAATGCCAGAAGCTTCGAGGAAGGCGACCTTGTTCTTCGGCGCGTTCAATCCGCCAAGAATTCCAACAAGTTGACGCCGAAGTGGGAAGGCCCTTATCGGGTGAAACGAGTCACTAGGCCCGGCGCTGTCCGCCTTGAGACCGAAGATGGCGCTCCGGTGAGCAATTCCTGGAATATAGAGCATCTTCACAAGTTTTTCCCATAAGGCGCGGTTGCCGGAACCCGTTCCGGCAACCACCCTTTTGTACAAGTCTTGCCACTGTTGCATGTAATCCTTTGTACAAAGCCGGGCGCAGACCCCGTGCATCAGTAAAGCCTATGTGTTGCGCACAACTTGTCAATACATGCTCTCATAATCTTATATGCATGTGTTTACTAACATTTTGTGCAGCATCCACACCCGGTAAGCGATAACGAGCCACTAGGCTCCATAACTTTATTTTCTCTTCATTCTTCTCAAACAAGAAGAAGGTTCATCCACCCACAAGTTAACCGGGGGGGAAGGAGAAGATAATAGTGTGGGCCGCCAAGCGTCGCTCGAGGAACCGTCGCCTTGCCGGGAAATGGACAACAGAGAAACTAAGTTGCTAAGTTTAAACGACCATTTTTAAATTTTAAGTTATCTTCCTCGAACGATAGTACTTTGTATGGAAAACCTGTGCGCGGAGGAACCGACTCGCGATTAGCTTGCGCCCTTACTTTGTTTCGAGTCCGCTCAACAACTTAAGTGTGCTGCAACTAGTTGCGACAAGGTTGCTTGTCGGAGGCGGCATCGCCAGCAGGCTGCTGAAGTTCCGCACTCAGCGCTCGCGGCAAAGGTGTTCGCACTGACAAGTTCCCCTAAAAGCGTAGGGTATAAACATACAAGGGAAGGAATCGAGTAAAGGAAATAACATTGCATTCGATTGCCTAAGATAGTGTATATTACATAATAACTTGTCGCGGATCTAATAGATTTTTCACCTAAACATGATCTACAGCGACAAGGGAAAGATAAGCTTGGCGGCCTAATCCACGCGGTCGCCATCGAGCCTCTTGACTCCGCTCACCCTGTCCACAATGGGTGCGACAAGGGCCTTGAGTGCTTCAACGTCTGCGGATGGAGGCAGGGACTTGAGGACTTTGCTGAAGTCGACGCCTGGGTTGCGGAAGGCCACCTTCATCAACACCTTCTGGAGAGCCCCGGCGCAGACTTGGCGCGACTCCTCCGCCAGCTGCTTTGGGATCTCCTCCCGGAGCCGCTGGAGACCCGTCAGCACGCCTTTGAAGAATAGGCTGAGCTTGACGCTGGGTTGGAGGTTCTCGTCGGTGGAGTACCCAAGATCCGTCATCCCCAACTCCATCAGCTCATTATGGATGCCGGCGGCGGTGTCCACAAGACCTTCTGTCCAGTGCATTATGCTATCTCGGAGATTGTTCTGGGCGGTCATAGCATTCGACAGCAACTCCTCGGTGGCCTTGATCTTTTCCAACAGGCCCGTTTCCCGCTCCTTGGCGCCATTCAACGTCTCCGTCAGGGTGGTCAGTTTCAGCTCCAGATCCGCCTTGACGTCCTTGGCGGCATCGATCTCCTTGATCTTTTCAGCGAAGCGACCTTGCAGCTCGCCGAGGGTGTAGGCGTTCTTCTCGCGCTCGCGCTTCAACCCGGCGACCTCCTCGGCGCTCTTCTGGAGGGTGGACTCCAGCCGAGCCACCCTCGTCTCCAATTCCCTCTTGGCGGCCTCGGCAGCCGCAGCAGCATCCTTTGCCTCTTGAAGTGGCCCGCCAATCGTTTGCTCGCGCGCGGCGAGATCTTCCTCGTAGCTGTCGAGGTTGATCTTCCGCTGCGCCAGCTCACCTTCTCGTGCGGAGAGCTTCTCGCCGGCAAGCCTCTGCTGCTCCTCGACCTCGCCCTTCTCCAAGATGAAGGCCGTGCGCTCCTCAGCAAGCTGCTCCCGCGCCTCTGCTATATCCCGGAGAGTTTCTTTGTTGGCGCGCCGGAGCTCTTCCGTGCGTTTCTCCAAGTCAGCTCCCGCCCTCGCGACAAGCGCCTCCCTGGACTCCAGTTTGGCTTGTCGGGCGCGGTAGAGCGACAGCAACCTCCTTAGCAACTGCTCCTCCTCAGGCTCACCGCTGCTGCTGCTCGAAGCATCGACCAGCGACAGCCCGGCGGAGGCAAGCAGTTCCGCGTCGAAGGTCTCCCCCTCGGCCGGTGCCCTGGAGCTTGATGCCCAGGGGAGCTTGATAAAGACACCTTCGCCGGCCTTTAGATAGGCGCCGGGCTGGGGCTCTTCGGAGTCAGGCGCGGCGTCGGTGGCGGGAGGATCGGCGGTCGGTGCAGCGCCCGGCGCTCTTGCGGCCTCAGGGCCGTCAGTACGATCGCCAGATTCCTCCCCAGCCTCTGCACCAGCAGCCTCGGCGGCCTCCTCGCTGGCGGGCCCGTCAACGCCAGCCTCCTCCTCCATGTTGGCGGCGTCGACATTCTCGCCGCGAGCGTCCTCCTCGCCGGCAGCCTCAGTCTCCACCGGATCTCCGGCAGGTGGATCTGATGGTCAAAAGAAGAAAGAACAAGTCAAGCAAATGTTCGAAAGAGAAGAACAGAAGAAAAGAGAATCCAAGGGATGTTTTCAAACAAGAAAATCACCTGCAGTGGGATCTGTTGCCGCGGTCTCCACAACCGGAGGGTCGTCGGCGCTGGTCCTTGTCGGGGAGGCTCCCCTTGTCGGAGAGGCCTCCCTTGCCGGAGAGCGCTCCCTTGGCGGAGTGTTCTCCCTTGGCGGCGTAGTTGAAGCAAGCAGAACTTCGGGAGTGACCTCCGGTGCTTCCTGATGAGGCTGCTCTGCTCCTACACAATTCAACAAACCAGATATCAGTGACGGAGAAGCACCCAAGCACACCTAGCCATGAGAAATGAACCAAACACTTACGCTGGGGGCTGGGCTGGGGGCTGCTCTGTTGAAGGGTTGCCAGATCCGGCAAGGGAGCCCCGGATGTGCCCCCTGTTGCCACAGGGGAGTCATCTGAGACGACAAGCACCGGAGTCTTGGCCCTCTTCGACGCCCTCTGAGCT
This sequence comes from Aegilops sharonensis, assembly GCA_904067115.1. Lineage (NCBI taxonomy): Eukaryota > Viridiplantae > Streptophyta > Magnoliopsida > Poales > Poaceae > Aegilops > Aegilops sharonensis. The sequence continues at coordinate 53,056,420 of LR880968.1, read as the reverse complement.
AGCGTCCTGAAGAAGGAGAAGGTTCGGAGTGAAGCCAGTCAGATATAAGAAAAAGCAATAAATCGGAAGATTACAAGTAGCAGCGACAAGATCTTACTCTTCCTCTTCTTCCTCGGAGCTGAGGACGGAGAGATCAAACTCCGCTCCGGCGCGACGAATTGGGGGAGAAGATTCCCTCGAACGCTTGGCGGGTGCAGGGGCCGCGACTCCAGAAGACCCCGCGCCCGTCGCCGTGGCGGAATGAGGCGCTCCTGCGGCAACAGTGCTTGCCGTGGTGGAGCGCGTCGGGCGGCGAGGCAGCTGTTAGACTATATGCCACCCCGCCACTTCTCCAGTCTTGCGGAGACGTCTCCTTGGCGGGACAGCGGGCCCCTCCTGCGGCAAGCTACTTGACGGCGGAGGAGAGGGGTCCCCGGCAGGCTCGCTCGGTTCGTTGTCGGGCTCGGTCTTCTCCTCCTCACCGACGAACTCTTCTCGGTCGGCAAGGCTTGCCGCCTCGGCCGTCTCTGCCTCCTCGACAGTGAACCCAAATACGCCGGCGGCAGCAGCCTCTGCGGCCTCCTCCAACCTCGTGGCGATGCGCGCCATCTCCTGATCGGTGGTGTCGCGGGTGAGCCGCCTCTGCTCGTCGGCGCGGATCGGCACCTCCACCAAGTAGTCGAAGAACTGCTGCACGACGTCGTTGGCGGGCTCCTGCCAAGTTGGAACGATTCCATGGGAATCGCACAACGGCATTATCACGCGGATGCTGTCAAGCGACGAGTTGTTGCACAAGGGCACAACTCCCCTCGGCAACATGCACCACCCGGGGTTGTCCGCTTCAGGCTTGAACAACTCCCGCAGCATGCCGTCAAGCTCCAAGGTAGTAACATTCCAATTCAAACCCGGGCGCAGCCTCATGATGTCCGCCGCGTTCTGGAATTCCCAAGCAGGCCTCCCTCTCTCCTGCAAGGGCGCAATGCGGCGGCGAAGGAAGTCCGCGCCAACTGCTCCTACGGTAAGCCCTGCTTGCCGGAGATGCAAAATCCTAGTCACGGCAATCTTCAACTTGTCGTCCTCCGGCGCCAAGTTGCTCCAATCGTTGCCGCGAACTATGGGGGTCTGGCGCAGGGCGGTGAAAGGCTGTGGCTCCTCCTCTAAGATCCAACACCAGTCAGCTCTCCACTCCTCCCACTTGTTGCGCAACTCTCCGTCAAGATACGCTTCCTTCTTGCCGATCCTAGAGGTCCATGCAATTCCTCCGGCAAGCGGCTCTCCTCTCTCTACGCGGGGTGAGAAGTAGTGGCGGAAGAGTGAGACATTTGGATGGACCCCGACAAAGTTCTGGCAGAGGTGTGCAAAAACGGCCATGGTGAGGATGGCGTTGGGGGTGAAGTCAAGGAGGCGGAGGCCATATGTGTTCATGACATCACAGAAGAATTCAGAAAAGGGTGGACAGAGCCCGCAGTGGAAGAAAATCGTGAAAAAGGGGTACCCGATGGAGACTTTATCGGACATGGCGGCGGAGATCACCCCCGTGCGCAGGTGCGCCCGCGTCGCCGTTGACCAGAAAAGGTAGTATAGCTCCCGCAGCTCCTTCCTGTCGAGCAGAGGACCGAAGAGGGCCCGCTCCTTCCGCAGCGCCGCGAGCCGCTGCGCCTCGGCCGATTTCACGCCTTTTCCCTTGTCGGCCTTCGGATCCATGGGGAGAGGTGGTGGAAGAAGTCGACGGCGTTGGTGGCGCCGGTGGCAAGGGAGGGGGCGGAGCGTCGCTCTCTTTGGGCTCGAGGAGAAAGGGGAAAGCAACGGGGGTTTTCTAATGTGACAGCGAGGGCAAGTGGGTGCCCTGCCCCTGTTCCCCCTGCTTATAAAGGGGGGAGGGGACGGGCGTTCCGATTTTTCACATTAAAGAAAGCCCCACGATCTCCCCCACGACGCCACGTCCGGTGCGTGACGTTCGTGGGAGGCGTGGTGGGTCCAAGGCGAGTAACGGCGTAATAAAGACCACGCGTGCCCGTGCACTGTTTTGGGCCTGACCCAACAGAGCTTGGCGTCGTGTGAGGCCCAGGCCCGGGGGCTCCTGTCGGTGTACTAGAGTAGGGGTACCCCTAGCACCCCGAACTCGTGCACGGGCAGTTGCAGCACCCCGCGGCAGGGCTAACCTGATGATCGCCAAGATCCTCAGCGGCTCCTCTGGAGCCATTCAATAACAAAGTAATCAAGGCCCCGGCAAGAGGAGCTTGTCGGGAAGGCCACTCAGGGCACGAAGGAAACAAGACCCCGGCAAGAGGAGCTTGCCGGGAAGGCTTGGTGAGCGATAAGCTCCCGAGCGCGACAAGAACCTTGCCGCGGCAAGGTACTCGCCGCGGCAAGTGACCTCTCTTCATCTCCGCTCCAGCTCACCCACCAACGTGTCACCACGGGGCTCTCCCAAGCACGCGTGTCGACGGGCTGTGCAACCAGCGGGGAGCAGCGATAAGCGGCGCTGACAAGCTACCATCGTGGCAAACGGAGGCGCACTTGACGGTCCCTGTTACACTGTTCGGGCGACTGAGACGGGCATTGATGACTCATGTCCCTTGCCGTCAGAGTTAGGTATAGATTACTGTACACTGTACAAAGCGGTGTACCAACCTATGTTTTTACTATCTTACCCTTCCCTACTTGCCACATGTGGTGACCCCTTGTGCCTATAAAAGGAGGCCCAAGTGCAACGTAGAAAGGGTTCGGTTCGGTTCGGCTCCGGCTTAGTTCATTCTACTCATACGAGACCACACTCAGGCTAGGTTTTGTAGCTCCCATTGCTCCCTAGCAAGAACACAATATAATCCACAAAGCAGCAGTAGGAGTGTTATCTCTCCGGAGAGCTCCGAAGCTGGGTAAATCTGCTCGTGTGCATCGCTTCGATCCGCTCTTTGTGCAATCTCCGCCCCCCTCCGAACCACAAGGGACCCAGGTCCCATAGGTGTTCGTGGGCCACGATCAGTTCTCCCCGACATAATGGGTTATGTTTTCTCACATCTCAGTTAAAGTATATTGTCATGGATCATTCAAACATGTTGAGCTTGCCTTTCCCCCTCATGCTAGCCAAATTCCTTGCACCAAGTAGAGATACTACTTGTGCTTCCAAACATCCTTAAAACCCGTTTTTCCATGAGAGTCCACCATATCTACCTATGGATTGAGTAAGATCCTTCAAGTAAGCTGTCATGTTGCATGTAATAAAAATTGCTCTCTAAATATGTATGACTTATTAGTGCGGAGAAAATAAGCTTTATACGATCTTGTGATGTGGAAGTAATAAAAGTGACGGACTGCATAATAAAGGTTCATATCACAAGTGGCAATATAAAGTGATGTTCTTTTGCATTAAGATTTCGTGCATCCAACCCAAAAAGAACATGACGACCTCTGCTTCCCTCTACGAAGGGCCTATCTTTTACATTATGCAAGAGTCAAGGTGATCTTCACCTTTCCTTTTTACATTTTATCCTTCGGCAAACACCTCGTGTTGGAAAGATCCTGATATATATATCCAATTGGATGTAAGTTAGCATGAACTATTATTGTTGACATTACCCTTGAGGTAAAACGTTGGGAGGCAACACTATAAGCCCCTATCTTTCTCTGTGTCCGATTAAAACTCCATAACCATAAATATTGCGTGAGTGTCAGCAATTGTGAAAGACTAAATGATAGTTTAGTATGTGGACTTGCTGAAGAGCTCTTATGTGGACTCTTTCCTATGTTACGCTAAATTGCAGTTGCTTCAATGACTGAGATTATAGTTTGTTAGTTCTCAATGAAGTTTCTGATTCATACTTGACATTGTGAATAGATTGTTACTTGAGCATAAGAAATCATATGACAAAATATATATATGTTGCTGTTATAAGAATGATCATGATTCCCTCATGTCCGTATTTTATTTTATCGACACCTCTATCTCTAAACATGTGGACATATTTTTCGATATCGGCTTCCGCTTGAGGACAAGCAAGGTCTAAGCTTGGGGGAGTTGATACGTCCATTTTGCATCATGCTTTTATATCGATATTTATTGCATTATGGGATGTTATTACACGTTATGTCACAATACTTATGGCAATTCTCTCTTATTTTAAAAAGTTTACATGAAGAGGGAGAATGCCGCCAGCTGGGATTCTGGGCTGGAAAAGGAGCAAATATTAGAGACCTATTCTGCAGAGCTCCAAAAGTCCTGAAACTCCACGGAAGTTATTTTGGGAATTAATAAAAAATATCCAGCGAAAGAAATACCTGAGGGGGGCCACCCACCACCCACGAGGGTGGGGGGCGCGCCCTACCCCCTGGGCGCGCCCCCTGCCTTGTGGGCCACCTGGCAGACCTCAGGTGCCCATCTCCTGCTATATGAAGTCTTTTACCCTGGAAAAAAAATCATAAGCAAGCTTACGGGACGAAACTCCGCCGCCACGAGGCGGAACCTTGGCAGAACCAATCTAGGGCTCCGGCGGAGCTGTTCCGCCGGGGAAACTTTCCTCCGGGAGGGGGAAATCATCACTGTCCTCATGACCAACAATCCTCTCATCGGGAGGGGATCAATCTCCATCAACATCTTCACCAGCACCATCTCCTCTCAAACCCTAGTTCATCTCTTGTATCCAATCTTTGTACCAAAACCTCAGATTGGTACCTGTGGGTTGCTAGTAGTGTTGATTACTCCTTGTACTTGATGCTAGTTGGTTTATTTGGTGGAAGACCATATGTTCAGATCCTTAATGCATATTAATAGCCCTCTGATTATGAACATGAATATGCTTTGTGAGTAGTTACGTTTGTTCCAGAGGACATGGGTGAAGTCTTGCTATTAGTAGTCATGTGAATTTGGTATTCGTTCGATATTTTGATGAGATGTATGTTGTCTATCCTCTAATGGTGTTATGTGAACATCGACTACATGACACTTCACCATTATTTGGGCCTAGAGGAAGGCATTGGGAAGTAATAAGTAGATGATGGGTTACTAGAGTGACAGAAGCTTAAACCCTAGTTTATACGTTGCTTCGTAATTAAGGGGCTGATTTGGGTCCACATGTTTCATGCTATGGTTAGGTGAAAGGATCGAGATGGACCTAGAGGGGGGGGGTGAATTGGTAAAATTGCAAATTTTAATTATTACTTAGCAATTTTAGGCAATAATGCGGAATATGAAGGTGAGCCTAACAATTTCAAGTGAGTACTAAGTACTAAGCAAGTAACACAAGCACATAAGTAAGCAAGCACAATATGATGTAAGTAAGTGCAAAGAGATAAGTAACCACAAGTAGAGAGTTAGGGTTAGGAATAACCGCAACTCTGGGAGACGAGGATGTATGCCGATGTTCACTTCCTTGGAGGGAAGCTAGTCACCGTTAGAGAGGTGGATGTTACCACGAAGGCACACCAACGCGACGAAGGCTCACCCTATTCTCCCTTTGAGACAACACCACGAAGGACTTTCTCAACCACTAGTGGTAGACTTTGGGTGGTCTCCAAACCCTCACAAACTTTTCCGGGGGTAATCACCCTACCGCCTAGGAGTCTCCAACCTCCAAGAGTAACAAGAACGTTGGGGAAAAGCTCAAGACTTGCTCAAATCACAAATTCCTTTGGTGCAAAGAAGGGGAAGGATTGGATCTATCACTTGACTGGAGAACTCTCAAACGTTCCTAAATCCCTCGGGGATCTAGGATTTTGTGTAGAGGATTGAGAGAGAGAGTGAAGAGTTTTCTTGGCAAGCTCAAAGTGAATGGTCAACCTTATCCCGTGGAAGGGAGAGGTATATATATAGTAGGTATGGAAAAGTGACCGTTAGCGACACTTAAGTGCACAGGATAGGTTAGATGCCCGGACAACACCGGACGTCCGGTGGCACAAATAAGTCTGGACATCCGACAAACATCGGTCGTCCGGCCACTTGGAATATATGAGCCACGAATTAGTACACAGGATACGGACGTCCGAGACGTGCCGGTGGTCCGGAGCCCGGACGACCGGAGAAGCCCGGAAATCCATAAATATGGTTCTGTATGGTTCTGTGGTGAAAGTACCGGACGTCCAAGACCTGTCGGTCGTCCGAAGGTCGGATGTCCGGAGAGTTCTGGAAATCCGTCAATACCATTCTGTAAAGGAAACACGGTTGACCGGAGGGAGCCGGACGTCCGGACAACTGAGAGGTACCGGACATCCGTAGAGTACCGGACGACCAGAGAGAAAAAGCAGGAGTTGTGGATTTTGAGCAAGTCTTTCACTAGATCCAGTGATCCCCTCTTAATAGTGCGAGATCCCTATACTCAAGAACAAACCGTAAACAAAGCCAATGTCTTGTATCTCCATTCTTGAGTTATATGCATTTTGTCCCTAGTCATGATCCACACGCACGGTCTTTGAGACATTATCCTGAGATATACATGATAAACATGATTAGTCCAAAGCACACATGTTGTCATCAACATCAAAATATGATTAAGGGCATGATTGCACTTTCAATCTCCCCCTTTTTGGTAGTTGATGACAACATATATGCACACACACAAAAAATAGTAATCGAAAGGATTTGTTGTGGAGCTCAATAATCAAGAATAAGTAAGGAGTGAGCTCCCCCTCAATATGATACCATAGAGACTAAACATGAAGAGGGCTCCCCCTCAAAATGATACCAATACTAGTAATCGAAAGGATTTGTTGTGGAGCTCAATAATCAAGAATAAGTAAGGAGTGAGCTCCCCCTCAATATGATACCATAGAGACTAAACATGAAGAGGGCTCCCCCTCAAAATGATACCAATACAACCAAATCTCATACACAAGATAATCAAGCAGTAAGCTTCATATAGATTCATCACTCATAGCATAGAACATAAGTTTCGACAATCTCATAACATAAGTTCGATACAAGCTAATCCACAGTCATAGCAATGAGTTTGATTACAAGTTAAATAAGCTAATATTATAATGAGCTATGCATAGTGTCTACTCCCCATTGGCATCAAATATCCAAAAAAGGGGGAAAGCATAAAAGCATCAGAGATCATCCTCATCATCATCATCATGAGCACCACTGCCACCAGCCTCGTCGAAGAAATCAGCCCACTCCAGGACCCGCGGGGAAACCAAAATCAGAAGGAGGCTCATTAGGTAGATGTTCATCGTCACTCACATCATAAACTCCGGAGTCTCTCAGATGAGCCTTCAGAGCATTCTTGGAAGTGACCATGCGAGTGACAACATTGTGTTGTTGGGAGCAATGAAAGGTGAACATCTTCATCATTGCAGAGTGAGTCTGCCCAAGAAAGCGAGCAATGTGCCCAAAGGGTGCAGAACTGGAAGGAGAACGGGCAGCATGAGAAGGAACACTAGCTGTGGTGCGACGAGCAGGAGCATTAGGAGGAGGAACAAAATCATTCGCCATGTGAGCTGGAATGACCCATCGCTCATGCACGTGAGTGCGGGCAATGGGAAAAGAAGCGACACTCTCGATAAAAGCCTGAAGGAAGGGGGCATGAGGAAAGGCCCGCTTGTGCTGAAGGCTAGCGAGGCGGATCTCATGCCATAGAAAGTGTGGAACATTTATCTTCCCTTTGGGGGATGCAAAGAGGCGATGCATGAGATCAATGCAATAGCTATTGCAAGAGCCTTTGTCACCCATTTTGGGATAGATAGTGCGGATGACACACTGATAGATGATGTAATAAGGGGAGCGCCAAATGGAGACTTGGTTCAGACCCTTTTGTTTCTCTATGTTATTCGAAGTGGGTATCGGTTTGAGAAGATCCGCATAGACCTCAATGCCCTTGGGCCTATGGTTGGGGTCATCCTTGTGGATTTTGAACCCGGTATCAGGAAACCCAAGGGCATTAACAAATTGAACATAGGATGATGTGAGCATAGCGTCGGAGGTCATCCAAGTGACAGTGTTATTAGGACGAAAGTAGCATGTGGCATAGAATTGATGAATGGCAGCTTGGTTAAAGTCATGTTGAAATGCAAATGGAGCAGCAAGATTGGATGACTCAATGAGCTCAATAGCCCCAGGATATTTGTCCGGATGAGTGCGAATATGCTCTAGGTCGATGCAAACATGGAGAAACAAGCCTTTAGGAATGAAAATAGTGGTAAAGATGTCGGCTTGGACATTAGTGCGAAAACGACTGTCCTGAGAATCACTAACAACAGTAAACTGATCAACATCACGACGCAGCTTAAGATAAGATGCGACGGGAACCTCGTTGAACTGCTTAACATGGCGGCCGAGTGGTAAAGAGGCTCAAGGGAGATATGACGAGCATCACCGTGGGGTTGCACTGGAGAAGTACGAGGCTTGAAGGTGGGTCAACAAGTCCCTAGCTTGGGTGCGGTCGTGCGAACAACAACAAACGGGGCCGGTTCCACATCCTCCAGTTCATCCTCGTAGTCGGATCCTTCCGAGGAGGAGTTGCTAGACAAGTTGTGAGGACGGGCAGCACGCTTCCAAGGACGAGCCCGCTCCTGTGAGTCATCGAAGACACCACGACGATACGTGCGAGACGGCCCACCGGTGACTTGCTTGCGTGCGGAGTGCTTGGTCTTGGGCATCACGACCTTGGAGTGAGGAACACAGAGGAGAACGGCGACCGGAGCGAATCAGGCCACAGGCCGAGTATTGGACGACGGCCCCCGGAGCTTGAGCGGAGACAGAGGCGGCCCGAGCGACCGCGGCGAGGGGCGTGGCCACGTCGAGGACCCCGAGCCGTGAGCGGCCCCGGCAAGGGGCACGGGCGGCGTGTGGTCGCGGTGAGGGGTCGCGGAACAGGGGCGGCGGAGGTGGAGAACAGAGGAGAGGGAGCAAGTGGATAAAGATAACTGACAAAAACCTACCCCGCGCTATATATAGGAGCCTGAGAACTGACCGGACGACCGAAGATCAACGGACGTCCGGTGCCGAAGCAACGTCCGGACGACCGGGCATCCACGGACGTCCGACGCCTGGGCCAGGAAAAAAATATACCAGAGAGGTTTTTATGGACGACGGCGCATCCTCGGATGTCCGACGCCTGGGCCAGGAAGGGATACCAGAGATGATTTTACGGACGTCCGGATAGACCGGACGATCGGACTGAGTTCAACAGAGAAGATTTTACTGACATCCGAAGATCCACGGACGTCCGGTGCCAGAATTTTTGAGAGGAGTAGGTGCAATGGTTTGTGCTAGTGATCATGATGAGGAGATGATGATGACAGTACATAGTAAGAAAGTCTTTATTAAGCAACTAGTATCCTATGCCGACAATAATAAACATATACCTCTCAAATATTGTTCAAATGACATGAGTGGTGGCTACTGCCACCATGTATGAGTATACGTGACATGGCACAGAAAGATTCGAACTTTGAGTGCATAATCACTACTCCATCATGGAAAGCACCATAGTTCGAGAACCATGATAACTTTGAGAGTGTTTGTTCTTTTTATGCATTGTGTAGGGTGAGCATATTCATGAATTGAATGTCTCCCCCTAAATATATGCCTACATCAAGACAAAACATTATGAAAATGCATGAATGAGTACTAGATTTCACATAATGTTGTCAAGCTCCAAGATACCAAGTTCAGGCCTAAGTTGACAAACCTTGCTTCGTCCAATGGCTTGGTGAAAATATCTGCAAGTTGCATATTTGTGCCAACATGAGCAATGTCAATATCACCCTTCTCCACATGATCTCTCAAGAAGTGGTACCTAATGTCAATGTGCTTTGTGCAGGTGTGGTCTTTGGGATTCTCAGCAATATTGATGGCACTTTCATTATCACATAGAAGAGGCACATGTCTATAGGTGATACCGTAATCCTTCAAAGTTTGCCTCATCCATAGTAATTGAGTTGCACAACTGGCGTTTGCAATGTATTCAGCTTCGGCGGTGGAGAGGGCAACACAATTTTGTTTCTTCGAGGACCAACTTACCAAGGAGCGTCCAATAAATTGACATGCACCAGAGGTGGACTTACGATCCACTTTGTCTCCAGCCCAATCCGCATCCGTTTACCCAATGAGATCAAACTTAGCATCCTTGGGGTACCATAGACCCAACTTTGGGGTGTAAACAAGGTATCTAAGAATATGCTTAACCACCTTATGATGACTTTCCCTAGGGGAAGCTTGAAATCTAGCACACATGCATACACTAAACATGATGTCTGGTCTAGATGCACAAAGATAAAGTAATGAACCAATTATAGAACTGTATTTAGATGGGTCGAAGGGGATACCGTTGGTGTCTTCAGTGAGTACAATTTTGGTTGGCATGGGTGTCTTACATGGGCTAGCATCAGACATGCCAAATTTTGCTAGGATATCCTTGAGGTATTTTGCTCGAGACACGAATATTCCTTCTTGAAATTGTTGAATTTGAAACCCGAGGGAGAACTTCAAATCCGCATTGAGTGACATTTCAAAATTCTTGGTCATTGAAGCCGCAAACTTCTTGCACAAATGAACGTTAGGAGAACCAAAAATGATATCATCTACATAGATTTGGCATAAGATCAAATCACCTTTGTCCCTCTTAGTAAAAAGAGTGGGATCGATCACCCCTCTCACAAAACCATCATCGAGTAAAAACTTCTTAAGATGATCATACCAAGCATGAGGTGCTTGTTTGAGGCCATACAAAGCCTTATGAAGTTTATACACATAGTCTTTGTGATCGGGATCAACGAACCCAGGTGGTTGTGATACATATACTTCTTCTTGTAGAGGACCGTTAAGGAAAGCACTCTTCACATCTATTTGATGTAATGTAAAACCATTGAAAGCAGCATAAGCAACTAAGATGCGAATGGATTCAAGACGGGCAACGGGGGCAAAGGTCTCACCAAAGTCCAAACCTTCAACTTGTGAGTACCCTTGTTCCACTAACCTTGCCTTGTTTCGGATGATTACTCCATTCTCATCTTGCTTGTTCTTGAAAATCCACTTGGTTCCAATGATGTTGTGTTCTGTAGTTGGCCTCTTGACTATTGACCATACTTGATTGCGCTCAAAACTGTTCAACTCTTCTTGCATAGCAATGAGACAATCGTTGTCCATGAATGCTTCTTGTACCTTGAGAGGCTCAACACTAGACACAAACGAGAATTGAGCACAAAAGTTTTTCAATTGTTTACGACTGACTCTACCTTCCGATATGCCGGTGAGGATTTTATCAATATCAACACGACTGGCCACTCGAAGCATGATGGAGGTTAAGGTTTCGTGAGGTTCAACTTCATGTCCATCATCCACGTCCTCAACATATGTATCATTAATGTGTGGTGGAAGATCTTCTTGTACATATTGCATTTTTTGAGGTTCATCATCAATGATTGGACTTTATTGTACTTGCCCTTGATGATGATCTTGTTCTTGAAGATTCTCATGAAGAGGAACTTGATCGTCTTCTTGTACTTGGACTAAGGGCGTCAGTTGAACAATAGGAGTTTGTGGTGGTAGGGGTGTTAAAGTAGTTTGATGATGTGTGATACTTCCATATTCTTCTTCTTCATCAAGAGGTTCTTGTTCCATTGGAAGAAGTGCACCAACACCCATGGTCAAGATATCTTGAGAGGAATCTTCTTCACCTACATCACTTAGATCAACTTGCTCCCCATGGGAGCCATTAAATTCACCAAACACCACGTCACAAGTTTCTACAACACATCCATTGGATTTGTTGTAGACTCTATAGGCGTGAGAGTTTGATCCATAGCCAACAAATATTCCCTCAACTGTTTTGGATTGAAATTTTCCTAACCGTTCTCTTTTGTTGAGGATGAAACATTTGCACCCAAATACACGAAAATACTTGACATTTGGCTTGTTCCCAGTTAGGAGCTCATATGGAGTTTTTTCCAATATAGTGCGGAGGAAGAGCCGGTTTGATGCATGACATGCAGTGTTGACAGCTTCGGCCCAAAAACTATGCGGTGACTTGTATTCATCCAACATGGACCTTGCCATCTCCACAAGGGTACGGTTCTTCCTTTCGGCTACACCATTTTGCTGAGGAGTGTATGGAGCTGAATATTGATGCTCAATCCCTTCATCACTAAGGAATTCTTCCAAGGTATAGTTTTTGAACTCTGATCCATTGTCACTTCTTATTGCCAAGATTTCTTTGTCAAACTTGCGTTGTGCTTGCTTGGCAAAATCAATGAAGGTGATCTTCGTCTCTTCCTTGGACTTGAGGAAAAACACCCATGTATATCTTGAGTAATCATCAACAATGACAAGTCCATACTTTTTCCCACCAAGACTATCCCATGCAGGAGGCCCAAATAGATCCACACGAAGGAGCTTCAAAGGCCTTGAAGTAGACACAATATTCTTGGGTGGGTGCTATGATTGATGTTGCTTCCCGGCTATGCATGCACTAAACACACGATCTTTCTCAAAAGAGACATTTGTTAGTCCAAGGATGTGATTACCCTTTAAGAGATCTTGAAGATTCCTCATGCCGACATGGGCTAGCCGGCGATGCCATAGCCACCCCTTATCGGCCTTGGCCATAGACAAGTTGCATGGACTGTGCTCTCTTTCGAGAAATCAACCATGTAAAGGTTGCCATCCAACTCTCCAACAAAGGCCACTTTGAGAGTATCTCTCTTAAAGACTTTCACGTCCGTTAGTCCAAAGAGTGTATCATAACCAACAGAAGCCAAATGGCGAACAGAAAGCAGATGGTATTTAAGGGATTGGACAAGCATGACATTTGCAAGAGACATGTCATTTGTGATAGCCACCTTGCCCAACCCGAGTACCTGTCCTTTTGAACCTCCACCAAACATAATGCTCATGAATGGTTGAATAGCTTCCATGAAATCGTAGAGCAATTTGCTATCTCCGGTCATATGATTGGTACATCCACTATCAATCACCCATTTTACTCCGTCGAAGAAGGCAACCTACACACAATTATTACTTGGTTAGAGGCACCCATTTTGCAATGGGACCTCTCAAGTTAGTCACAAGGGTCTTAGGGACCCAAATAGCATAGAATCAGAATGCATTTCGAGGACCAACAATTTTTGCATAAACTTCTCCATCCTTAGTCTTACGAAGTACATAGGATGGAGGCATGAACTCTTTTGTCTTGTTGAGAGTGGGCATGCCCCTTGTGGCCTTCCCACTAACAACCTTACCTTTCTCCTTGTGCCCTTGTCGCACAAATGTTTCTTTTACAGGGGTTGTGCACTTTTGAGAGGACGTCTTCTTCTTGCTTGTGCTTGGGTCAAACCCTAGTCCCTCTTTGGCAAACACCTCATTGTGTTGGCTCAATACCTCATTAAAGTTCTTTTGCCCTTGAGCACATGTCATGAGACCTTTCTCGATTTGAGCCTTGAGGAAGCGATTTTCCTCAAGAATAGATGCTAGATCACCACTAGAGTTAGTAGTACAAGCATCAACATTAATAATAGGAGAAGAGTAAGCCTTGGCAAGAGTTTCAAGATAAGTAAGTTTGAGCATCTCAAAACTCTTTGTAAGAAGGGTGAGCTCTTCTTCCTTAGTCTTTAGGGACACGGATAGAAGCTCACAATCCTTAGAGAGAGAAGCATGAGACTTCAAAAGCTTACTTTTATCATTCATCAACTCTTCCCAAGAGTCAATAGCCTTTTTCAAGGAGGCAAGATCTTTAGTATGAACATCAATGTTTGCACAAATTTTTAAGCATAGTTCATCATTTCGTGCTTCCTCATATTGGACTTTCCGCTCAAGGATTTCACATTTTTCCTTTTCCTCGGTGACAAGGGTTTCGAGTTCCTTAATGGTGATGGTGTGCTTACTCACCATCTCCATAAGCATACGAAACATAGTGAGCTTGTTTCTTTTCAGGGAAAACATGAACTTATTAAGTTTAGCAAGCATAGGATCATGTAGATCATCATCATCATAGCTATCCTCCTCATCAAGATACTCATCACTAGGAGTAGAAGGAGTGAAAATAGGAGGATTTGATCGTGGGGTTACCTTGACCTTGTCAGGAGAGCTTTGGTCCTCTCCATCTTCTACCATGGCCTTTGCCATTAGGAACTTGTGAGCGTTGCCCTTGTAGTCTTTCATGTAGTTGTAAGTGACCACATCACCACTCTTGTTTACTAACCTCAAGGTGTTTTGAGAGTCTTGAGCAACTCCGGCAACACCACTAACATCATCCGGATCGGATTCTTCTTGAGCAACCATTGCTTTCCCATCTCTCTTCTTGATCTTGGAGTTCAAAGGATTTGGCAACTTCTTGTTGGGAAAGGTCTTGGGAAACCTTGGTTTATCCTCTCTCTTCTCATAAGGGCACTCGTAGGAGAAGTGGTTGGTTTCTTCATAGTTGTATCATTTTCTTACTTTCTGCTTTTGAAATCTTCCCTTGAATTTTCCCGTGCTAAACTTCTTGACAAAGAGAGCCATGTCTTCATATGAAGGGCCCTCATCAGATTCAATCTCATCATCATTTTCATCATCATCTTCTTCTTCTTCCTCTTCACTTTCCTCATCTTCACATACATGCTTGGCCTTCAATGCAAGATTGATCTTTGATGATGAGGTACCATGCATGGCAAGATGTTTTGTGGCATTAGCCTTTGACTCTTCAAATAGTTGGAAGGTAGATATGATGTCATCTGTAGTCATTTCCTTGAAGGTATGGTGTTGTCTTATGTCCCACACCATTTGATGGTGATATGGGGCAAGAGCATGAAGCAACTTATCCACAAGGAATCGCTTAGTCATGTTGAATCCATCTTGTGTCTTGTCACACTCACACGACTCAATGTCAGCAGTGAGGGTCATGAGACGCTCATGGAGTTGATTGGGGGTTTCACCTTTCTCTATACAAAAGTTATGTAATTGCCCCTTGGCAATTTCATATTGAGCACTCTGTAGGGTAGAGGTTCCAGTCTTGGATCTTATAACACTTTCCCATAGTTTCTTGGCACTTGTGATGTGTATGAACGGTCCCCTTTGCTTTTCATCCATACCTCTCCTTATACACATGATTGAAGTGTCATTGAGATTCTTGTCATATATTTCTCTTGGTGTAGGGTTCTTTGGATCAACCACATGATAACCATACTCCATGATCTCCAGCATCCCATCGTTTCCATGTCGAAGATGATCCTGCATAGCAACTCTCCACAAGGCAAAGTCGGAAGTGGCACTAAGTAAAGGAGGTTTTCCTTGAGGATTATATCTTGGTTTATCAACCTGAGGTCTTGCGTAAAGCCAAGGAACACTGGAGTGTTCATTGCTAGGAGGTTGTTGACCAAGTGACAGAGCAGGCACAGTTGGCCTTGAAGCCGCACCACCCGAGAGTGGTGCAAGCACCGTGGACAACGTGGCTAATCTCATTTAGACCAAGGCCTCAAGAGAAGCATCATGCTCCTCTTTCTGCTTAGCAAGGGCCCATTCCAGATCCTCAGATGTAAAGGACTTGACTTCAGAACAAGCCTCGCCTTTATCCTTTGGATCTGCAACCAGGGGAGTCCCATCCGGGTTCATCTCGCTCTAGGGCGGTTAAGCCACAAGAATAGAGCACGAGGCTCTGATACCAATTGAAAGGATCGAGATGGACCTAGAGGGGGGGGGGTGAATAGGTACAATTACAAATTTTAATTATTACTTAGCAATTTTAGGCAATAATGCGGAATATGAAGGTGAGCCTAACAATTGCAAGTGAGTACTAAGTACTAAGCAAGTAAGACAAGCACATAAGTAAGCAAGCACAATATGATGTAAGTAAGTGCAAAGAGACAAGTAACCACAAGTAGAGAGTTAGGGTTAGGAATAACCGCAACTCTGGGAGACGAGGATGTATGCCGATGTTCACTTCCATGGAGGGAAGCTAGTCACCGTTAGAGAGGTGGATGTTACCACGAAGGCACACCAACACCACGAAGGCTCACCCTATTATCCCTTTGAGACAACACCACGAAGGAGTTTCTCAACCACTAGTGGTAGACCTTGGGGTGGTCTCCAAACCCTCACAAACTTTTCCGGGGGTAATCACAAAAGTTGATTCCTCTCCGAAAGCCTCCTACCGCCTAGGAGTCTCCAACCTCCAGGAGTAACAAGAACGTTGGGGAAAAGCTCAAGACTTGCTCAAATCACAAATTCCTTTGGTGCAAAGAAGGGGAAGGAGCGGACCTATCACTTGATTGAAGAACTTCTCTCAAACGTTCCTAAATCCCTTGGGGATCTAGGATTTTATGTAGAGGATTGAGAGAG
>LR880968.1:53016219-53033896 GCA_904067115.1 Aegilops sharonensis | reverse complement strand
CAGACCTACGGGTCCATAGTTACTAGCTAGATGGCTTCTTCTCTCTTTTTGGATCTCAATACAATGTTCTCCCCCTCTCTTGTGGAGATCTATTCGATGTAAACTCTTTTTGCGGTGTGTTTGTCGAGATCCGATGAATTGTGTGTTTATGATCAAGTTTACCTATGAATGATATTTGAATCTTCTTTGAATTTTTTATGTATAATTATGTTATCTTTGCAAGTCTCTTCGAATCATCAGTTTGGTTTGGCCTACTAGATTGATCTTTCTTGCCATGGGAGAAGTGCTTAGCTTTGGGTTCAATCTTGCGGTGTCCTTACCCAGTCACAGAAAGGGTTGCAAGGCACGTATTGTATTGTTGCCATCGAGGATAACAAGATGGGGTTTATATCATATTGCATGAGTTTATCCCTCTACATCATGTCATCTTGCTTAAAGCGTTACTCTGTTCTTATGAACTTAATACTCTAGATGCATGCTGGATAGCGGTCGATGTGTGGAGTAATAGTAGTAGATGCAGGCAGGAGTCGGTCTACTTGTTATGGACATGATGCCTATATACATGATCATGCCTAGATAATCTCATAACTATGCGCTTTTCTATCAATTGCTCGACAGTAATTGTCACATCCCTAGCTTTACCTTGGCCTTGGACTAGCTTGGTCGTTACATCATGTTTAAATTCAAATGAAATCTGAATTGAGGAATTTTCAAAGCCTCAGAATCCTTTTAAAAAAATGATCAAGATAAAATTGCTTCTAATAAGTCCAAGAAAATGTTCCTGTTATTCTCTGGAAATATTGGCAAGAGCTAAAATCCAAACCAATATTTTTGGTGTCTCAGAAACATTTATTTTGGGCATTTGAATTAAATAAATAGCTATTTGAATTGGATTTATATCTACTATCAAATAAATATAGGTCCAATAATTCTGAAATATTTTGTGGAGCTTTGGTTTAATTCTTTTAGCTTCTAAAAAATATTTTCAGAAGCAACAAAATTGAATTGGTTTCAAAACCAAATTCAAAACAAACCTGCAAAATAGAAAACAAAACAGAATTAGAAAAAAAAAACAGAGAGAGAGAGAGGAAACCCACCTGGCACTTACCACAGCCCACCGGCCGGCCCAGCTGCTCTCCCGCCGCACGCGCCCGAGCGGAGCTAGTCGCCGCCGTTCGCTGCCACCGCGTCCAGTGCCTCCCCCTCGACCTCCTGTCGTCCCTGCGAGCCCCGTCTCGATGTCCCTGACCCCCTCGACGAGCCACGAGGCCCCGGACGCGCTGCAATGCCGCCACCGATGCTTTTCCCCTCCTCGGCCACCGGAGATCGACCTCGCCGCCCCGCTCAGCTCCGGCCTTCCCCGAGCTCGCCGTCTGCACCGTTGCAACCGCCGTAAGCCTCTCCCTCGAACCCCCTCTCTGTTGTCCCGTTTTCACGCCATAGCTTCTAGTTCACTGACGACCGAAGCCCGCCACCGCCATGGACGTTGAGCCACACGCTCCTGATATTCGCTTGCTCGCCCTAGTGGCACAGACGTGCTCCTGGTGACCCCACGACGCCGTCTATGCCCTTGGTTGAGCTCCTCGTGCTCCGCCATGCCGCGCCCGTGCAAACCCGTAGCTGCGCCGCCGCCAAAACTCATCGCCGGCGAAATTCCGGCCGCCCCGCGACCCCCTGTTTGGCCCATTGGATACGCCCGAGCAAGGGCTTCTCCCCGATGTTTTCTGCACGACAATCCGCGACCCCTAGCGCTTTCCCGAGGCACGTCCGCCGCGGCAAATGGTCGCCGGCGGCTGAATGCCGGCGGGCCGACGTGGCAACGTAGTTAACTGCTAATGACGGGGCTAACTAACACCCTCTCTCACTGACTACTTGGCCCCATGCCCTTAACTAACACCAGTTTAATTTCTATTTAGTTTTATTTAATCACAGTGGCCCCACGCGTCGGGGTTGACCTCGCTGACGTGGCCATTGACTGGCCCCACCTGTCTATGACCTAGGCAGCACTTGGTCACTGACTATTGGACCCCACTGGTCAGATTTTACCTGGACCAGCCTTGTTGACTTGATGACATCATCATGACGTCAGGCTGATGCAGTAAAGCATTTTCTGGATTTAAGTTTATCCAGGAAATTCCAGAAAATAGTGCTAACTTCTAAAAATCATAGAAATTCAATCGTAGCTCAGAATGAAATAAGTTATATATGAAAAATTATCAGAAAAATCCAATCTATCCATCTGTACTGGTTTCATGCATGTTTAAAAAAGTTAACTTGCTGTTTAGTGCAAAACATGATAAAGCACTATATAAGATCACAAATGAGTTTGAACTTTGAATATTTGTTTCAAAATAGCTCAAACCCATCTGATTGTAGTTGCATTAGCCCAACACACTCATATTACCATGTCATGATCATGCATCATATTGTGCATTGCATTGATTGTGTTTCTTTCTCTGTTGCCGGTATTTGTTCCCTCTCGATAGACGTGATTCGATGATGAGTTTGATAACACCGATGAAGAATTATAATATCTT
This sequence comes from Aegilops sharonensis, assembly GCA_904067115.1. Taxonomy (NCBI): domain Eukaryota; kingdom Viridiplantae; phylum Streptophyta; class Magnoliopsida; order Poales; family Poaceae; genus Aegilops; species Aegilops sharonensis. The sequence goes on along the minus strand of LR880968.1, from coordinate 53,031,359 downwards.
CAGAAGTGCCAGGCAAGCAAAAACCCCTTGTTCATTCCGATACAATCCCACTCTCTCGCTCCTGCTCTCTTTTACTACATTAGGACAACAACGATTCAACTGTTACTCGCTACGGTAGTTGAACCCCTTATCCTCTGCATGACCTGTCATTGCCACAGTAAATAGATGAAACCCACTAGCATGAGTAGGAGTTGTTTGAGCCCTGATGTGCCTACTCATTCATGCTTGTTTGTCGTTCCTGCTATCGCTTAGAGTTGTGTCAGGTCTGATTCATCGGGGATGAATCGGAGGTGTGTGAACATGTCCTACTGTTGAGAGCTCGGTGTGTGAATACGATTTGGTAAAGGTATCGGTGAGAGGCCATGTAGGAGTACATGGTGGGTTGTCTCATTGAAGCCGTCCTCAGGAACTGAGTTCTGTGTTTGTGATCCATGAAACAGCTACTACCATGCATTGGGCCCTGAAATATGACCCCGGTCGACTTCTTAATCACCCTTGTCCTCTGTCCAGGAGTTGCAAGTAGTTTCTGGTGTTTGTAGTATGCTGGAGGCCGTGGGCAGCGCTGACCCGAGGGGTGGGCTGTGATGCGGTAGGCACGTGGCACGGTGTACCGGGCGCCCGTTTGGTGTCTCGGGAACCCTGCACACATCGTTCGGGGCCGTATGTGGAAACTTCGGCCGGACTCCCTGCGGATGGAACCTGAATAGGCGATAAGCCTGGACTAGAGACTTGAGTGTTTAGGTAGGTCGTGGTCTACACCCACGTCGGCTTTCGCTTGAAGTCTGCCGAGCACATGTCGTGTGCAGACGCTAAGTGGTGGAAACATGTACGAAGAAGTACACCCCTACAGGGTTAACATCATCTATTCGAATAGCCGTGTCCACGGTAAAGGACTTCTGGGTTGCCTATAACAGTTCATAGACAAGTGAAAGTGGATACTCTAAAATGCGCAAGATAAGTGTGAGTGCTATGGATGGCGTTCTCGTATGGAGACGGGAGCGGATCCATAGTGGTGTATTGATATGGTGAATATGTGGACTCGTGTGTGCCACCTCAAAAGAGTTACTTGCAGTCGTAGTTCAGGATTGCCACCGAGTCAAAGCTGGCTTGCTGAAGTTAAGCTCCACCACCCCCTTTGTTGATAATGATGCATATGTAGTTAGTTCTGATGTAAGTCTTGCTGGGTACATATATACTCACATTCGCCTATTTTATGTTTTTGCAGAGAGACTTCAGTCTCACTAGTAGTTCCGTGTGAACTTCGACGTTTAGCTTGTTACCTCAGCTACGATCTTGTGCCCTCGGCAGGATCTGGTAGTTAGTTAGGCTTCTCAGCCTTTTTCATTTGTAGTTGTCTGTACTCAGACAAGTTAAGCTTCCGCATGTGCCTGTTGCTTGTATGCTCTGTATGTTGGGGTCATGAGACCCATGTTTGTAATATCTCGCTCCTCGGAGCCTATTTAATAATTACTTGAGTCGTAGAGTTATGTTGTGATGCCATGTTGTATTTGCACATATCAAGCATATTGTGTGTATGATTGAAATGCTTGGTATGTGTGGGATCCGACAACCTAGTTGTTTATCCTTGGTAGCCTCTCTTATGGGGAAATGTATTCTTGTGCTTCCATGAGCCATAGTAGTCCACTACAGCCTGGTTCATAGGAGTCCTGCTAGCCCAACACTACTGCTCCGGAACACTTGACTGGCCGGCATGTGATTCACTTCGTTCCTGTGTCTGTCCCTTCGGGGAAATTTCAAGCGGTGACATCCGGAGTCCTGCCTAGCCTGCTACAGCCCGGTTCACCGGAGTCCTGTTAGCCCAGTGCTACAGCCCGGATTCGCACGCTGCTGACCGACATGCTCGATGTTGATTCATGTATTCCTGTCCTCGTAAGTTAGTGCCACTTTGGGTTCACGACTAGTCATGTCGGCCCGGGTTCCCTGTCATATGGATGCTAGCGACATTATCATATACGTGAGCCAAAAGGCGCAAACGGTCCCGGGCCATGGTAAGGCGACACCCGTGGGAATACCGTGCGTGAGGCCGCGAAGTGATATGAGGTGTTACCGGCTAGATCGATGTGACTTGGGATCGGGGTCCTGACAGCTTTGGTATCAGAGCCTGACTGCCTGTAGGATTACCAAGCCAAACTGGTCAAAGATGAGTCTAGAAATGCTTTAGTTAGATAAGGGAATTGATTGTGGAAGGGAACGTAAGGCTCTTTTTACTCCTTTACCTTATGCCCTTCTGATCTGAGTCATCCTCTTCTCTTCTACGGGGATTAAGAACTAGGTCTTCTCATCTATCTATCAGGATCACGTGTTAGTAATCCGTAGACTCATAGGACTGTTGGATTTAAGCTTCATTTCAGTTCCTACTACTTCCGTATGTTAATTGTTGATCTCAAACCCTTGATATTGTGCTTCTGAGTGGTTATGCCACCATTTTTGTAGCATGTCTCAATTCTTTTGAGCATTTACAGCCGTTATGCTGTCCGAGTCATCCCAGGTTTCTAAATAGTCCGATGCATTTGCAAATCCTCCCTCCCATTTCCTGATGTCCTTTTGGGCCAGATTAAGCTCACTAGTCGGTCTATTGAGGTACTCTGTTGCCTCGACCNCGCAAACGGTCCCGGGCCATGGTAAGGCGACACCCGTGGGAATACCGTGCGTGAGGCCGCGAAGTGATATGAGGTGTTACCGGCTAGATCGATGTGACTTGGGATCGGGGTCCTGACAGCTTTGGTATCAGAGCCTGACTGCCTGTAGGATTACCAAGCCAAACTGGTCAAAGATGAGTCTAGAAATGCTTTAGTTAGATAAGGGAATTGATTGTGGAAGGGAACGTAAGGCTCTTTTTACTCCTTTACCTTATGCCCTTCTGATCTGAGTCATCCTCTTCTCTTCTACGGGGATTAAGAACTAGGTCTTCTCATCTATCTATCAGGATCACGTGTTAGTAATCCGTAGACTCATAGGACTGTTGGATTTAAGCTTCATTTCAGTTCCTACTACTTCCGTATGTTAATTGTTGATCTCAAACCCTTGATATTGTGCTTCTGAGTGGTTATGCCACCATTTTTGTAGCATGTCTCAATTCTTTTGAGCATTTACAGCCGTTATGCTGTCCGAGTCATCCCAGGTTTCTAAATAGTCCGATGCATTTGCAAATCCTCCCTCCCATTTCCTGATGTCCTTTTGGGCCAGATTAAGCTCACTAGTCGGTCTATTGAGGTACTCTGTTGCCTCGACCTATATGTTGGAACTATTATTATGACCATAGGTGTCCTAGAGGATCATCTAGTAATCTAGCCATGCTTTATATTCCTAGTGTGAGGATTCTGGCCATTATTTTCGAAAGCATCCCGTGATGCCATTTAGTTAGTAGGCATTCTATTTCTGGGCTCTTAAGCCCAAGATTCACTCTACTTATCTCGTGTTGATAGTCCTTGCTAGTTCCTTTAGGTTATTAGTAACTTTTGTGATAGTCCTCGAGGTCCGTGGTATATCCTTCTTCCAAATACCATGAACTACCTATGGCAGAAGTTCCTCGTTGAACCAAAAGATCACAACCAGAGTGCTCTTGATGAGTCCTCCATTCTATATTGTGATTCTGCCAGTTCTACCTTTCTACATGGTTATCTGGAAGAAACCTGTTGAACTTGGTTTGACATATTAATCTATGCATCCACAACTCAGAAAGATATATGTTCCCTTGAGTTGTCCCTCTTCATTTGTATTCCAACCATCGTCTATCAATTGATAGTCAGGAGTCATTGTGCATCTGTGTTATCGATGCTTATTATTCTTGTGGTCCGTCAAGCCATTCTATTCTGGAATGACTAGGAGAAACAAACTCCAGTACCTTGTCCACTTCTAGGATTGGGTCAAAGCAGTTGTATTCCGCAGATCAAATGCAATCAAGCTTTTGGTCTGTTCTACCCTGAGGTATTACCCACTTTACGTCAGGAATGTCATGAGAATTGAACCCTCTCTTATGAATTCTTGACGTAGTGATACTTCTCGCCATCATTATTCACTCCTCGATTTCGTGTTGTCGCAACCGGAATACCGACAAGTGAATCATGATGTATGAAATCAATACTCCTAGCAACCTTGTTGCTTGGTATTCAAAGGACAATAATCTCATCCTTAGCGTGTTGGTCATTGAATCATCACCCTAAGGTTGATCGTGCCCCCTAGTCCTTAATTCCGGCGCACTCTTCGATCGGTGAGTTAGGATGGTGTCAATCCTTTGCTCTTTTGATCACATCTTCTTTCCTTGAAAAGCAAGATTGTTCTCGAGCTTAGTAACATATCGGTGGTTCGTGATTTTTCGAAAATATTCTCGGAAGTGTTACCAGGTTGTCCCCTGACCCTTATGTTGAGTTTGTAACAAGTTGGTTTATTCCTGTAAACCACCCTTTCTCCAAGAATCCGTGTTGGATACCCCTGAGCTAGTTGGTCAAGCTAAACAACTACTTGGAGAGTTGGAAGATAAAAGCTTGTCTAACTTAGTTATTTTCCAAAGGGATATCTTTGTGTATGCTTGTGTTGAAGATAGATGATATCTTCATCGATTGGTCCCTGTGATCAGTTGTTGGACCTATTGTCGTATCAAAACTTTGATTTGAGTATGGGCTATCATCAAATCAAATCATAACCAACGATGTTCATAATGTTGTCTTACTCGTGGTTGATCCCTCGAGCATACACCATTATATTTTTTGGGTCTGACCAATGCTATCACTTGTTCACACAATTATGGAATTCCATCTCCATGGAAACCTGGATGAATTGTTGTTGAGCCCATCAGCAACACTGCTACCTTCTCCATGATTATGTCGAACATTGAAGCTAGTGCTGGAAACTTTTATAAGCATTATCTTCATGTCCGTTTCATGAAGCATATGTTCGGATGAAAGAAGTGACTTCCTCTAACACATGTGCGTTTGATGCAAGTTGCCGCCGTGAATTCGGGAAAGTTAATGTTGCTTCCTCTGGAATCATCCCAAGTCAGTCATGCATGTGTGAAGTATACATTGGTTTGTGAGATTAGCTACCTCCATTCCAAATGTATTTCCTAGCACGCCAAGCCACTGATTGAATTGTTCAAGGATAATAAGTTCTAAGTGCTAGTCCTGAAGGTACCAGACGGACTTGAACAGGATTCCGTTATCCTCGATGATGGTTCCCAACCAGAACTCTGTAGTGTTTTATTATAAGACTACCATGTGGTCATGCTTGTCTAGGACAGTGTGTTCACTAGTGTGTAGCAGAACCAGCTCATATTTTGGAGCTTGCTATCGTAGTTCATCTCCCAAGAGTCTCGCAACGTTATCTCGTCGATTTATGTTGCAACTTTTCTTTTCAGAGATGTGAGTCTGAAGTATCCTGTTTCTAACCAGATCTGAATCTCAGGCAGATATGATGGTTGGAACATTCCCAACATTTGCATTTTGTTCCCAGCTTGCACCCCATCGTGCCAATTTTCCATGGGCTGTCCTTCTCAGTAGTTGCTGTCCAGGATCATCTTTAAAAGTGGTCCTATCATGGGTCCCATCCATTTCCGGTGATAAGAAAAAATCGTCCATTGCTTTGTCTTCAACAAGGTAGTCCACATCATCCATTCTAGTCGGAATATGCCATTCTTCCGAGCTCCTTCAAGTCATCGATTGCAAATTGCCTTGGGCTGGTATGAAGATTTTCAATGATCTATGTATCAAAAGTAATTATTTTTGCCACTTAAGGAATAATTCCACGAGCCACCTTCCGTAAGGTGCCCCGTTATGGAGTCATGGCATTTAACTCCCTGCTACTTTGAAACCCATGCACCATATTATCTAAGCGTGGAATTGTTGCCTATCAAATTGAACCTTTGTTATCAGTTTCTTTCTATCCCTCTTGATGTGTGTTTTGTGCCTCAGCTCAAGAGATGTTTCCAACGTCTCACTCCATGAGTTGATCTTGAGTGCCCTATCTTCGAGGAGATCGTTTCCTGTAGAGTTATCTCTATCGTCAACGCGTTGAATGAAGATCTCGAAAGTAAAGACGTCAAGATCAATATGATGCAATGAAGCTACTTCTTCAAGAAGGGCAGTTGGATCAAGAAGATTGTGATAGTTTGTGACCTCCTTTCTTCTTACCTCACGTCTTGAATCTCGGGACGAGATTCTTGTTTAGTGGGGGTGAGTTGTCACGTCCCTAGATTTACCTTGGCCTTGAACTAGCTTGGTCGTTGCATCATGTTTAAATTCAAATGAAATTTGAATTGAGGAATTTTCAAAGCCTCAGAATCCTTTTAACAAAAATGATCAAGATAAAATTGCTTCAAATAAGTCCAAGAAAATGTTCCTGTTATTCTCTGGAAATATTGCCAAGAGGTAAAATCCAAACCAATATTTTTTGTGTCTCAGAAACATTTTTGTTGGGCATTTGAATTAAATAAATAGCTATTTGAATTGGATTTATATCTACTATTAAATAAATATAGGTCCAATAATTCTGAAATATTTTTTGGAGCTTTGGTTTAATTCTTTTAGCTTCTAAAAAATATTTTCAGAAGCAACAAAATTGAATTGGTTTCAAAACCAAATTGAAAACGAACCTGCAAAATAGAAAACAGAACAAAATTAGAAAAAAAAACACAGAGAGAGAGGAAACCCACCTGGCACTTACCGCAGCCCACCGGCCGGCCCAGCTGGCCGGCCCAGCCCACCAGGGGCTCCTCCCTGTCGTCTTCCCCCTTGCCAGGAGGACGAGCGCGTGGCCGGCGCGCGCGAGCACGCGTCCGGCCACCTCCTGCTTGCTTGCCGCTGCTGGAGTCGGCCCCGAGCGCCACGTGCATCGCCCGACCCTCCCCTAGACCTCTCTCACTCTCCCTCGGCTTCCTCCCCCTTCTCTGCTCTCTCCCCGCACGCGCCCGAGCGGAGCTAGTCGCCGCCGTTCGCTGCCACCGCGTCCAGCGCCTCCCCCTCGACCTCATGTCGTGCGTGCGAGCCCCGTCTCGATGTCCCCGACCCCCTCGACGAGCCACGAGGCCCCGGACGTGCTACAATGCCGCCACCGATGCTTTTCCCCTCCTGGGCTGCCGGAGATCGACCTCGCCGCCCCGCTCAGCTCCGGCCTTCCCCGAGCTCGCCGTCTGCACAGTTGCAACCGCCATAAGCCTCTCCCTCGAACCACACTATCTGTTGTCCCGTTTTCACGCCGTAGCTCCTAGTTCACTGACAACCGAAGCCCGCCACAGCCATGGACGTTGAGCCACGCGTTCCCGAGCTTCGCTTGCTCGCCCTGGTGTCACAGACATGCTCCTGGTGACCCCACGGCGCCGTCTATGCCCTTGGTTGAGCTCCTCGTGCTCCGCCATGCCTCGCCCGTGCAAACCCGTAGCTGCGCCGCCGCCAAAACTCATCGCCGGCGAAATTCCGGCCACCCCGCGACCCCCTGTCTGGCACATTGGATGCGTCCGAGCAAGGGCTTCTCCCCGATGCTTTCTGCACGACAAACCGCGGCCCCTGGCGCTTTCCCGACGCACGTCCGCCGCGGCAAATGGTCGCTGGCGGCTGAACGCCGGCGGGCCGACGTGGCAACGTCATTAACTGGTAATGACGAGGCTAACTAACCCCCTCTCTCACTGACTACTGGGCCCCACGCCCTTAACTAACACAAGTTTAATTTCTATTTAGTTTTATTTAATAACAGTGGCCCCACGCGTCGGCGTTGACCTCGCTGACGTGGCCATTGACTGGCCCGACCTGTCTGTGACCTAGGCAGCACTTGGTCACTGACTAGTGGACCCCACTGGTCAGATTTGACCCGGACCAGCCCTGTTGACTTGATGACATCATCATGACATCAGGCTGACGTAGTAAAGCATTTTCTGGATTTAAGTTTATCCAGGAAATTCCAGAAAATAGTGCTAACTTCTAAAAATCATAGAAATTCAACCGTAGCTCAGAATGAAATAAGTTATATATGAAAAATTATCAGAAAAATCCAATCTATCCATCTGTACTGGTTTCATGCATATTTAAACAAGTTAACTTGATGTTTAGTGCAAAACATGATAAAGCACTATATAAGATCACAAATGAGTTTGAACTTTGAATCTTTGGTTCAAAATAGCTCAAACCCATCTGATTGTAGTTGCATTAGCCCAACACACTCATATTACCATGTCATGATCATGCATCATATTGTGCACTGCATTGATTGTGTTTCTTTCTCTGTTGCCGGTATTTGTTCCCTCTCGATAGATGTGATTCGACGATGAGTTCGATGACACCGATGAAGAACTATAATATCTTCAGAAGTGCCAGGCAAGCAAAAACCCCTTGTTCATTCCGATACAATCCCACTCTCGCGCTCCTGCTCTCTTTTACTGCATTAGGACAACAACGATTCAACTGTTACTTGCTACAGTATTTGAACCCCTTATCCTCTGCATGACCTGTCATTGCCATAGTAAATAGATGAAACCCACTAGCATGAGTAGGAGTTGTTTGAGCCCTGATGTGCCTACTCATTCATGCTTGTTTGTCGTTCCTGCTATCGCTTAGAGTTGTGTCAGGTCTGATTCATCGGGGATGAATCAGAGGTGTGTGAACATGTCCTACTGTTGAGAGCTCAGTGTGTGAATACGATTTGGTAAAGGTATCGGTGAGAGGCCATGTAGGAGTACATGGTGGGTTGTCTCATTGAAGCCGTCCTCAGGAACTGAGTTCTGTGTTTGTGATCCATGAAACAACTACTACCAATGCATTGGGCCCTGAAATATGACTCCGCTCGACTTCTTAATCACCCTTGTCCTCTGTCCAGGAGTTGCAAGTAGTTTCTGGTGTTTGTAGTATGCTGGAGGCCGTGGGCAGCGCTGACCTGAGGGGTGGGCTGTGATGCGGTAGGCACGTGGCACGGTGTACCGGGCGCCCGTTTGGTGTCTCGGGAACCCTGCACACATCGTTCGGGGTCGTATGTGGAAACTTCGGCCGGACTCCCTGCGGATGGAACCTGAATAGGCGATAAACCTGGACTAGAGACTTGAGTGTTTAGGTAGGTCGTGGTCTACACCCACGTTGGCTTTCGCTTGAAGTCTGCCGAGCATATGTCGTGTGCAGACCCTAAGTGGTGGAAACATGTATGAAGAAGTACACCCCTGCAGGGTTAACATCATCTATTCGAATAGCCGTGTCCGCGGTAAAGGACTTCTGGGTTGCCTATAATAGTTCATAGACAAGTGAAAGTGGATACTCTAAAATGCGCAAGATAAGCGTGAGTGCTATGGATGGCGTTCTCGTAGGGAGACGGGAGCGGATCCATAGTGGTGTATTGATATGGTGAATATGTGGACTCGTGTGCGCCACCTCAAAAGAGTTACTTGCAGTCGTAGTTCAGGATAGCCACCGAGTCAAAGCTGGCTTGCTGCAGTTAAACTCCACCGCCCCCTTTGTTGATAATGATGCATATGTAGTTAGTTCTTATGTAAGTCTTGCTGGGTACATATGTACTCACGTTTGCCTATTTTATGTTTTTGCGGAGAGACTTCAGTCTCACTAGTAGTTCCGCGTGAACTTCGACGTTTAGCTTGTTACCTCAGCTACGATCTTGTGCCCTCGGCAGGATCTGGTAGTTAGTCAGGCTTCTCAGCCTTTTTCATTTGTAGTTGTCTGTACTCAGACAAGTTAAGCTTCCGCACGTGCCTATTGCTTGTATGCTCTGTATGTTGGGGTCATGAGACCCATGTTTGTAATATCTCGCTCCTCGGAGCCTATTGAATAATGACTTGAGTCGTAGAGTTATGTTGTGATGCCATGTTGTATTTGCACATATCGAGCATATTGTGTGTATGATTGAAATGCTTGGTATGTGTGGTATCCGACAACCTAGTTGTTTATCCTTGGTAGCCTCTCTTATGGAGAAATGTAGTCTTGTGCTTCCATGAGCCATAGTAGTCCGCTACAGCCCGGTTCACCGGAGTCCTGCTAGCCCAGCACTACTGCTCCGGAACACTTGACTGGCCGGCATGTGATTCACTTCGTTCCTGTGTCTGTCCCTTCAGGGAAATATCACGCGGTGACATCCGGAGTCCTGCCTAGCCTGCTACAGACCGGTTCACCGGAGTCCTGTTAGCCCAATGCTATAGCCCGGATTCGCACGCTGCTGACCGACATGCTCGATGTTGATTCATGTATGCCTGTCCCCGTAAGTTAGTGCCACTTTGGGTTCACGACTAGTCATGTCGGCTTGGGTTCTCTGTCATATGGATGCTAGCGACACTATTATATACGTGAGCCAAAAGGCGCAAACGGTCCCGGGCCATGGTAAGGCGACACCCGTGGGAATACCGTGCGTAAGGCCGCAAAGTGATATGAGGTGTTACCGGCTAGATCGATGTGACTTGGGATCGGGGTCCTGACAGTAATTTGTTCACCCACCGTAATATTTATGCTATCTTGAGAGAAGCCACTAGTGAAACCTATGGCCCCCGGGTCTATCTCTTATCATATTTGCTCCCAATCTACTTTTATTTGCATCTTTACTTTTTGCATCTATATTATAAAATACCAAAAATATATTTATCTTATCATACTATCTTTATTAGATCTCACTTTCGCAAGTGGTCGTGAAGGGATTGACAACCCGTTTATTGTGTTGGTTGCGAGTTCTCAGTTTGTTTGTGTAGGTGTGTGGGACTTTTGAGGAACCTCCTACTGGATTGATACCTTGGTTCTCAAAACTGAGGGAAATACTTACGCTACACTTGCTGCATCACCCTCTCCTCTTCGAGGAAAACCAACGCAAGCTCAAGAAGTAGCAAGAAGGATTTCTGGCACCGTTGTCGGGGAGGTCTTCGCTCAAGTCAAGACATACCAAGTACCCATCACAAACCCATCTCCCTCGCATTTACATTATTTGCCATTTGCCTCTCGTTTTCCTCTCCCCCACTTCACCCTTGCCGTTTTATTCGCCTGTCTTTCCCAATCTCCTCCTCTCTTTTTCGTTTGCCTTCTTTTGTGTGCTTGTTTGCTTGTTTGACCTTATGGCCACTCCTAAGGGTCCTGACCACCTTCTCTGAAGTATGGATGAGATTGAATCAAATATTAGAAGCTTTATGAATTTGCAATTTGAGCATAATAATTTCTTTAGAAAAGAGCGTAAGGAACAAATAAGTTTTTTGGGGTTTATGAACAAAGAGCTTGATGATATGAATAAATAATTCTATGGTGTTAACGCTCAAATTACCCGGCTCGAAAATGCTATAGCCAAAATTTCTGACAAGGAAGCCACCTTAGTCAATAAGATGGCCGCTGAACCAGAAAAATTACATGAAAATAATGATGAGGATCTTAAAGTTATTGATGCGTCTCCGATTAGATCTATGTTTTGCAATATGAATTTTGATGATTATGGGACTGGTGATGAATCAACTTTGCCTAGAAGGCGTCCCAAGAATTCGGAATCTTTAGATCTTAATGTTAAATTTGGTAAAAGTGAGATTGAAGAATCCTCAACTTCTAATAATGTTGAACCCACTATCTCGGATTTCAAGGAATTTAATTATGATAATTGCTCTATAAAAGGTTGTATTTCCTTGTTGCAAGCCATTGTTAATTCTCCTCATGCTTATAGTCAAAACAAAGCTTTTACCAAGCATATTGTTGATGCCTTGATGCAATCTTATGATGAAAAACTTAATTTGGAAGTTTCTATACCTAGAAAACTTAATGATGAGTGGGAACCTACTATAAAGATTAGAATTAAAGATTATGAGTGTTTTGCTTTGTGTGATTTGGGTGCTAGTGTTTCCACGATTCCGAAAACTTTATGTGATATTCTAGGTTTCCATGATCTTGATGATTGTTCTTTAAATTTGCACCTTGCAGATTCCACCATTAAAAAGCCTATGGGAAGGACCAATGCTGTTCTTATTGTTGCAAATAGAAATTTGGTGTCCGTAGATTTTATCGTTCTTGATATAGATTGCAATCTTTCTTGCCCAATTATTCTTGGTAGACCTTTCCTTAGAACGATTGGTGCGATTATTGATATAAAGGAAGGGAATATTAGATTCCAATTTCCCTTAAAGAAAGGCATGGAGCACTTTCCAAGAAATAAAGTTAAATTACCTTATGAGTCTATCATGCGAGCTACTTATGAGTTTAGTGCCAAAGATGGCACTCGTTAGATCTATCCTCGCTTTTATGCCTAGCTAGGGGCGTTAAACGATAGCGCTAGTTGGGAGGCAACCCAATTTTATTTATGTTTTTTGTTTTTGTTTCTGTTTAGGAATAAATACTCCTTCTACCTTCTGTTTAGATGTGGTTTTATCTTTTAATTAGAGTTTGTGCCAAGTTAAACCTATAGGATCTTCTTGGATGATAGTTATTTGATCTTGCTGTAATTTCCAGAAACTTTTGGCTCACGAATTTTTTTTTAAAACTCACCAGAACGTGATAAAATAGTGATTACAATTGCTGCTGATCAATAAACAAATTTCCTAGGTCTTCCTATTTTGGCTGAATTTTTTGAGTTCCAGAAGTTTGCGTTAGTTACAGATTACTACAGACTGTTCTGTTTTTGATAGATTCTGTTTTTGTGTGTTGTTTGCTTATTTTGATGAATCTATGGCCAATAAAATAGTTTATAATCCATATAGAAGTTGGAATACAGTAGGTTTAACACCAAATTAAATAAATAATGAGTTCATTGCAGTACCTTATGTGGTGGTTTTGTTTTCTTTCACTAACGGAGCTTATAAGATTTTCTGTTGAGTTTTGTGTTGTGAAGTTTTCAAGTTTTGGGTAAAGCTTTTATGGACTATGGAATAAAGGGTGGCAAGAGCCTAAGCTTTGGTATGCCCAAGGCACCCCAAGATATTCAAGAATAGCCAAAAGCCTAAGCTTGGGGATGCCCCGGGAAGGCATCCCCTCTTTCGTCTTCGTTCATTGGTAACTTTACTTGGAGCTATATTTTTATTCACCACATGATAAGTGTTTTGTTTGGAGCGTCGTGTATTATATTAGTCTTTTCTTTTTAGTTTGCCACAATCATCCTTGCTGTACACACCTTTTGGGAGAAGCCCATTTGATTAGAATTTGCTAGAATACTCTATGTGCTTCACTTATATCTTTTGAGCTTGATAGTTTTTGCTCTAGTGCTTCACTTATATCTTTTAGAGCACGGTGGTGTCTTAATTTTGAAGAAATTGCTGGTCTCTTATGCTTCACTTATATTATTTTGAGATTCTTTTAGAATAGCATGGTATTTGCTATGACCATAAAGTTGGTCCTAGAATGATGAGCATCCAAGTTGGGTATAATAAAAACTATCATAGGAAGTGAATTGGATGATATGATCAACTTGATACTTGATAATTGTTTTGAGATATGAAGGTAGTGATATTAAAGTCATGCTAGTTGGGTGATTATGAATTTAAAGAATGCTTGTGTTGAAGTTAGCAAGTCCCGTAGCATGCACGTATGGTTAAAGTTGTGTAACAAATTTGGAACATGAAGTGTACCTGGCTTGTGCATCCTTATGAGTGGCGGTCAGGGACGAGCGATGGTCTTTTCCTACCAACCTATCCCCCTAGGAGCATGCGCGTAGTACTTGATTTTTGATGAATTCTAAATTTTTGCAATAAGTATATGAGTTATTTTGACTAATGTTGAGTCCATGGATTATACGCACTTTTACCTTTCCGCCTTTGCTAGCCTCTTCGGTACCGTGCATTGCCCTTTCTCACCTTGAGAGTTGGTGCAAACTTCGCCGGTGCATCCAAACCCCGTGATACGATACGCTCTATCACACATAAACCTCCCTATATCTTCCTCAAAACAGCCACCATACCTACCTATTATGGCATTTCCATAGCCATTCCGAGATATATTGCCATTGCATGATCATGTAGTTGACATCGTATTTGTGGCAAAGCCACCATGCATTATTATTCATACATGTCACTCTTGATTCATTGCACCATCCCGGTACACCGCCGGAGGCATTCATATAGAGTCATATCTTGTTCTAGTTTCGAGTTGTAATCCTTATGTTGTAATCAATAGAAGTGTGATGATCATCATTATTAGAGCATTGCCCAATCAAAAAAAAGAGAAAGGCCAAAAAGAAAAAAAAAGCCCAAAAAAAAGAAAATAAATAAAAAGGGCAATGTTACTATCTCTTTTTCCACACTTGTGCTTCAAAGTAGCACCTTGTTCTTCATGTAGTGAGTCTCATATATTGTTCTTCAAAGTAGCACCATGTTTTTCATATAGTGAGTCTCATAAGTTGTCTTTTTCATACTAGTGGGAATTTTTCATTATAGAACTTGGCTTGTATATTCCTACGATGGGCTTCCTCAAATGCCCTAGGTCTTTGTGAGCAAGCAAGTTGGATGCACACCCACTAGTTTTCTTTTGTTGAGCATTCATTTATAGCTCTAGTGCATCTGTTGCATGGCAATCCCTACTCCTCATGTTGACATCAATTGATGGGCATCTCCATAGCCCGTTGATTATCCTCGTCAATGTGAGACTTTCTCCTTTTTTGTCTTCTCCACACAATCCCAGTCATCATATTCTATTCCACCCATAGTGTTATATCCATGGCTCACACTCATGTATTGCGTGAAGGTTGAAAAAGTTTGAGATTATTTAAGTATGAAACAATTGCTTGGCTTGTCATCGGGGGTATAGAAGTTGGGAACATCTTTGTGTGACGAAAATGAAGCATAGCCTAACTATATGATTTTGTAGGGATTAACCTTCTTTTGCCATGCTATTTTGAGAAGACATGATTACTTTGATTAGTATGCTTGAAGTATTACTATTTCTTTTATCAATACGAACTTTTATTTTGTATTCATTTGGATCTGGACATTCATGCCACAATAAAGAAAATTACATTATGAGTTATGCTAGGTAGCATTCCACATCAAAAATTCTCTTTTTATCATTTACCTGCTCGAGGACAAGCAGGGATTAAGCTTGGGGATGCTTGATACGTCTCCAACATATCTATAATTTTTTATTGTTCCATGCTATTATATTACCCCTTTTGGATGTTTATGGGCTTTATTTTACACATCTATATCATTTTTGGGACTAACCTACTAACGGGAGGCCCAGCCCATATTGCTGTTT
>LR880968.1:52914208-52928077 GCA_904067115.1 Aegilops sharonensis | reverse complement strand
TATATATATAGGAAAAATCCATCCTACCACCCGGTGGTAGTTACCCCACATGTCTCATATACTACCATGTGGTACTATATATACTATTTTATTATATATATACGGTTTTGCTATTTTACAGTCGACTGTTATTCAATTCGTCAACATTCAAATCGCTGGCCGTCCGCTGTTGCGTGGAGATTGGCGCTTGGCTGTCTGGTTTTCGGGCTTGTTTTCTCTATCGGGTCCGGTTTTTTGTCCCAGCCCGTTACCGCTCCGCCCCCTCCCCTTTCATTTGAGCGAGGTAGATACGAACAGGCGCTCGGGCAGTGGATGCGATTCCTTTCTGTTCATGTCGATTCCATGATCCCCCACCTGTGGAGCTTGATTTCTCTCTCATTTCTCTTCGATTCTCGCTCCTGCTGTTGGTTGGTCTCTCAATTTCTCTCTCGAGTGCGTGATTTTTGTTCATTTCTCGGTGTGTAGCTTCCAGATCTGGGGTCAGTTGCTGTGTGATTTAGTTAGGGTTCGTGTTAGGCGTGTGTTGTGATCCCAGGCTGTGTTGTTGTAGATTCATGGTAGGTGCTTGTAGTTTTATGGTTCGTTCTGCTTCGTGCTGTCCGCCATCGTTCCTTGTCTGCTTCGTGGTGTCCGCCATTTTTGTTCCTCGTCTGCTCGTGGTAGGATCATGCATGGTTAGTTTTGTGACTCAGATAGATGTATGGGTCAGTCATACGTTTTGAGATGGGAGTTTTTGTGGTTTGGAGTTTGTGATTTGCGTTGGTAGGTGGTCTGTTTGTTCGCTGGTAGATGGGTGTTTCCTCCTCTGGGCGTGTTGGTTCTAGGGTTTCTAGATGTTTCTATATGTAGTTAGGTTCCTCCTTTGCCCTCTGCCACAGGTCCCCTTTGGCCTGTGAGTGCATAAATCCCTCTTACTGTAGGTTCCTCCTAGTTACGCAGAGTGTCAGTGCTCTGTTTTTTGATGTGTCATTCTGTGGTGTAGCCCTGTACTAGCCTTGGTGTGATTTTTATGTGCTTTTGCAATGTAATTCCTTTTAGCTTCTCCTTCTTTTAATGCCCTGGGAACTGTGTATCTAATGCAGGTTTGTATATTTGCTTGTGCTGAGTGTTGTTATGTGTAATCCCCATAGTTTCAGTGTCATATACACTAGAAATTACTGAGTATTTTGCCTCAGACTTACTGTGTAATCCCCATAGCTTCAGTGTACTACACTATGCAAATTGCACTATATTTACTATGCCCATAGTTTCAGTGTTTTTTCACTCTAGAATTACTAGTATTTTACTGTGTATTTTGCCCGATTTTTACTGTATAATTCATCATGTAGTTTCAGTGTAGTTTACTATAGAATTACTGTGTAATTCATCTTGTAGTTTCAGTGTAGTTCACTATAGAATTTCTGTGTATTTCATCCTATAGTTTCAGTGAAATTCACTATAGAATTACTGTGTAATTCATGCCGTAGTTTTACTGTGTAATTCACTCTAGAATTACTGTGTAATTCATCATGTAGTTTCAATGTAAATCACTCTAGAATTACTGTATCATGTTCACTCTATAATTATTGTGTAATTCATCCTGTAGCTTCAGCGTAATTCACTATATAATTACTGTGTAATTCGCCCAATAATTACTGTGTAATTCATCCTATAGTTTCTTTGTGATTTGTCCCGTAGTTCAGTGTAATTTATGCGAATTACTGTGTAATTTTAATGTTTCAGCTATGTAATTCCTGACATTTTATATGGGCCCTGATTCTAGTGTAATTTCCCCTAGAATTACGATGGTTTATATATGTATTTACAGTGTATTTTCTCACATTTTTTCAGTGTATTTATCCTGGTTCAGTTATGTAATTCCTGAATTTTGCCTTTTTTATTTTTGTATTACTCTCTCATGCTAATTTTCACTGTAGTCTTTCTTCCCAATTTTTACAGTGTACCCCTAGTTTTACCATGTAATCGCCTTGATTATCCTATGTATTTACAATGAAATGTTTGCCCTAATTTCAGTGTAATATTAATGTTTTTAGCTCTGTAATTTATAGGTTTTAGTTTAATGGGTAAGCTTCGGAATGTCTCTCACCAGGACATTCCGTTAGTATCATTTTCTCACCAGGACATTCCGTTAGTATCATCTTTCGAGAGTACAGATTCTGTTCGTGAACCATTCGTGCCTAATGACTTTGCGGAAGATGGACCGTATCTGATGTCTATGGTAGTTATTTCTGTCTCATTTTTCTAGTTATTTTTTCAGATTATGTTATCACTTCTATTTATTTTGGCTGTGTTGTCTTTTTTTCTTTTTTCTTCAGGAACTTTCTGGCGATGAAGGATCCTTTGACAAAGCTCTTTTCAAGTTTTCTGTTAATCAAGTCTGTTTCCTTTTTTTTCTTTTTCTTGTGCTTGTTGATTATGTTGTTGGTTATTTTTCTCTTGTTGAAATGACTTTTGGCTTTATGTTTTTTCAGAAGCAAAATCACTGAAGAGGAAGTTTTCTTCTGCTGGTAGAAGAAATGTGATTAGTCCTCCTCCTTTTGCCATGATGCTCTCGTTCGGTTTTAGCTTGTTCATCTTATTATTTGTGTTTTGAGTGCATTATTCGTGTGATGCAGTAGTGTTTTTATGATCTAATTTTTGTTTTCTGTTTTTTTCTCACTTCTTGATCTCTGTTTCCTTTCGCTTGTTGTAGAGGCAGAAACGATCTACTAATTACCCTACTTGTCCAACCTTCACCAGATATTCTGGAAAGTTTTTCTCTGGGGAGTTGATGGCATGTGTCCTAGGTATAGGGATGTCATCCAGACTTATTGTTCTCATCATGCTCCCAATCTGCAATTTTGGAAAAGAAATGTCAGTAATAGTACAACTAGCAGTTGTATTTTAACAATGTAAATACAGTTGGTTTTTCCAGTGTAAGTTATTGCATTCTTACATTGATACATTGAAATTTCTATGGAATTTCCGCTGTAATTTATATGCAGTTTGCACTGGGAATTACTATGTAATTACTAGGGGATTTGCACTGTAATTCTTGGTCTATTGCGGTGCATTTTCTTAGCCAGTTTCAGTGTAATTTATACAACTATCAATGTCACAGTGTCATTTATACAAACTATCATTTTGCACTGTAATTCTTGGTGTGCTATTGTTCTTTCCAGTGTCTTTCCGTATCATTTTGTTCTTGAAGTGTAACTTATACAACTATCCAAGTTCTGTCTATTGCTAGTGATGAATTATTTTTTGAGTATCTAGTCTTCGTCTACTGTTTGTTTCTTAACCTGTATCTAGTTTCTTTGACGCATTTGTTTTGCAGATATTCCCTGTAAGAGATGTAACGCGGGCGAAGAATTCAAGTACTAGGCATAGCAGTAGAATTTGTTCCTGACCTGTTAATTTTTCTGGGATTTCCCCAATTGTATGGCTGCTGTTCTTCCTTCTTGCTCGTCTCCAGGTACACCTTTCTCTCCATGTTCACCCCTCTCTCCCATGGCTGCCTTCCTGATCCGATTTTTATCTGCTCTTTGTTCTTCTCCCCCACCCTTCATCCATGGCCATCGGCCTGATTTGTTTCTTTCTTTGTGGTGTGTCTTAGGTGAGATCTCTGCTGTTATCTGTTATGTAGGAGGGGTTGGAGATTTCCCAAGGAGCTTGCCTTTTCCGTGGGTAGCAAGTTGATGGCGATCGTTAGCTGTGGATCCAGGGAGGTTTGTGACCAGTTGTTAGTGGTGGTCCAGCGAGGTTTGTGGTGGTGCCGGTTTGGTTAAAACCGGGTCAGGTTTTGCCCGACCCGTTTTCCCAAAATAAGAAAATATATGATGGCCGGTGGGTGTTTTGGGACAAACAGGTGTCATATGTTCATTGGTTGGGAAATTTGAATGTTGTTGAATTGAAAAACAGTCAAATATCAAATAGATAGTCCCACTTATTTGGTTTCACAAACATTGATATATTTTTGCACAAATTCAGTCAAATTATGAGATAATTTGACCCTCCGACAAATTTGAAAGTATACTCTTTTAAGGACGGAGGAAGTATGCCGCATGAAGGCTCCTAACGTACAGCAAATTCATCAAAAAAACTAAGAGTATCCTAATCCTTAATAGTTACTCCCTCTGATTCATAATACTTGTTGGTATTTTAGTTCAAAATTGGACCTTTGTCTCGCCCGCTCCCGCGAGCGGGGAGGCTAACCCTAGCGCCCCCAGTCCTTACCTCCCCTGCTCCCCTCCACCTCCCTCGCCGCCGCCGGCACGCGGCGCTGGGCAAAGCCCGGCCTGCGTTGGTGGCAGCGGGGCCTCTTCCCCTTCCTCGTGGTGGGCTGGAGCAGGACAGCAACACCAAGCAGAGATGTGCGGCTCTGCAGGCGCCGTGGCGCGACGGCGGTCGCGCGGCCAGACGGTGACGTCCTGGTGCGGTGGAGGGGCGGCTGCACGTCGGGGTGCGGCGGGGCGTGCCCACGCAAGGTGGTGGCGATGGGTGTCGCCAGCCCAAATTTGGCTCAGGCGACTTCTATGCCCGAAGGCCAGCGGGTGACGCGGGCTGAGGGTGACGCAGACGTTCTAGAGCGTTGGGCAACCGCTCCTGGCAATGAGGTGGCCGGCGCAACGACGGCTTGGTGGAAGTGCGTGTCGGACGCATCTGGCGTTTTTTGGCAGGTGGCGCGGGTTGGGCCACCGGCCCTGCGTGGCTGCTGCTCCGGCTGTGCACGTCAGCCGCGAGGTGGCTGGGCCCTCTAGACATGGCGGCTGCCACTCGTCGCGCCAGCACCATGGTGGCTCGGTGGATTGACTGCGGCGGCGGATGGATTTCAGGCGTCGGCTCGTCTGTAGGTGGCTCATTTCAATCTTCGACCCCTCACTTCGTCGCCGGGTCGTTATGTTCGATGAAGGGTTGGCCATCCCCCAGCTGCGGTCCTTCACTCGTCTCGCACAGGTAGCAGGACCGAGCTCGTCTTGTGCCCGACGGTAGGACCGTGCTCGTCTTGTGCCTGACGGCAGGACCGAGCTCATCTTGCGCCCGGTGCCACTGTACAGGTCGACGTAGGCCAGTTTTGGCCAGCCTATTGGTTCTCTGCACTGGGGCCGCCCAGGAGTGTGAAATGCTAGTCCTTTCTGCCCGTATCTTTGGATTGGGGTAGCGGCAGGTCTTAGATAAGGTGGTGTCTAGGTCTTGGATGATGGGGTGGCGGCTCTGGTGGTGGTTCCGCGGTGTTCATGGGCAGAGCCTGTGGCTCGGTGGTGCCCGGTGGCCATGGCCGTGTGGGCGGTGTGGTCGCCGAGGTGTGGCGTTCGGTGGCAGTGAGTGTTGGCCGGGGTGAAAACCTGATGTATCTTTGGACAGACCGGCGCTGGCGTACCTTGTTCCCTTCTTGAAGGCATCGTCGCGACTCTCATTGCCCATCTTGTTGCTCCAGGGGAAACTCCGATCCACGAGTCGGGAGGTAGCAGCGCTCTGGTGTCGTAACCTTCCTGAAGGCGCCGCCTTGGAGACCACCGTTGTCATATGCGGCTTCATCACTTCGTGGTGGTGCGTTCACAGTTGGGTACTCCGGTTGCTCTTGTAGTGTTAGGGATGATGTTGCTGCGCTCAGCGCCTATGTATCATGTGTTGGGTGTGTACATGTGTTGTGTTGGCGTCCGTTTGTCTTGGTTGTGAATTGTAGTTGCTTTATATATAAAGCGGGACAAAAGCCTTTTTCTAGTAGTTCAAAATTTCAACTAAACCCAGACAATTATTATGAATCAGAGAGAGTAGTAATTAAAAATGATGAGTCCTTGCTACAATATGTAGATCACACATGGTACTATAATTATTAAGCAAACAAGCCTGGCTAGTGGTATTGTCCAGATCAACCAATGCGCGTAAGACTTGGATCCAGGTCTTAACGAATCAGTTAAGTGTCTAAACATCGATGGATCCAAGGAATATATCAGCACCGGCTCACGTGGGTGCTCCATCCAAGTTGATGAGTCGCATTATCCAAGTTCTGCTACTTGCCTGTATTTTCCAAAGTCGACACATAACATGTGACTTAAGGTCAGGCAGCTTTACCACCTCCATTTCAATGAAACAGGGAGCGATCTGCGCCTTCCGTGAAAAAAGGGAATAATTGGGCCGAGCGATACAGGACCAACACGCTCTTTAGTCTGTTCTTACTTCCACCCGGCCGGTCCATAAATAGCCCACCTAGAGCTCAAATTGACAAGGCACACCAACACACAGAGTCCTCAAAGATCTGAATATCCACAAAAACGTCGGCAATGGTGCTGGGGAAGGCATTAGCATGGTGCGGCGGCATAGTCTTGAGTGCGTGCATCATCGTCGGCGTGGTCTTGATCGCCGCTTACAGCTACGCCATTCAGCCCTCCATCACCATCGAGGACGCCTCGCTGACCAGGTTTGCCCTGGCTACCTCCCCGTCGACGGCGCTCGGGTACAACATCTCCCTGAGCCTTGCCGTCCGCAACAAGAACTGGGCCACGACCATGAAAAACACAGAGCCGCTGGAGGCTGCGTACAAGTTCGACGGCCAGCAGTTCGACCGCGTGCAGGTCGCCGACAAGGGCGACAAGCACACCGCCAAGAAGACCAGGGTGTACCGCCTCGTCACCAGCTCCGACGGCGGCTATGTGGCGCTAGGCAACGCTGGCGTCGCCGAGTACAAGAACCAGAACGCAACGGGGGTGTTCGAGCTGGAGGTGATGGTGACCGGCGAGGTGCGCTACACGTGGCAGTTCAAGAAGAACAAGATAGAGGCCACCTGCAAGCTCAAGCTGCAGCTCGACTCGCCGGGGACGGCGGTGTTAAGGTTCGACAAGGTGAAATGTAAGCTCGCCAAGCAGGAGAAGAAATAGTAGTCATATTGCTAGCATTTCTATGATCTCTTATTTGTTTTAAAATATTTTCATTGGTGTATTTTAGTTGACATCTGAATTTTTTATGTGCTTTTGTTTCCCTTTTCTTGTTATAAATTGCGAACAGCTAGCATTTGCATAAACATTTCTACTTCAAGCATTGGATGTTAGCCATTTTGTACCGCCGTCTTCTCGAAGCAGACTTTCACCCGGCCTTTTATATGATACACGGCCAGCGTTGATCTCAAGATAATCGGATGGCGCACGAACTACACTACAAAAAAAGAGCACAGAGAGATCTGAGTATAATGCATGCAACGCCCTAAAACACCTAACCTCTACGACAACGCTCTCAGGATGGATAACGGCACGAATCCGAGTCCATCATGGACAAGGGTTTTCACCCGGACCCTGACACAAAAAGAATCACGACGATGACATCTTCAGGAAGAGAGCGGCACCATCATAGGCAGCAAAGCCAAAAGCTTTCGCACAGCAGCTCCACCGTGTCACGAAGAGGCCTTCATGGCACGTGCAATGAGTACAGATTCCCATATCTGGATCGGGACTCCACCATTACTAATGGCAGAAAGCAGTCTCGGGCCGCTGGCCACTACACCTCTTGCTTTCCACACTGCCAAGAGGGAAGTCACCATTGCCGGCTAGGTGCGTGCCATAGAGCCAACCATACGGACAACCATTTAGAGCCGCCACCCCGACATTCATGTCCGAGACACCACCCATCATCGCCCACACCACGGAGCACCCACCATGGTAGGAAGATTAAAAACGTAAGTCCTTTCACTCCTAGCCTCACATTAGCCAGGAGCATGGGTCGGCGCCTCCATTGTAGGAGGCGCTCGCGGCTACATCTCCTACCGCTTGGTGAACCGGGGGAGACACTACCCCGTGGCTACCGACAGCCGCCACTGAGCACGCTTGCATGACTCCATGCATGTGGCCTCGGGCACCGATCTGCCTGACGGGGGAGCCGCTCAGGCAAACGTACTGCAGTCTTTGGGTGCATGTATTGTGAAAATTAAAAATGTCCCATCTTAGTGTGTTCTATGGCTGAAATCTTTGTCAAGTAAAAAATAATTTGTATCCTGAATCCCTCGTGTGTACTTCATTGTTTCATACAAAATATCCCTTATGTCAAAAATTAGTGATAATGTTAACACCCACACGTGTGGTACGAAGCAACATGGACCAAACGCCTTCATTATCATTCATTTTGCCACGTCAAAACAGATGCCATCAGCGGGAATCTTTTTTGTTTTCGGCTTAAAAATGTTTTATCTCCTAACTAAAATCCAATCAAGAATCCGTCTACACCATTAAATTCGTCTCGACAAGATCTTCAAAACTAAATCTCATGTTGATATGTTTCGACAAATTTTTTTTTTACCAAAAGTTGCCATGATGTTTACAATGTAGTTGTCATAATGTTTACACTAAAGTTGCCATTACTTATCTATTTTTTTCTTCTAGATTTAAAGCTACAGCTATATTTTTAACTATTTTTTACGGCAATTTTTATTAGTTGACCATGGCAATTTTTAGTAATTAACCATGGAAAATTTAATGCATGAATCATGGCAATTTTTAGTAATCCATCATGGCAAATTTAGTCTATAGATCATGACAATTTTAGTATTTTAACCATGGCAATTCTAGTAGTCTATGAAAATTATTTTTTGTATGAACCATGGCAAATTTAAGTAATTCACCATGCCAATTTTAGTTTATGGTTCATGGCAAGTCTAATTTCTTAATCCCCTATTTTATAGTATGTCAAAAACTATTTTTAAAGATAGAAGAAAAAATAGCTGAAACATATTATGGCAACTTCAGTGTAAACACCATGGCAATTTATGTGCAATAGACATGGCAACTTTTAACCCCCAAAAAAGTCATCGAAACATATTGATATGAGATCTAGTTTTGAAGATCTTGTCAATGGATTTAACGATGAAAACGGATTTTCAATCGGATTTTTCATTGAAGAGATAAAATATTTTAAAAACTGAAAATCCAAAAAGATTCACACATGCATGCGTGCGCTGACATGATGCAATCTATGTGTTATAGGGCATGTGGGAGGATATTGCTCCCATCACACGTGTGGGTGTTATTAGTGTCCAAAATCAGAAGGTAGTAATTCTAACTGAAGAAGCAAAAAAATCGCACGTATGGAGATCAAGACACACGAAGCCTACGACTCAACAGAAAGGATGAAAATCCTGAAGCACTAACAGTTCTTTCTATGTAATATTAGCGCTCCCAGCTAATTTATAAAAAAGCAGAGCCCGTGCGAGGTTTGCCCTACCTCAGTGCAGCTTTGGCAGGCTTGTGTGTTCTTTTTTCTCATTTTTTGATTCTTATTTACTATTTCAAAAAAGTGATTATTTTCATCTGAAAAACAATGATATTTATATCATAGAGTATCTTCTAACAATTATGAACATTTATTAAAATTAGGGAACACATTTTAAATTGTTAAAAATTAATAAAAATTGAAGAGCATTTTTAAATTAATCAATTCTAATATTCCTGAATAATCTAGAAAACTCTTTTTTCTAAGAGAAAACAGGGGGGAAAAAACTGTGCGCCTCGCGGTTCAAGTGAACTTCATGTGTAGTATTTGCTTGCCAATATGTCCCAATGTTTTTTTAACTATTTGTCCCATGATTGACATATAAGTTCTCGACGCAAGAGGCTCGATGCACTTAGGCTACTCATAGTGGGGAGTATCATATACTAGTATTATGCATATAACTCTATTGTATGATACTACCTTCATAGTGCATAGTATGATAAAGTAGTATCATAGATAGTCTTATTTATTGCCATGCATGACACAAAATGGCATATCATTTATTATGATAGAGTATCTAGTACCTATATTACTCTAACCTTCTCTTTCTTCTTTAATTCTTTGCCACATCAATATGTTTGTATTCCCAGATGCATGATACCGGCTAAGTTACCACCACTATGGCCAGCCTTAGCGACTACTGGTCGTTTTCTATTTGATGCTTGCCGCGTTCAACTTTTGCAAACTTTCGCATAGAGCACACGAGGCAGTGATTCAAATTGGATTGGCCCACACTTGGTCGCACAGAGGAAAAGTTTGGAAACCTTCCGGAAGGTTTTTTTCATTTTGTTTTACCTTTTATCCGTTTTCACATTTTATCTCAAGAAGAAAAAAAAATAGAAAAAATAGATTTTTCTTAATTTTTAAAAGCAAAGCTATCTGAATTTTTCAAAAATGTTCTAGTCTAAAAACCGTAAAAAGCTTCAAAGGATGATCACACTGTAATAACTATTACATGTTTTTAGCAATACCTCTTCTGTGCGAAAACATAATTTGAGATTCCACTTTGACCATGAGTAAAACCACATGTATTTTTAGGAGATTGCAGGGAAATCTTCATGTCGCCTTTTTGTGTGTATCTAGTAAACCATGAGACACATACGGAGTAGGCTATGTGTTTCTCGTCCCCGCGTCTCTCCTCCAAGGAAAGACGGCTAGGGTTTCTGGCTCCCGTTGGTGGCGCCGCCGATCTATCACGTCTCTGTGGCCTTAGGGCCATAGATGTGCAGTGGATCCCGGTCCTTGCCGGTGGGAGGGCTCCGTTCTTAGGTGCTTCTTTAAGTTTTGTTAGGGTTTGTGTCCTACTCAAGAAGACGAGACGTCGGCGACTTCTTGAAGATGGAATAAGGTTCTCCCAGCCTAGCCCCCATTTTGATGATGCGTCTAGCATCGTCAGAGGGCGTATGGAGGTGTGTCTCCGGCGGATCTCGCGAGATCCGATAGGTGGTTGTTTTCGATGGATCTGGGCGGATCTGGTCTTTTTTCATGTGTCTTCAGGTTGGATCATTTCGATCTAAGCTTGCTGTTCTAGTGTGTTGGTACTATGGGGCATTAGCACGACGACTTCCCGACTGTCTACTATAACAAGTTATGCCCGGCTCCGGCAAGGGAGGAGCGATGACGGCGGCGCGCCTTCGGCTCGCTTCAGTGCTTGTAGTCGTCCCTGGGTGGTCTACGAAACTGGATGTATTTTTTTATCTGGTGTTCGTTGTACTGCCATGATTGAAGTTTAATAGATTGAAAGTTTTTCGTAAAAAAAAAAATGTAAACCATGAGACAAGTGGTTTTGGGCCTACTCTACTCTTGGCATAAATTGTTTTGGAGATAACTAGCGAAGGTTCCTAACATGATCGAATGATTCATAACTTGGTTGTTTGGCTAGATTACTAGATTCGAAGCCGCTGCATACTTAGTTGATTATCCTTAGCATATGTAATTAAGTGTGCATTAATTAGTTCATTTGTTCGAGGAATCCCTCTGTTCCATGTTTGATCAGCTTGCTTGCATGTGCTTTCGTCTGTCGGTGAAGTCAAACCATGCATATTTCGTCGTAAATTAAATATGCATGCATACAACGTACTCCCTCCGTCCGAAAATACTTGTCGGAGAAATGCATAAAAATGAATGTATCTAAAACTAAAATACGTCTAGATACATCCATTCCTCCGACAAGTATTTCCGGACGGAGGGAGTACTAGACATAGTAAATTGGTTAGCTTGTTAAGCAAAGTAGGTCTGTCTAGCTCATCATTTCGACGCATCCAGCTGCTTCACATTGTGGTAACGTGATCGAGGGTCTTCATGGATCGTCTAGATTATGATTGAGTTTCCTAGCACGTTTGTCCAAGTATTCTCAAGAGTATGGCTAGCCTAGCTAGCCATGCTAGGGCTCTCTTTGATTCAAACTGCCTGAAAAGGATTCATCCAAATGACTGTATTTCAGGTATGAACAATGTACTGCATGCCTGTGCCCACTAAGAAAATCTCTTCTTCTTTAGATCATGACCCATGATTTGGCCAAGTCAAGGAACCTGAATGCTCGCGAACAAAACTAGTTTCTGGCCGATCAATCACGTTAACCGAACATGGCATGGCGTTGATTACTCAGATCAATAGATGGAGTAGCCAGCTAGAAGCTTTGATTCCAAGCACAGTTGCTACATTAATTGGTAAGCACTTACTATTTGGCTGTAGATTAAATGTAGATTAGCGTGCACTTAGTTCCGAGGAATCCCGCTCTCCAATCTTTGATTAACGTGCTTTCGTTGGAGGTGCCCCATGTTACGGACGTCAGAGAAGCTGGGATGCTCGTGAGCAACTAATATAATTAAGCTATCTGTATTTCATCCGAAGGATGCATCACGTTAGCCCAGCGTGCTCGCGCGCCAGATTCCTCTGATCGAGCCGCAGAGTAGCTTTTTCATTAAGACCTCGATCCATGCAAGTCTTTGATCCACACGGCCGGGCTGGACACTATATCCGATTTCAGATTAAACTTGCCTCTTTGTCTAGCAATATTCCATCCATCCTCTTTTGAATCACATTGTGAGGTTAATCGAACTCTGATATTCATTATGTAAATCCTACATGTCCTTTTTATGGGGCTGGAGCTGGACACAAGTACGTAAATGCTTTTGAGCAAGCACGCATTGTATTTTTATGGAGCTGAAAACCGCCATGAGACGAAAATATTCCGACATACGAAGAAAGCTGAGAGAAACTTCATTTGTGGTACATTGGACAAGTGCACAATCTATTCTAGATCTAGGGTGCGTAGTGGAAGAGGCATCTTGTTACACGTCAGAACAAACTACTCCCTCCGTTCCGAAATAGATGACGCAATTTTATACTAACTTTGTACTTAATCTCAAGTGGTAGAAGAAGAGTTTGTTTGTTATTTTGTCAGAACGGTTTTATGTAATCGAGGGGAACCCAAGTACTACTACTGCATTCGATCCGATCAGACAATTAATCAAATTAATGATGGATCCCAAGTCTTGTTCAGAGAGCTAGATCTGGCAAATCCTTTAGCAAAGTCCTAGGTTAACAATGTGTGTCAGGCTGGCTGACATTATGACTTCTTTTTTTTGCGGGGGGCTGACATTATGACTTATGAGATTATTATGGGTGCACACAACACTGGTTGGAGACTTGGGGGCCGGGGCACATTGATGACTATGTAGCGCTAAACCAAAGGATAGACCTCAGCTCAGCATGTGAGAGTTCTCGTCGAGTTAACTGCTTCGTTAATTAGCCTCCGATCCGTCAATGGCTTTTTGACATGGTCAAGACAACGGCTTTTACAGCTAGCTAAGGCCCCTTCCAATGCTCCACTTTGTACAAGTACTAAGCCTGTCATGTAGGTAAAAAATCTAATATGGCAAGACAATTAAGAGGAGAGAGATGAGTTTGGTGATTCCAAAAAGAACCAATGCCAAGCGCGTAAACCTAGGCCAAACATTTAAATAAAGCAAGCTCACCAATGCATGAAAGAGTTTAGTAGCTAAGTCATTAAATAAAGGGAGCTTAGCAACAACAACTTAAGCACCAATGCATTGGGGACTATAGTTGCTAAACAATTTAATATGCTTAGCACACTAGTGCAGAACCGGGCAATAGCACCGGTTCGTAAGGCCCTTTAGTGCCGGTTCCACAACCGGCACTAAAGTGTGGTCACTAAAGCCCCCCCCCCCCTTTAGTACCGGTTCAGCACGAAGCGGTGCTAAAGGCCAACCACGTGGCACGAGGCAGCTCCGGGGGCAGGGAGCCCTTTAGTACCGGTTGGTAACACCAACCGGTACTATAAGGTTTAGGGGGTTTTTAGTTTTATTTTTTATTTTTCAATTAAATTTGTGTTATCAATTTAATTTAGGATTGTTTTACGTTATAATGAGTTGTAGTGGTCATCATCATCATCATCATCATCGCATATTAATAAATAAATAAACTTTAGCTAGCTAAAAATCATCATAGTCGTCATTAGTTACCACTATTTAATCATCATAGTCATTACCGCTAGCTATCTAATCACCAACATAATCATCGAGTTCACTTTGTAACAGAAGCAAAGATATCATCGAGTTCAACATAATCATCACCAACATCGAAGTTCAGGACAATACGGACATGCATGAG
>LR880968.1:52882760-52896895 GCA_904067115.1 Aegilops sharonensis | reverse complement strand
TGATATTGAATATATATTGTATATTCCTCTTGAATTCTTTTTGGTTCTAATTTCAAATTTATTTGAAATTGTACATTCATATGCATGTATGTAGTACCGTAGAATATATGAAACTCCTTCAAAATTAAAATAAAGCACAAAAGAAATAAAACAAAACAAATTAAACAGAAAACAGGTTTAGGGGGGGGGCTAAAAACCCTAAACCTGCGGCGGCCTTTAGTCGCGGTTGGCCAGAAGAACCGCGACTAAAGGTCCTCCGCCCCGACGGCCGCCTGGCGCCCACGTGGACGGGCCTTTAGTCGCGGTTCGTAAGCAGCCGCGACTAAAGGTGGCGGGCTTTAGTCGCGCTTTGCTGGTCGCGGTTGCGCAGCCGCGACTAATGGCCGTTGCGAACCGCGACCGAAGGCTATTTTTCCACCAGTGCATGTAGCAATATAACACAGGTAGCATATTTTTAGTAAAATTATTCTAGAGCTCTAAAACATTTAGATTTCAGTATAAAGATATTGCAATTTGTCGGTAAGAAATAATTCTAACCTAGATTAATACAAAAAAAATAGGGATCGCCTAGAACTCAGCTGACTGAGACCTAGTTTGGTCTTAGTCAGCTCAAGTCACCTGATGTCATGCCCATTTAGACTAGCTTTTCTTCACGCTCGGCCACCCGCTGGTTTCCGTCGTCTGGGTTGTTTTTCTGGGCTAGGCTAGATCCGTGTGGGCTGTGTAGTTTCTTTTGTTCCTTTTTTTTTTCTGTAGGGTGTGAGTTGCTTTGTTGGGCCTCGTAATACTTGTTTTATTATGCTCGCTAGCTTCGTCTTTCTCTCTTTGGATTATACTAGTCTAATACAGTGGCTTTTCTTTTAAATGAACAGTGTGTTGTTTTCGTATGGGAAGCACCGGTGTTGGATTGTGTGTGTATGAAGAGTAGTGAAGAGATTTCATAAAGTGAAACACAAAATGGGCTGAAATAAAAATTAAAATGTTCTATATAAAAAAGGGAAAATGATAGAAAATCCACATACGTGATTCTATGATAAAAAAAGGGACAAGTAACCGGCGGACAACCCCTTCATGCTCCTCGTTTGCAGTCACTTTGTGCATGTGTAGTTGCAGCCGGATGACAACGCTTGCAGTTGCATGTGTAGTGATGGACATGCAACTGGACCAACAACCATCCTTCTGACCCTAGTTGCAGTGGCTTTGTGCCCATGCAGTTGCAATTGAGGGTATTGCTCGTCGTTGCATGTTTAGTAGTGAACATACAACTGACCGCAACAACTCCCCTCCTGACCACAGTTGCAGTCGTTTTGTGTATCTGCAGTTGCAGTCAGGTTACGACGCTTGCAATTGCATGTCTATGGGTGGACATGCAACTGACACGACAACCCCCTCTCTCCGACTCCAGTTGCAGTCGCTTTGTGCTCATGCAGTTGCAGTCAGGTTACAATGCTTGCAGCTTCATGTCTAGTGGTAGACATGCAACTAGCCCAACAACACCTCCCTCTCGACCCAGTTCAGTCGTTTTGTGCCCATGCAGCTGCAGTCGGGTTACAACACTTGCAATTGCATGTCTAGTGGTGCACATGCAACTGCCCAGGACAACTGTCGACCCCCCTGACCCCAGTTGTTGGGAATATAACTATTTGTATAAGCCGGCCATGAGAGGCCGAGTTATGCAAAGAGAGATTTATCAGAAGAAGCCCAAGACCAAGCATGAAGATGGTGGTTCAATAAAGGGTCTAAAGCCCACGGGCGACTTAAGGCCAGTCGTAGTAAACCGCCATAATGGCATGACTTGTATCATAAGGTAGATTTAACTAGTCACCGAGCCGGACACTGTTTATGAGCCGGCCGGGATTCTGTAAGCCGCAGGGCGTCAACCCGTGTATATAAGGGGACGACCCGCCGGCGGCTTAGGACAAGAAACAACTCATCGCCAATCGGGCATAGCGTATCTCGCTCCCTGGTCATCGAAACATCAAGCAATACCAACCCAACTAGACGTAGGCCTTACCTTCACCGTAAGGGGTCGAACTAGTATAAATCTCTCGTGTCCCTTGTCCCGATTAACCCCTTTAAGCTTCCTAGTTGCGATGGCTCCACGACTAAGTCTTTGCAAGAGGACATCTGCCGTGACAATCCCATGACAGTTGGCGCCCACCGTGGGGCCAGCACACGGTGGATTTGAGTTCTTGAAGGGCACCTTCGAAGGGCTCAAGGGATACGCAGTGGGCCGGATGACCAAGAGTCGTCGCGGCAAGATCTACATCGACGATGAAGGCTGGGGCCCCGACGCCGGCTCAATTTAGTACGGGTACCAGGTCCCCTTTGGCCGAATCCACGTCTTCATCGGCCGGATTGGTGAGCCGGGCCCTGAGCCGGACTGCTGCACCGACCTCGTCGAAACGGCTCAGCATGCGAGACCCGCCCGAGCTCAATCCATCGTGAAGCGTGCCTTCGTGGGTTGCATCCACGGAGGAGAACTTTCTGAAGGATCTATAGATGGTGGTGAGACGGCCGTCCTCTCCGACGGTGATTCGTCCGCCGGTTCAACAGATTCGTTGTATCTGTTACAGGATGGCGGGCTTAGGGGCTGTTCCGACGGCTCTAGTATTCCGGACCCCTATGAGCCGCCAAGCTGAGCAGGAGTCTTCATGGCTGGAACTCAACCCGGTCAAAACTCAACGGCTGCAACAGCGATAACGTCTGGGTCAGGAGCGGCCGGGGCAGGAGGCCCTGTGCGCCCGCCAGCTCAGGTGCTGCTGGATCTCATGGATAAACTGACGGCCCTGTTAACCACCACAGTCATCCCTGCGAATCAAGATGAGCATAACGCGGAAGTGGCACAGGTGCGTGAGGAGATAGCTCAAGCCAAGGAGGCCTTGGCAGCTGAGGACACCAAGTTAGCCACAGAACGGGCGGCTTTGGATGCACGGGCACAACAGCTACAGTCAGAGGCCTTCCAGCTTACGATGAGCCTGAACGCATCTAACGAGGTGATGAGGAGGAGACATCAGAAAACCCAATCCCGTTTACCTCCGGTTTATGATCCTCAGAATCTTTTCGCTACACCCGGAGCCGGCCCGAGTAACCCGCCAGATGCAAATCAGTTCATGACAGCCGGAACAGGAGGGCCGGCTCAGCCTCGGGAGATGGCACCTCCTCATGGGAACATAGCACCGCCCCGTTACGTACCGATACCGCCGGGTCACTTTTCCAACCCCATGGAGAACTTGATCGCAGCATCAGCACGTTCGGCGGCTCTCCCGGTGGACGGTGACGATCCAACAGCAGTGGAGACCCGAAGGATCAGAGACCTCGTCCAGACAGCCCTGGCTCAGCAAGAGACTTATTCCTACAGCCTGGACATGATTCATTCAACTCCTCCGCCTTGGTTGGCTCCGGCTCGTCCAAACCGGAGTCCGAGTTACAGCAGGCACATGGAGTCAGAAGCTTTGTCAAGCAACGCCCAGCGCCGTAACCCGCCCGGTGGTTATAACCCGGTGCAGGACCGAATACGTCAGGAGGACGAGTGGCGGCACATCTAGCGGCTCAACAAACGGCTCATCAGGACTTTCCAGATTATCCGACGACTTCCGTTGAGGCGGGAGTGGCTACCAGAACCGACGGTGTTCCTTGTTTAGTGCCGGCTCTACGTAATGTACGTTTACCCAAGGACTTCAAGGGACCTCGGAAGGTGCCGAATTACATGGCCGACTTACAGCCCGAAGCGTGGATAGAAAGTTATGAGATGGCCATGGAGCTGTTAGAGGTCAGCGATGCAGCAATGGCTAAGTACTTCACCATGATGTCAGATGGAACGGCCTAGACTTGGTTAAAGGGCTTGCCACCCAATTCCATTAGTTCATGGGCAGAGCTAAATGCCCGTTTCATCCAGAACTTCAAAAGACACTTGCAAGAAATCTATGTCGATTGTGGACTTGAAAAATTGTAAGCAGGAGGAGGGTGAATCCACGACTCATTGGGTATGTCGGGTCAAGGAGATAATACATTCGTCTGACAAGATGGATGCCGGCTCTGCAGTCCTCATGTTGGAGAAGAACTGCCGCTTTGAGCCGCTAAGACAGAAACTGGGACGCCTTAAGCGTGATTGCAATGATATGGGTACACTGATGGCAGCTTTAGTCAAATACGCCGATTCTGCTAGTACCAAGGATCCCGCGTCTGATGAGGAAAAGACAGGGAAGGGAAAGAAGAACGACAATGGAAAGGGTCAACAGCATAACCCGATGAATCAAGGAGGCAATAAGCGTAAGGCTGAGGGTAACCCGGAGTTTGTAGCCAACGCCAATGCATAGGGTAACAATCAGAGACGTAAGGGCAAACCGCCCCCTCGGTCTGGCGGGTCAGGCCCATCTCTTGAGAAGTTACTCAATGAGCCTTGCCCAAGACACGGCACTCGGGAACGACACACCACCCACTTATGGAAAGATTGCACGATCATGAAGGATTTTAAGAATTCCAACGCGTTTGATGGCAATCACGGGTCGGGCGGCGGCTCAGGAGTCGGCGGCTTTCATGGCCCTGGCGGCGGTTCAAGTTCCGGCTTTCAGGGACATCAAGGCGGTTATAATCAACAGCAGTCTGGTCAAGGGGGACAACAGCAGCAGCAGTCGGGTTATCAAAGCCACCCGAAGCAGCTGAATAGTGGGCTGTATCACGTGTTCACCACTAACTTGTGCAAACGTGACCAGAAGGTTCATAAGAGGGTCGTGAATTCTGTTGAGCCGGTGGTTCCCCGTTATTTGAGGTGGTCAGAACAGCCCATTGTATGGAGCAGGGAAGATCACCCCCTCCGGGTTGATAATCCGGGTCAGTTAGCTCTGGTGGTAGCACCTCAGGTTGGTGGATATAAATTCACTAAGGTACTCATGGACGGAGGTAGCAGCATCAATATCCTCTATTATGAGACCTTTCGACGCATGGGATTGACTGATAAGGACTTGAGGACGTCCAACACTGTTTTTCATGGGGTGGTGCCTGGTAAGTCGGCTTACCCAGTTGGCAAGATTGAACTGGAAGTGGCCTTTGGAGATGAGTATGATTCTAGAGCTGGGAAATTAACTTTTGAGGTGGTCAAAATCAAGAGTCCATATCATGCTCTGTTTGGTCGTCCGGCTTATGCCAAGTTCATGGCACGACCGTGTTATATTTATCTGCAGCTTAAGATGCCGGGTCACAAGGGCACCATCACCGTGCATGGAAGTCGAAAGGTAGCCCTGGAATGTGAGGAGGGCGACGCGGCTTATGCCGAGTCTATTTGTGCAGCAGAGGAGCTGAAGTTTTATCAAGACAATGTTGACCCGGCGGATATGACCTCTCTAAAGAAGCCAACCACCGAGCATGACCCGGAGATGAAGTTTAAGTCGGCTGCTGAAACCAAGATTGTTGATCTCACTCCAGGCGATTTGTCTAAGCAGTTCGGTATCAGTGCCAATTTGGATCCTAAATAGGAAAGCGCACTCATCGAGTTCATCCGTGAGAATCGGGACATCTTTGCATGGAAACCTTCTGACATGCCGGGTGTACCGAGAGAACTCGCTGAGCACACTCTCAATATTGATCCGAAGTATAAGCCGGTCAGGCAGTTTCTTCGACGGTTCAACGAAGAGAGACGGAAAGCTATTGGAGAGGAAGTCGCCCGACTCTTAGCGGCTGGATTTATTTTTGAAGTTTTTCACCCGGAATGGTTGGCTAACCCGGTGCTCGTGCTCAAGAAGAACGGCACCTGGCGGATGTGTGTGGATTACACAGACTTAAATAAGGCTTGTCCGGCTGATCCCTTTGCTCTCCCCCGTATTGATCAAATCATTGATGCTACGGTGGGTTGCGAGCGTTTGAGCTTTTTGGATGCTTACTGTGGTTATCATCAGATCAAAATGGCAGTTAAGGACCAGGAGAAGACGGCTTTCATCACTCCGTTTGGAGCCTTCTGTTATGTATCTATGCCATTTGGGCTCAAGAGTACTCAGGCGACTTATCAGCGATGTGTACAGAACTTTCTCCATGATCAAATTGGGCGCAATGTTCACGCTTATGTGGATGACATCATGGTGAAGTCCAGAGAGAAGGAAACCTTGATATCAGATTTGAAAGAGACCTTTGATAATCTCTGGGTTTATAAGATGATGCTTAACCCGGCAAAGTGTGTATTTGGTGTACCTGCAGGCAAGCTCTTGGGTTTCCTGGTCTCAAACAGAGGCATTGAAGCTAATCCGGAGAAGATCAAGGCAATTACCTCTTTGGCTAAACCGGTGTGCATCAATGATGTTCAGCGACTGGCGGGTCGCGTTGCTGCTTTGAGCCGGTTCATAAGCTGGTTAGGTGAGAAGGCCCTACCGCTGTATTAGATGATGAAGAAATCGGACACTTTTGTCTGGAGTGATGCTGCTAATACTACCTTTGAAGATTTAAAGAGACAGTTGTCTGAGCCGCTGGTCCTTGCGGCTCCCATTGATAAATAGTCGTTGCTGTTATATGTGGCTGCTAACTCGCGAGCCTTCAGTGTTGCCATCGTGGTGGAGCGTAAGGAGGCTGGCAAGGAGCATCCGGTTCAACGGCCGGTTTACTACATCAGTGAGGTGCTCATTGAGTGTAAGCAAAGATATCCGCATTCTCAGCAACTTGTTTACAGAGTGTTTATGGCAAGCCGAAAGCTGAAGCAGTACTTCCAAGGTCATCCTATAACTGTGGTAAGTTCTGCCCCCTTGGGAGACATCATCCAGAACAGGGAAGCCACAGGACGAGTCGCCAAGTGGACCATTGAGCTTGGGCCTCATGGTTTGAAGTACATGCCACGTACCGCTGTTAAGTCTCAAGCCTTGGTGGACTTTATCAATGATTGGAAAGAGTTACAGGCACCTGAGGAGAAGCCAGATAACACATATTGGACTATTCACTTTGATGGGTCCAGGCAGTTGGAAGGCTCGGGGGCTGGAGTCGTTTTAACTTCCCCCCGAGGTGACAAATTTTGTTATGTGCTCCGGCTTATGTTTCCTTGTACTAACAATGTAGCTGAGTATGAGGCCTTACTCCATGGTCTCAGGATGGCTAAAGAGATGAATTTGAGCCGGGTAAGGTGTTTGGGTGACTCAGATCTTGTGGCTCAACAGGTATCAGGCAAGGGGACTCTAAGGATCCCTTAATGGCGGCTTACCATCGTGAAGTTGATGCTATGGCTGGGCACTTCAAAGGTTATCAAGTGGAGCACATTGATCTAAGGAAGAATGAGGCGGCTGATACTTTAAGCCGGCTGGGATCTCAGCGAAAGCCGGTGCCGCCTAACACCTTTCTTGATGTTTCGCATAATCCTTCTGTCAAGGTACCCACAGAGGAGGACCTAGCAGTGCCAGACCCGGAGGCACAGCTGGTAGCAGCTCTTCGTGTTATCCCGGATTGGACAGTGCCATATTTGGCTTACATGACCCGGGGAGAGTTTCCTGAAGATGAGACCTTGGCGAGACAAATCATCCGGCGGTCCAAATCCATGACAATTGTTCATGGCGAGTTACATCATCGCAGTGTCACTAGAGCTTTTCAACGTTGTGTATCGCCTGCGGAGGGTCAGGAGATACTTCGTGAGATCCATAAAGGGGATTGTGGTCATCACGCCGGCTCAAAATCTCTTGTGGACAAGGCTTTCCGTCATGGCTTTTATTGGCTAACGGCTCATGCTGATGTGGAGGATCTGGTCAGTAAATGTGACGGATGTCAGAAATTCTCACGACGAGCTCATGTGCCGGCTCAAGAATTAAGGATGATTCCAATTACTTGGCCGTTCGCAGTCTGGGGGATTGACATGGTTGCACCTTTCAATAGGTATAAAGATAAAAAGACACACCTCCTGGTGGCAGTGGATAAATTCACAAAGTGGGTTGAGGCAGAGCCGGTCAGTAAGTGTGATGCATCCACGGCGGTTCAGTTCATGAAAAAGGTGATTTTTGGTTTTGGTTTTCCACACAGCATTATAACTGATAATGGCACTAATCTCTCCAAGGGTGCCATGGAAGAGTTCTGTCAACGAGAACATATCCGGCTTGATGTTTCGGTTGTTTCTCATCCTCAATCCAATTGTCAAGCAGAAAGAGCTAATCAGGAGATCTTGAAGGGTATTAAACCCCGGCTCTTGGTCCCCTTACAGCGGACGCCGAGTTGTTGGGTGGAGGAGTTACCCTCTATGCTTTGGAGTATCAATACTTCGCCTAACAGATCTACGGGTTACACACCTTTCTTCATGGTGTACGGAGCAGTGGCAGTTCTGCCAAGTGACATCCGGCATGACTCACCCCGCGTGGCGGCTTACGTTGAGGCTGATAACGAAAAATCTCGTCAGGATGCACTTGATTTATTGGATGAAGAGCGAGACTTGGCAATAGCCCGCTCGGCGATTTACTAGCAAGACCTGCGTCGCTATCACAGCCGCCGGGTTAGAAGCAGAACCTTTTAGGAAGGCGATTTAGTGCTCTGGCTCATCCAGGATCAGTCTGATATGCACAAGATGTCCCCTGCTTGGGAAGGACCCTTTGTGGTCAGCAAGAATCTGAACAACGGGTCATACTACCTCATCGATGTTCGAGAGCACAAAGACTCAGGTAAGTCGGAGGAGGAGACCCGCCGACCGTGGAATATCGCTCATCTTCGGCCTTATTATACTTGAGCCACCGGCTCTCAAGATGTATATATTTTGAAGATGTATATATTATATAAAGCAATAAAGCAGGACCTCTGTCCTTTTCACCCTCAAAGGTTTATATGTCTTCTTTATCAGGTGGTGGAAACAACCAACAGGGAGCGGATCATATCTGAATCCGACTTTCCCTTTGGTCCGGCTTATGATCATATCTGAATCTAGCCATGATCACTTGGGGGCTTCATGTTCAAACATAGGTTGTATTCGAACCAAAGAGAACATAGCTGTCGATACCCGCTTGATCAGCATACTGCCAAACCCACTTGGGGGCTTCTTGATCATATTTGAATCATAGCTTACCCCTTTGGGTCTGACATGGATCATATTTGAGTCAGCGTCATTAAACAACTCTTATGGTCACTTGGGGGCTTCCTGTTCAAACATAGGTCGTATTCAAACCAAAGAGAACATAGTTGTCGATACCCACTTGATCGGCATCGCCAAAGCCACTGGGGGCTATATGATCGTATCTGAATCTTAGCTTAACCCCTTTGGAACGGTTTACTGATCGTATTCGAATCAGAAGCCTTTGAATATTGTTTATTGTCTATTATACTTCATAAGCATGATTACTTGACTATCTTGAGATCTTCTTGAAAGCACTGTGAGATGGTTTTTGTGCTTCCGGCTTAATATTGATCACCCCAGGTTGTTAAGTGCCAGGTGAATTCCAACTTTCAGGAGTTAAATTTACCCGCATGGGTGGGGTCATACAAGCCGGCGAGATTACCAAAAGGATCACAGGACAAGGCAAGCAATTTTCTGTTTAAAGGAAATAGAAGATCAATATAAGCTGGAAGGATATAGCGATGGCGGCTTAAGAAAGTATTGAGCGCCATAAACATGCGCGGAGGCATGGCAAAAGTCGAGAGGTTTTTTTCTACCCTATTACAAGACTCCCCAAGTCTGAATAATGAAGCATTGTTTTCACAAAGACATAAACATATGACGCCTAGCGGTTCACTCATTTGGTTGGCTTGAAGAATCCGGGTTATCCTTCTCCGCCTCTCCGTCGACTGCCTTGTCCTGGAAGGTTGACGATGCCCAGTCAATGCCACTCAAAGCTTCAAACTCAGCTTCGTCATCTATTAAACCGGCTGGGTCGAGTTCAGGGGCAAAGGTATGCTTACGGATTGGAGGGATCAGGCTGACGTCGTCATAAAGAGGTGTTGGAATTCTCTGATTCTCGCTGTCATAACCCGACTGATATTTGGTAAGATCAGTATCGTTCCCAATAAGAGCAGCTACAGGGCGTATAACTTTGACACAGGCGGTGAAATCCTGTTCATCGAATACGGTCTCATCCTATTTCAGACTCGGGTATCCAAGAGCGAGGACGCCCGCCTTAGTTCTTGGATCCACTGAGGTAACACAGCAAGCCGCTTCAGCACGTCTTGCAGGAGGTGAGGAACGTCATTTGATAAAGCTACAACGGCCAAAGCATGTTGTGACCCGGTGATAAAGCTACAACGTCATTTGATAAAGCTACAGGAGGTGAGGAACGTCATTTGATAAAGCTACAACGGCCAAAGCATGTTGTGACCCGGTGTAGAGCTGTTCCACCAGAGTATAAACCGCCTTCAGCTCGATCAACATGTTCTGCTTGAGGTTTGTGCTCCTGGGGCCTGCATTATTACACATAAGATGAGCCAGAGGTGACAATTGAAGTAACCATTGAAAGAAGGTTTGCAATATTTAAGGTTTGTATGAGTAACTTACCAAAGATTGCTGAGACCATTTGAGATATCTGGCGCTTTAAGCTGGACAGCTCAGCTGTGGATTCTGCAAGCAATGCCTCTGCCGTTTCGGCCCGGGTCACCAGTGAAGCCTTTTCATTAGCCCAATTTTTCTTATCAGTTGCAAAATTTTTCTTCAACTTCTCTTGTTCAGAGATACTGAATTCAAACTTGGAGTTGGCCTTTTGGATTTCAAGTTCCTGGGCTGTCAGGCGATTCTTTAGGTGAGCAACCTCTGATTCAAGTTGACTTATGGTGGCCTGAATTGATGCCGGGTTATTGTCAGAATCATTATAAGATAAACATTAAGTCCCAAGCACTTTGCAAGCAAAGGTACTTGACACTTGGGGGCTAATGTACACTGAAGAGCTTTAAATCGTTACGCCGGTTCATGGAAATTTAAGTCCCAAGCACTTTGCAAGCAAAGATGCTTGACACTTGGGGGCTAATGTGTATCGCAAGTTCAAAGTATCATGCTACAATCGGGTTAA
Organism: Aegilops sharonensis; assembly: GCA_904067115.1. Classification (NCBI taxonomy): domain Eukaryota; kingdom Viridiplantae; phylum Streptophyta; class Magnoliopsida; order Poales; family Poaceae; genus Aegilops; species Aegilops sharonensis. The sequence continues at coordinate 52,885,958 of LR880968.1, read as the reverse complement.
ATAACTTCTTTCCAAGCCGGATAAGCTGTGATTAGGAAGTTTTCTAAGTCTGCAGCATATTTACTTATAAGCAATAGACTTGGGGGCTGGTACAGTAAGTATGGTTAAGGAAAAGTAACATATTTCATACCTCAGATTTTTGCTGTATCTGCTTTACCATGTCAATTTCCAGGTCGCGGCTGCTATGTACTTGACTGATATAGCCAGAGACAATATCCCCAATACCCAAATGAGTATACTCTGCAGTGTCTAACTTGGCCTTTCGGCGCTCCAAAAGCTCCTCCTTGGCAGAGCACTTGGCAAGGACAGTGGGCTGACTCGGCTCGACAAACCGAGTCTTGAGAATCTCAACTTCCGGATCAGTTGTCTTGGCCGGGCTAGGTGTTTCCGGTTTATCTGAACCACCAAGAGTTTCTTCAGCGGGCAGATCAGAGGTTGGTGCTGGAATATCATAAACCGGTTCAGGCGGCGGTTGATGAGTGGAAGTGTCAGGGGCAGCTGTTCTGAGTTTCGGTTCAGTTATGACCGGATCTTGGGACGGCTTATTTTTTTTTTGCCCTCTTACTGGGCTTCACTTGCACGCTGTGGACAAGGCAGAAAGGTGAGTACAAAAATATGAGTAAGGTAAAGTATAAGGTAAATAAGTTTACATTACCCGAGGGCCGTTTTAAAAGCCGGCATGTTGGATTGCATAGACTCGCCGGATGAAGACGAGGTCTCCTGATAATTTGAGTCAGATGAATTGAGAGGTAGACGTATTAAGCCCTCTAAGGGGAAAGCAGAATATAAGTCGGAGATAACCTCAGTTTGGCACTTCCTGGTTACATCAGGTAAGCCGGAGGAGAGTTCTGCATCCTTGGAGGTCCGGGTATGCCTCCGGCTTTTATGAGTCTGTTGCTTCAAAAGAAATTGAGGATCTTGATAAGCTAAAGGATGTGAAAATCTTACTTTCCGGGTCACCCTTCGGATTTTTTGCTTTGGCAAAGGCTCTGAGTCGGAGGAGATTATAGTTACCTCTTCATCAACCGCTTGGCTGTTCCCCGTATCCTCCTGAAAGGGTAGAATGTCAATAAAATAATGATAAAGGAGTTAGGAGAATTAAGAATTACCTCTTCTTCATCGTCAGAAGTGTCGTCCAATTTGAGTAAATCTGAAGCACTTGGCTTCCTTTTCCTTGAAGTTCCTGTTTTGGCGGCTTTTCTTTCGGTTCTCTTGGCCGCTCTGGCTTGTTTGGCAGCCTCATGGTCATACTTGACCTTCCAGAAGTTGACATTGGCCTGAGGAAAAACGATAAAGGGTTATAAATAAAAGCAAGGTATAGCACAATAAGGAGTAGTTATTGAGGTTGATGACTTACTGCAGGGGACGGGTTCTTCTTGCAGAAAGGAAGTAAGCCAAAGGCATTACTAGTCACTGTGCCCTCTTTCAACAACGTCTGGGTCGTAGCCTCCACCACATCATCTGGTAAGTCGTCGGGACTGTGACGCAGTGGGTCATTTTTCTCTCCTGAGTAGGTGCACATTAAGCCGGGGCGGCGGCTTAACGGAATCATTCGCCAAGCGACCCAGACTCAGACTAGGTCAACGCCATCTAAGCCATTTCCCAAAAGAACTTTGATTTTACTAATGGTGGGAGCAAGTGGCAGACGTTCAACAACAGTCAGTTTATCCGGTAGCGGGTGGTTGGATTCAAGGCGCAAGGCGCGAAAGCCGAGCAGAGGATTTTCCTCAGCCGGAGAAATGTCCTGGCAGTAAAACCACGTCTGATTCCAATCCTTTGGATGACTCGGCAGTTCAGCATAAGGGAAAAGGCAGTCTCTCCGCCGCTGAATCGAGATGCCTCCAAGTTCCAGACTGGGCCCGTTGGCGCGTTCGTTCTGCCGGTTTAAGTAAAATAATTCTTTGAATAAAAGTAAGCTAGGTTCTTCTCCAAGGTACACCTCGCAGAAGACTTGGAAGTTGCAAATATTTGACACGGAATTGGGCCCGATGTCTTGAGGTTTGAGATCAAAGAAATGCAAAACATCCCTGAAGAATTTTGAACCGGGTGGAGCGAAGCCCCGGTTCATGTGATCAGTAAACACGATCACCTCCCCCTCCTTGGGTTGAGGCTTCTCCTCTGACGGGTTAGGAGCACGATAAGACATGATCTCTTTCTTGGGCAGATGGCCGGATTTCACAAAATCAGGCAAAGTGCTTTCTGTAACAACGGACTTGACCCAGTTGCAGGTCACCGGAGGTTTGGGAGCCATTAGGCAAATTGAAACCTATGACAAAAGAAAAAATTTCCGGTTCAATTTATAACCCGAAGGAGAACATCGTGAGTTTATTCAAAACGGCGGCTTAAGAAGGGGCCTAATGATATATGGGTAATTGTTCAGTGGTATTTAAGCCGCTACAAGTATCAAAGGAAGTTAAATTTTCTTAAATCGCCGGAAGCAAGCAAGGCTATATGGACTATCTCGTAGTTGAACAGGTCAACAGGTGCAAATTTTTGGCTAAGTGTGGAACAAACAAGTTTCGCAAGTTTCAGATATTATTTTGGATCAAACAATTGCACTCGAAGTTAAATGCACTCGAAGGAGGCCTTTAAACAAGGGAAATGAGATCTGTTTCTATTCGAGATGGATGCGGAACAGCCACCGCAGTAGTTCTAGTTGTCTAAAGATCAAAAAGGAGCACGGGAAAGGAAAAATATCAAGGGTTTGCAACGGGCGGCGATGAACACCGACGAACTCGGGAAGCCGTAATGCAGATCTAAACGCAGGAAAGGAAAAGGGCTTACGAATACAGAGCTGCTGCAGGGTTCCGTCGCGTTTCTCTGATTAAGTCAGGTTGATGCAGCGGCCTGAGTTGGAGAAGACGAGGAGCTCGACGGTGGCGGAGCTCGAGTAATAGGGAGGCAGGGAGAAGATGAAGACGACTGAGGGAGAAAATGAAAAGGACCTAAGTCGAGCCTATTTATGGGGAAGGGCCGACTTGAAGGAAATATGCCCTAGAGGCAATAATAAAGTTATTATTTATTTCCTTATATCATGATAAATGTTTATTATTCATGCTAGAATTGTATTAACCGGAAACATAATACATGTGTGAATACATAGACAAACAGATAGTCACTAGTATGCCTCTACTAGACTAGCTCATTAATCAAAGATGGTTATGTTTCCTAACCATAGACATGTGTTGTCATTTGATT
>LR880968.1:52814552-52838600 GCA_904067115.1 Aegilops sharonensis | reverse complement strand
CAGGGCGATGGGCCCAGACCCCTGCGCGCTTAGGTTTAGACCGGCGTGCTGGCCTCTCTGTTGTGCCTAGGTGGGGCTGCGACGTGTTGATCTTCCGCGGCCGGGCATGACCCAGGAAAGTGTGTCCGGCCAAATGGGATCAAGCGTGCTGGGTAAGATGGTGCACCCCTGCAGGGAAGTTAATCTATTCGGATAGCCATGATCTTCGGTAACAGGACGACTTGGAGTTGTACCTTGAGCTTATGACAACTAGAACCGGATACTTGATAAAACACACCCTTCCAAGTGCCAGATACAACCGGTGGTCGCTCTCGCTCAGGGATATGAGCAGGGGATTGCCGGGTAGGATTATTGTTATATGATGTTACTTGGAGGACTTCAGATTGTCCCCTCCTACCTGTTGCAAGACAGGTGTCCAGAAGCGTGGTCTTCGTTAAGACTAGCTATCCCCCTCTTATTCTGGCATTCTGCAGTCCAGTCCACTGATATGGCCCTTTACACATATATCCATGCATATGTAGCGTAGTTCCTTGCTTGCGAGTACTTTGGATGAGTACTCACGGTTGCCTTGTTCCCCCTTTTCCCCCTATCTCTACTCGATTGCTGCAACCAGACTTTGGAGCCCAGGAGCCAGACGCCACCGTCGATGACGACTACTACTCTGGAGGTGCCTACTACTACGTGCAGCCCGCTGACGACGACCAGGAGTAGCTAGGAGGATACCAGGCAGGAGGCCTGCTCCTCTTTCGATCTGTATCCCAGTTTGTGCTAGCCTTCTTAAGGCAAACTTGTTTAACTTATGTCTGTACTCAGATATTGTTGCTTCCGCTGACTCGTCTATGATCGAGCACTTGTATTCGAGCCCTCGAGGCCCCTGGCTTGTATTATGATGCTTGTATGACTTATTTTATTTGTAGAGTTGTGTTGTGATATCTTCCCGTGAGTCCCTGATCTTGATCGTACACATTTGCGTGCATGATTAGTGTACGATTGAATCGGGGGCGTCACATCCTGGATCTCGTAGCCAGAGAGTGGGCTAAGGATGCAGGCGGTAGGAATGCGCTTGAGCGCTGGCAGAATAAGATTAGGCATCTAAGAAATTTCCTACGTGGGTGGGCTAAACATCTTAGTGGGATTTATAAGGTTGAAAAGGAACGGCTCCTTACCCTTATTCAGGCCTTAGATGTAAAAGCAGAAACCATGGTTTTGCTAGCCACCGAGCTTCATACCAAGCTTGACGCTGAGATGAGGTTGAAAGAGCTTCTTCGTGAAGAAGAATTAAAGTGGGCACTGCGAGCCAAGGTGCGAAAAGTGGTCCAGGGGGACGCGACCACTCAATTCTTCCACATGATTGCCAATGGCAAACATAGGAAGAAGAGAATCTTCCAGCTAGAACAAGATGAGGGTACAATTATCGGCCAGGAAAACTTGAAGCTTTACATTACTGAGTACTACAAATGTTTGTTTGGACCACCAGAGGAGAACTGTGTGTCGCTGGATGAGTCTAGGGTCCAAGATGTACCTCAACTTACTGCTGTGGAGAACAATATCTTAACTGCCCCTTTCTCGAAAAAGGAGGTTTTCGAGGCCATCTCCAAGATGAAAAATAATAAGGCACCCGGTCCGGATGGTTTCCCGGCTGAGTTTTATAAGAAGTGCTGGCATATTATTGAAGGGGACCTGATGCCGATGTTCCATGATTTGTTCTCGGGACATTTGCAGCATTTCCAACTAAATTTTGGAACAATAACCCTGCTTCCTAAGAAAACAGAGGCCATGAGAATCGAGCAATTTCGGCCTATCTGTCTTCTGAATGTCAGTTTCAAATTTTTTACCAAGGTTGGGACGATTAGGCTCACATAGATTGCGCACGCCGTTGTGCAGCCTTCTCAAATGGCTTTCATGCCGGACAGGAACATCCTGGAAGGGGCTGTGGTCCTTCATGAAACGCTCCATGAGATTCACACGAAAAAACTTGATGGTGTTATTTTCAAAGTGGATTTCGAGAAGGCATATGATAAAGTCAAATGGCCGTTCCTTCAACAGGCGTTACGCATGAAGGGCTTTGATGAAGCTTGGCGACGCCAGGTGGAAGCATTCACGCAAAAAGGGAGTGTTGGAATTAAAGTGAATGACGACATAGGTCATTATTTCCAAACACACAAGGGCCTGAGACAAGGCGATCCTATGTCGCCAATATTGTTACATATTGTGGTTGATATGTTGGCAATCCTGATTGGGAGGGCAAAGGAGGCCGGTCAGGTGGATGGCTTGGTGCCCCATCTAGCTGATGGTGGTTTGTCCATTCTGCAATACGCTGATGATACAATCATTTTCATGGAACACGATTTGGCAAAAGCGAGAAACATGAAGTTAGTGTTATGCTTATTTGAACAATTGACGGGGCTGAAGATCAATTTCCATAAAAGCGAGCTGTTCTGCTTTGGTAGAGCCAAAGACGAACAAGAAGCTTATAGACAATTGTTTGGTTGTGAAGTGGGGGCTTTACCTTTCACGTATCTCGGTATTCCCATTCACCATCGTAAGATAACAAACAGCGCGTGGAAGTGTATCGAGGATCGGTTTGAGAAGAAACTGAGTTGCTGGAAAGGAAAACTCATGTCTTATGGAGACCGGTTGATTCTTATTAACTCGGTTCTCACGAGTTTACCTATGTTCCTCATCCTTCTTTGAGGTCCCAGTTGGGGTTAGGAAAAGGCTGGACTTCTATCGATCCCGATTCTTTTGGCAGAGTGATGAGCTTAAGAGGAAGTACAGACTGGCCAAATGTGATATTATCTGTCGACCAAAGGACCAGGGGGGCCTTGGTATTGAAAATATTGAAGTCAAGAACAGATGCATGCTCAGTAAGTGGCTGTTTAAGTTGTCTTCTGAGACGGAGGCAACATGGGCGCAGATTTTACGTAGTAAATATCTGTAGTCCAAGACCCTATCCCAGGTCACTCTGAGACCAAAAGATTCGCCGTTCTGGAAGGGGCTCATGAGAATCAAAGCTGCCTTCTTTAACAGAACAAGGTGTATTGTCGGTAATGGTAACAACACGCGATTCTGGGAGGATACGTGGCTTGGCGACACGCCATTGGCGACCCAGTATCCGTCCCTATATCGTATTGTTCAGCGTCGTGAGGCTCTTGTTGCCACGGTTATGCAGTTCATTCCACTCAACATTCAGTTCAGGAGGGTGCTTGTGGGTGATCGATGGGAAGCATGGCTTCACCTAGTCCGTAGACTGATGGAGGTTCAGTTAACTCCTCAGCCCGATCAGTTATGTTGGAAGCTTACTAAATCTGGGGAGTTCATAGTTAAATCGATGTATATAGATATAATTAACTCTAGTGTGATTCCTAGTTCCAAAGAGGTTTGGAAAGTTAAGGTCCCTTTGAAGATTAAAGTGTTTATGTGGTTTGTTCATAAACAAGTAATTTTAACAAAGGACAATTTAGTTAAGCGCAACTGGACAGGTTCTACTAGGTGTAGTTTCTGTGATCGGGACCAGACTATCAAGCATCTCTTTTTTTACTGTCCGTTGGCACGAGGGTTGTGGCGCTCTTTGCAAATTGCCTTTAACATTACTCCTCTGACTTCGTTCAACACGTTATTCGGGGCGTGGCTTGCTGGGATAGAGTTCGAAACAGCTAGACACATTCGTGTAGGAGTATGTGCGTTGTTATGAGCAGTTTGGAATTGCAGAAATGATTTGGCTTTTAACAGGACAACAACTATTCATTTTTTGCAGGTATTATTCCGGTCTACTGCACTGATCCGTATGTGGTCCTTACTCACTCCGACGGAGGCCAGGGAGCGTTTGGTTACTGGATCTGTCCGGTGGGAGATGGTAGCGCGGGATATCTTCAACCGGTTTGGATAGCGGTCATGTAATAGGATAGGCAATTAGTTTACCTATCTTTTCTTTTGCCTGCCGATTGTGGCTTTTGGGCTTTTTGTTTTGGCGTTGTGGCTCTGTGTGAGCTAGCCGTTGCTTTTGTTTGAAGACTTTAAGACCTTGTTGAACCTTATTTACTCTCTAATAAATGTGGCCGTATGCATCGTTCTGATGCAGAGGCCGGAGAGTCCCCCTTTTCGAAAAACAAAGATAACCGACTTGAATCTGAGTGGCTGTAAGGTATTGTTACTATACCATGTTTTGTCAGTTGACAATGTTTCCACTGTATCTAATAATGAGCCTGTCTATGGTTGTGCTAGGCTAACCAGCTGATTCTAATCTGAGTATCTGAGTGCTGGCTAGCCTTGGCGTGCATGGCCAATAAGGCTTTGGATAGCGGCCCTCCACTCTTCTTGCTTCTTCGCGGCAGGAGGGAAGTCGAGGAGTAGTTGCACTCGCGCTAAGGCTTCTGCTCGCGTAGGTGGCAGAAACAAGCGCGAGGAACAGGAGGTGCTCGGACTTCTAACCATGTTAGAAGGATCGCCGTCACGGTTCCGCGGCCGTGCGCCATCTTGACCAGCATCTTGGCGTGCATGCCGGCCCTGCGCATCTCGAGAGTGATGCAGAGGGCTCTTCCCGCGGCGGCTGAGGGAGTCCTGGATTAAGGGGTCCTCGGCCGTTCGGACTATAGTACGTGGGACGGACTGATGGGCTGTGAAGATACAAGACCGAAGACTCTCTCCCGTGTCCGGATAGGACTCTCCTTGGCGTGGAAGGCAAGCTTCGCGCCCCAATATGAATATTCTATTCTCTGTAACCGAGTTTGTACAACCCTAGTCCCCTCTGGTGTCTATATAAACGGGAGGGCTTAGTCCGTAGAAGGATCATAATCATAGTCATACAGGCTAGACTCTTAGGGTTTTAGCCATTACGATCTCGTGGTACATCTACTGTTGTAATACTCATATTCATCAAGATCAATCAAGCAGGAAGTAGGGTATTACCTCCATAGAGAGGGCCTGAACCTGGGTAAACATTGTGTCCCCTGTCTCCTGTTACCATCGATCTTAAACGCACAGCTCGGGACCCTCTACCCGAGTTTTGACACCGACATTGGTGCTTTCATTGAGAGTTCCGCTGTGTCGTCATCAAGAGGTCCGATGGCCCCATCAATCATCTACAACAATGCTGTTCAGGGAGAAGTCTTCCTCCCCGGATAGATCTTCGTATTCGGCGGCTTCGTACTGCGGGCCAACTCGCTTGGCCATCTAGAGTAGATCGACAGCTATGCCCCTGGCCATCAAGTCAGATTCGGAAGCTTGAACTACGTTGCGGACATCCGTGGAGACTTGATCTTCGACGGATTCGGGACTGCGGCGGCCCCTCCCTATCACCACGATGAACACAACTTAAATTTGTCATCGGACCATACCCAGGAGATAGAGCCTGCAACTACTCTGGCCCCAGATTCGGAGCAGGTCACGCCATCTGAGGACGGGAGGCTCAACCCTGCCACGGAGGCTGCAGACTCAGCGGCACTGGAGCCGCACACAGACCCAACCTCAAGTGGGATCTGTGTTACCGAAACCTCGGACACGTTTCCGGCTACAGGTTCCGCAGCATGTGCGTCCGCGCACGACGAGCTTGATCGGGCGTCGATCGTCGAATTCAGCTCCGCGGACATCTTCCGGCACTCGCCTTTAGGCAACATGCTAAACTCATTAAAAACACTCTCCTTAGCAGGGGACTCACAGCCGAATTATATTCGGTTCAAACTGGAGGCTGATGACGGAGAATTTCGTTTCCAACCGATCGCCCACTTCATAGCCACTGTCGAGGACTTAACCGACATGCTCGATTACAGCTTCGAAGACATCGACGGTATGGACGATGATGCCGGAGAAGAAGAGGCCCAAAACCCGCCGTTTACCGGATGTTAGACGGCCACTTCCTCGTATGACGTATACATGGTGGATGCACCAAAAGAGAATAGCGGCGATGACAAGGAAGATCTGGTTGAGGATAAACCTCCTGAGATACAACCAAAGCGCCGGCGTCAGCGGCGCCGCTCTAAATCACGCCGCAGCAAAGACAGCAACACCGGCACGGGAGAAGATAACACTCCGGACGGTGCCGAAGACAATGAAGACCCCGTTGAGGCAACTTCCGCACAGACGAACGGGAAGACGGGCAAGTTAGCCCTGATGAACAGGCCATACACGAAGACTCGGAGGACAGTAACTATCTCCCGCTCCCCGAGAAGGAGGTGAGCCTCGGCAACGAGGATTTTATCGTGCCTGAGGAACCTCTCGAGCAGGAGCGCTTTAAGCGCCGGCTAATGGCCACTGCAAGGAGCCTGAAAAAGAAGCAGCAGCAGCAGCTTTAAGCTGATCAAGACCTGCTCAACGATAGATGGACTGATGTCCTGGCAGCCGAAGAACACGGCCTCAAGCACCCAGCCAAAAGTTACCCGAAGCATAAATTGCTACCTCGGTTCAATGATGAGGCGCTGGAGCCCGTACTATCATCGCGCAATGCGGCTGACCGACCACCACATGGTTTGGACAAAGCGGCAACTCAAGCCGAACACCAGCCTGCCCCACCTCACCGTAAAGGCTGAGATAAAACAGCTCCGGGACATACCTACGACCTGCGGTAGGGCTTGGACAGTAGAGCAGGTCAGAACAGATCGATCTATGGATCATGGGGACGCGCCCCGACATGCGACAACGGCTATCTAGCCGGACGCAACAATCATACTCACGCCCGGGCCGAGAACCGCAGATGGACTCCATCAGAGCTACGTCGTGACGTGGCCCGATACAGAGGCGCCGCACACCCCCTTTGCTTCACTGACGAGGTAATGGATCATGAATTCCCAGAAGGGTTCAAACCCGTAAACATCGAATCATAGGATGGGACAACAGACCCCGCGGTATGGATCGAGAATTTTCTTCTTCGTATTCATATGGCCCGCGGTGATGATCTCCACGCCATCAAATACCTCCCACTAAAACTCAAAGGACCAGCTCGGTACTGGTTGAACAGTCTGCCCGAAAACTCCATTGGCAGCTGGGAAGACTTGGAAGAAGCCTTCCTTGACAACTTCCAAGGAACATATGTCCGACCTCCGGATGCAGATGACTTAACTCATATAGTCCAACAGCCCGGAGAGTCAGCCAGGAAGCTCTGGACTAGGTTCTGAATTAAAAAACAAATTGTCGATTGTCCAGACACCGAAGCCCTCGCGGCCTTCAAACACAGCGTCCGGGATGAGTGCCTCGCTTAATGCCGAACACAAGGGGAAGAGGCCGTCCAGTGACAGCAATGACGAACAGACTCGCCCGCCGAATACCAGGATTCAAAAGCAATTTCCTCCTAAAGTGAAAACCATAAACATGGTATACGTGACGCACACCCCTACAGAAGAGCGTAGGCATGCACCACAGGACGCATACACCATGGAGCTGGTCCCCCCAAAATTCAGTCATATCCGTCCCGAAGGTTTGGCAGCTCTGATCATCGATCCAATTATCGATGGGTTCCATCTCACGAAAGTCCTTATGGACGGCGGCAGTCGCCTTAATCTACTCTACCAAGACACAATCCGCAAAATGGGCATTGATCCTTCAAGAATCAAGCCCACCACAACTATCCTCAAGGGAGCAATACCCGGCGTAGAAGCTCGCTGCACGGGCTCCATCACACTAAAAGTCATTTTCAGTTCGCCGAACAACTTCCGAAGCGAGGGCTTGACCTTTGATATTGCCCCGTTCCACAGTAGCTTCCATATATGTGGCACCCCGGCTCAGAGAAACCGGAACGCCCCGTATTCCAGCCCAGAGATCGAGGAGAAGTCTCTGGAATACGGCACTGCTTGACATAGAACAAATCAGCTCTTACAAGAATAATAATACAAGGGTCTGATGTTACCAAGAATCACATCAGCATGGCGACACTATGCCTGCGATACTACACTTGCTCTATGCTAGCAGCGGAACAACTGGAAGAAGCGGAAATCTTCTAGCAGCGGAACAACGACGAAGGTAGTGAACTCCACTCCGCAGGGACTCTGGCTGGGACACGATCTAGCTCGCACGAACGGAAACCACGACAAGAAATCAAGCAATCATGGCATCACCTGCAATTAAGGATGGAAAAGGATCAGGTTCGGCTCGGGTTGAACGATATCAAATCCATATCCAAATCCATGAAGATATGTGTGCCCGTCCATGAAAAAATCCATGGGCGAAAAATTATGTCCATGTCGGGTATGGATATCCATTGGGTTCTCTTAACACGTATACATAAAGCATATCACAACCTTCACATAAGCTCCCAAGTTCTCACCAAATGACATAGCAAAAGTGCACAACATCAAATGAGCTCTTAGATTCTCACAAAATGACATAGGACAAGTTTACATCACCAAATAAGCTCTCAGATTCTCACAAAGTGACGTAACATCAAATAAACATAAGTACACAATTATCCGTCCTTGCAGAATGACATAGCAATAAAAAAGATCATTTCTCAATCTTGATTTCTCACAAAATGGCATAGAACAACATCAAGTAAGCACATGTACTACCATGCATCATCTTCCATTCTTCACCACAATCTTCTAGGCATCATCTTCAAGATTCTGTTATGTTGGGCTCCCTACAGAGTTAACATTTCCATGGCTAACCGCAGCAGGGCCTTGTGCTCCACCATGAGAAGCTACTAAGCTGTACATGCAAAAAAAGTAACAATCTTCAGTTTTAGTTAAAGTGATCCAAGGTACATAATGTGGAAATATTGTAATATCTAAATCGTAGTGAATGGTCACTACGAACCTAAATTAATTACTCTATATTTTTTCTTTTATGGATAATTAAGATAGAACTGCCTAGATTACAAGTCACATTCTATGAATCTTAATCATTCACAATCCTATAGACTGAAATACACTGAGATGTGGTAAAATCTAATTACTAATTAACATGCATAGCTACAACCCACGCTATGTATCCAAATATGTTATGTGCTCATTTGGTAACCAACGAAAATTTAGCTAATTCTATAAATATCTTCCAGTTACTACCGTAAGCTGCAAAAAATATTTGATTTGCAAACATACATGAGAGGTATTCAGGAAAGAAAACAATTACTACTGCTCAAATTACTACTGTAAACTGAAAGAAATACAATACTTAATTTCAGACATACATGAGAGGGATTCACAGAACAAAAAATCTACTACTGCCCCAATTACTACTGTAAACTGAAGAAATACTTAACTTGCTGACATACATGAGAGGGATTCCAGAACAAAAAATTACTACTGCTCCAGGTACTATTGTAAAATGAAAGAACTACTGAATTTGCAGACATACATGAGAGGGATTCAGGGAAGAAGCACAACTTGCACACCCACGTACAGGAATACTAGCCGTACATGAGAGAGATTCAGGGAACAAAAGAAACTCACCGTGAACGCCGGTTGTTTGTTGTGTTCATCACCTCCTTGGCAGCGTCATGGTCCTCTTCTGGGCCTGCGCTCATCGACCGGCACTCCGGTGCTGCCGTGCTCCTGGTCCTGCGCGCAGCAACGCTGTTGTAGGTCGCGCCGCTCTTCATAGGTGTGCTCTGCATCGCAGCTCAGAGACTTGCGCCGCCCGCTATTGTATGTGTGTGCGAGAAGAAGTCGAGACAGAGGGTCGAGGGGATTTGGAGTTGGGCTGCGACTGTACAATGGCGTTGAATGCTGAAGTGTTGCATGCCTGTGCCATATGTAGAGGTAAAAGCTGGCAGCGCTGGTGGCTGCATCTAGGCCTGCGTGAGTAGACGGAGATGGTCTGGTGATTAATGGTGAGTCGTTGAACGAGGAGATACAAAGAATGAGAAGAGGCAGAGTAAGTTACGGTGGGGATTGAAGAGGGATTGTACACTTTATTTTTTCCATTTTATAAAAAGAATACATTGAAACATGGGATAGCGGGGATCACTGAATTTTGACACACATGTCATACTATCGGGTCGGGTTCGGGTATATCCATGGATACACAATTATATCCATGCCCTATCCACGAGTAATCGGGTCGGGTTCGTGTGCAGCCCATGGGTATAAAAATGTATCCAAACCCTACCCATTCGGGTCGGGTATCCACGGGTATCCATGTCCATGGATAAAATTGCCATCCTTACCTGCAATCTGGCATGACATGCCAGGTCAGTACATTGAATGTACTTGCAAGCTCACAACAACCAAAAACATCAAGGTAAGACAACAACATAGCATTAAGCAGGTTAATTAAATTGACAACTATCATGATACAACAGCAACTACTAAGCATGATGTGAAACTACTACTATATTGATAAATCACCATCTCAGATCTCCATAACCCTATCTCTCTTGGCTAACCGATCAAGCAATATGCCACCTCGATCACCTCGTGATCAAAACCAATCGGTAATCATTCCGGCGATCACTACCACGACCAACACTTGGTCTCAAACTGTGATCTTTACGGCGATCACTACCACGAACAACACTGGGTCTCAAATTGTGATCTTTACGGCGATCACTACCACGACCAAAACTTGGTCTCAAACTGTGATATTTACGGCGATCACTACCACGACCAACACTTGGTCTCAAACTGTGATCTTTACGGCGATCACTACCACGACCAACACTTGGTCTCAAACTATGATCTTTACGGCGATCACTACCACGACCAACACTTGGTCTCAAACTGTTACAGCTCAAAATATCAACATATAAATCACCTATAAGTCATTCCATCATGTGAGTGTTGATCGAACGGTGTGACCTAGTACGAACCCACGCCCATGACCGAGCACGCGGCTACCGATAGTTTAAACACAATCTGCAGAGGTAGCGCACTGTACCCACACCACGGAACCCATGGCCTCGCACTCCCATTCGGGTGGACCAACGGCGTTCCGATAAAACCGATCTACTGCCATGACACTCTCCCGGCCACTCCGACTCACTCCCCACTGGGCTAAGTCATGGGTGGCCCCGTATCTACCAAAGACACAACGATCACCGTCGTGGCCAAAACCATAAACCGTCCCACATGGGGACACGCGCGCAAAATCCAACTACGGGGACACAAGGTTATGTCTTCTTACCGGGCCAGGGTATCGCACGCCCATAACCTTCCCTCGTTGGAGGCACAGGCGAGAGGCACAACAATAGACCGCATTAGGGCCGTCCCATACCGGCAAATGTGGTTGCACTTGAAAAAGCCCGGCTCGGTGGCACCTGACCAACTTAATGACGGAATTTATCCCCAAAAATATAACTGTGATAAGTGATAATCCGATATCAACTATCAAACTATAATCCAAGTCATAGCAATATCCAACAAATAATCTGAGCATAATATCACCATATCAAAATACTCCGAGGATAGCATAACCCTATTATCATGACGAATCCGAAAACAATAATCCTACTACTCCAATAACAAAAATAAAGCTATCCAGCTAAGATCCACATGTAAACCTCATCTTCGAAAATAATACTCCAAGCAGCAGAGCATCAACTAGCATCATGAGAATAATCATACTAACCACCAATAATACAAAGGTAGCATGACATCCAAAGTAATACTCCAAACATAATCACAGATATCATCATGGAAATAATCATAATACCAGCCACTAATACTCCAATGGCAACATGATACTCATCAACTACAAACATAAGTCCTAGTAATTCAAACAATAGCATGGCATCAACAAGATCAAAATAATACTCCGATAAAATGCCATACACAGATCACAAGTAGCTAAAATAATATTTTAAACAAGTTCAAATGGATTAAACCATGTCACTGCATTACAGTGATGCAAATGGAGGGTGTGGCTTGCTTGGGGTGGAAGAAATCACCGGGAGAAAGTGCGAGAAGCTCGCCGAAAGAATCGCCGGAAATCGTTCTCTCTCGGAGGGGGCTGATTAAGGGCAGGGGCAAAATATTCATTTTCAGTATGCCAAAACATAATGAAAGTGACACCAACAGAAAGGGCTTGACGAAACGAAGAAGTAGGCTTTGGATTCACCTCATTTGGAGCTACAGTTAAAAAGTTATGGGGTGTTTTCTGCCAGGGACCTATCTGCAAGAAAAATATCTTCAAACAGGGGCCTGGACAGAAAAAATGAAAGTGTAATCAGAGAAATACGCTTTCACTTATGCTTACGTGGCAGGGGGTCAACGCGTGAGACTTACAGGCGGGGCCCTCCACTTATCCACGTGGGTCAACGCGCAGCGGCGGGACCGAACGCCTGGGTCGCTGCCCGGCAGTGTCCAGGGCGACGAGGGGTCCACCAGGCGCGGCGTCGTCTTCCTCCTCCCTCTGTCCCGATTGAGACAGAGGAGGAGCAAAGGAAGCGCGGCACTGGCGACGGCCTGGCTTGCTCCGTCCATCCCCAACCGAGCGGGTGGCACCGGCAGGTCCGGGACGAAGCGTCGCGTCCACCTGGGGAGGCAACGGCGACAGAGAAGACCGCATGGCGCAGGGGCTTCGGGGCGACCGAGGACAGAGGCGGCGACAGGGGGTCAATGCGTGAGACTTACAAGCAGGGCCCGCCACTTATCCACGTGGGTCAACGGGCAACGGCGGGACCGGCCGCCTGGGTCGCTGCCTGGCGGGGTCCAGGGCGACGCGGGTTCCACCAGGCACGACGTCTTCTTCCTCCTCTCTCTGTCCCGATCGAGATAGAGGATGAGCAGGGGAAGCGCGTCATCGGCGACAGCCTGGCTTGCTCTGGCCATCCCCAACCGAGCGGGTGGCACCGGCAGGTCCGGGACGAAGCATCGCGTCCACCTAGGGCGGCAACGGCGACGGAGAAGAGCGCGTGGCGCAGGGGCTTCGCGCGGCCGAGGACAGAGGCGGCGACCAAGCAGGGAGCACGCGGCTATGGGCACTCCGGCGACGAGGGGAAGGATTGGGGAAGGGCACCGGAGCATGGGGAAGACGTGGATGAGGTCAGGGGGAGGAGGGGTGGCTCGGGTCGGCCGAATTTGAGTGGAGCACCGTGGCGAGGCTTCGGCCATGGGAGGGTAACAGGAGCTCCTCGAGCTCGGGGAAGTGGCTAGGCAGGACTAGAGGAGGGTTGTGAGATGCGTGGTGAGCTCGGACGAGGACGGGGATGGCTATATATAGCCGGGTGAGAGGGAGGGGCTCGGGTGCCGCTGGGCACGTCCGGCCGAGGCTCTGGCGACGGCCAGCGAGCACGGGACGGCACGGGGAAGGCGACGAGCGAGAGAGTGGACGAGCCGCAGAGGTCACGGAGTCGAGGGGAGCAGAGGAAGAGGCCGGGAGCCATTAATGCGCTGTCGGCCACAGAGCTCCCGTGGGCGAGCGGCGGCGAGCGCCGACGAGGAGGCTTCGGAAGAGGGATATGAGTCCAGGGGGACGGCGACGATGCGGGCCGGTTGGTGGACACGCTCACGAGCGCGAAGATGACGAGAGAAGGAGGGGGTCCAGCACAAACAGCCACTGGACGAGGCCACTGCACACAGAGCGCGTGCACAGGCACGCCATTGTCATGGTCACCGCATGCGCTGGCATCAAGAAGGGCCAAATGGCTGGCAAATGTTGTCTAGTGGTAAGTCCTTCGAAGGGGGGTTTCAACTGCGGTGGTAGATCGATTAAAACTTCTCTGGTTAAACGGTAAGCCACCTCTGAAGTTTACTACAGTAAACTTGGGTGAGCACTGGTGATCAATAGGAAGGATTTTGGGAGCAATGGAGTTGTCTGCGAGGTTGAGGTAAAGAAGGACTTTCATCCTGGTAACTTTGAGAAGATTTGGACCAAGATAAATCATAGTTGCTTCACAACTGCATATTTAGTCCACAATCAGGATCATGAAGGTGCACTCACATGAAGTGTCAACTTGGGCTAAGATTTGGCAAAGCTTGATTATTTGGACATATGAAGATGCTGTAAAAATCTCATGCCAAATGGACATACCAAAATAGCACTTGCTACACAAACATCATTTCTGTCCAGAAACTTGGAATAATTTTGGTGCTCAAATGGATCATTGAAATGATGCCAAAATAGGTGGAGAGATGTTTTATGGGTATAAGAATGATCCGGTAATTTATCAGGACTTTTGAAGCAATATAAAATACACTTGCTTCACAACCTGAAAATATTGCCAAAATCAAAGATTTGCTCCTGTGATCACATAGATGGTTGGATGGGGCTGCAAATTGGTGGAGGGGGTTAATATGAGCACATTAAGGATTGTGCAAAAGTTCAACTCATTTGGATACTCCTAGCTAGTACTTCCTTCACAAAGCCTTCTGTCTGACAAAAACGTTGAAAATTCACTGAGGAAGATTTGCTAGGAAAATAAATTTGAACTTGTGCATGGGGCAATTATTTGTACATATAAACATGACCAAAAAGTTTGGGAGCCACTAGGAAAATATAAATGACACTTCCTTCACAAAGTGCAATTCAGGGCAGAATAGAAAAAGGAATATTGGGGAATTATTTTTGAACTGGCCAAGGAAATGTTTGGGCATATTTGAGCTATATATGACCCAAAGGAGTTATGAGAATTATTTGGGGATTTTTGGATGGACAGAAATATAGGTTGCTTCACAACCTTGGGCAGATAGGGTTATTCCTTTAATAGAAAAAGGAATATTCCCTAGAAAAGAATTTTAGGGTTTGGTCAAGGAGGGAAGTGACTTGATCTTGGCAAGGTTTTGAGAATGATGAGCCACTTGGGAGGAGGAATGAAGATGATTTCTGAGGTGGCAAGGCCACAGAACCACTCCAAAAAGAAAAACAGAGCAAAAACCAAATAAAGCAAAAGAAAAAGAAAAGGGCCAAAATCCAGGCTGTTACAACTCTTACCCCCTTAAAGAAATCTCGTCCTCAAGATTCGATTGCTCAGGGAACAAGTATGTCTTGAGGACACCGTTTCCAACTCGGGTATCCTTTTTCCTTTATTTATTGTTCCCACAAGAATTTCGGATGATCAACTTACCTTGCTCTGGGGTGGTTTGCTTCACCTTTCCACAAATTCTGACGGGTTTTTGCTCATATACCAAATCTTTTTGTTGACGTTAATTTTCTCATATCTACGATGATATCCAATTGATCGGAGTATAAATTTTCCTTTGGTCATTAAAATCTTTTTACTTCTGCCATCGGGTTGCTTCAAATAAATGCAGGCCTTATGGTTTCAATAAATGCTGAGAATTATCATGGCCATCTTCTGACGGGATCTGACTGCTCATAAGTGGCACTGACTTATCTTGATGTATTTCTTTGGCTCGAGCATGAGATATGTACCAGCGACTTGACAGCCTTCTGTCGTGAGCAATATAACGGTGCATGGAGTTATAGTTGTGTCATACCTCAAATATTTACATCTTAAGACTGTCCTGACAGGGGCCGACGGACAAACGCTTTTCCTGACAGACTGACCGTGTACTTGTTTTCGTTGATGAGTATACCGGATCTGAGCTGATTGTTCGGCTTTTGATTTTTCTCATGTGGTTGATATACCCATCTGTGGTAATAGGCTGTGATATGCTTTGATGCTGTCGCTGAAGTTAAACTGCTGAGGTTGCCAAGGAATTTTGGATCTGACAGAAGAGACTAGGATATTCCACACTAACCATGTCAAGTGGGTCAGCGGGATATGAAAATCCTTGTAAATAGAGTAGACCCTTGAGAGTATGCCTTTGGGGATCCATATGGAACTATGGCCTCTGACTGATTTGGGTATTCGGACCCTGATGGTCATGCAAAAACCATCATACCTTTGCTGTCAGTCTCATCCTTTTTACGGTCATAATTTTCTTTGTCAACATACCGTACTGAAATAACTTGGTCACACATGTCCTTGATTCTGCGTATGACCATGGATGCGATTAGTGAAATATTTTTTACATTAGTCCTTCTTGTTTTCTGACCTTAGTCCGCACACATATGACATATACCCGGGGTTTGTAGTGGTACGGAGCTCATTGCTGAGGCAAATCATACAAGAAGGTGACAAGATTTCATGATATCACCTTGTCAGTTGCGGGAATAATGCCTTTGGTGACCATTGTCAAGACTGTTGATTCTGTGATGTCATCTCCAGATCTTGTCGATCCTTGCAATTCAGGGGATGCATCTCTGCTTATTTTCCTTTGCCTGTCTCGCGAGGTTGGGGGATCCTTTATTTTCTTAGGTATATCTGTTGGATCACTGTCGCATCACGTATGAGTGACTGATATGACTGGGGATACATGCTCACCATATATAAGAAGGATATGCCACCGAGCACTCGATCCTTGCAGTAGGCATATGTTTTGACTAAATTTTACCTCTGATAAAATTATTGCAAGTCTGGTCCTTGAGCGGTACTGCCATACCTTGGCAACTCATCATATAATCTCTGAGGATGGTGCAATATTGTGGTACTGATGCAGACTGGGTGGCTTACGAGAGAAGCCATCCGAGTAGCTTGCTGAGGAAGACTTGTTAACTTCTGCTCAAATATTTTGTCTGGGTACCGTGCAGAAGAAGGCTCTATAGCTTACACACGAAGCTTGGTCTGAGTATTGTGCCGGAGAAGCCTGAGTTTCGTACTTGAGAAGCTTCTCCTTAGGTTTGCTTGTTGAGAAAATTTTCATGTCCGTATGTCAGAAGCCTTCACTGAGGTGTCTTGCTGAGAGAGACCGAGTATCGTGGGCCGCAAATTGTTCACCTACCATGCTGATGAAAAATTGAGGAGTCTTGCATCATAAATTTCTTCTAATAGCTTGTGGAATAATACTGAGTTCCTTATATCCAAACTTCATACTGTTATGCAGACTGAAACCCATACACATGCCTATAATATTCTGAGGCCGATTATTGGCATGAGAAAAATGGTTTGACTGTCTCTGTCTGAAAATATACCGCTAATCTTGGAACTGACTTGTCTTGTTGCTGGCTGGATCATAACTACTGTGAGGATTTTGCACTGATGTAGACTCGATGCTCATAGTCAATCCAATACACCATTGCTATTCTGAGCAGATATTAATGCTATAATGCAGTTGACTGGGTAGACCAAAATGTTTAGCTGAGCTTCTTCCAAGTATTTCAAACCTAATTGCTTCTTTGAGTCCGGTGTCGATGGATGAGCAACTCTTTATAGGGGGAAAATAATGTAACACCGGGGCCCAAAAAGAAAGAAGCAAAAGAAAACTCAACTAAACAAAAGCACACAACAACAAACAATTCACACACAATCAATGTCACATATTACTGCTAGTCACACAATATGCATGCCTACTTAAGCAAACAAATCTCACGGAATCTCCGGTGCTACGATCTAGCTTGCTGTGACGATGTGCACGAGGACGAATAAATGTGTGGAAGAATTGGTGTAGACAGCGCTACACCAAGTGCTAGCTTAGCCAGGTGGCAACCTGAACTAGCTCGGAGGTGAGGATGTACTCGGTAATCATGCAGTGGGACACGAAGGTCGCACCCACATTATTATCAAGCGGATGGAAAAAGATCCGTACTCGTCCAAGAAATATGATAGCGGGGAAAACTGAGGCTGCTGACATTGCCCTTTCTTGATAACTAAGATCATTAAGGGTTGACAACACGACAAAATAAAAGAAGGATCCGGGACAGAAGCATGTCCATCACCGAAACGATAGGCGGGAATGAAAGAAAGACATTGGTGCGATACCTGAGCACCATTTTTGCAAACAGTGTCCGGATCACTTGGCATCACTCTGCTGGGACAGAAATGACACCAAACACCGAAAGAAAAAGGAACTGGAGAAATGCAAAGGTTGAGTTGTAATGGATCCGAACCTATGCCAGCTACACTCACCAGATAAACCGTTATCACAAATACTAAGGCTATATGCATGCTATGCAACAAACAAATACAGCAACAAAATGCAATAAACAAGCAAGACTCTATACTACCGATTTCTACCAGTTTCTACCGCTCACGCTGATTAGGCGTCCTACAGCCAGAACTGCTCTGATACCAAGCATTGTGGCACCCCGGCTCAGAGAAACCGGAACGCCCCGTATTCCAGCCCAGAGATCGAGGAGAAGTCTCTGGAATACGGCACTGCTTGACATAGAACAAATCAGCTCTTACAAGAATAATAATATAAGGGCCTGATGTTACAAAGAATCACATCAGCACGGCGACACTACGCCTGTGATACTACACTTGCTCTATGCTAGCAGCGGAACAACTCGAAGCAGCGGAAATCTTCTAGCAGCGGAACAACGATGAAGGTAGTGAACTCCACTCCGTAGGGACTCTGGCTGGGACACGATCTAGCTCGCACGAACGGAAACCACGACAAGACATCAAGCAATCACGGCATCACCTGCAATCTGGCATGACACGCCAGGTCAGTACATTGAATGTACTTGCAAGCTCACAACAACAAAAACATCAAGGTAAGACAACAACATAGCATTAAGGAGGTTAATTAAATTAACAACTATCATGATACAACAGCAACTACTAAGCATGATGTGAAGCTACTACTATACTGATAAATCACCATCTCATATCTCCATAACCCAATCTCTCTTGGCTAACCGGTCAAGCAATATACCACCTCGATCACCTCGTGATCAAAACCGATCGGTGATCATTCCGGCGATCACTACCACGACCAACACTTGGTCTCAAACTCTGATCTTTACGGCGATCACTACCACGAACAACACTGGGTCTCAAACTGTGATCTTTACGGCGATCACTACCACGACCAACACTTGGTCTCAAATTGTGATCTTTACGGCGATNGCCAGGTCAGTACATTGAATGTACTTGCAAGCTCACAACAACAAAAACATCAAGGTAAGACAACAACATAGCATTAAGGAGGTTAATTAAATTAACAACTATCATGATACAACAGCAACTACTAAGCATGATGTGAAGCTACTACTATACTGATAAATCACCATCTCATATCTCCATAACCCAATCTCTCTTGGCTAACCGGTCAAGCAATATACCACCTCGATCACCTCGTGATCAAAACCGATCGGTGATCATTCCGGCGATCACTACCACGACCAACACTTGGTCTCAAACTCTGATCTTTACGGCGATCACTACCACGAACAACACTGGGTCTCAAACTGTGATCTTTACGGCGATCACTACCACGACCAACACTTGGTCTCAAATTGTGATCTTTACGGCGATCACTACCACGAACAACACTGGGTCTCAAACTGTGATCTTTACGGCGATCACTACCACGACCAACACTTGGTCTCAAATTGTGATCTTTACGGCGATCACTACCACGACCAACACTTGGTCTCAAACTGTGATCTTTACGGCGATCACTACCACGACCAACACTTGGTCTCAAACTGTGATCTTTACGGCGATCACTACCGCGACCAACACTTGGTCTCAAACTGTTACAGCTCAAAATATCAACATATAAATCACCTATAAGTCATTCTGTCATGTGAGTGTTGATCGAACGGTGCGACCTAGTACGAACCCATGCCCATGACCGAGGACGTGGCTATCGATAGTTTAAACACACTCTACAGAGGTAGCGCACTGTACCCACACCACGGAACCCATGGCCTCGCACTCCCATTCGGGTGGACCAACGGTGTTCCGATAAAACCGATCTACTGCCATGATACTCTCCCGGCCACTCCGACTCACTCCCCACTGGGCTAACTCATGGGTGGCCCCGTGTCTACCAAAGACGCAACGACCACCGTCATGGCCAAAACCGTAAACCGTCCCACATTGGGACACGCGCGCAAAATCCAACTACGGGCACACAAGGTTATGTCTGCTTACCGGGCCATGGTACCGCACGCCCATAACCTTCCCTCGTTGGAGGCACCGACGAGAGGCACGAAAATAGACCGCATTAGGTGTTGGGGAACGTAGTAATTTCAAAAAATTTCCTACGCACACGCAAGATCATGGTGATGGCATAGCAACGAGAGGGGAGAGTATTGTCGACGTACCCTCGTAGACCGTAAGCGGAAGCGTTATGACAACGCGGTTTGATGTAGTCGTACGTCTTCACGATCCGACCGATCCAAGTACCGAACGTACGACACCTCCGAGTTCAGCACACGTTCAGCTCGATGACGATCCCCGGACTCCGATCCAGCAAAGTGTCAGGGATGAGTTCCGTCAGCACGACGGCGTGGTGACGATGATGATGCTCTACCGGCGCAGGGCTTCACCTAAACTCCGCGACGATATGACCGAGGTGGAATATGGTGGAGGGGGGCACCGCACACGGCTAAGGAACGATCCATAGATCAACTTGTGTGTTCTAGGGTGCCCCCTGCCCCCGTATATAAAGGAGCAAGGGGGGTGCGGCCGGCCCTAGGAGGAGGCGCGCCGGAGGAGTCCTACTCCCACCGGGGGTAGGACTCCCCCCCTTTTCCTAGTTGGATTAGGACTTGGGGGGAGGGAAAGAGGAAAGGGGGGCACCGCCCCCCCCCCCCCTTCCTTGTCCTATTCGGACTAGAGGGGGAGGGGGCGCGCGGCCTGCCCTGGCCGGCCCTCCTCTTCTCCCTCATGGCCCACTAAGGCCCATTAACCCCCGGGAGGGTTCCGGTAACCCCCCGGTGTTCCGGTAAAATCCCGATTTCACCCGGAACTATTCCGAAGTCGAAACATAGGCTTCCAATATATCAATCTTTATGTCTCGACCATTTCGAGACTCCTCATCATGTCCGTGATCACATCCGGGACTCCGAACAATATTCGGTACATCAAAACTTATAAACTCATAATGAAACTGTCATCGTAACGTTAAGCGTGCGGACCCTACGGGTTCGAGAACTATGTAGACATGACCTAGAACTATTCTCGGTCAATAACCAATAGCGGAACCTGGATGCCCATATTGGTTCCTACATATTCTACGAAGATCTTTATCGGTCAAACCGCATAACGACATATGTTGTTCCCTTTGTCATCGGTATGTTACTTGTCCGAGATTCGATCGTCGGTATCCAATACCTAGTTCAATCTCGTTACCGGCAAGTCTCTTTACTCATTCCGTAATACATCATCTCGCAACTAACTTATTAGTTGCAATGCTTGCAAGGCTTATGTGATGTGCATTACCGAGAGGGCCCAGAGATACCTCTCCGACAATCGGAGTGACAAAACCTAATCTCGAAATATGCCAACCCAACATGTACCTTTGGAGACACCTGTAGTACTCCTTTATAATCACCCAGTTACGTTGTGACGTTTGGTACCACACAAAGTGTTCCTCCGGTAAACGGGAGTTGCATAATCTCATAGTTACAGGAACATGTATAGGTCATGAAGAAAGCAATAGCAATATACTAAACGATCAAGTGCTAGGCTAACGGAATGGGTCATGTCAATCACATCATTCTCCTAATGATGTGATCCCATTAATCAAATAACAACACATGTCTATGGTTAGGAAACATAACCATCTTTGATTAATGAGCTAGTCAAGTAGGGGCATACTAGTGACTATATGTTTGTCTATGTATTCACACATGTTTCATGTTTCCGGTTAATACAATTCTAGCATGAATAATAAACATTTATCATGATATGAGGAAATAAATAATAACTTTATTATTGCCTCTAGGGCATATTTCCTTCAGTCTCCCACTTGCACTAGAGTCAATAATCTAGATTACACAGTAATGATTCTAACACCCATGGAGTCTTGGTGCTGATCATGTTTTTCTCGTGGAAGAGGCTTAGGCAACGGGTCTGCAACATTCAGATCCGTATGTATCTTGCAAATCTCTAAGTCTCCCACCTGGACTTGGTCCCGGATGGAATTGAAGCGTCTCTTGATGTGCTTGGTCATCTTGTGAAATCTGGATTCCTTTGCCAAGGCAATTGCACCAGTATTGTCACAGAAGATCTTCATTGGTCCCGATGCACTAGGTATGACACCTAGATCGGAAATGAACTCTTTCATCCAGACTCCTTCATTTGCTGCTTCCGAAGCAGCTATGTACTCCGCTTCACATGTAGATCCCGCCACGACGCTTTGTTTAGAACTGCACCAACTAACAACTCCACCGTTTAATAAAAACACGTATCCGGTTTGCGATTTAGAATCGTCCGGATCAGTGTCAAAGCTTGCATCGACGTAACCATTTACGACTAGCTCTTTGTCACCTCCATATACGAGAAACATATCCTTAGTCCTTTTCAAGTATTTCAGGATGTTCTTGACCGCTGTCCAGTGATCCATTCCTGGATTACTTTGGTACCTTCCTGCCAAGCTTATTGCTAAGCATACGTCAGGTCTGGTACACAGCATTGCATACATGATAGAGCCTATGGCTGAAGCATAGGGAACATCTTTCATTTTCTCTCTATCTTCTGCTGTGGTCGGGCATTGAGTTTGACTCAATTTCACACCTTGTTATACAGGTAAGAATCCTTTCTTTGCCTGATCCATTTTGAACTTTTTCAAAACTTTATCAAGGTATGTGCTTTGTGAAAGTCCAATCAAGCGTCTTGATCTATCTCTATAGATCTTGATGCCCAATATGTAAGCAGCTTCACCGAGGTCTTTCATTGAAAAACTTTTATTCAAGTATCCTTTTATGCTATCCAGAAATTCTATATCATTTCTAACCAATAATATGTCGTCCCCATATAATATCAAAAATGCTACAGAGCTCCCACTCACTTTCTTGTAAATACAGGCTTCTCCAAAAGTCTGTATAAAACCATATGCTTTGATCACACTATCAAAGCGTTTATTCCAACTCCGAGAGGCTTGCACCAGACCATAAATTGATCGCTGGAGCTTGCACACTTTGTTAGCCCCTTTTGGATCAACAAAACCTTCTGGTTGTATCATATACAACTCTTCTTCTAGAAATCCATTCAAGAATGCAGTTTTGACATCCATTTGCCAAATTTCATAATCATAAAATGCAGCAATTGCTAACATGATTCGGACAGACTTAAGCATCGCTACGGGTGAGAAAGTCTATCGTAGTCAACCCCTTGAAGTTGTCGAAAACCTTTCGCAACAAGTCGTGCTTTATAGACAGTTATATTACCATCAGCGTCAGTCTTCTTCTTAAAGATCCATTTATTCTCAATGGCTTGCCGATCATCGGGCAAGTCAACCAAAGTCCATACTTTGTTCTCATACATGGATCCCATCTCAGATTTCATGGCTTCTAGCCATTTTGTGGAATCTGGGCTCATCATCGCTTCCTCATAGTTCGTAGGTTCGCCATGGTCAAGTAACATGACTTCCAGAATAGGATTACCGTACCACTCTGCTGCGGATCTTACTCTAGTTGACCTACGAAGTTCAGTAGAGACTTGATCTGAAGTTTCATGATCAATATCATTAGCTTCCTCACTAATTGGTGTAGTTGTCACAGGAACCGGTTCTTGTGATGAACTACTTTCCAATAAGGGAGCAGATACAGTTATCCCATCAAGTTCTACTTTCCTCCCACTCACTTCTTTCGAGAGAAACTCTTTTTCTAGAAAGGATCCGAATTTAGCAACGAAAATCTTGCCTTCAGATCTGTGATAAAAGGTGTACCCAACAGTCTCCTTTGGGTATCCTATGAAGACACATTTCTCCGATTTGGGTTCGAGCTTATCTGGTTGAAGTTTCTTCACATAAGCATCGCAGCCCCAAACTTTAAGAAACGACAACTTTGGTTTCTTGCCAAACCACAGTTCATGAGGCGTTGTCTTAACGGATTTTGATGGTGCCCTATTTAACGTGAATGCGGCCGTCTCTAAAGCGTAACCCCAAAATGATAGCGGTAAATCAGTAAGAGACATCATAGATCGCACCATATCTAGTAAAGTACGATTACGACGTTCGGACACACCATTTCGTTGTGGTGTTCCGGGTGGCGTGAGTTGCGAAACTATTCCGCATTGTTTCAAATGTAAACCAAACTCGTAACTCAAATATTCTCCTCCACGATCAGATCGTAGAAATTTTATTTTCTTGTCACGATGATTTTCCACTTCACTCTGAAATTCTTTGAACTTTTCAAACGTTTCAGATTTGTGTTTCATTAAGTAGATATACCCATATCTGCTCAAATCATCTGTGAAGGTGAGAAAATAACGATACCCGCCGC
>LR880968.1:52793010-52808917 GCA_904067115.1 Aegilops sharonensis | reverse complement strand
CCAATAGCGGAACCTGGATGCCCATATTGGTTCCTACATATTCTACGAAGATCTTTATCGGTCAAACCGCATAACGACATACGTTGTTCCCTTTGTCATCGGTATGTTACTTGTCCGAGATTCGATCGTCGGTATCCAATACCTAGTTCAATCTCGTTACCGGCAAGTCTCTTTACTCGTTCCGTAATACATCATCTCGCAACTAACTTATTAGTTGCAATGCTTGCAAGGCTTATGTGATGTGCATTACCGAGAGGGCCCAGAGATACCTCTCCGACAATCGGAGTGACAAAACCTAATCTCGAAATACGCCAACCCAACATGTACCTTTGGAGACACCTGTAGTACTTCTTTATAATCACCCAGTTACGTTGTGACGTTTGGTAGCACCCAAAGTGTTCCTCCGGTAAATGGGAGTTGCATAATCTCATAGTTACAGGAACATGTATAGGTCATGAAGAAAGCAATAGCAATATACTAAACGATCAAGTGCTAGGCTAACGGAATGGGTCATGTCAATCACATCTTTCTCCTAATGATGTGATCCCATTAATCAAATAACAACACATGTCTATGGTTAGGAAACATAACCATCTTTGATTAATGAGCTAGTCAAGTAGAGGCATACTAGTGACTATATGTTTGTCTATGTATTCACACATGTATCATGTTTCTGGTTAATACAATTCTAGCATGAATAATAAACATTTATCATGATATGAGGAAATAAATAATAACTTTATTATTGCCTCTAGGGCATATTTCCTTCATTAGGGCCGTCCCATACCGGCAAATGTGGTTGCACTGGAAAAGCCCGGTTCGGCGGCACCTGACCAACTTAATGACGGAATTTATCCCCAAAAATATAACTGTGATAACTGATACTCCGATATCAACTATCAAACTATAATCCAAGTCATAGCAATATCCAACAAATAATCTAAGCATAATATCATCATATCAAAATACTCCGAGGATGGCATAACCGTACTATCATGACGAATCCGAAAACAATAATCCTACTACTCCAATAACAAGAATAAAGCTATCCAGCTAAGATCCACATTTAATCCTACTACTCCAATGACAATAATCATACTGACCACTAATAATCCAAAGGTAGCATGACATCCAAAGTAATACTCCAAACATAATCACAGATATCATCATGGAAATAATCATAATACCAGCCACTAATACTCCAATGGCAACATGATACTCATCAACTACAAACATAACTCCTAGTAATCCAAACAATAGCATGGCATCAACAAGATCAAAATAGTACTCCGATAAAATGCCATGCACAGATCACAAGTAGCTAAAATAATATTTTAAACAAGTTCAAATGGATTAAACCATGTCACTGCATTACAGTGATGCAAATGGAGGGTGTGGCTTGCCTGGGGTGGAAGAAATCACCAGGAGAAAGTGCGAGAAGCTCGCGGAAAGAATCACCGGAAATTGTTCTCTCTCGGAGGGGGCTGATTAAGGGCAGGGGCAAAATGGTCATTTTTAGTATGCCAAAACATAATGAAAGTGACACCAACAGAAAGGGCTCGACAAAAGTAGGCTTTGGATTCACCTCATTTGGAGCTACAGTTAAAAAGTTATGGGGTGTTCTCTGCCACGGACCTATCTGCAAGAAAAATATCTTCAAACAGGGGCCTGGACAAAAAACTGAAAGCGTAATCAGAGAAATACATTTTCACTTATGCTTACGTGGCAGGGGGTCAATGCGTGAGACTTACAAGCAGGGCCCGCCACTTATCCACGTGGGTCAACGGGCAACGGCGGGACCGGCCGCCTGGGTCGCTGCCTGGCGGGGTCCAGGGCGACGCGGGTTCCACCAGGCACGACGTCTTCTTCCTCCTCTCTCTGTCCCGATCGAGATAGAGGATGAGCAGGGGAAGCGCGTCATCGGCGACAGCCTGGCTTGCTCTGGCCATCCCCAACCGAGCGGGTGGCACCGGCAGGTCCGGGACGAAGCGTCGCGTCCACCTAGGGCGGCAACGGCGACGGAGAAGAGCGCGTGGCGCAGGGGCTTCGCGCGGCCGAGGACAGAGGCGGCGACCAAGCAGGGAGCACGCGGCCCTGGGCACTCCGGTGACGAGGGGAAGGATTGGGGAGGGGCACCGGAGCATGGAGAAGACGTGGGTGAGGTCTGGGAGAGGAGGGGTGGCTAGGGTCGGCCGAATTTGAGCGGAGCACTGTGGCGAGGCTTCGGCCAAGGGAGGGCAACGGGAGCTATTCGAGCTCGGGGAAGTGGCTAGGCAGGACTAGAGGAGGGTTGTGAGGCGGGTGGTGAGCTTGGACGAGGCCGGGGATGGCTATATATAGCCGGGCGAGAGGGAGGGGCTCGTGTGTCGCGGGCACGTCCGGCCGAGGCTCTGGTGACGGCCAGCGAGCACGGGAGGGCACGGGGAAGGCAACGAGCGAGAGAGCGGACGAGCCGCAGAGGTCACGGAGTCGAGGGGAGCATAGGAAGAGGCCGAGCGCCATTAATGCGCTGTCGGCCATAGAGCTCCCGTGGGCAAGCGGTGGCGAGCGCCGACGAGGAGGCTTCGGGAGAGGGACATGAGTCCAGCGGGACGGCGACGATGCGGGCCAGCTGGTGGACACGCTCACGAGCGCGAAGACGACGTGAGGAGGAGGAGATCCAGCACAAATAGCCACAGGACGCGGCCAGTGCACACAGAGCGCGTGCACAGGCACGCCATTGTCGTGGTCACCGCATGCGCTGGCATCAAGAAGGGCCAAATGGCTGGCAAATGTTGTTTAGTGGTAAGTCCTTCGAAGGGGGGTTTCAACTGCGGTGGTAGATCGATTAAAACTTCTATGGTTAAACGGTAAGCCACCTATGAAGTTTACTGCAATAAACTTGGGTGAGCACTGGTGATCAATAGGAAGGATTTTGGGAGCAATGGAGTTGTCTGCGAGGTTGAGGTAAAGAAGGACTTTCATCCTGGTAACTTTGAGAAGATTTGGACCAAGATAAATCATAGGTGCTTCACAACTGCATATTTAGTCCAGAATCAAGATCATGAAGGTGCACTCACATGGAGTGTCAACTTGGGCTACGATTGGGCAAAGCTCGATTATTTGGACATATGAAGATGTTGTAAAAAGGTCATGCCAAATGGACAAACCAAAATAGCACTTGCTTCACAAACATCATTTTTGTCCAGAAACTTGGAATAATTTTGGTGATCAATTGGATCAATTAAATGATGCCAAAATGGGTGGAGAGATGTTTTATGGGTATAAGAATGATCTGGTAATTTATTTTTTGAAGCAATATAAAATACACTTGCTTCACAACCTGAAAATATTGCCAAAATCAAAGATTTGCTCTTGTGCTCACATAGATGGTTGGATGGGGCTGCAAATGGGTGGAGGGGGTTAATATGAGCACATTAAGGAGTGTGCAAAAGTTCAACTCATTTGGATACACCTAGCTAGTACTTCCTTCACAAAGCCTTCTGTCTCACAAATTTTTTGAAAATTCACTGAGGAAAATTTGCCAGGCAAATAAATTTGAACTTGTGCATGGGGAAATTATTTGGCAATATAAACATGACCAAAAGGGTTGGGATCCACTAGGAAAATATAAATGACACTTCCTTCACAAAGTGCCATTCAGGGCAGAATAGAAAAAGGAATATTGGGGAATTATTTTTGAACTGGCCAAGGTAATTTTTGGGCATATTTGAGCTATATATGACCGAAAGGAATTATGAGAATTATTTTGGGATTTTTGGATGGACAGAAATATAGGTTGCTTCACAACCAAGGGCAGATAGGGTTATTCCTTTAATAGAAAAGGGAATATTCCCTGGAAAAGAATTTTAGGGTTTGGTCAAGGAGGGAAGTGACATGATCTTGGCAAGGTTTTGAGAATGATGAGCCACTTGGGAGGAGGAATGAAGATGATTTCCCAGGTGGCAAGGCCACAGAACCACTCCAAAAAGAAAAACAGAGCAAAAACCAAATAAAGCAAAAGAGAAAGAAAAGGGCCAAAATCCAGGCTGTTACAATGCACTTCTAGGGCATACCGCTTTTGCTCGTTTTAATGCGGTCCCGCTCTACGCCCGCGCAAAGCTTATAATGCCCAGTCCACGCGGCGTCATAACAGCAAATGGAAATACGGAACACTCCCTCCGTTCAGAAGACCATACTACGGCTATTACGGCCAAAGTACGAAGCGGCCTCGTCAAGCTGCATAACTCAGCGGCCATCAAGCCGCCGGTCCCTCTTAAATGGAACCGATCAATCTCAGAGCTGGATTAGCAGTTCGGCCTCCGTTGTTCGCCTTACACACACGCAAAGTTCATACCACGCGTGCATAATTATGTACTTAAAATACCTTGGTCATCGGCGGAGGCACAATACGGACAAGCCTACAAGCATTCCCATTTAATCCTTTTCTTTTCTAACTGTTTCATATATTTTTTCGCAGGTGGCTCAAACACTGGTCATCTCACGGACTCTTTCGGAGTTCGGCTTCATACACTCACCCAAAGGTTATTCCTGTTAAGGAATCCTTTCACCGAGTCAAGGCGATGCAGACGTGCGAAAGGAGGTCCAAATAATTTTGTGTACACCGCACTCTCTATTGTGAGCCTGTAAAGTGCCTTATCCCTCAGCCTT
This sequence comes from Aegilops sharonensis, assembly GCA_904067115.1. Lineage (NCBI taxonomy): Eukaryota > Viridiplantae > Streptophyta > Magnoliopsida > Poales > Poaceae > Aegilops > Aegilops sharonensis. Next base: position 52,804,267 of record LR880968.1, on the reverse strand, counting down.
CGACCACCGGCATGTCAAATAGCCTGGGTCGTGGCGTTATTATTTGTGAAATGGCAATTGACATATCAATCAGGTTCCAGTGAACATAATCCGTATCCAGTATTTGCTTTTTCTAAAGAGCTACATTTATTCCGGTTGTTTTGCACTCGCACCTCGGCACAAATTGCCAGGGGCTCGATATGGGAACAAATGAGTTGCCGACAAAGTCCGAACAACTTTATAGCACACTTCGGCATCACGAGTTTGGCCTTATATGCACCAGCTCTGAATCATGTCTTTGGTCAATAATTGGGTTGCCCGGCTCCTGTGCTTACTACCTTACGTTCCGCTATATCGGCTAGGGTAGTAAGGGGAGAACTACTACGATTGTGTCCCGGTTTATCCGGACGAGGACCTCAGTAGAGAAAGCCAAAAACTGACTGTCATGATACGGCGAGAGCTAGTCAACCACTCGATGACTTACTAGAATCTTTTGCGATTCTTTCCGTCTTACACGAAGGGCCGTTCGTAAGTTCACCCATGTAACGCACCGTATTCGGATAACTGTGTACATACCAGGGGCTATATCGTAGACCCACCGTCGAACTCCTATGGCTAAGTGAAAGTGTTAAAGCCCTATAGTCTGATTGCCTAGTTCACCGCATTGACACCTCCTTCACGGACTAGGACGTTGGGTCAAGAGTGATCAAGTGCTTTTCCGAACACCCCCGTATTTTATGCGAGGGGGCTGAAGCCGACGACTGGAAAACTTTCAGATTATACAAAAAACGGCCGCACAGGAGGAGCCAAAATTTCTAGGCATAGCCCTAAACTATCATAGTATTGTTTTTACAATCCCAATACTTTTCACTCGAATATCGTATCTTTCGATCACTGACCCTCTATCAAGCGGGCACCCTCTAAGACATCCTCGAAATAAAGCTCTGGCGTGTGGTGCTCCTTGCCCTTGGGTGGACTTTTCGCTGCAATATCGGTGGCCTTCATCTTCGCCCAGTACGTCTTGACGCGGGCAAAGGCCATCCGTGCACCTTCAATGCACGTTGACCGCTTAACGGCGTCGATACACGGCACCGCATCGACAAGTCACCGCACCAAACTGAAATAACTATTCGGAATTGGCTCAGTCGGCCACAGCCGGACCACGACGTCCTTCATGGCAGAACCATATATCTTGTGGAGTTCGGCCCACTGGGCCATCTGTTCCTTCAGCAACAACGGGCGCTTGGGCGTGCTGAATTGTGACCAGAAAAGCTTCTCCATTGCATACCCTTCATGCGCCTCATAAAACTGCGCCGCATCGGAGGCGCTCTTCGGCAAGTCCAAGAATGCGTCTGGAGAGCTCCACATTTGATTAAGCGGGGAATACTTCGGATCGCCGAATTTATTCTGTAATAAGAAAGGCTTACCGGCCGCTATCTCCCCAGCTTGCCGGATCTCTTCCCGAGCCGCTCTAGACTCAGATTGTGCTCCTCTCGCCTCTTGTCATGCCTTGTCGAGATCGGCTGCTTTGGCTTTGTTATCCCTCTTGAGGAATTCGCCCCGGACGATGGCTTCTTTCAGCTCGCGTGCCATGGTAGACATTTTCTCCTCACATTGGCGCTGAGCAGCCTGTCCGGCTTTTAGCTCATCAGTTGCCTTCTTGGCAGCCACATTACTCATTCGGGCTTGCTCCTTGGCTCAGGCAAGTTCAGCCTGAAGGGTCTCCATCGCGGCGGCACTATCTGCAGAAACGCATGTCTCAGAATATAATTCTAGCTTCGTGCCCATGTTATTATACATACATACACTAACCGCCCCAAAACATACCTTGCGCCTCGTCGAGTCGCTTGTTAATAAGCGTGATGTTGTCATCTGCCACATCAAGTTTTTGCTTCAGACCTGCAACCTCTGTAGTGTGGGCAGTCGTGATGGAGGTAACAGCCTGTGTGCAAATTAATTGGATTATTTCCTGGACGATTCTTTTTCGATCCTCTGATTGCCTCCCTTTGGACGCCAACCAGAGTCTCAGGGGCTACTATCTATACATAGGTGCATTTTGTGTATAGAGCGCAATCGAAAATATAACATTGCATACCTCGAAGCCTCTTAGTAGGCTCGTAAAAGCCTCATTTAATATGCTTTTCACGGACAGAATCCTCTCAACCACCGTACCATCAAAGTACGATGTTCCTCTGAGACGGGCGAATATCGCAACATGTCCATCAGTGTATCTAGCATCTCCGGATTCTTGGAAGCAGCTGTGGGAGCACAGACTCCCTTTGCAAGGATATGTTTGCTTGACCCCTAGAGTCATCTCCGGCTGTAAGCCGGATAGTCCGGCGCCTTTATTGTTAATCCCCACAGGGACCGCACACCTCGGACCCCGGGCGGCCAAAGTTTCACCTTGGGGCGTTGTCTCCATTATCCTCTGTTGATCGGGCGAGATCCTCCGGAACGACACCTCAATGTCGTCCGCCCTGTTGGGCGAGGAAGCTTGCGGAGGCGTCTCGCTTTCCATCATCTCCGGAAGAAGATCCCCCGAAGAGGAGGATTGTTGAGGAAGACTGTGTGCCGGGCTGCAAAAACATGTATTCTAGATGTCACCCTGGTAATAGGAAAAGGAACGAGATATGTTTAAAACATCATTGTTCACTTACGATTCAACTGAAGGCTTGTCCTTATGGAGGAACTGTGCGACAACGTCGCCTTCCGAGCCCGAACCGCCTGACAGGGGCACCTTACCTCGCTTAGGAGCCTTTACCTCCCAATCTTCTGAGGCGACCCTTTTCTTACCATGAGGAGAAAGGATGTCAGCTTCCCCTTCTCTTTTGTCTTCGGAAGAGGGAGCCTTAATCTCCCCGGACACAGTGTCTGGTGTACCTTCGAGGCTACCTTTGGCTCCCCCACTCTCCTTATTGTCCTCTCTCACCGGCGCCTAGTATGGCGCCGGGACCAGCATCCTTGTTAGCATGGGACTAACTGAGTCTTCAGGGAGGGGGCCGAACACCTGATTTGCTCTGCCTTCTTTATCCAGCCCTGGAAGAAGGTGGTCTTCTCAGTATCTTATTATGAGATGTTTAACTAAACTGTGTTTGGGAGTCGAATGCTTACCGAGGTACCCGGATGGTGGCAGTCAAGGCCGATGTCCTCTGTAGTATCTGGCCATTGTTTTCGTGTCCCGAAAAATAACTTCCACATTCCTCTGTGCGTCGCGCCGAAGAAGTGTTGAAGGGTTTGTGGTTCTTCCGGATTGAACTCCAACATGCGGAGTGGTCGTCGCTGGCATGGGAGCACCCGGCGGACTAACATTACTTGAATCACGTCGATGAGTTCGGTGTTCTTCTCAAGGAGACTCCGTATGCAGCTCTGTAGAGTCTGCACTTCATCAATTGATCCCCAGTCCAACCCCTTATTGACCCATGATGCAAGCTGAATTGTAGGGCCAGATCAGAACGCAGGTGTAGCTGCCCACTTATTACCACGGGGTTCAGTGATGTAAAACCACTCCCGCTGCCATAAGTCGGAAGATTCTGTGAAGCATCCTTTTAGCCAAGGAGCATTGATGAGTTTGCTCACTGTAGCACCACCACACTCCGCTTGTTTCCCATCGACTACCTTCAGCTTCACATTAAAGGTCCTAAGACACAATCCTAAGTGTGGGGGAATACGGAGGAAGGCCTCGCACGTGATAATGAATGCCGAGGCGTGAAGAAAGGAGTCCGGAATTAGATCATGAAAATCTAGCCCGTAATAGAATGTGAGCCCTCGAACAAATGGGTGGAGAGCGAACCCTAGCCCTCAGAGGAAGTGGGAGATGAATACGACCCTCTCGCTGGATCTGGGAGTAGGAATAACCTACCCTTGAGTAGGAAGCCTGTGGTGGATTTCCGCGGTCAGGTATCTTGCCGCCCGGAGCTTCGCGATATCCTCCTCTATGAAAGAGGATTGCACCCACCGACCTTGAAGGCTGGGACCGGACATGACTGGGAAGCTGGAAGCAATCGAACCTTGCCGCTGAAGCTCGAGGTTGGAGAGGTTGAGGAAAGGGTTGGCGTAAAGAAGCAAGACAGGCCTTGGTCCCTTTATAAAGACAATGAATATCAAACGCCTCCTCCCTGGCCTTGAAACCTGCCTATTCTTGAGGAATCGCGCCAACCGGATGGTTGGAATACCCACGCCCGTGTTGATGAGGATCCTCTAATAAGGGGACATGATCTCTGCTGCGACAAGACGTGCCAGTGAAACCGCGTCTCGGAACATGGAGCGACAGGCTAAAAAACGGTTTGACATAAACACCGGCGGTTACGTGACGTCACGCTACAAAAAGTTGCCATCGGATTAGACTCGTGAAATATTATGCTCTCTGCGGTGGTGTGTGGTATTTGTTTTGCAGAGCTGGACACGTTCGTTGAGTCCGAAGACTGTGTTGGGGTATTCGGAGAAGGAACCCGCCTTGCAATGCCGAAGATAATCTGCACGCCGGACACATCGTCATTGAAGCCTGGTTCAGGGGCTACTAAGGGAGTCCTGGATTAAGAGGTCCTCGGGCGTCCGGACTATAGTACATGGGCCGGACTGATGGGCTGTGAAGATACAAGACCGAAGACTCTCTCCCGTGTCCGGATAGGACTCTCCTTGGCGTGGAAGGCAAGCTTGGCGTGCCAATATGAAGATTCCTTTCTCTGTAACCGACTTTGTACAACCCTAGTCCCCTCCGTTGTCTATATAAACCGGAGGGCTTAGTCCGTAGAAGGATCATAATCATAGTCATACAGGCTAGACTCTTAGGGTTTTAGCCATTACGATCTCATGGTAGATCTACTCTTGTAATACTCATATTCATCAAGATCAATCAAGCATGAAGTAGGGTATTACCTCCATAGAGAGGGCCTGAACCTGGGTAAACATCGTGTCCCCCGTCTCTTGTTACCATCGACCTTAGACACACAGTTTGGGACCCCCTACCCGAGATCTGCCGGTTTTTACACCGACAGCGGCGCCCGGGGTCACCAACGTCGTGGCGCTGCTCGTCGCGCATAATCTGGGAGGACCGCGGCACAGGCGCCGGTGGGGGTGTCTTGGAGGTCGCCGCGTCGCCCGTAGGCAGCACGACTCCACCCTTGGAGGTCCCTGCACTGCCCGTAGGCGGCACGGCTCCATCCTTGGACGCGGCGGCGTGCGGCTCGTCGTCTCGAGCACTAACGATGCCGCTCGCCTGGCTTCGGTCGCCAGAATGTTGTGGATGCTCGCGATCCGTACCTCCGCCGCCATCCGCGACTACTCCCTCGCCCGTCCGCGCTGGCACGGGCGGATTGGCTCCAGACGAACCAATCATCGTGATCCATTTCTTCTTGGGAGCCATGGTGATCGAGGAAATGACGCGCTAACCGCTAGATCAGGTTTGTAGAACTCTTCTCCCCCTACCTGGCGCGCCAAAGATGTCAGTGGAAATGACACCTACGGGATAACGTGGATCCCTTCTACGGTTTGGCAGGGAAGAGGGATGGTGCAAAGAGCAGATCTAATGGTCAATACGACGGATTTTTACCCAGGTTTGGGCCGCCGAGCAGCATAAAACCCTAGTCTGCTTGAGTGTATATTCTGTGTTTTTGAGCTTCGGCTAGCTGCTACGCATGCAAGCTGGACCGAGAGGTTCAAAAGTTTGAATCCTCCTCCAGTACGCCGTGGGCCTCCTTTTATATGTCCAAGGGGTTGCCAAAGTGGCACACAGGAGGTGTAAAGTTGCTACAGTGTCTATGTTTATCATCGGCGTCTTAGGACAAACGCATTAAATGCGCTGCTTACGTGCCCTTTAGCTTTATTGAGGACGGCAGTAGAACCCGTCGCGTCCGTCGCTGCCCCGCTCCGTCTTGACACGCGTCCATGCCGACGAGGCATGCAATGCCAAGTTGGCTGGCCAACTGCTGCGCTGGAGAGGTGGCAGGATCTTCACGAAGATCTGCTTGCCACCACGCAGGTGCTTGCTAGACTGGCTGGCCGGCCACTGCGCTGGGGTGGCGGAGTCTTGCCGCTGTCTTGTCGACGTCCCCGACAAGGATCTTGCCAGGGCCTCGTAGACGTCCTTGATACGTCCATTTTGCATCATGCTTTTATATCAATATTTATTGCATTATGGGTTGTTATTACACATTATATCTCAATACTTATGGCTATTCTCTCTTATTTTACAAGGTTTATCATGAAGAGGGTGAATGTCGGCAGCTGGAATTCTGGCTGGAAAAGGAGCAAACATTGGAAACCTATTCTGCACTGCTCCAAAAATCCTGAAACTCCACGAAACATGTTTTTGGAGTTTATAAGAATTATTGGGCGAAAGAAATACACTAGGGGGCCCACACCCTGCCCAGGAGGGTGGGGGCGCGCCCACCCCTACTGGGCGCGCCCCCTGTCTCCTAGGCCCCCTGGTGGGCCCCCCGGTGTCCATTTTCTGCTATATGAGAGCTTTTACCCTGAAAAAAATCGTGGGCAAGCTTACGGGATGAAACTCCGCCACCACGAGGCGGAACCTTGGCGGAATCAATCTAGGGCTCTGGCGGAGCTGTTCTGCCGGGGACACTTCCCTCCGGGAGGGGGAAATCATCACCAACGATCCTCTCGTCAGGAGGGGGTCAATCTCCATCAACATCTTCACCAGCACCATCTCCTCTCAAAACCCTAGTTCATCTCTTGTATCCAATCTTATATCAAAACCACAAATTGGTACCTATGGGTTGCTAGTAGTGTTGATTACTCCTTGTAGTTGATGCTAATTGGTTTACTTGGTGGAAGATCATATGTTCAGATCCTTAATGCATATTATTAATCCTATGATTATGAACATGAATATGCTTTGTGAGTAGTTGTGTTTGTTCCTGAGGACATGGGTGAAGTCTTGCTATTAGTAGTCATGTGAATTTGGTATTCGTTCGATATTTTGATGAGATGTATGTTGTCTTTTCCTCTAGTGGTGTTATGTGAACGTCGACTACATGACACTTCACCATTATTTGGGCCTAGAGGAAGGCATTGGGAAGTAATAAGTAGATGATGGGTTGCTAGAGTGACAGAAGCTTAAACCCTAGTTTATGCGTTGCTTCGTTAGGGGCTGATTTGGATCCATATGTTTAATGATGTGGTTAGGTTTACCTTAATACTTCTTTTGTAGTTGCGGATGCTTGCAATAGGGGTTAATCATAAGTGGGATGCTTGTCCAAGTAAGGGCAGTACCCAAGCACCGGTCCACCCACATATCATATTATCGAAGTACCGAACGCGAATCTTATGAACGTGATGAAAACTAGCTTGACGATAATTCCCATGTGTCCTCGGGAGCTCCTTTCTCATTATTTGAAATTGTCCAGGCTTATCCTTTGCTACATAAAGGATTGGGCCACCTTGCTGCACTTTATATACTTTATTTACTTGTTACTCGTTACTATTTATCTTATCACAAAACTATCTATCACCTACAATTTCAGTGCTTGCAGAGAAAACCTTACCGAAAACCGCTTATCATTTCCTTCTGCTCCTCATTGGGTTCGACACTCTTACACCTTATCTTTGTGGATGAAGTTTGTGGATTATTTAAGCTTACAGGTATCCCCGATGATGTTGTCAAAAGGAAGGTCTTCCCTTTATCTTTGAAGGGAGATGCATTGACATGGTATAGGCTATGTGATGATACGAGATCTTGGAATTATAAACGATTGAAGTTGGAATTTCACCAGAAGTTCAATCCTATGCATCTTGTTCATCGTGATTGTCATTACATATATAATTTCTGGCCTCGCGAAGGAGAAAGCATCGCTCAAGCTTGGGGGAGGCTTAAGTCAATGTTATGTTCATGCCCCAATCATGAGCTCTCCCGGGAAATGATTATTCAAAAATTTTATGCTCGACTTTCTCTTAATGATCGCAACCTGCTCGATACTTCCTGTGCTGGTTCTTATATGCTGAAGACTATTGATTTCAAATGGGACTTATTGGAAAGAATTAAACGCAACTCTGAAGATTGGGGTTCCGACGATGGTAAGGAGTCAGGTATGACACCTAAGTTTGATTGTGTTAAATCTTTTATGGATACCGATGCTTTCAGTGGATTTAGCGCTAAGTATGGACTTGACTCTGAGATAGTAGCTTCTTTCTGTGAATCTTTTGCTACTCACGTTGAACTCCCTAAAGAAAAGTGGTTTAAATATAATCCTCCTGTTGAAGTGAAAGTAGTTGCACCTATTACAGTTGAAGAAAAGACTATCACCTATAGTGATCCTATTGTTCCTACTACTTATGTTGAGAAACCCCCTTTTCCTGTTAGGATAAAGGATCATGCTAAAACTTCGACTGTTGTTCGTAAGAGTAATACTAGGACTTATACACCTCCTGAGCAAATCAATGTTGAACCTAGTATTGCTATGGCTAAAGATCTCTTGGATGATGATTTAGATGGGCATGCTATTTATTTCTGTGATGAAGCTGCTAATATTGCTAGACCTGATACTAAGATACATAGACCTGTCGTAGGCATGCATGTTATTTCTGTTAAGATAGGAGATCATTGTTATCATGGTTTATGTGATATGGGTGCTAGTGCTAGTGTGATACCTTATGATTTATATAAAGAAATTATGCATGACATTGCACACACTGAATTAGAAGACATTGATGTTACTATTAAGCTTGCTAATAGGGATACCATTAAACCAGTTGGGATTATTAGAGATGTTGAAGTCTTGTGTGGGAAGGTTAAATACCCTGCTGATTTTCTTGTTCTTGGCTCCCCACAAGATGATTTTTGTCCCATTATTTTTGGTAGACCCTTCTTGAATACAGCTAGTGCTAGAATTGATTGTGAAAAAGATACTGTCACCATTGGCTTAGATGGTATGTCTCATGAGTTCAATTTTGCTAAGTTTCGTAGACAACCTCGTGACAGGGAACCACCTAGTCAGGATGAAATTATTGGTCTTGCTTCCATTGCTATGCCTCCTACTGATCCGTTAGAACAATATTTGCTAGACCATGAAAATGATATGTTTATGAAGGAAAGAAGGGAAATAGATGAACTGTTCCTTAAACAGGAACCTGTGCTGAAACATAATCTTCCCGTTGAAATTCTTGGGGATCCCCATCCACCCAAGGGTGATCCCGTGTTTGAACTCAAACCATTACCTGATAATCTTAAGTATGCATATCTTGATGAAAAGAAAATATATCCTGTTATTATTAGTGCTAACCTTGCAGAGCAAGAAGAAGAAACATTATTGAAAACTCTGAAGAAGCACCGAGCAGCTATTGGATATACTCTGGATGATCTTAAGGGCATTAGTCCCACATTATGCCAACACAAAATTAGAGTGGAGAAAGATGCCAAACCAGTTAGAGATCCTCAACGACGACTGAATCCCAAGATGAAAGAAGTGGTAAGAAAGGAGATACTAAAGCTCCTTGAGGCAGGTATAATTTATCCCGTTGCTGATAGTGATTGGGTAAACCATGTCCATTGTGTTCCTAAAAAGGGAGGTATTACTGTTGTTCCTAATGATAAAGATGAATTGATCCCGCAAAGAATTATTACAGGTTATAGGATGGTAATTGATTTCCATAAATTAAATAAAGCTACTAAGAAAGATCATTACCCTTTACCTTTTATTGATCAAATGCTAGAAAGACTATACAAACACACTCATTTCTGCTTTTTAGATGGTTATTCTGGTTTCTCTCAAATACCTGTGTCAGCGGGGGATCAATCAAAAACTACTTTTACTTGTCCTTTCGGTACTTTTGCTTATAGACGTATGCCTTTTGGTTTATGTAATGCACCTGCTACCTTTCAAAGATGCATGATGGCTATATTCTCTGATTTTTGTGAAAATATTTGTGAGGTATTCATGGATGACCTCTCCGTTTATGGATCCTCTTTTGATGATTGTTTGAGCAACCTTGATCGAGTTTTGCAGAGATGCGAAGACACTAGTCTCGCCGTGAATTGGGAAAAGTGTCACTTTATGGTTAATGAGACATTGTCTTGGGGCATAAGATCTCCGGGAGAGGTACTGAAGTTGACAAAGCCAAGGTTGATGCTATTGAAAAGATGCCATGTCCCAAGGACATAAAAGGTATAAGAAGTTCCCTTGGTCATGCCAGTTTTTATAGGAGGTTCATTAAGGACTTTTCTAAAATCTCTAGGCCTCTAACTAATTTATTGCAAAAAGATATTCCTTTTGTCTTTGATGATGATTGTGTAGAAGCATTTGAAATACTTAAGAAAGCTTTGATCACTTCACCTATTTTTCAGCCACCTGATTGGAATTTACCTTTTGAAATTATGTGTGATGCTAGTGATTATGTTGTAGGTGTTGTTCTAGGGCAAAGAGTTGATAAGAAATTGAATGTTATCCAGTATACTAGTAAGACTCTTGATACTGCCCAGAGAAATTATGCTACTACTGAAAAAGAGTTCTTAGCAGTTGTATTTGCATGTGATAAGTTTAGACCTTATATTGTTGATTCCAAAGTTACTATTCACACTGATCATGCTGCTATTAAATATCTTATGGAAAAGAAAGATACTAAGCCTAGACTCATTAGATGGGTTCTCTTGCTCCAAGATTTTCATTTACATATTATTGATAGAAAGGGAGCTGAGAACCCCGTTGCAGACAACTTGTCTAGGTTAGAGAATATTCTTTATGACCCACTTCCTATTGATGATAGCTTTCCTGATGAACAATTAGCGGTCATTAATGCTTCTCGTACTGCTCCTTGGTATGCTGATTATGCTAATTATATTGTTGCTAAATTTATACCGCGTAGTTTCACATACCAGCAAAAGAAAAAGTTCTTTTATGATTTAACACATTACTTTTGGGATGATCCACGGCTTTATAAAGAAGGAGTAGATGGTGTTATTAGACGTTGTGTGCCTGAGCATGAACGGGAACAGATCCTATGCAAGTGTCACTCTGAATCCTATGGAGGACACCACGCTGGAGATAGAACTGCACACAAGGTACTACAATCTGTTTTTATTGGCCTACTCTCTTCAAAGATGCTCGTAAGTTTGTCTTATCCTGTGATGAATGTCAAAGAGTAGGTAACATTAGTAGACGTCAAGAAATGCCTATGAATTACTCTCTTGTTATTGAACCGTTTGATGTTTGGGGCTTTGATTATATGGGACCTTTTCCTGCCTCTAATGGTTACACACATATTTTAGTTGCTGTTGATTACGTTACTAAGTGGGTAGAAGCTATTCCAACTAGTAGTGCTGATCATAACA
>LR880968.1:52737117-52761241 GCA_904067115.1 Aegilops sharonensis | reverse complement strand
CTCTCTCTCTCTCTCTCTGCACCTTGCCGAGGGAAGCGCTCCTTGTACTTGTGCTCATACACATCCAATACACAAAGCAGGAGTAGGGTTTTACACCTTATGGTGGCCCGAACCTGGGTAAAAGTCTTTGCGTTCTCTGCTGTTTCTGCTCTTTGTGCTTGTGCATCCCTCTAGTCGAACTGCAAAGGGGCTAGATGGCCCCACAGACGGTCATACGCACGAAAGCATCCCTTATTATGTGTCTAACTAATTAAATAATTGCATTAATGGCTCGATTTCATAATCAATTTGGAAAAAAAAAACTCTACTAAAACACACTTAACTAATTGCATGCATAATAAATTATCTAGCTAATTAATTACATTAATGGCTTGATTTCCAAATTGATTTGATGCTTGGTTTCCAAATTGTTTTGGGTTAATGACTAGTGATACTTTTCAAAATTAACATTATCATCATGTTTAAGAATTGATAATACTTTCCATAATTAGTGGGATATCATGTCCAAAGAATAATATTTTCTGTAATTAATGTGATCCTTTCGTTCAAAACTTGATGATACTTTTTATAGTTAACGTGATCCTCCTTTCCAAAAACTAATGCTCCCTATGTTTCTAAATATAAGACATTTTAGAGATTTCAATACAGAGGAAATCCAGATGTATATAGACATATTTTACAACGCAGATTCACTCATTTTGCTCCGTATGTATTTCATATTGGAATCTCTAATAAAGCATTATATTTAGAAACAATGGGAGTACTCTTCATAATTAAAGTGACCCTACTGTAAAATGCTCGATAATAGTTTCCATAATTAACACGATGCTCCCGCCCAAATAATGATACTCTTCATAGTTAATGTGATCCTTCTGTCAAAAGAATGTTAATCTTCATATTAGTATGATCCTCCCTTCCAACGGTCGATTATGCTTTCCAAATTAAATGGACATATTAACTATTTAGCTAATTAACACACATAATTAACAGGTCTGGCTAATTAATTAGCATGCAATTGTGCGCAAGTAAGAAATTGGATAAGAGAGAACAGAGACGATTTTTTGGCATTAATGGATGCATTCGAAACCAAACCAAACCAAACAACGTACAAAGCTACCATCATGACCGCAGACTCCCCGTTTAGTACTTAACTAATTGCATGCATAATTAATTAGCTGGCTAATTTGCATTAATGGCTTGATTTACAAATTGATTCGACGCTTGGTTTCCAAATTGTTTTACATTAATGACTAGTGATACTTTTCAAAATTAACAAGATCCTCCCATATAAGACTCGATAATACTTTCCATAATTAATTGCATACCCAACACTCGATGATACTTTTTATAATTAATATGATCATCCTATCAAAAAACTAATACTCCTCATAATTAAAGTGATCCTACTATCAAACGCTTGATAATAGTTTTCATCATTAACATGATCTTTCTGTCCAAATAATGATACTCTTCGTAATAAATTTGATCCTTCCATCCAAAGAATGATACTCTTAAACGGACTTAATTAACTGCACACATAATTAATTGTCTGGCCAATTAGTTTCATTGATTACTTGATTCCCAAATTGATTTTGTTCTTGTTCCAAATCATTTTTTCTGTTTTTTATTCTTTCATTTTGCGTGGAGGTGATGGGTTTTTCCTAAGGGGTCAAGGTTTAATAGTAATGATATATTTGAAAAACTTTTACCATTAATTAGTTGCATCCCTTATTATGTCTGTGAGTAATTAAATAATTGCATTAATGGCTTGATTTCATAAATAATTTGGCGCAAAAAATACGTACTTAAACGAACTTAACTAATTGCATGCGTAATTAATGATCTGGAAAATTAATTGCATTAATGGATTGATTTTCAAATTGATTGGGTGCTTGATTTCCAAATAGTTTTGTATTAATGACTGGTGATACTTTCCAAAATTAACATGATCCTGATGTTTGAGGATCGATAATACTTTGTATAATTAATGTGATACTTAGGTCCAAAGAATAATACTCTTTGTAATTAACGTGATCATTACGATCAACACTCGATGATACTTTTTATAATTAACGTGATCCTCCTATACAAAAACTAATATTCCCACCGTTTCTAACTATAAGGCTTTTTTGAGATTTCAATACGAACTACATACAGTTGTATATAGACATATTTTACAGCTGATTCACTCATTTTGCTCTGTATGAAGTTCATAATGAAATCTCTAAAAACCCTTATATTTAGAAATAGGAGAGTACCCTTCCTAATTAAAGTGATCCTACTGTCAAACGCTCGATAATAGTTTCCATAATTAACATGATGCTGCCGCCCAAATAATGATACTCTTCATAATTAATGTGATCCTTTTGTCCAAAGAATGATACTCTTCATATTAGTATGATCCTCCCGTCCAACGCTCGATTATACTATCCAAATTACACTGACATATTAACTATCTGGCTAAGAAACACACATAATTAACTGGTTTGGCTAATAAATTTGCATGCAATTGCGGGCAAGGAAGGAATATGATAAGAGATAACTAAGACAATTTTTTGGCATTAATGGATGTGTTCGAAACCAAACCAAACAAAACGACATACGAACCTCTACATCACGACCGTAGACTCCCCCTTTAGTACTTAACTAATTGCATGTGTAATTAATCATATATCTAATTGATTGCGTTAATGGCTTGATTTACAAATTGATTCGACGCTTGGTTTCCAAATTGTTTTACATTAATGACTAGTGATACTTCTCAAAATTAACAAGATCCTCCCATATAAGACTCGATAATACTTTCCATAATTAATTGCATACTCAACACTCGATGATACTTTTTATAATTAATATGATCATCCTATCAAAAAACTAATACTCCTCATAATTAAAGTGATCCTACTATCAAACGCTTGATAATAGTTTACATCATTAACATGATCTTTCTGTCCAAATAAAGATACTCTTCGTAGTAAATTTGATCCTTCCATCCAAAGAATGATACTATTAAACGAACTTAATTAACTGCACACGTAATTAAATGTCTGGCCAATTAGTTTCATTGATTACTTGATTCCCAAATTTATTTTGTTCTTGTTCCAAATCAATTTTTCTGTTTTTTATTCTTCCATTTTGCGTGAAGCAAGGTACTTCATTTTTTGTGCGTGTGCAAAGGTGGAGGTGATGTGTTTTTCCTAAGGGGGTCAAGGTTTAATAGTAATGATAAATTTGAAAAAACTTTTACCATTAATTATTTGCATCCCTTATTATGTCTGTGAGTAATTAAATAATTGCATTAATGGCTCGATTTCATAAATAATTTGGCGCAAAAAATACGTACTTAAACGAACTTAACTAATTGCATGCGTAATTAATGATCTGGAAAATTAATTGCATTAATGGATTGATTTTCGAATTGATTGGGTGCTTGATTTCCAAATAGTTTTGTATTAATGACTGGTGATACTTTCCAAAATTAACATGATCCTGATGTTTGAGGATCGATAATACTTTGTATAATTAATGTGATACTTAGGTCCAAAGAATAATACTCTTTGTAATTAACGTGATCATTACGATCAACACTCGATGATACTTTTTATAATTAACGTGATCCTCCTATACAAAAACTAATATTCCCACCGTTTCTAACTATAAGGCTTTTTTGAGATTTCAATACGAACTACATACAGTTGTATATAGACATATTTTACAGATGATTCACTCATTTTGCTCTGTATGTAGTTCATAATGAAATCTCTAAAAACCCTTATATTTAGAAATAGGAGAGTACCCTTCTTAATTAAAGTGATCCTACTGTGAAACGCTCGATAATAGTTTCCATAATTAACATGATGCTGCCGCCCAAATAATGATACTCTTCATAATTAATGTGATCCTTTTGTCCAAAGAATGATACTCTTCATATTAGTATGATCCTCCCGTCCAACGCTCGATTATACTATCCAAATTACACGGACATATTAACTATCTGGCTAAGAAACACACATAATTAACTGGTTTGGCTAATAAATTTGCATGCAATTGCGGGCAAGGAAGGAATATGATAAGAGATAACTAAGACAACTTGTTGGCATTAATGGATGTGTTCGAAACCAAACCAAACAAAACGACATACGAACCTCTACATCACGACCGTAGACTCCCCCTTTAGTACTTAACTAATTGCATGTGTAATTAATCATATATCTAATTGATTGCGTTAATGGCTTGATTTACAAATTGATTCGACGCTTGGTTTCCAAATTGTTTTACATTAATGACTAGTGATACTTCTCAAAATTAACAAGATCCTCCCATATAAGACTCGATAATACTTTCCATAATTAATTGCATACTCAACACTCGATGATACTTTTTATAATTAATATGATCATCCTATCAAAAAACTAATACTCCTCATAATTAAAGTGATCCTACTATCAAACGCTTGATAATAGTTTACATCATTAACATGATCTTTCTGTCCAAATAAAGATACTCTTCGTAGTAAATTTGATCCTTCCATCCAAAGAATGATACTCTTAAACGGACTTAATTAACTGCACACGTAATTAATTGTCTGGCCAATTAGTTTCATTGAGTACTTGATTCCCAAATTTATTTTGTTCTTGTTCCAAATAATTTTTCTGTTTTTTATTCTTCCATTTTGCGTGAAGCAAGGTACTTCATTTTTTGTGCGTGTGCAAAGGTGGAGGTGATGGGTTTTTCCTAAGGGGGTCAAGGTTTAATAGTAATGATAAAATTGAAAAAACTTTTACCATTAATTAGTTGCATCCCTTATTATGTCTGTGAGTAATTAAATAATTGCATTAATGGCTCGATTTCATAAATAATGTGGCGCAAAAAATACGTACTTAAACGAACTTAACTAATTGCATGCGTAATTAATGATCTGGAAAATTAATTGCATTAATGGATTGATTTTCGAATTGATTGGGTGCTTGATTTCCAAATAGTATTGTATTAATGACTGGTGATACTTTCCAAAATTAACATGATCCTGATGTTTGAGGATCGATAATACTTTGTATAATTAATGTGATACTTAGGTCCAAAGAATAATACTCTTTGTAATTAACGTGATCATTACGATCAACACTCGATGATACTTTTTATAATTAACGTGATCCTCCTATACAAAAACTAATATTCCCACCGTTTCTAACTATAAGGCTTTTTTGAGATTTCAATACGAACTACATACAGTTGTATATAGACATATTTTACAGCTGATTCACTCATTTTGCTCTGTATGAAGTTCATAATGAAATCTCTAAAAACCCTTATATTTAGAAATAGGAGAGTACCCTTCCTAATTAAAGTGATCCTACTGTCAAACGCTCGATAATAGTTTCCATAATTAACATGATGCTGCCGCCCAAATAATGATACTCTTCATAATTAATGTGATCCTTTTGTCCAAAGAATGATACTCTTCATATTAGTATGATCCTCCCGTCCAACGCTCGATTATACTATCCAAATTACACTGACATATTAACTATCTGGCTAAGAAACACACATAATTAACTGGTTTGGCTAATAAATTTGCATGCAATTGCGGGCAAGGAAGGAATATGATAAGAGATAACTAAGACAATTTTTTGGCATTAATGGATGTGTTCGAAACCAAACCAAACAAAACGACATACGAACCTCTACATCACGACCGTAGACTCCCCCTTTAGTACTTAACTAATTGCATGTGTAATTAATCATATATCTAATTGATTGCGTTAATGGCTTGATTTACAAATTGATTCGACGCTTGGTTTCCAAATTGTTTTACATTAATGACTAGTGATACTTCTCAAAATTAACAAGATCCTCCCATATAAGACTCGATAATACTTTCCATAATTAATTGCATACTCAACACTCGATGATACTTTTTATAATTAATATGATCATCCTATCAAAAAACTAATACTCCTCATAATTAAAGTGATCCTACTATCAAACGCTTGATAATAGTTTACATCATTAACATGATCTTTCTGTCCAAATAAAGATACTCTTCGTAGTAAATTTGATCCTTCCATCCAAAGAATGATACTATTAAACGAACTTAATTAACTGCACACGTAATTAAATGTCTGGCCAATTAGTTTCATTGATTACTTGATTCCCAAATTTATTTTGTTCTTGTTCCAAATCAATTTTTCTGTTTTTTATTCTTCCATTTTGCGTGAAGCAAGGTACTTCATTTTTTGTGCGTGTGCAAAGGTGGAGGTGATGTGTTTTTCCTAAGGGGGTCAAGGTTTAATAGTAATGATAAATTTGAAAAAACTTTTACCATTAATTATTTGCATCCCTTATTATGTCTGTGAGTAATTAAATAATTGCATTAATGGCTCGATTTCATAAATAATTTGGCGCAAAAAATACGTACTTAAACGAACTTAACTAATTGCATGCGTAATTAATGATCTGGAAAATTAATTGCATTAATGGATTGATTTTCGAATTGATTGGGTGCTTGATTTCCAAATAGTTTTGTATTAATGACTGGTGATACTTTCCAAAATTAACATGATCCTGATGTTTGAGGATCGATAATACTTTGTATAATTAATGTGATACTTATGTCCAAAGAATAATACTCTTTGTAATTAACGTGATCATTACGATCAACACTCGATGATACTTTTTATAATTAACGTGATCCTCCTATACAAAAACTAATATTCCCACCGTTTCTAACTATAAGGCTTTTTTGAGATTTCAATACGAACTACATACAGTTGTATATAGACATATTTTACAGCTGATTCACTCATTTTGCTGTGTATGAAGTTCATAATGAAATCTCTAAAAACCCTTATATTTAGAAATAGGAGAGTACCCTTCCTAATTAAAGTGATCCTACAGTCAAACGCTCGATAATAGTTTCCATAATTAACATGATGTTGCCGCCCAAATAATGATACTCTTCATAATTAATGTGATCCTTTTGTCCAAAGAATGATACTCTTCATATTAGTATGATCCTCCCGTCCAACGCTCGATTATACTATCCAAATTACACTGACATATTAACTATCTGGCTAAGAAACACACATAATTAACTGGTTTGGCTAATAAATTTGCATGCAATTGCGGGCAAGGAAGGAATATGATAAGAGATAACTAAGACAATTTTTTGGCATTAATGGATGTGTTCGAAACCAAACCAAACAAAATGACATACGAACCTCTACATCACGACCGTAGACTCCCCCTTTAGTACTTAACTAATTGCATGTGTAATTAATCATATATCTAGTTGATTGCGTTAATGGCTTGATTTACAAATTGATTCGACGCTTGGTTTCCAAATTGTTTTACATTAATGACTAGTGATACTTCTCAAAATTAACAAGATCCTCCCATATAAGACTCGATAATACTTTCCATAATTAATTGCATACTCAACACTCGATGATACTTTTTATAATTAATATGATCATCCTATCAAAAAACTAATACTCCTCATAATTAAAGTGATCCTACTATCAAACGCTTGATAATAGTTTACATCATTAACATGATCTTTCTGTCCAAATAAAGATACTCTTCGTAGTAAATTTGATCCTTCCATCCAAAGAATGATACTATTAAACGAACTTAATTAACTGCACACGTAATTAAATGTCTGGCCAATTAGTTTCATTGATTACTTGATTCCCAAATTTATTTTGTTCTTGTTCCAAATCATTTTTTCTGTTTTTTATTCTTCCATTTTGCGTGAAGCAAGGTACTTCATTTTTTGTGCGTGTGCAAAGGTGGAGGTGATGTGTTTTTCCTAAGGGGGTCAAGGTTTAATAGTAATGATAAATTTGAAAAAACTTTTACCATTAATTATTTGCATCCCTTATTATGTCTGTGAGTAATTAAATAATTGCATTAATGGCTCGATTTCATAAATAATTTGGCGCAAAAAATACGTACTTAAACGAACTTAACTAATTGCANGCAAGGTACTTCATTTTTTGTGCGTGTGCAAAGGTGGAGGTGATGTGTTTTTCCTAAGGGGGTCAAGGTTTAATAGTAATGATAAATTTGAAAAAACTTTTACCATTAATTATTTGCATCCCTTATTATGTCTGTGAGTAATTAAATAATTGCATTAATGGCTCGATTTCATAAATAATTTGGCGCAAAAAATACGTACTTAAACGAACTTAACTAATTGCATGCGTAATTAATGATCTGGAAAATTAATTGCATTAATGGATTGATTTTCGAATTGATTGGGTGCTTGATTTCCAAATAGTTTTGTATTAATGACTGGTGATACTTTCCAAAATTAACATGATCCTGATGTCTGAGGATCGATAATACTTTGTATAATTAATGTGATACTTATGTCCAAAGAATAATACTCTTTGTAATTAACGTGATCATTACGATCAACACTCGATGATACTTTTTATAATTAACGTGATCCTCCTATACAAAAACTAATATTCCCACCGTTTCTAACTATAAGGCTTTTTTGAGATTTCAATACGAACTACATACAGTTGTATATAGACATATTTTACAGCTGATTCACTCATTTTGCTCTGTATGAAGTTCATAATGAAATCTCTAAAAACCCTTATATTTAGAAATAGGAGAGTACCCTTCCTAATTAAAGTGATCCTACTGTCAAACGCTCGATAATAGTTTCCATAATTAACATGATGCTGCCGCCCAAATAATGATACTCTTCATAATTAATGTGATCCTTTTGTCCAAAGAATGATACTCTTCATATTAGTATGATCCTCCCGTCCAACGCTCGATTATACTATCCAAATTACACGGACATATTAACTATCTGGCTAAGAAACACACATAATTAACTGGTTTGGCTAATAAATTTGCATGCAATTGCGGGCAAGGAAGGAATATGATAAGAGATAACTAAAACAATTTTTTGGCATTAATGGATGTGTTCGAAACCAAACCAAACAAAACGACATACGAACCTCTACATCACGACCGTAGACTCCCCCTTTAGTACTTAACTAATTGCATGTGTAATTAATCATATATCTAATTGATTGCGTTAATGGCTTGATTTACAAATTGATTCGACGCTTGGTTTCCAAATTGTTTTACATTAATGACTAGTGATACTTCTCAAAATTAACAAGATNCAAGGAAGGAATATGATAAGAGATAACTAAAACAATTTTTTGGCATTAATGGATGTGTTCGAAACCAAACCAAACAAAACGACATACGAACCTCTACATCACGACCGTAGACTCCCCCTTTAGTACTTAACTAATTGCATGTGTAATTAATCATATATCTAATTGATTGCGTTAATGGCTTGATTTACAAATTGATTCGACGCTTGGTTTCCAAATTGTTTTACATTAATGACTAGTGATACTTCTCAAAATTAACAAGATCCTCCCATATAAGACTCGATAATACTTTCCATAATTAATTGCATACTCAACACTCGATGATACTTTTTATAATTAATATGATCATCCTATCAAAAAACTAATACTCCTCATAATTAAAGTGATCCTACTATCAAACGCCTGATAATAGTTTACATCATTAACATGATCTTTCTATCCAAATAAAGATACTCTTCGTAGTAAATTTGATCCTTCCATCCAAAGAATGATACTCTTAAACGAACTTAATTAACTGCACACGTAATTAATTGTCTGGCCAATTAGTTTCATTGATTACTTGATTCCCAAATTTATTTTGTTCTTGTTCCAAATCATTTTTTCTGTTTTTTATTCTTCCATTTTGCGTGAAGCAAGGTACTTCATTTTTTGTGCGTGTGCAAAGGTGGAGGTGATGGGTTTTTCCTAAGGGGGTCAAGGTTTAATAGTAATGATAAATTTGAAAAACTTTTACCATTAATTATTTGCATCCCTTATTATGTCTATGAGTAATTAAATAATTGCATTAATGGCTCGAGTTCATAAATAATTTGGCGCAAAAAATACGTACTTAAACGAACTTAACTAATTGCATGCGTAATTAATGATCTGGAAAATTAATTGCATTAATGGATTGATTTTCGAATTTATTGGGTGCTTGATTTCCAAATAGTTTTGTATTAATGACTGGTGATACTTTCCAAAATTAACATGATCCTGATGTTTGAGGATCGATAATACTTTGTATAATTAATGTGATACTTATGTCCAAAGAATAATACTCTATGTAATTAATGTGATCATTAAGATCAACACTCGATGATACTTTTTATAATTAACGTGATCCTCCTATACAAAAACTAATATTCCCACCGTTTCTAACTATAAGGCTTTTTTGAGATTTCAATACGAACTACATACAGTTGTATATAGACATATTTTACAGTTGATTCACTCATTTTGCTCTGTATGAAGTTCATAATGAAATCTCTAAAAACCCTTATATTTAGAAATAGGAGAGTACCCTTCCTAATTAAAGTGATCCTACTGTCAAACGCTCGATAATAGTTTCCATAATTAACATGATGCTGCCGCCCAAATAATGATACTCTTCATAATTAATGTGATCCTTTTGTCCAAAGAATGATACTCTTCATATTAGTATGATCCTCCCGTCCAACGCTCGATTATACTATCCAAATTACACAAACATATTAACTATCTGGCTAAGAAACACACATAATTAACTGGTTTGGCTAATAAATTTGCATGCAATTGCGGGCAAGGAAGGAATATGATAAGAGATAACTAAGACAATTTTTTGGCATTAATGGATGTGTTCGAAACCAAACCAAACAAAACGACATACGAACCTCTACATCACGACCGTAGACTCCCCCTTTAGTACTTAACTAATTGCATGTGTAATTAATCATATATCTAATTGATTGTGTTAATGGCTTGATTTACAAATTGATTCGACGCTTGGTTTCCAAATTGTTTTACATTAATGACTAGTGATACTTCTCAAAATTAACAAGATCCTCCCATATAAGACTCGATAATACTTTCCATAATTAATTGCATACTCAACACTCGATGATACTTTTTATAATTAATATGATCATCCTATCAAAAAAATAATACTCCTCATATATAAAGTGATCGTACTATCAAACGCTTGATAATAGTTTACATCATTAACATGATCTTTCTGTCCAAATAATGATACTCTTCGTAATAAATTTGATCCTTCCATCCAAAGAATGATACTCTAAAACGGACTTAATTAACTGCACACGTAATTAATTGTCTGGCCAATTAGTTTCATTGATTACTTGATTCCCAAATTTATTTTGTTCTTGTTCCAAATCATTTTTCTGTTTTTTATTCTTCCATTTTGCGTGAAGCAAGGTACTTCATTTTTTGTGCGCGTGCAAAGGTGGAGGTGATGGGTTTTTCCTAAGGGGGTCAAGGTTTAATAGTAATGATAAATTTGAAAAAACTTTTACCATTAATTAGTTGCATCCCTTATTATGTCTGTGAGTAATTAAATAATTGCATTAATGGCTCGATTTCATAAATAATTTGGCGCAAAAAATACGTACTTAAACGAACTTAACTAATTGCATGCGTAATTAATGATCTGGAAAATTAATTGCATTAATGGATTGATTTTTGAATTGATTGGGTGCTTGATTTCCAAATAGTTTTGTATTAATGACTGGTGATACTTTCCAAAATTAACATGATCCTGATGTTTGAGGATCGATAATACTTTGTATAATTCATGTGATACTTATGTCCAAAGAATAATACTCTTTGTAATTAACGTGATCATTACGATCAACACTCGATGATACTTTTTATAATTAACGTGATCCTCCTATACAAAAACTAATATTCCCACAGTTTCTAACTATAAGGCTTTTTTGAGATTTCAATACGAACTACATACAGTTGTGTATAGACATATTTTACAGCTGATTCACTCATTTTGCTCTGTATGAAGTTCATAATGAAATCTCTAAAAACCCTTATATTTAGAAATAGGAGAGTACCCTTCCTAATTAAAGTGATCCTACTGTCAAACGCTCGATAATAGTTTCCATAATTAACATGATGCTGCCGCCCAAATAATGATACTCTTCATAATTAATGTGATCCTTTTGTCCAAAGAATGATACTCTTCATATTAGTATGATCCTCCCGTCCAACGCTCGATTATACTATCCAAATTACACTGACATATTAACTATCTGGCTAAGAAACACACATAATTAACTGGTTTGGCTAATAAATTTGCATGCAATTGCGGGCAAGGAAGGAATATGATAAGAGATAACTAAAACAATTTTTTGGCATTAATGGATGTGTTCGAAACCAAACCAAACAAAACGACATACGAACCTCTACATCACGACCGTAGACTCCCCCTTTAGTACTTAACTGATTGCATGTGTAATTAATCATATATCTAATTGATTGCGTTAATGGCTTGATTTACAAATTGATTCGACGCTTGGTTTCCAAATTGTTTTACATTAATGACTAGTGATACTTCTCAAAATTAACAAGATCCTCCCATATAAGACTCGATAATACTTTCCATAATTAATTGCATACTCAACACTCGATGATACTTTTTATAATTAATATGATCATCCTATCAAAAAACTAATACTCCTCATAATTAAAGTGATCCTACTATCAAACGCTTTATAATAGTTTACATCATTAACATGATCTTTCTGTCCAAATAATGATACTCTTCGTAATAAATTTGATCCTTCCATCCAAAGAATGATACTCTTAAACGGACTTAATTAACTGCACACGTAATTAATTGTCTGGCTAATTAGTTTCATTGATTACTTGATTCCCAAATTGATTTTGTTCTTGTTCCAAATCATTTTTTCTGTTTTTTATTCTTTCATTTTGCGTGAAGCAAGGTACTTCATTTTTTGTGCGTGTGCAGAGGTGGAGGTGATGGGTTTTTCCTAAGGGGGTCAAGGTTTAATAGTAATGATAAATTTGAAAAACTTTTACCATTAATTAGTTGCATCCCTTATTATGTCTGTGAGTAATTGAATAATTGCATTAATGGCTCGATTTCATAAATAATTTGGCGCAAAAAGTACGTACTTAAACGAACTTAACTAATTGCATGTGTAATTAATGATCTGGAAAATTAATTGCATTAATGGATTGATTTTCAAATTGATTGGGTGCTTGATTTCCAAATAGTTTTGTATTAATGACTGGTGATACTTTCCAAAATTAACATGATCCTGATGTTTGAGGATCGATAATACTTTGTATAATTAATGTGATACTTATGTCCAAAGAATAATACTCTTTGTAATTAACGTGATCATTACGATCAACACTCGATGATACTTTTTATAATTAACGTGATCCTCCTATACAAAAACTAATAATCCCACCGTTTCTAACTATAAGGCTTTTTTGAGATTTCAATACGAACTACATACAGTTGTATATAGACATATTTTACAGCTGATTCACTCATTTTGCTCTGTATGTAGTTCATAATGAAATCACTAAAAACCCTTATATTTAGAAATAGGAGAGTACCCTTCATAATTAAGGTGATCCTACTGTCAAACGCTCGATAATAGTTTCCATAATTAACATGATGCTGCCGCCCAAATAATGATACTCTTCATAATTAATGTGATCCTTTTGTCCAAAGAATGATACTCTTCATATTAGTATGATCCTCCCGTCCAACGCTCGATTATACTATCCAAATTACACGGACATATTAACTATCTGGCTAAGAAACACACATAATTAACTGGTTTGGCTAATAAATTTGCATGCAATTGCGGGCAAGGAAGGAATATGATAAGAGATAACTAAGACATTTTTTTGGCATTAATGGATGTCTTCGAAACCAAACCAAACAAAACGACATACGAACCTCTACATCACGACCGTAGACTCCCCCTTTAGTACTTAACTAATTGCATGTGTAATTAATCATATATCTAATTAATTGCGTTAATGGCTTGATTTACAAATTGATTCGACGCTTGGTTTCCAAACTGTTTTTCATTAATGACTAGTGATACTTTTTAATATTAACATGATCCTCCTGTAGAAGGCTCGATAGCACTTTCCATAATTAATGTCATACTCATGTCCAAAGAATAGTACTCTCCATAATTAACATGATCTTTTCGTTCAACACTCGGTGATACTTTTTTATAAGTAACATGATCCACTTGTCAAAAAACTAATACTCTTCATAATTTAAGTAATCATGCTGTCAAACGCTCAATAGTAGTTTCCATCATTAACATGATATTTTCGTCCAAATAGTGACAATCTTCATAATTAATGTGATCCTTCCATCCAAAGAATGATACTCTTAAACGGACATAAGTAACTGCACACGTAATTAATTGTTTGGCTAATTAATTGCATTAATTACTTGATTCCCAAGTTGAATTAGTGCTTGTTCCAAATCATTTTTTTTATTCTTTTCTTTTTGCGTGAGGCAAGGGAGGTGGTGTTTGGTGCATGTGGGGATGTTAGAGCGGATGGGTTTTTACGTATGGGGGGTAAGGGTTTAATAGTAAAGATAAATTTGAAAAAAATTCTACTATTAATTATCTGCATCCCTTATTATGTGTTTGACTAATTAGATAATTGCAGTAACCGCTCCATTTCATAATTAATTTTGGTCAAAAAATCCCTACTTAAACGGACTTAACTAATTGCATGCATAATTAATTATCTCGCATATTAATTGCATTAATGGCTTGATTTCCAAATTGATTCAGTGCTTGGTTTCGAAATTGTTTTGGATTAATGCCTAGTGGTACTTTTCAAAATTAAGATGATCCTCATGTTTAAGGATTGATAATATTTCCCATAATTAATGTGATACTCACGTCCAATGAATAATACTCTTTGTAATTGACGTGATCCTTTCATTCAACCCTCGATGATACTTTTTATAATTAACGTGATCCTCGTGTCCAAAAACTAATGCTCCCTCCGTCTCTCAATATAAGACTTTTTAGAGATTTTACGGACAACATACAGATGTATATAGACATATTTTATGGTGCATATCACTCATTTTTCTTCGTATGTAGTTCATATTCAAATCTCTAAAAAGCATTATATTGTAATAGGGGGAGTACTCTTCATAATTAAAGTGATCCTACTGTCAAATGCTCGATAATAGTTTCCATAATTAACATGACGCTCCCGCCAAAATAATGGTACTCCTCATAATTAATGCAATCCTTCCGTCCAAAGTATGATACTATTTATATTAGTACGATCCTCTCGTCCAACGCTCGATTATTTTTTTCCAAATTAATCAGACATATTAACTATCTGCCTAATAAACACACATGATTAAGTAGTCTGCCAAATTAATTTGCATGCAATTGTGGGCAAGTAATGAATTGGGTAAGAGATAACTGAGACGATTTTTTGGCATTAATGGATGCGTTCGAAACCAAACCAAACCAAACCAAACAACATACGAAGCTACCATCATGACCGCAGACTCCCCTTTAGGACTTAACTAATTGCATGCGTGATTAATTATTTGGATAATTAATTGCATTAATGTCTCGATTTACAAATTGATTTGGTGCTTGGTTTCCAAACTGTTTTGCATTAAGGACTGGTGATACTTTTCAAAATCAACATGATCCTCATGTTTATGGATCGATAACACTACCCAGTTAATGTGATACTCACGTCCAAAGAATAATACTCTTCGTAATTAATGTGATCCTTTTGTTCAGCACACAATGATACTTTTTATAATTAACGTGATCCTCCTGTCCAAAAACTAATAGTCTCTCTGTTTGTAAATATAAGACTTATTAGAGATTTCAATACGGACTACATACAGATGTACATAGACATATTTTACTACGCAGATTCACTCATTTTTCTTCGTATGTAATTCACATCAAAATCTCAAAAAGGCCCTATATTCAGAAACAGGGGGAGTACTCTTCATAATTAAAGTGATCCTACTGTCAAACGCTCAATAATTATTTCCATAATTAACATAATGCTCCCGCCCAAATAATGATACTCTTCACAATTAATACGATGCTTCCGTCCAAAGAATGATACTCTTCATATTAGTATGATCCTCCCGTCCAAAGCTCGATTATGCTTCCCAAGTTAAACGGACATATTAACTATCTAGCTAATTAAAACACATAATTAACTGGTTTGGCTAATTAATTTGCATGCAATTGTGGGCACGGAAGGAATTGGATAAGAGATAACTCAGATGACTTTTTTGCATTAATGGATGTATTCGAAACCAAACCAAAATGAGTGACGTATGAACCAACCATCATGACCGCAGACTTCGCCTTTAGGAATTATTTAATTAATTGAGTGCATAATTAATTATCTGGATAATTAATTGCATTAATGGTTTGATTTACAAATTGATTCGGTGCTTGGTTTCCAAATTGTTCTGCATTAGTGACTGCTGATACTTTCCATAATTAATATCATACTCATATCCAAAGAATAATACTCTCTGTAATTAACGTGATATTTTCATTCAACACTTGATGATAATTTTTATAATTAACGTGATCCTCCTGTCAAAAAACTAATACTCTTCATAATTAAAGTGAACCTACTGTCAAACGCTCGGTAATAATTTCCATCATTAACATGATCTTTCCATCCAAATAATAATACTCTTCATAATTAATGTGATCCTTCCATCCAAATAATAATACTCTTAAATGGAATTAATTAACTTCACATGTAATTAATTGTCTAGCTAATTAATTGCATCAATTACTTGATTCCCAAATGAATTTGGTGTTGTTCCAAATCATTTTTCTGTTTTTTATTCTTTGCTTTTTGCGTGAGGCAAGGGTGGTGGCTTTTTTGTGCGTGTGCTGAGGTGAGAGCGAATGGATTTTTTCGTAAGGGGGGTCAAGGGTTTAATAATGATGATATATTTGAAAAAACTTCTACTATTAATTATCTGCATCCCTTATTATGTGTGTGACTAATCCAAAAATTGCATTAATGGCTTGATTTCATAATTAATTTAGCGCAAAAAATCCCTACTTAGACAGACCTAACTAAGTGCATTCGTAATTAATTATCTTGCTAATTAATTGCATTAATGGCTTGATTTACAAATTGATTCGGCGCTTGGTTTCCATATTGTTTTGCATTAATGATTGGTGATACTTTTCAAAATTAACGTGATCCTCCTGTATGAGGCTCGATAATACTTTCCATAATTAATGTCATACTCATGTGCAAAGAATAATACTCTCCGTAATTAACGTGATCTTATCGTTCAACACTCGATGATACTTTTTATAATTAATGTGATCCTCCTGTCAAAAAACTAATACACCTCATAATTAAAGTGATCTTACTGTCGAACGCTCGATGATAGTTTCCATCATTAACATGATCATTCTATCCAAACAATGATACTATTCATAATAACTGTGATCCTTCCATTATTAAATGATACTCTTAAATGAACTTAATTAAATGTACATGTAATTAATTATTTGGCTAATTAATTGCACTAATTAGTTGATTCCCAAATTGATTTTGTGCTTGTTCCAAATCATTTTTATGTTTTTATTCTTTTCTTTTTACGTGAGGCATGGGAGGTGGTTTTTTTGTGCGTGTGGGGAGGTGAGAGCGGATGGGTTTTTTTGTAAGGGGGGTCAAGGTTTAATAGTAATGGTAAATTTGAAAAAACTTCTACCATTAATTATCTGCATCCCTTATTGTCTGTGTGACTAATTAAATAATTGCATTAATGGCTTGATAACTTGATCCTCATGTTTGAGGATCGACAATACTTTCAATGATTAGTGTGATATCATGTCCAAAGAATAATATTATGTGTAATTAACGTGATCATTTCGTTCAACACTCGATGATACTTCTTATAATTAACGTGATCCTCCTATTGAAAAACTAATGCTCCCTCTGTTTCTAAATATAAGACTTTTAAGACATTTCAATATGCACTACATATAGATGTATATAGACATATTTTATAGCGCAGATTCACTCATTTGCTCTATATGTAGTTCATAACAAAATCTCTAAAAAGCCTTATATTTAGAAACAGGTGGAGTACTCTTCATAATTAAAGTGATCCTACTGTCAAACGCTCGATAATAGTTTCCATAATTAACATGATGCTCTCCCACCCAAATAATGATACTCTTAATAATTAATGCGATCTTTCCGTCCAATGAATGATACTCTTCATATTAGTATGATCCTCCCGTCCAACACTCAATCATAGTTTCCAAATTAAACAAACATATTAACTATATGGCTAATTAACACACATAATTAACTAGTTTGGCTAATTAATTTGCATGTAATTGTGGGCAAGGAAATGGATAGTAGATAATTGAGACGATTTTTTGGCATTAATGGATGCGTTCGAAACTAAATCAAATCAAATGACGTACGAACCTACCATCACGACAGCAGACTCCCCCTCTAGCTAATTGCATGTGTAGTTAATTATCTCACTAATTAATTGCATTAATTGCTTTATTTACAAATTGATTCTGTGCTTGGGTTCCATATTGTTTTGCATTAATGACTGGTGACACTTTTCAAAATTAACATGATTCTCCCGTGTAAGGCTCGATAGTACTTTCCATATTTAATGTCATAATAATGTCTAAAGAATACTCTCCGTAATTAACGTTATCTTTTCGTTCAATGCTCGATGATACTTTTTATAGTTAACGTGATTCTCCTGTCAAAAAAATAATACTCTGCATAATTAAAATGATCCTACAGTGAAAAGCTCGATATTACTTTCCATTATTAATGTGATCTTTCCTTCCAAATAATGATACTCTTCATAAAAAGTGTGATCCTTCCATTCAAAGAACGACACTCATAAATGGACTTGATTATTGCACACGTAATTAATTGCCTGGCTAATTAATCGCATTAATTACTTGATTCCCAAATTGATTTGGTGCTTGTTCCAATTTTTTTCATTCTTTTATTTTGGCGTGAGGCAAGGGAGATGGATGTTTGTGCGTGTGGGGAGGTGAGAGCGGATGGGTTTTTTGTAAGGGGGATCAAGGTTCAATAGTAATGATAAATTTGAAAAAACTTCTAATATTAATTATCTTCATCCCTTATTATGTGTCTAACTAATTAAATAATTAAATTAATGGCTCGATTTCATAATTAATTTGGCACAAAAAATCCCTTACTTAAATGGACTTAATTAATTGCATGCGTAATTAATTATCTTGCTAATTAGTTGTATTAATAGCTTGATTTTCAAATTGATTCAGTGCTTAATTTCCAAATTGTTTTGGATTAATGACTGGTGATACTTTTCAAAATTAACATGATCCTCATGTTTATGGATCGATAATACTTTTTATAATTAATGTGATACTCACATCCAAGAATAATACTCTTTGTAATTAACGTGATTTTTTCGTTCAACACTCGATGGTACTTTTTATAATTAATGTGATCCTCCAGTCGAAAAACTAATGCTCCCTTAGTTTCTAAATATAAGACTTCTTAGAGATTTCAATACGGACTACATCATATTTTACAGTGCAGATTCACTCATTTTGCTCCGTATGTATTTCTTAATGAAATCTCTAAAATGCCTTATGCTCCCTCTGGTCATGTTTTCTCTGTGCATAACTTTTTTCATTTTTCCCCCCAATAGTCTATGCATTCCTCTTTTATCTCCATGGTTTCCAACTGTGCCCCGCATTAATTGCACCGGTTTCCAACTAATTGCACGCAGAATTTGCTCAATCTCCTCGTAACTATGCGTGCATGCAGCGAGCCAGGGAGCAGTGCGTGCATGCGGAGCGGGATTTGAGGCAATTGCAGGCATGCGAGCCAGGAGAGCCAATCGGTTGCATGGAAATAATAACTACCCAGCGACACGGTACATGCAAACGCAAGGGCAAATTTGTCTAGAAAAAACAGACTGAGCGTTCCATTGGTATGCGCGCTCGACCTTAGGCACAGAGAAAAAAGGACCGGAGGGGGTATTTAGAAACAGGCGGAGTAATCTTAATATTAAAGCGATCCTACCGTCAAACGCTCGATTATAGTTTCCATCATTAACATGGTATTTCCGTCCAAATAATGATATTCTTCATAATTAATGTGATCCTTCCATCCGAAGAATGGTACTCTTAAACAGACTTAATTAATTGCAGATGTAATTAATCATCTGCCTAATTAATTGCATTAATTACTTGATTCCCAAATCGATTTGGTGCTTGTTCCAAATAATTTTTCTACTTTTTTTTGCATGAGGCACCGGGGGGGAGGGGGTTGTGCTTGTGGGGAGGAGAGAGCGGATGGGGCTTTTCGTAAGCGGGGTCAAGGGTTTAATAGTAATGATAGATTTGAAAAAACTTATAGTAAGAATTATCTACATCCCTTATTATGTGTCTGACTAATTAAATAATTGCATTAATGGATCGATTTCATAATTAACTAGACAATGCCCCACGCGTTGCTGCGGGAATTTGTTGTAGAATTTCAAATAACATTCACATATCAAATAATAAGACCATATGAATCAATAATACGAAATATAGGTGACCTTTATTTTCACAAATCTATGATTCAAATTTATTGCATCTGTGTTTATTTTTTTTGAAAGTTATAAATACAGATTCTTTTGTGTTCTTTATTTTTGCAATTGCATCTGTCTGTTTGTTCCGAGCTTCCCTTATTAAAAACAGTAAAGAACATGGCTGATTATTCTTCGAAGAATTAGGTGGCATCCTGGATAAGATGTTTACGTTGTCAATTAAAGTAGATGCAGTAAGGCAAAAAAGTGATATGAAAAATAGAGAGCAAACCAATATTCAGTACTTGCTGCTTCGGTTGTCCATTTGTACTAGCTATCCATCCATGCTTGAAATGATAAAGTGGTAAGGAGAAATGAAGGTCCGTATCTTTTCTTAGTAATAATAATTACGAAGGTAAAACATTAAGATTCATATTGTGACCTTGGAAATGCAAAAACTTCAAATGAAAACACGTAATGACATTGCCTCCATAGGTAAACAGAGCGTATCCAAGCAACTTTCACATCATTTTTTTCAGCAACAAACCGTTTGACATCACATATAGAGATCTAGGATTTGAAAACAAATTGTACAACTATTCAGAGATTATCTTTAAGATCATATCAGAAAGCAAGAAGTACTAATAAGTTGTGGGCAATGCACACCACAGTACTGCATTCTCGCTAATAACCAAAAGACAAAGATCTGAAAGGATTTACAACAAACTATAGACAAAGTGAAATGGTAAGACAACAACCTTTAGTACAATTGTAGTCCATTGTTGCCAAATAACACAACCATAGTAACCGCATCTTTTTGAATCTCCAACTACTACTGCCAATACATGGAATTTATTTATTTAGCAGTAAAACATGGATCATAGTCCCTTGATATATATTTTTCTTAGTGGAATTATTCCACTTGTCCTGAAATATTTCTTGATTTCTTGTTGTTTGTAGTGCTGCACAAAGATATAATGGGGAATATAACTAATTGGTGGATACAATGGGGAATATAATTAATTGGGTCAGGTGCTAAAGCGTGTCTCTCTAGTTACCAGTTCATATTTATCATGGTGGGGGATAAGAACTTTCACAGGGTAATGTTGTAACACTGATGAGCTTATCAGGTAGAAGAGAGTTGAGAGTGCAAGAATTAACAAAATTAAAGAAGACATGGGTAGTTTTATGTGTGCAAAAACGTTAGATATTTACCATTCAGGTCGCCAGCTGTCTTAGTTGTAACACAATACCCTGCAAATAAAAAATATAAACAACAAGATCAGTTTCCAGTGTTGCAGCTCAAATTGATATATCCACAAATGCATGCCAAGACAAATACCTAGTTTGATCCTAAAACAGAAAAAATATATAAACAAATACAATATTCAAGTCGACATATAGTGTCACCGGTAGTCCGGAGCTCGCTGTCGTTTCCAGAAAATCAATAACCAAGAGGGAAGTGCATAAATTTGTCTGAATTAGCCCGGACGGCATCTGATGGAGGAGGTGCATGCTGACACCGGTGCCAAGTTGGGATTGGCAGCAGTGAGTCCATGGCTGAGCAGCCCGACACCGATCCCCAACCACGACACCACCGACCGCTGCTCCGTTGCGAAGTAGCCACGACAGGCACTGCAAGTATGGAGGAGGGTGAAGGTGAGAGGAGGGAAGGAGGTGACCGCCACGGAAGGAGTGGTGTGCGGCGGGAGGATGGGCGGGTGCCGGCTTGGGAGTGAGGCATGGCGGAGAGGGAGGGAGCGGCGTGGGAATTGACCAACGGACGGGGTGGCAAGGCAGGGTGTGCCATGCGCAGGGAGGAGCCGGCCCACCGGGATCCCGTGCTGGCGGCGCGCCGGGTGGATACAGGGGAAAGCGGGGGAGGTAGTCGGGGAGGAAAGTGGGGCCGTACTCACATCGTAGAAAAAAAGGAAATCGAGGTCGATGGGTTGGGTTGGAGTACGTCCGTCCTCGGCTTCTCTGGTTGGTCCTATCATCAGTAACTGAAGCAAACGTGTGCAGTAACTAAAGGAAATGTGTTCATTGTTTTGCTGTGGCGGGCCCCGCTTGTAAGCCTCTAATTAAATGCTGACGCAGCAGTGCTGCTGATGTGGATAGCCTACATGTCAAGAAAATAGGTTAGTGGGGATGAACTATTTAGGTATTATAGATTTGCCGCAAAAATCCCTACTTAAATGGACTTACCTAATTGCATGCGTAATTAATTATCTCGCTAATTAATTGCATTAATAGCTTGATTTACAAATCTATTCAATGCTTGGTTTCCAAATTGTTTTGGATTAATGACTTGTGATACTTTTCAAAATTAACATGATCCTTATATTTAGTGATAATATTTCACATAATTAATGTGATACTCACGTCCAAAGAATAATACTTTCCGTAATTAACGTGATCCTTTCGTATATATAGTTCATATTGAAATCTCTAAAAAGACTTATATTTAGAAATAGAAGGACACTACTAGGGAAAAGGCTAGCAGCAGCGCGGGTTTTAGATGTATCAGTAGCGCGGGTATAGGCGCTACTAATAAGGCGATGCAGCTATTGCTTAGCAGCAGCGCGTGCCAGCCCGCGCTACTACTAGGACAAATAGCTGCAGCGTTTGTTCGTTACCACGCTGCTGCTAAGGTAACTACTTGCAGCGTGTTTTCAGCCCATCGCTACTAGTACTTTTTTTATTTTTTTATTTGTATTGTATTTATGCGTACAAATATTGGTACAATACTAGTTATGAGGTTTACATCATTATGTCCATAACAGTGTGTCAAATGAAGGTGGATTAGGTTCAAGTGGAGGCAATATGTGGTGCATGTCAAAAGTATACTACTAATCCAAACTTGATCTAGTTTGGACTAGTAGTACTTTCGATGTGCACCACATGTTGCCTCAACTTGAATCTAATCCGCCAGCACAAGATATTTAATCATCATCATGGTCATTACCACCAACAGTATTTATTTAATCACCACTAACAGTAGCTAATAATAATCATCATAGTCATTACCACCAACACTAGCTATTTTATCATCATAGTAATAGTGTAGCACATCATCATCCTGAAACTCATTTCTAGCTAGCTAATCACTCCTGCTGCTCTCTCTTAGGTAAAACAACATAAAACATGTGTAGCTCTCCTCCTTGATTAAGTTGGAGCATGCAGATGAACCTGTCTCCTAATCGTGGAAAGCGCCTCTATTTGCTGGCCCCTAGTACTTCTCTGCGCTCCCCCAACACATATTTGGTCCAGTCTTGCACTATTAAGCATCTGTCGCTAATCTTGAATGCACTAGAGTAATCTGTAGGATATCTTGGCCGTAAGTTAATAATACTCATGGTACCTTTAGTCTCGATCCCATAAGGCACAACATTCATCGGGAGTCCCTGTTGAAGAACATCATATGGTAACATACTTAGCAATGAAATTTAGCTTCAAAAATAATGTATCGAAAAGATGCAATGAGGACAAATAGTAAAAATCTTACCATCCTTCCTAAATGGATGTGACCGTAGTTCATTACGAACACTATTGGTCGCACGTTTTCAGTACTAACATTTATAAATCCAGGAAGAAAATTTGCCTTGACAGTATC
>LR880968.1:52710582-52728806 GCA_904067115.1 Aegilops sharonensis | reverse complement strand
CTTTCTGCACCGCTCATGTTTCAGCTGGAGCCATGAGTCTGAAGAAGCGTGAGTTCCGCAACTTACGCCAGGGGAACCGTACTGTGGGGCAGTACGTGGATGAGTTCAGCAAGTTAGCTCGCTATGCCCCGGATGATGTGGCCACAGATGCCGCAAAGCAGGAAAAGTTTCTCGAGGGACTCAATGACGAGCTGGGAATGCAGCTAATGGTGGCTACCTTCAACAACTACCAGGAGCTGGTAGACAAGGCCACCATACTTGAAGGCAAGCAGCAGCAGATTGATAGCCGCAAGCGGAAGTATGGCCAGGGGAAGTACAACTCTGGAGCTCAGCAGAAGCCCCGTTATGCCCCATACTCGGGAGGGCATACCCATCATAACCATGGAGGAAATGGGAACAACCGCAACCAGGACAACAAGACAGGCAATGGAAATGGCAATGGAAACGGCAATGGCAACCAGCATCGTCCTGCCCCAGCTCAGAAAGATCTGAGTCACATCACCTGTTTCAAGTGCCAGAAAACAGGGCACTATGCCACCGACTGCCCGGAGGCCAAGCAGAGGAATGGAAACGGCAATGGAAGCTCAGCAAAGAAGCCCAACCCTTTTCCTCGTGCTCAGGTGAACCACATTGACGTGGAGGACGTCTATGATCAGCCAGACACTGTGGTTGGTAAGTTTTTATTAAATTCACATCCAGTATTGTTACTCTTTGATTCTGGTGCAACGCATTCATTCATATCAAGGGTAGTTGTGGAAAAGTACGGGTTGCCCACTAGAACCCTTAGAAGCCCTCTTCACGTCAGTTCCGCAGGAGGAGAAATGATGGCAGGCTTAGGCTGTCATGCAACCCTCAACATCGGAAACCATAAATTTCCCGCAGACCTCATAGTATTGGAATCCCAGACCTTGGATGTGATCCTAGGCATGGATTGGTTGACGAAGTTTGAAGGAAACATAGACTGTGCCCGCAAGTCGATTCTGCTCACCACCCCGGAGCAGAAGAGGATCAGGTATGTATCCAGACGTATCCCGATGAAGAATCAGGTGCATTCCCTCACGGGAGTTGTTCAGGAGGAAGTGCCAGTAGTGCAAGATTTTCCCGATGTGTTTCCGGAGGAATTACCAGGAATGCCACCGGACAGAGACATTGAATTTCTGATTGAGTTATTGCCCGGCACAGCCCCAATATCCAAGAGACCCTATCGGATGCCCCCGAATGATTTGAAAGAGATCAAGAACCAAATTAATGAGCTATTGGAGAAAGGATATATTCGGCCAAGCTCGTCACCTTGGGGAGCCCCAGTTCTTTTGGTAGAAAAGAAGGATGGAACCTTGAGAATGGTTGTGGATTATCGTTCGTTGAACGACGTGACCATCAAGAACAAGTACCCTCTGCCGATGATTAATGATCTATTTGATCAGCTAGTTGGAGCCAAGGTATTCTCCAAGATCGATCTTCGATCAGGGTATCACCAGTTGAAGATCCGTGAAAAGGATATACCCAAAACAGCATTTACCACCAGGTATGGTTTATATGAGTATACCGTCATGTCATTCGGATTGACTAATGCCCCTGCATACTTCATGAATTTGATGAACAAGGTATTTATGGAATATCTGGACAAGTTTGTCGTGGTGTTCATCAATGATATACTGATTTTCTCCAAGAGCGAGGAAGAGCATAAGGAACATTTGCGTCTAGTTCTGGAGAAACTCCGAGAACATCAGTTGTATGCCAAGTTCAGCAAATGTGAATTTTGGCTGAAGGAAGTCGGATTCCTCGGACATGTTATTTCAGGAGAAGGAATAGCAGTTGACCCCGCCAAGGTTGAATCAGTCACCGATTGGCAGTCGCCCACCTCAGTTAAGGAGATCCGCAGTTTTCTCGGACTCGCAGGATATTATCGGAGGTTTATTGAGAATTTCTGAAGATTGCCAAGCCCATGACTGAGCTATTGAAGAAGGATGCCAAGTACATTTGGACCGAGGATTTTGAAGCCAGTTTCCAGGAATTGAAGAAACGTTTGGTTACAGCCCCAGTGCTGATTTTGCCGGACATACACAAGGATTACCAGGTATATTGTGACGCTTCTCGTTAGGGACTCGGAGGAGTACTCATGCAGGAAGGAAAAGTTGTAGCTTATACCTCCAGACAGCTACAACCACACGAGATGAATTATGCCACACATGATTTGGAGTTAGCAGCCGTAGTGCATGCACTCAAGACCTGGAGACATTTCCTTATCGGAAACCGTTGTGATGTTTACACAGATCATAAGAGCTTGAAGTATATTTTCACGCAGAAAGAGTTGAACCTCAGGCAGAGGAGATGGCTGGAGTTAATCAAGGACTATGACATGAGATTGCATTACCACCCAGGAAAGGCTAATGTTGTAGCAGATGCTTTGAGCCGTAAGAGTTATGTAAATACTCTTATAGCGGGAGGATTACCCCAGGAGTTAGTCGATGACCTCAGAGATCTTCGACTGGAGATAGTTCCGAGAGGGTATGTTGCAACTCTGGAAGTTCAGTTCACTTTGGCCGAAAGAATTCGTGAAGCCCAGAAGACGGACAAGGAAATTGATGAGATAAAGAAAAGGATGAATGAAGGAAAAGCTAAAGGGTTTCGTAAGGATGAATATGGAGCTATATGGTTCGAGGATCGTATTTATGTACCTAATGATCCCGAACTCAGGAAGCTAATTCTTCAGGAGGCTCATGATTCACCGTACTCGATTCACCCCGGTAACACCAAGATGTATCTGGATTTGAAGGAAAGTTTCTGGTGGACAGGTATGAAGAAGGATATTGCCGAGTACGTATCAGTATGCGATGTTTGCCAACGAGTAAAGGCGGAACATCAGAAGCCAGCAGGGTTACTTCAACCTTTGCCGATTCCCGAGTGGAAATGGGAAAAACTTGGAATGGATTTTATCACAGGATTACCCAGGACCCGTTCAGGTTATGATTCCATCTGGGTAGTGGTTGATCGATTGACCAAGGTAGCTCATTTCATTCCCGTGAAGACTACCTATACCAGTGCTAAGTTAGCCAAGATATACATGACCAGGATCGTATGTCTGCATGGAGTTCCGAGGAGTATCGTGTCAGATAGAGGGACACAATTTACCTCAAAGTTTTGGAATCAGTTGCATGAAACTTTGGGTACGAGGCTGGAGTTCAGTACAGCTTTTCATCCACAGACAGATGGACAGACCGAGAGAGTCAACCAGATCCTGGAGGACATGTTGAGAGCTTGTGCGCTAGACTATGGGTCTAGCTGGGATGATAATTTGCCATACGCGGAGTTCTCATACAATAACAGTTATCAGACTAGTCTGAAGATGGCCCCTTTCGAAGCTCTATACGGAAGGAGGTGCAGAACACCATTGCTGTGGGATGGTGTTGGAGATCGAAAACTTTTCGGTCCCGATCTTATCAGAGATTCCGAAGAGAAATTCAAGCTGATTCGAGATATACTCAAGGTAGCTCAGTCGAGATAGAAGAGTTATGCCGACAGTAAACGCAAGGAAGTAACTTACGAAGGGGGAGACCGGGCATATCTTCGTGTGTCCCCACTTCGTGGAATCAAGAGGTTCGGTGTCAAAGGAAAGTTAGCACCCCGGTTCATTGGCCCCTACAAAATCCTCGAACGTCGTGGAGAAGTTGCTTACAAGTTGGAATTGCCGGAAGGATTGTCCGGAGTTCACGATGTCTTCCATGTTTCTCAGCTGAAGAAATGCCATGCCGACATGGCCGATATTCCGTTGAGAGACACAGTGCCCCTAGAGGCTATACAGCTCGATAGTGATCGGACTTATGAGGAGAAACCCGTCCGAATTCTCGAGACTGCGAACAGAGTCACCCGCAGCAAGATCATCAAGTTTTGCAAGGTGCTGTGGAGTCATCACTCCGAGGAGGAAGCCACCTGGGAGCGAGAAGAAGACCTCCGCCGAGACCACCCGCACCTATTTGCTAGCCAACCCGAATCTCGAGGGCGAGATTCATCTTAAGGTGGGTAGGTTTGTAACATCCCAAATTTCCTATTTGGAATGTTTTACAATTATAGCTAAGCATCTATGCATATTGTTTGAATTTGAGTGGCATTTGAAGTTTCAGAAGATTTTGAGTTGATGGGATTTGAATTCAAAATTTGGCAATTGAAATTTATTTCAAATCAATGCCTGACAAATACTTGAGAAAAAGTATGAGAGGAGTAAACATGACACTCCAAATATGTCAGAAGAAAACTTGCCAAAAAAAATTGAATTCAAATCTGAATTTTATTTGGAATTTTAGAAAAATGATTTTTTATAAAGTTGAGTTTTGCCCCTGGAAAAATGTTCAAATTATAGGGAATATTCCCCTGATCATTTTGATATATATATGTCCTATATAAAACATATATATATAATTATATTTTCCCCTTTCCCTAAATTCAAAAAAAGGGGGAAAAAGAGACCCCAGGCGCCAGCCAGGCCAACCGGCCCAGCCAGCGCCGACAGCCCACCAGGCGGGCCAGGCCAACCGGCCCAGCCAGGCGCAGCCCGACCGACCGGCCGACCCAGCAGCACCGAACCCCTAGCCCTCGGTCGCCCGACCCGACTCCCCCTCTCTCTCTCTCACCGACACCCCGGCCCCACCCCTCTTCTTCCCCTCGCCCACGCCAACCCGCAGCGCAACTGCCGCCGCCGCCGGAATCCCGAAGGATCCGGGATCCTCCCCGATCCCCTCGCCCGATCGCCCCCTCGCCCAAGTCGGTGCCCCCCACTATAAATACCCCCGCCCGCGACCCCTTCCCCCACTTTTCCCCCTCGCCCGCCCCCTCTCCTCGCCGCGATCCCCCGCCGGAGTCCGGAGCCGCCGCCGCGCCATTTGCCCCCTTCCGGCCCCCTCCGCCCCCCTCGAGCTCGCCCCCCCCCCCCAGCCCGCCCCCCCCGGCCCCCGCCCGCCCCCCCCCCCGCCCACCCGCCGCGCCACTGCCGCCGCCGCCGGAATCCCGAAGGATCCGGGCTCCTCCCCGATCCCCTCCCCCGATCTTTCCCCTCGCCCAAGTCGGTGCCCCCCTCTATAAATACCCCCGCCCGCGACCCCTTCCCCCACTTTTCCCCCTCGCCCGCCCCCTCTCCTCGCCGCGATCCCCCGCCGGAGTCCGGAGCCGCCGCCGCGCCATTTGCCCCCTTCCGGCCCCCTCCGCCCCCCTCGAGCTCGCCCCCCCCCCCCAGCCCGCCCCCCCCGGCCCCCGCCCGCCCCCCCCCCCGCCCACCCGCCGCGCCACTGCCGCCGCCGCCGGAATCCCGAAGGATCCGGGCTCCTCCCCGATCCCCTCCCCCGATCTTTCCCCTCGCCCAAGTCGGTGCCCCCCTCTATAAATACCCCCGCCCGCGACCCCTTCCCCCACTTTTCCCCCTCGCCCGCCCCCTCTCCTCGCCGCGATCCCCCGCCGGAGTCCGGAGCCGCCGCCGCGCCATTTGCCCCCTTCCGGCCCCCTCCGCCCCCCTCGAGCTCGCCCCCCCCCCCCAGCCCGCCCCCCCCGGCCCCCGCCCGCCCCCCCCCCCGCCCACCCGCCGCGCCACTGCCGCCGCCGCCGGAATCCCGAAGGATCCGGGCTCCTCCCCGATCCCCTCCCCCGATCTTTCCCCTCGCCCAAGTCGGTGCCCCCCTCTATAAATACCCCCGCCCGCGACCCCTTCCCCCACTTTTCCCCCTCGCCCGACCCCTCTCCTCGCCGCGATCCCTCGCCGGAGTCCGAAGCCGCCGCCGCGCCATTTGCCCCGTTCCGGCCACCTCCGACCCCCTCGAGCTCGCCCGACTCCACCACCGGAACCCCCTTGCTCCGCCGCACCCGCCGGAGGCCTCCGCCGTCTTCCCCGACCACCGAAGCCCCCGGAGCCGTCGTCGCCCGAGCCGCCGTCGACCATCGCTGCCGTCGCCGCCACGGTACGCCACCGGAGAACCCCGCCGCCGTCCGATCTAGGATCAACGCTCTAGATTAGAATAGCGAAGCGGTAGGTTTAGTTTTATAAAACCGGTTTTAGTTCCGGTTTAGTTCCGGTTTTATTAGGGTTTAGTTTAGACCGGCCGATCGGGTTATTTTCTGTTAAACCCCGGGCGCATTTTAACTATATTACGCCCGAGCGCTAGATAGGCCCATTAGCGCCCGATTTTTCTTTTAATTTTAATTTTCGTTTCTGTTTTTAACAGAATAGTTTCAGTTTTGTAAAATCCATATCTTTTAACCTACTTAATATTTTTAATTGATTCTTCTTTTGTTGGTTTGCAAATTTATTGTAGTTTCTGTAGAAAATATGTTTAGTCATGTTAAAATTATTATAAATTGTTTTATTTTAGATTTAGACAGATTAGTAATTCTGCTATAAAATGAGTTAGGAATATTATTTTTTAGCGATTCTTTTTGTCACAACTTTGTTTTGACCTTACCTAACCGTAGGAATTTATTTGGGTATTTTAGATTTAATAAAAAATAGTTTTAATCAAAATCATGTGGTTTCTATTTATTTAACTAGCTACTGTTTTCCTATTGTTTCATATAGCAAATAATTTTATTTTTCTTATGTGATAGTTTATTTTAGGTTAGTTTCTGTAACTTTAGAACATGAACTTTTGTTTACAATAAATAAAACTTTTATTTTATTTTTTTCTTGCTAGGATTGTTTTAGGCATAACAGGAGTTTTATAATAGCTTTTAATGTGATTCTTTTTGCTCCTAGTTGCATGATGTTTTCTTTTCTGTTAGTTAGCAAAAACCCATGCTTAGGTTCTGTTAAGAAAAATTTTGTTGTGTAAAACTATCCTTAGTTGTTGTTTGATGTGGTAAAAGCATTGATTTGGATTTCTTCGAGTTTTCTTTGGGTTTTGATTCAATTGTTTCATGTGTTATATTAGTATGTTGTTATGTTAAGTGATCATATGTTTGTATGCTTATATGATTGTTGTTTGCCTCGGTAGAATTTCCGGAGTGCGAAGCTTGCTACCACGAGTCCCTAGCTTTCGAAGATCGTCAGCAAGGCAAGTCATTGATCATGTTTTCTTTACAATACCTATGATTTTATTGCATTAGAATTATACCTCCCCACCATGCATGCAGTAGGTGAATTTGAAGTTATGTTCTTGAGTAGTATCATGAGGTAGGATGAACCCAATTCCCCTTGTTACCATGACCCGGGGTGAAGTAGTTTATTTTTGCTATGCTCGTAGACGGGGTTGGTTGAGTGAATCATAAGGGAGATGTGAGAGTCAAGATGATGACAACCCCATGACTTCAAGCTCAAGATGGACTTCTAAATTCACTACTGGGTGGAGGACGGTTGACGGGCACCCTGGAGAAAACCAGTGGTTGGCCGGGATGCATGGAGAAGTGCCATGACATCTTGCGGAAAGCTTCACCCAGCCACGAAGAGACGGATGTATACCCCATTGACCGGAAGCTTACCTGTGCAGCCGCAAGCCATTATGGGCTCTGGCTTGGTCAACCCTAGTTGTGACTCTGGTCGGACGGTGCTACGAGATGTAGAAGAACGGTAGGATTGGATGGGTACCGGCAGTGGCCAGAGGAACTCTTCGGAAGACCCTGTTTCGTTCGTCCCGTCTTCAAACACCATGAAGTGCGAAGACTTAAAAGGAGGGAACGATTCTTGCGGGTAAAGTGCGCAAACCTCTACAGAGTGAAGATCTAATCGGTTAGCCGTGTCCCCGGTTACGGACAATTTGAGCCTCTGGAACTTGGAAGTATTTCGGATATCTCAACACCAAAATTAATAAATTAATTGAGGGGGTTATTATTTAATAATTGGGAATGAGACATTGGTTGGCGGAACCATCTCAATAACTACCAACATTTTGTAGTATTTGCAAACAAGTCCATTGTTGTAGGGAAAAACTGGCATTTTCGCAAAACAATGAAACTTAGAGCCCCACAGCCAAATTGCATATAGTGTTAGTAATATTTTATTGTTATTCTCTCTTCATGACTTGCCGGCATATTCAAAATGCTGACCTACACGGCTGCAACGTCTCATGTTGCAGAGGAGTATTCCGATCAGGAGTGAGGCTACGATCCAGGCTTGGCGATTGCCCTATGGAGTCGGATGGACTCGCTATTCTTCTACGCTTCCGCAGCTTTACTTAGTTTATTTCTCATGAGTTGGCCTTCGGCCGAATTTATTCTATTGTAATAAAGACTCTATATGAGAATCGTGTAATAAATTCAGGTGTGATTGAACTTTGATTATTTCATCAATGTACTGTGTGTGCCAGCATGATCTTGGGATGGTACAGACACAGAGACTTGATCGATTTTGGGTCGGGTCGCTACACTGGCCCACGCGACCGCCACCAATGAAGGTTCGGGTCAACGACAGGCTGGCTCCTCACCAACCTGCGCCCCCCAGTAGGTAGCGCCTCCCAGTACCACCCCGGCGGAGCCCAGTCCCGGACATGGCCGATCTGGTTAAGCAGGTGTCGTCCTCCGCCGACTCGACGACGAGGATGCGGGATAGGCATCTTCCACGTTGAGGTGGGAAAAATTGCTTTAACTAAAAAATAGCAACAGGTTCTTACTAACTAGTTCTATTAATTCAACTAGTTCTTACTAAAAATAAACTTACTATAAATAAAAGGGTTTTTATCACTTATGCCACCGGTTGTGTCTCACTACTCAATTTTGCCACTAGGAATTTCAACTGCTCAAAAATGCCATCACTTCGTTAGGTACATGCTCAAAAATGCCACTGGATACCATTATTGTGATCTCAAAACCCTTTTGCTATGTTATAGTGACATAAATACCTATGAACCAACATGCCAGCTCTCCCTCTATCTCACTACAATAAAGTGTGGGGCCCACTTAATCCTAACAACGTTCTTATTTTCCTATAAAATTATTCGATTGGTTACTCCTGACAAGTAGGGATACACTTAGGAACTGACATATGGGTCTAGACTTATTTTTGTCATATAACATGGTCAACGGGTTTGACATGAAAATAATAATGTCTAATGGCATTTTTGAGCAAACATCTAACGGGATGGTGGCATTTTTTAGATATCTAATGGCATTTTTGAGCAAGCATCTCACGGATCGATGGCATTTTTGAGCAGTTGTAACTTCTAATAGCAAAACTGAGTAGTGGGACACTATTAGTACCTAGTTCTTAATATGCAACTACAATAAACTTATTATAAATAAAAATAAACTTAATATGCAACTAAAATATAAAAAAACCCTAGGCAGATCAGGTAGGGGAGAGGGAGAGCGGGCGTGCTCACCTCGGGTGCCTGCGACGAGGGAGGGGCAGGGCGGCGTCGAGGTCGGGTCGGGGCGGGGTCGGGGCGGCGTCCG
This sequence comes from Aegilops sharonensis, assembly GCA_904067115.1. Lineage (NCBI taxonomy): Eukaryota > Viridiplantae > Streptophyta > Magnoliopsida > Poales > Poaceae > Aegilops > Aegilops sharonensis. The sequence continues at coordinate 52,719,443 of LR880968.1, read as the reverse complement.
GGGCGGCGTTTAGGTCGGGGGCGGGGGCGGCGTTGAATCTGGGGTTGGGGCGGCGTTGAGGTCGGGGGCGGGGGCGGCGTTGAGGTCGGGGGTCGGGGCGGCGTAGAGGGTGCGGAGAGCGCGCAGCGGCCGACGGGCGATGGCGGCGGCGAGAGTGGAGAGATTTGGGGGAAAGTGTGGCGTGGGGAAGGACGAACCCGGCCCGTGGTTAAGTCAGAAGTAGCAGTAGCGCGTTCCGAGAAAAGCGTTGTTGCTACATTAGCTACAGCGCGTTCGCTGATACACGCTACTGCTACTCCTTTCTCTTTTTTCCCTTTTTCATTTAGTTTCCTTCACATTTTATTTGTTTCCTTTCACCTTATTCTATTTCTTTCATTTTCAATTACATTTCCATTTTCTTTTCATTTAATTTTATAACCTTTAGCAGCAACGAGTTTACATTAAAACACGCTACTACAAACAGCATAGCGGTAGCGCGGTTAGCCATAGATCGCTACTACTATGTGTAGCTTATGGGCTAAGCCATGGGAATTTTAGTAGTAACGTGTGTACTGGAAGACACGCTACTGCTATATCTTTATCTGCAGCGCGGTTACCTCAGGCGCGCTACTGCTAATTAGCATCAGCGTGCTTTCTTGCTACTAAAGTTCTGTGTATAGGGTTTTCCCTAGTAGTGGGAGTACTTTTCATAACTAAAGTGATACTACTATCAAACATTCCATATTAGTTTCCATAATTAACATGATGCTCCCGCCCAAATAATCATACTCTTCATAATTAATGGGACCCTTCCGTCCAAAAAATGATACTCTTCATATTAGTATGATCCTCCCGTCCAACGCTCGATTATTACTTTCCAAATTAAACGGACATATTACCTATCTGTCTAATTAACACAAATAATTAACTTGTCTGGAATTGGATAAGAGATAACTGAGACGATTTTTTGGCATTATTGGATGCGCTCGAAACCGAACCAAACCATACGAGTACGAACCTACCATCATGATCGTAGACTCCTCCTTTAAGACTTAATTAACTAATTGCATGTGTAATTAATTATCTAGCTAATTAATTGCATTAATGGCTTGATTTCTAAATTGATTCGGTGCTTAGTTTCCAAACTGTTTTGCGTTAATGACTAATGATACTTTTCAAAATTAACATGATCCTCATTTTTAATGATCGATAACACTTTCCATAATTAATGTGATACTCATGACCAAAGAATAATACTATACTCTATGTAATTAACATGATCCTTTCATTCAACACTCCATGATACCTTCTATAATTAACGTGATCTTCCTGTTCAAAAACTAATACTCCCTTTCTAAATATAAGACTTTTAGAGATTTCAATACAGAGTGTTTTACAGCGCAGATTCACTCATTTTGTTCCGTATATAATTCATATTGAAATATCTAAAAAGCCTTATATTTAGAAGAAAAAAAGGGTACCTTCATAATTAAAGTGATCCTACTGTCAAACACTCGATAATAGTTTCCATAATTAACATGATGCTCCCGCCCAAATAATGATACTCTTCAATATTAATGCGATCCTCCTATCCAGCGCTCGTTTATACTTTCCAAATTAAACAGGCATATTAACTATCTGGCTAATCAACACACATAATTATTTGGTCTGGCTAATTAATTTGCATGCAATGGTGGGCAACACAGGAATTGGATAAGAGATAACTAAGATGATTTTTCGGCATTAATGGATGCGTTCGAAACCAAAACTACCATCAGAACCACAAACTCTTTCTTTAGGAATAGAGATTAATATTAAAACATACTATTAAAACATACTAATGAAGATGGAGTACAAACTCAATAACAGCCTCGCCGGCCCAGTCAATGTCACAAGCTTTTTTTTTATCACCGCATCCAAACCCAACACTCTCCACTTTTTTTTGAGCAACACCCAACACTCTCCACTTGCTTCGCTTTCTAGCGTTGAAACATGTGCTATTGTATCCTTGGTCTCTTAGAACACGAAGGACGTTGAGCGAAACATTCAAGCGCCTATTAGGAGTATAACATGGCAGGGAAGAGTGCCGTGCAATGTGCGCTAGATACATTTTTTTGACCTTGGCAAGGCAATATAATTTCTAAACCATACTCCAAACTGCATTAACTGTGGTATATCCCATCCCGCTGATGCAGCTAAGAGTATCTATAGCCGGGCGGCCCATACCTGCTTCATACGCCCGGGCGGGCCGGTCAATGACCAGTCACGATTTTTCGACCCAGACGACCCCCTCAAACGGGCCTCAAACGCCCGGAGTGATTGGCACCTCTCATATTTAGGCCAAATATATATGGGGCGGATATGGGGGTGCCCGGCGGTCCGAGCGACGCGTCCTCCATCACCGCGGTGTGAACACCGTGTGGCGCCGCTTTGGCTCGCCGCCCGAGGCCAAATCCGGCTATTTAAGCCGGCCGGCGTCCCCCAACTCTGGCCCATCCACCTCCTCCCTCTCTGTGCCGCCACCCGAGCTCGTTCGCCTCCTCTCCCCCGCTCTCCCACACTCTCCGGCATAGCCATGGTCCGGCGGCTGATCACCACATACGCTATGTTCACGCCCGAGCGCCGGACGCAGATCGCGGAGGAGATCCAGGCAAGGCGTTCCGCCCGCATCACTGTCGGGCAGCCTCCGGACTCGCCGAAGCCGGAGGAGGAGGAAGGAGCCGCTGCCGGAGCCGGAGGAGGCGGATCCAGAGGAGGGCGAGGCGGAGCTGCCCGAGCAGGGCTACAACATGGCGGAGGTGGGGGCGGAGTTCATCGTCGCCCAAGCTGCGGAGATGGCAGAGCAGCAGGCCATCCTGGAGTCCATCCAGGATGAGACCCACGAGGAGGCCAACCGGTAGTTCCTCGGCGGGAGCAGGCGGCGTCCGACTCGCTCTTCACTAAACTCGACGCGGAGATAGAGGTGGAGGAGGCCGAAGCGGAGCAGCAGGAGGCGCCGAAGGCTCGGGAGCTGCAACTGTCGCCCATGCTGCCGGAGTCGGGCACGGAGATCGTCGACATCTTCGACGAGGAGTAGCTAGATCTCTACGTAGTATGCAGGTTATTTAGTTTGCACGATTTTGAATTTGAGAATTTAATATGAGATGTCCGGATGTAGTTGTGCTAATTTGAGATGTGCCCGGTCACTATACATGGACGATCCAGACGCGTTCGCGGACGTTTGAGGGACCCGAGTTGCAAAGTCCTAGTTGCTTTAAGTTTTCTCATGATGATGATCTCACTCCGTAAAGTATACGATACGTATGTTGATGTGATGAGCTAGCACGTTGAGAGAAATAAAATAACGGTGGTTAAGCTATTTTTAGATACAAAGAATTACACTGAAAGGACACGTGACTCCCCTAAAAAGGGTCAGGTGGCTAATGAAAAAGCAAACGGGTCCGAGAGCGGGCTTTATTTGTAGCACTGCTGGTCCGGCCCTGATCTAAAGCCCATGCTCGAAAAATCCCTTGTGGGCCTCTCGTGCCTCACGTTTCGGGCAAGGAGAAATTTGCCTGCCCGATCTAATCTACTCAAAAAAAAATCTAATCTAAAGAAAAAAGAAACATAAAATCACGCCCTGCTCGCAGCCGCTGCGAACCTCGGCGATGGCGGCGGCGGCGACCGACGAGGCGTGGTGCCGGAAGACCGTTCCCTGAGTGATGGTGCGTATCACATCCAGCCGCTGGCCTGCACCCTCCTCGGCTATGAGCTATCATCTTCAAAGTGGACGACGGCGACATGCTCAAGCCAAGGAAGTAGACCATAATCGTCGGGAGGACGAACATAAAACTGCGACGGGACGCTGCTGCGGGCATACCAACCGAACCTACCCTCCATCGCGGTCCCGGTCCCCGGCCTAAGGCATCCGGTCACCGTGTCAAGGACGGTGACCAATGTTGCCCAGGTTGGCTCTGTGTACCGAGTCGAGGTGCCGAGCCCGGCTGGAGTCAAGATGGAGGTCGAGCTGCTGGTGCTGGTGTAAAGTCCGGACGTTCAAAGCGAAGTTGTAGCCCGTGCGGAAGCTGCAGGGGCACTACACATTTGAGACCATTACTTGACGTAGCCACTGGAAGGCGGTGAAGATAGCAGTTGCAGCCCGGATCACTCTTCACGATTGATTTGTGGTTCACTAACTAATATTATCAGTTTGGATATTAAGAGCAACTTAAATAGGGTGATCCATTTCGTCCGTTTGGGTCGCCGCGGACAAAAACGGTGGCCCAACGCAGCGACCCATTTCTATTTTGTGTTCGCTTTGCGTCCGTGCGGACTCATTTCCGTCTCAAATTTGAGCCACATTTGGGTCGCGGGCGGACACAAAGCAAACGCTTTCTCTGTCCCTCTCGTCCGTCTGCATCCGGGCCTGGGCCGCTTGTCACCCACCCATCCCTCTCTCTTTGTGTATTTTTATTAGTTGGCCCACCCCCACCGCTCGATGCGCACACTGCTCGATGCGCCCTGCTCCGCCCCGCTTGCAGCCGAGGATGAGCGCCCCTTCTCCACCCTGCTCGCCGCTCGCCCTGGCTGCGCCGCGCTGCTCGCCGGTCTCCCGGCGCTTACCCTGGTCGCGCGCCCGGCCGCGGGCTAGATCCGCGCGGAGGTGAGCGCCCCTCCTCTTGCGCATCACGCCCTTCCTCCTCCACCGCTGCTCCCCGATTTGACGCGAGGGGCACGGCGAGCTGGCGCGAGCGTGTGAGCGCGGGCGCGGCGAGTTGCTGACTTGGGTGCCCGCGCCAGAGACGGCGACTGCGTGGAGGCCACGACCAGCAGCACAGGAGCTCGTCCCTCTCCTCTCCCACAGGTGACGCTCGTCCAGGCCGCGCCTCACCGCGCCCAGCAGGCGGCGCTCTTCCCGGCCACGCCCGCGTCGCGCCGCAGGCGCCACTCATCCAGGCCGTGCCTCACCGTGCCCGGCAGGCGCCGCTGGTCCCGACCTCGCCTCGCGCCCGCGTCGGGCCTGTGCCGCTGCAGTCGCTGGCCGTCTAGCCGCTACCAACCTCGCTGCCTGCTACGTGTTCGATGAAATGCCAGGACGGACATGGCAAAAATGCGGCAAGCCATCCGTTGGACGCACATCCAAATCAAAAAGCGGACGCGGACGTCCGTTTGGCCGACCCAAACGGACAAAACGCATGTCCGTTTGAGTCGGCCCGTTGGAGTTGCTCTAATGAAGGATGCAACTATGCCGCGACGGATCGACGTTTTCAAATTGTTCGGAAACAAGAAAGGCGAGCGAATACTAGATCTTTAACTATGTATGAAAAATCAATTTCTAGTTTAAATCATTACTTGGATGTTCTTCCTTTTAGTTGTTGTGCTTCAACTCCATGGATGTGCAAGGAAATAGTGGTCTGTCGATTCGGATCCTCTGGTACCCAGGCTAACCTGTGTTCTGCAGCTGAGAATTCAGGAAAACGCCTCACAGTAAATAATTAAGGGATCCTTGTATTGCCTCAGGCTCAGCTGAGAATCCAGAAAACCTGCAGCTGGCGTCACTTTGTTGTTAGCATGAACTAGCAATGGCCAATGGAATTTCGAAGATTTGTTTAGGATAAAGATACACCACGAAATGGGTTGCTGCTAGGTCTCTTTTCGGTATCGCTCAGTCCACTATGTTTTTTGTTTTGCTAAATCGCCATCGATTGAGTGTGACGTTGGCTTCCTATGTTGTATTTATCTCATACAAAAGTAGAAAACAAGAAGAAAAAAAAGTTCAAGGATTCAGTGCCAAGGTGCATCTCCACCTAGATGTGCACAGTAAATTTAAATAAAATACAAAAGAAAATGAAACTTTTGCCATCAAAGACACTCGAATGCGCGTTGTGCGTGCAAAATGCACGGTGTTTAAACATTCGAGGAGGTCGTGGCAAAAAAGACAAAAATTGATTGTGAAAGAAACTTTGAGAAATAACACTATTTGGACCCGATTGTTTTTCCTAGAGGTCCTCAAATGCCCCAACACTGCGAAAATTTGCATGCTCCTTGTACTCCTGAGCAGCTTTAATGCCAAACAAATATCATATTTTTTTAAAATTATTCTACTAATTTTTTGAATTTACTTTTCATCAGATGTAGATGGGCCTAGGCGCAGACGTGAATTACAGGAAATAAAACATCAAAATTTCAAATCTACTCCCTCCGTTCGGAATTACTTGTCGCAGAAATGGATGTATTTAGACGTATTTTAGTTCTAGATACATCCATTTTCGAGACAAGTAATTCCGTACGGAGGGAGTATTGGGCTTGCACTGCTAGTGGATATTGCTCTGCGAAACGTCTCCATGTTGAACGGGGCCATGTACTAATAAGTTACTATACTAAAGCCGGAAGCATTTCCTTTTTCTTATTTTTTGGACTATTTTTTTGCACTTCTATTGTTCATTTACGTGGTCAATAGCGAACAGTACTAACGAACATTAGATATGTATGAACAACACCCACTAGTGAACAGTACATTCTGTGAACAGTGATCCAAGAAAAAAATACGCGTTCAAAAAGAAAAACTAGGATTTTTTTTACACATCATTTCTCTCTCACTCCTACGCCATCACGTCCATATATGGAGAGTTATTAGGATTTTCTACACATCATTTCTCTCCACCGATGTATCGATGCAGAGTCGCCTCAATCGTCTCCCTAACTTTTCCGGTGATGGTGTTGTCGAGGCACAAAACAATAGACCGAAGCAGTATATTTTCATGAACAATAACCGTGAGGAACATAATTTTAAGTTATTGACCAATTACTTTTTTTACACCGCGACATCAGTGAATAGTGCACCAACAATTACCCAGATAAAATCCGGAACAATATATGAATAAACCCAGAACTGCTAACCGAAATGATAATCCAACTAATGCGAAAGCAAATCCAAATAGCCAGGAATAATAAAACCAGTGAAACGGAACAACACCTGGATAAACTGAAAAAACTAACGCATCTGAACCATAAGTCGAAACAGTAACTTAATTGTAACCCAGAGCAATACACCCGAATAAACCGAAACAACAAACACGGTAAATCAACAATATGCATTCTCATGAACAGTTATCTAGAAGAAATAAATAAAAATACTCCTCCTCCCTCGAACTAACAGAAAACCAGTGACACGGAACAACATCTGAATAAACCAAAAATATTAACCCATCCGAACTATAAACCAAAACAATACCTGAATTATAATCGAGAACAATACACCCAAATAAACTGGAACAATAAAAACAGTAAATCAACACCATGCATTCACGTGCACAACAATCCAGAAGAAATACCAAAGAAAATCCCTAAAAACACTAAGACTCCTTCTCCTTTGGTGCGTTCACCTACGCAAGAAGAATAGCCATTTTCTTGCCATGGTCTATGGCGCACATCATTTTTTTACATACGAAAGAGGAAAATATGTGCTTATGAAAAAAATATTAATAGGCCAGCCAGTTTACTTAATTTGTTAAATCATTTAATGTTTATTACGTGCCTACAGGATAATGGGGTAAAGATAGAATTCATGTTCTCCCTTTTATTTTATTTTCTCACGTAATACATGCTGTTTTCTGGCTTATTTCGGCAAAATACAAACGGACTGGCTTATTTTGGCAAAATACAGACATAATCGTTCACAAATGCGGCATGCGCCGCACTTCTTCGACGCTAGTTTAAAGTAATGGGCCATGGTATAGTCCACACCCAACATCCGCCCATAACTGTTACATACCACCTATTGTGATCCCGAACGAGCGCACGCCAATGGCGATGCCATACGGGCTCTCGGTCATTAGCGAGGAGGTGGATAATATTCGGTGCGGTATTTCGAACTTCGACATGGTTTTGGAAAGGTTTATGTCTTTTATTTATTTCCAGAATTTTTTAATCCATTTTATCATATATTTTTTTGCTCGCTTTTCCCTTTCCCATTTCATTTTCTTGTCCTTTTTCATCTTATGTTTCTCAAATACACATTGAGCATTTTTTGAATACATGTTGATTTTTTTTAATATATATGTACTTTTTTAGGTACAGATTGATTATTTTTTAATAAATGTCGACTTTTCAATACACAACATTTTTTGAATGTGCATTGATCATTTTCTGATATATGTTGAACAATTTTTAATTATACGACAAACATTTGGTAAATACACAGTGAACATTTTTTCATACATGGTGAACAAAAATCATATGTCACAAACATGTTTTCAAAAATTGAATGCACAATCTCTTTTGCATTTCATGAACATTTTAAATATTTTTGTGAGCAAGTTTTATAAACATGTGAGCATTCTTGAATATTGTCATGATCAATTTTGTAGACATGTGGACACTTTTAAATGGTAAGAAAACTTTCTTCAAATGCCATGTGCAATTTTTAGACGGTGAATATTTAGTGAACCATATTTAGGGTACACATATTTTTCTTAAAATTTCCATGAACAATTATTTAAATGGTGAACATTTATTTGTTCATCAATTGTTTTCAAAATAGTGAAAAGAAACTTAGTGTGCAAAAAAACAATTACGTACATCTTCTATTAACCATGCGTTGATGCGTTATGCTCGTTATCTCCCATTGCATGTTGGGCAAGATTTAATGCCATATAGCAATATAACACAAGTAGCATATTTTTAGTAAAATTATTCTAGAGCTCTAAATCGTTTCGATTTCAGTAGAAAGGTATTCCAACCTGTCGGTACAAAATAATTCTAACCTAGATTAATACAAAATACTATTATAATTTACATCAACTAATCAGAGAGGAGAGAAGGGGAGAGGGGGGAGGGCACAGGAGCACGAATCAGTCCTTTTTTTTGTTGGGCCATTACATTTAGCGATAAACGGTGTGTGT
>LR880968.1:52623565-52636270 GCA_904067115.1 Aegilops sharonensis | reverse complement strand
GAAGTTTCCGGAGAAAACCGGAGTGCCGGAGGGGTTACCGGAACCCCCCGGGGAAGTTATGGGCCTTATTGGGCCAAGAGGGGAGAGAGAGGGCTGCACCAGGAGGTGGTGCGCCCCCCCTCCATGGGGAGTCCGAATTGGACTAGGAGGGGGGAGCGCAGCCCCCCTTTCCCTCTCCCTCTCCCTCTCTTTCCTTCCCCCTTCCCTCTTCCTAGTAGGACTAGGAAAGGGGAGTCCTACTCCTACTAGGAGGAGGACTCCCCCCTCCTTTGGTGCGCCCCAAGGGCTGGCCGGCCCTCCCCCTTGCTCCTTTATATACGGGGGCAGGGGGGCACCCTAGGACACACAAGTTGATCTACGGATCGTTCCTTAGCCGTGTGCGGTGCCCCCCTCCACCATATTCCACTTCGGTCATATCGTCGCGGAGCTTAGGCGAAGCCCTGCGCCGGAGAAGTCATATCGTCGCGGAGCTTAGGTGAAGCCCTGCGTCGGTGGAGCATCATCATCGTCACCACGCCGTCGTGCTGACGGAACTCATCCCCGACACTTTGCTGGATCGGAGTCCGGGGATTGTCATCGAGCTGAACGTGTGCAGAACTCGGAGGTGCCGTACGTTCGGTGCTTGGATCGGTCGGATCATGAAGACGTACGACTACATCAACCGCGTTGTTATAACGCTTCCGCTTTCGGTCTACAAGGGTACGTGGACGGACACTCTCCCCTCTCGTTGCTATGCCATCACCATGGTCTTGCGTGATCGTAGGAAAATTTTTGAAATTACTACGTTACCCAACAGTAATGTCGGTGTCAAAACCGGCGGATCTCGGGTAGGGGGTCCCGAACTGTGCATCTAGGCGGATGGTAATAGGAGACAAGGGACACCATGTTTTTACCCAGGTTCGGGCCCTCTCGATGGAGGTAATACCCTACTCCTGCTTGATTAATATTGATGATATGGGTAGTACAAGAGTAGATCTACCACGAGATCGTAGAGGCTAAACCCTAGAAGCTAGCCTATGGTATGATTGTTGTTGTGTCTTACGGACTAAAACCCTCCGGTTTATATAGACACCGGATAGGTTAGGGTTACATAGAGTCGGTTACAATGGTAGGAGATCTACATATCCGTATCGCCAAGCTTGCCTTCCACGCCAAGGAAAGTCCCATCCGGACACGGGACGAAGTCTTCAATCTTGTATCTTCATAGTCTAGGAGTCCGGCCAACGGTGATAGTTCGGCTATCCGGACAACCCCAAATCCGGGACTCCCTCAGTAGCCCCCGAACCAGGCTTCAATGACGATGAGTCCGGCGCGTTGATTGTCTTCGGCATTGCGAGGCGGGTTCTTCTCCAAATTCCATATACCTGTCGAACAGTGTCCGGCTTCTGATAAATGCCGCGCTCCTTGGCTTCTGCGCCCAATAATGGCCATCTTCCACGTGTCTGAATGAATGCGAAAGGCCAGGGTATTTTTACAACTACCCCCCTTAGCTGTGCAAATGAGCTGCCTATAAAAGGGGCGAGGATCTAGATCTGAGTCACATCATCCCTCCTTTGCGAGCTTTCATCGGAGTGCCCCTGACCAAAGCCCATTCCAGCATGGACAACCGACGCGGCTCCTCCTCTCGCGCTCCCAGCCCTCAGCCTGGAAATTGGGAGAGATGCTCACTCCCGCATAGCGAGCTAGTTATACTCCAAACCAAGGGATTTCTTCCCCCGGCCTTCATGGTTCCGGTTCGAGCCGGACTCGCCACCTACAAGGGCGGAAAGCAAGCAGAGAGTGTCCCCTATCCCTCTAAAGGAGAGCGGGTGTGCTTCATCTCTTATCTAGTAAGAGGACTCGGATTTCCAATCCATCCGTTTCTCCGGGGGCTCTTGGAGTTCTACGGCCTCCAGTTGCACCACCTTACGCCTGGCTCCATTTTGCACATTGCGGGCTTCGTGGCCCTCTGCGAGCTGTTCTTGGGCGTCGAGGCCCATTTCGGGCTGTGGAAGAGATTATTCTGCCTAGTACCCCGTTCTAATGAGGGGTCAATATATCAAGTGGGCGGAGCCGAGCTTTGGCGCATCGCCGGGACCGGATACCTATCCGGAACCCCAAAGAAGGTGTCCGAAGACTGGCCCTCGGAATGGTTTTATATGGAGGACGTCCCGCAGCCGGATCCTGTTCGGATCGGCCTTCCGGAGTTCAGCAATGCTCCTCTGAAGAAACGCCTAAGCTGGCGCCCTCGAAGCCCCCGGAGGGAAGATGACAAGGACGTCCTTTATCTGATGAGCCGAATAAGGTTACTGGCTCATGCCGAATTAACCATGATTGGATTCATGGAAATCTGCATTATGAGGGGGGTGTAGCCGCTCCAATATAGGGGCCACCCCATGTGGGACTTCAACGGGGAGGATGATGCCACCCGCCATGGCCGCAAAGGGCCGGGATCGGTCACCGAACTGGTGAAGATCTTGTCTGCCTTGTACAAAGGAGAGGAGGAGAATTTCCTCCGTGTCAATCCACTGAAGGAGTTTTCTTTGAGTAATCCTCGAAGCTGGGTAAGCAAACGTCTTTGTGACCTGTCCTATCCATGTTCCCGTGGTTAAATATCTCATTTCATGGTTTTTGCGCAGGAACTGCGCCGGACTGTGGAGAAGATACACAGCCCGCCCCCACAACCCGAGGATCCGGAACGGTCCCTCGATCCGATCTCCGAAGAGGATCCGGATATAAAAGTGGAGTTGATCGACGGGGTGTTCTACCAGCTTAGCATCGACAATGCTTTGGTTGCCATTACGGCCGATTACCCCGGAATACTTCCAGCCTCACAGGTAACTGAGACCGAGGTCCGAAAATTTACTGATAATGACCCATCCAAGCATATTTTTTGATCACCGTATACCAATGGTGTTTCGCAGGAGGTACCTTCGAGGCAGGAAGCCGAGCCCTCGGTGGCTGACCAACAAAGGGCAGTGCGGCCCCGTAGGCTAAAAAGAAGTGCGGTCCGGATCGAAACTCCGCCGCAACGGTATGGCGTGTCACCATACTCCCAAGATTGATTCCTGGAAGGCGTACTAACGCTGGTGCTCTTTTCAGGAAAAAGAGCGCTCGCCGGACTGAGTCTGGAGAGGTTGCCAATCGCACCTTCACTGGCCAGGCTTCAAAGCCGGATCCGGAGGCCGAGGCGAGCACGAGACGTGCATCGGATGCTCCTCCGACAGAGGATGCCGACCGGTTGTCCGCCACTAACTCTGAGGTTGAGAGCGCCTTGAATCACAGGCGCCGCCGGACAGTTCTTCGTGACGCGTATTTCTCCCAAGAGGCCTTGAATGCCTTTGATTCGGGAGATGCGCACCTCCGTGCAGCTCAAGATGGTCTAACCAGAGGCATGGAGCAGTATGTAATGGACATACGGGTAAGGAAATTTGACAGTTATATATGCCAGTAGCCCCCGAGACTTAAAATAGTTAGAATAACTGATTTAAGGATCAATTGTTTATGCAGGATTTTACAGAAAAGAATACCCGACTGTCCCAGGAGCTTGAAGAGTGCAAGGCCCAACTTGAGGCCGCCCTAGCCGCCCAAGTTCCAGGACTACCGCACCAGGGGCTCCCTATTGTGTCATTCTTTTTCTTCTTTCTTTCCTTTTTTTCAGGACTCCGTTTTCCAGAAGTCCTGTCCGGCACTAGAATCGCCGAACTCACGATGCAACAGCCAGGGAAGCAGAAAGCTACATCGAGTGTTCAGGTGGTCTCTATTACGAGCATTATACCTGCTTTACATACCATCCCGCAGCTTACCCGTGGAGGGGGACATGTTAGATAGTCCCATCCCTTGCTTATCGCACTATTTGTATCGTTCTGCCTTCATCGCAGTACCTTTTTGAATAAACAATGCATAGCTTTTTGCACTCTTTTTTATCTATATATATGTTCATTTCATGACATGTCGCACCCGTACACTTTGGTACGGCAAATACACCAGGGGCTTAAGTACCCCAAAATTATGGCGTGATAAGTCCGAACACTTTCACAAGTGCGGCACCCCGAACTTATAGCATTATATGAATCGGCTCCGAATCATGTCTTGGGTCAATAGTTGGGTTTGCCCGGCTCCCGTGTTTTGGTACCTTATGTTCCGTTATATCGGCTAAGGTAGCACCGGGAGAACCACTGTGATTGTGCCCCAGTTGAGCTGGGTCGAGCACCTCAGTGGAGAAAGCTAAAACTGAACGTCATGATAGGGCGTGAGACGGTCACTGTTCGAGAGGTTTTTTCGGGTCACTAAAGACTTATGCCGCTTAGAGCGATGAACCGGAGTTGTCCGGCCAAGGCATGGATAGCGCCTCGAACTCGGTCTTCCGAATACTAGGGGCTTCGCCGAAATTTAAAATTATAAAATTCTATGGCTAAGTGAGAGTGTTCAAGCATCATAAGTCCGGTTGCCTTGTTCATTGCGTTGAGAGCCTCCCTAGATGGACCCAAGAATGGGAACAAGAGTGCTCAAGTTTATCCCGAACACCCCAGCACTCGTGGCATGGGGGCTGAAGCCAACGACTTGCCATCTCTCAAATTTGATAAACGGCCGCACAGAAGGTAATATTTTAAATTAACAAGCGTTGCTTAGCGCATATGAACAAGTTTTCAGCGTAAAGGATAACAAATATTCAAAGATTACATCTTTGGAGCACTCATCCGCTATTCGGCGAGCACCCTTCAAAAGGCCCTCATAGTACATTTTGGGCGTGCGATGCTCCTTGCCCTTCGGTGGCCCGTCCGTCACAAGCTTCTCCGCATCCAGCTTACCCCAGTGCACTTTAGCACGGGCAAGGGCCCGACGGACACCTTCGATGCAGACGGAGCGCTTGCTGACTTGAATTCGTGGACATGCGTCCACCAGCCGCTGCACCAAGCCGAAGTAGCTCCCAGGCATGGCCTCCAATAGCCACAGCCGCGCTATAAGGCCCTTCATGGCCTGTTCGGCGACCTTGTGGAGCTCGACCAGCTGCTTCAGCTGGTCGCTTAGGGGCACCGGATGTCCGGCCTCAGTATACTGAGACCAGAACACCTTCTCCGTTGAGTTCCCCTCCTTGGCGCGGTAGAATGCGGCAGCATCAGACACACTACGGGGCAAATCTGCGAACGCTCCTGGAGAGCTCCGAATCCGCGTAAGTAATAGGTAATTCACTTTCACGTGCTTGCTTTGCATAAAGAATGCCTTACCCGCCGCTATCTTCTTTATTGATTCAATTTCTTGGAGGGATTTTTGGGCCTCGGCCTTAGCAGCTTTGGCACTCTCAAGAGCCGAGGCGATCTTGGACTCTCGAGTCTTCGAGTCACGCTCCAAACTCTTGTGTTTTTCCACGAGAGCTTGGAGCTCTTGCCGTACCTTGGCCAGTTGCGCCTCCCCCTTCTCTCACTCGATGCGTTCCGCAGCTGCTTTGTTTTCGGCCACGGACACCGCTTCCTTCAGGGTCGCCACCTCGTTCGTGGCCCCTGCAGTACCCATGTTATCCCTGTTATTTTTTGGCAACCAAAACCTTTTCTATAAGGTATTTTTCTTACAAGGTATTATTTACCTTCCTTGTCCTCGAGCTGCTTCTTGGTTTGTCCGAGCTTGTTCTCGGACCGCTCGAGGTTCTGCTTCAGTGCATTGACCTCCGCAGTCAGTGCGGCAGAGGTCAGCAGCGCAGCCTGCATTCCCATATTGACATCTTTATGTTAGAATCCTGCGTATATCTATTTAGATCCTTAGTCCGGCTTTTCTTTCCGAACACCGAACTAAGCATCAGGGGCTACTGTCTATGCGGTAATATTTTTACATATTCTAAACTTACCTCAAAGCCTGTTAGAAGGCTGGTACAGGCTTCGGTCAGCCCGCTCTTGGCGGACTGAACTATCCGGATCACCGCACTCATAACAGTGTGGTGCTCCTCCTCGATGGAGGCGCTGTTAAGCGCCTCCAATAAGCTATCTGGTGCCTCCGGTTGGACGGAGGACACCGGCGTCTTACCCTTCTTACGAAGGGACCGCTTGCCGGACTGCGGAACCACTGAAGGTTCCGGCATGGAGTCCGGACAAGGGTTGGGCTTAGAGCCCCTGGGGGTCTTGCCCTCAGCGCGCCTGGAGTCCGGGAGGTCGCCTTGTGGCTCCTCCTGCGCCACCTCCTCTTGACCAGGCCCCCCTTGGGGCGCCACCTCGCCGTCGTCCGCAGTGTGGGGCGAGGAGGCGGTCGGAAGCGAAGTACTCTCCATTTCCGACGAACCCAGGGATCCGCTTGTCGAAGCGGCTAGATCGCTCTTGGGCGGGCTGCACGATTGTTCGACATTAAAGAACATTATGCAATAATAAAAAGTCATGGGCATCCGGACACTTACGATCTCGCCAGGGGCTTGGCCCTTGTCGGCCAATCCTCCTCGTCGCTGTCGACGTTGGTGGAGAAGTCCGGAGGAAGGGTTCTTCCCTTCTTGGACCCTCCGGCCTCCCCAGTCGGGGCGGCCTTCCTTTTCCTCTCCTCCCCCGCTGGGGGAGAAGCTTCTTTTTCCTCGTCCTCGTCCTCAGGAGAAGATTCTGCTTCAGAATCTGACAGCACCTGGCGTCGGGAGCTCCTTCGAGTTCCCGTGGCCTCCTTCTTGGCCTTCTTCTCCGGCACCACATGGGGTGCCGGAGCCAACAGCCCCGTCAATCGGGCGTCCGCTGGGTCTTCCGGTAAAGGAGCCGGACAGTTAATCTGTCCGGACGTCTTCAGCCAGTCCCGTCAAAGATTAGGGAGTTTTAGATCCCACATAGAGCCACTCTATGACAAAAGAGTCCCGTAAAGGGCAAAATAACTTACCTCGCCG
The DNA here is from genome assembly GCA_904067115.1 of Aegilops sharonensis. Taxonomy (NCBI): domain Eukaryota; kingdom Viridiplantae; phylum Streptophyta; class Magnoliopsida; order Poales; family Poaceae; genus Aegilops; species Aegilops sharonensis. Next base: position 52,629,444 of record LR880968.1, on the reverse strand, counting down.
GTTGGACGTAGTGAGCTGTATCCGTGATCTTCAGTAGCGGATGAGGGAGCCTCGGCGCCCTTGAACAGCCCCTTCTAGGCATCTTCGTACGTAGTGTCGAAGTGCCTTTTTAGAATCGAGTGCTGTGCCGGATCGAACTCCCATAAATTGAAGGCCCGTTGTTGGCATGGGAGGATCCGGCGGATGAGCATCACCTGGATTACGTTGACAAGCCTGAGATTCTTGCCCACCAGGTTTCGGATGCATGTTTGGAGTCTGGATGTCTCTTCCGAAATCCTCCAAGTCAGGCCCGTCTCTTTCCATGACGAGAGCCGTGTGGGGAAGCCAGATCTGAATTCGGGGGCCGCCACCCATTCGGGGTCGCGGGGCTCGATGATGTAGAACCACCCCGATTGCCACCCCTTTATTGTCTCCACAAAGGAGCCCTCGAGCCATAGGACTTTGGCTATCTTGCCAACCATGGCGCCTCCGCACTCCGCTTGACGGCCGCCCACTACCTTTCGCCGAACGTTGAAGATCTTCAGCCATAAGCCGAAGTGGGGCTGGATGCAGAGGAAGGCCTCGCACACGACGATAGACGCCGAGATGTTGAGGATGAAATTCGGGGCCAGGTCGTGGAAGTCCAGGCCGTAGTAGAACATGAGCCCCCGGACAAATGGGTGAAGTGGAAAACCTAGTCCGCGGAGGAAGTGGGGGAGAAACACCACCCTCTCATGGGGCCTGGGGGTTGGAATGAGCTGCCCCTCGTCAGCTGGGTGCGCGATATCGCCGGACAAGTATCCGGCCTCCCGCAGTCTTGTGATGTGCCGCTCCGTGACGGAGGAGGCCATCCACCTGCCTCCCACTCGTGGAGCGGTTGGGGAAAGGTTTAGGTGGGATGTGCGGACTTGGGCGCTAGAGCTCGAGTGTGCGGAAATGGATGAGCAAAGGAGGAAGAAGGCATAGGTGAAAAGGTGGATCCTTATCCCCTTATATGGACGGACGAAGCTATGCGTCCCCCACCAACCTGGTAAAACTCGCTTATCTCCCAAGCGCCATAATCAATGGCGCGGATGGGTTACCCACGTCCGTATTGATGAGAATCCCGGAATAAGGGGGGGCACGATCTATGCTTTGATAAGACGTGCCAAGGAAACCGCCTCGCTAAACGCGCTAAGGTGGAACGGTAAAAAAACGATTCATATGAAGGCCTGTCTGTGGTGTGATGTCACGCCGCGGAATAAGTCAGCAGATTTGTGCGAAAAGTTATTCTCTCTACGGTGGTATGTGGAACTTGTTTTGCAGAGCCGGACACTATCCTTGTGTTCAAAACCTTCTATGAAGTATTCGGAGGAGGAACCCGCCTTGCAATGCCGAAGACAATATGTGCGCCGGACTCGTCGTCATTGAAGCCTGGTTCAGGGGCTACTGAGGGAGTCCTGGACTAGGGGGTGTCCGGATAGCCAGACTATCATCATGGCCGGACTCCTAGACTATGAAGATACAAGATTGAAGACTTCGTCCCGTGTCCGGATGGGACTTTCCTTGGCGTGGAAGGCAAGCTTGGAGATACGGATATGTAGATCTCCTACCATTGTAACCGACTCTGTGTAACCCTAACCTATCCGGTGTCTATATAAACTGGAGGGTTTTAGTCCATAGGACGAACAACAATCATACCATAGGCTAGCTTCCAGGGTTTAGCCTCTACTATCTCGTGGTAGATCTACTCTTGTACTACCCATATCATCAATATTAATCAAGCAGGAGTAGGGTATTACCTCCATCGAGAGGGCCCGAACATGGGTAAAAACATTGTGTCCCTTGTCTCCTGTTACCATCCGCCTAAACGCACAGTTCGGGACCCCATACCCGAGATCCGCCGGTTTTGACACCGACAACCGGTCTCTACCCCCCCCCCACACACACCGATAGTCGAATGTTGTAGGTAGGTATCCATGCCATGGAGAAGAACTGCACCTCTGCCCTCTCAAATTTCAGTAGGCCAGCCGCCCTGTATCTTTGACGTGGGCAAACACAAATTCGATGGCACTCTTTATCGATCGCGCAGCCACACACTTCATCCTTGTTTTCAATTCTATCGATATCTCACGTCCATGACTCCGTTTCACACACATTGCATATGTTACGTTTTTCTGATTGAGATATCATCAACACATTGCCTCTGTTTCGCACAAACCATCTCTCTCACACCCACCCACGTACGTACCTGCACCTAAAGAAGAAGTGCACGCAGGACGCACGTACTCACGTCTCGTTCCCGGCCACACCCGCGCGGGTACACGGTGGAGTTCGTTTCTGTACGAAAAGGCAGCCCACGTGATAATTTGACGCGTGTAGCGGTTGTTTACTCGAAGGAGGGTCGGGTACCATGCCTAGAATATAAAACGATTGCCGTGGGGAAAATGGAAAAATGGGTTTGTCTCTCATCACACCATCTCACACAAGGCCGCCGTGGCCTCTCTCTCTCATCGTTGGTCAGTGATCCGGCCGCATCCCGTCCGCCGGCGGAAAGGGAGGATGTGCATCATCTCTCCGTTCAACAGCGTTGAGGCAGCTCGTCCCGATCTGCGGTACCCGCCGTTCTCTCTGACCAAGCTCCGGCGCAGTAGGGCCTTCGCCACTTGCTCACTGCCGCAGTATGGGCAGATCCCGGCCGCCGGTGCCCTCCTAGTAACATCCCGACGACCCTCAGGTACAGCTTCCTCCGGCCTTGCTCCACTGCCCATCTTCCCACGTTGCTGCATGTGGATCTTCTTTAGTTTTTTGCTTAAATCGTATCTCGGCCTGCGTACTTTCCATCTTGCAATCTCGTCCTCAAACCATTTTTGATAAACCACCATGTGCTATTTTTCCCTTTTTACATGGAACATGCTTCTTTTTTGTCGGCGTATGTGTCTTCAACTCATGTTATTGGGCAGTAATTGTTTCCTTTCGACCTCCTTTTGCAAACAGGGCTATCCATTTTCACCTCGTTGCTATTGCGACCTTTTGGTGAAATGCACAAATCACTTTCTGAAGAGTGTTTTGTGCAGTTCCGCCAAAATGTCACACGGGCAACGTTTTTACATTTCTGTGGGACTGGGAAAGGGAGATTGGTTTTGCTATCCTCCTCATCCAACTCCGTGCCTAATCTTTCTCAAACAAGAAGTTAGTCCTAAAGAGAGATCGTAGAGGTGATCGGCTTCTATTTATGTGTGTTATGTTTCATCATCTAGTTACACTATTATTGTAATGACACTGACTGGATATCTTTGCAAAGGGATGGTCCGCTCGATTTTAGTGGAGCTGCACAAAATGATCGGATTGTGGTGTCCTTCATACACCTATTTTTTGGCTACAGAGCTGGGTGAAACTAGCTGCCAAGCAATGAACACTGTGCCAAGGAAATGGAGCCATGCCTACGAACATCATCGATCAATTATATATTTTTTCTTTATTTGTAAACCTTCTCAGAACTTTGTCTTCAGTTGTGATGTGAATATTGGCGCTGATCTGCGAACCATTGAGATGCATTAGCCATGGTAGTTTCATTTGTATTTGATGGAATGTTGTAACGAGATAATCTCGAGGCAAGACACATGAATCCCAAGTTGAAACCTTTTTTTTTCCTGCGGGAACCGAAGTTGAAACATTCATAGCATCACAGTACAATTTCATCAATATTATGCGTACATATAAACAAATCCTGAAGGATTGATAGCAATGCCAAAAACAATTCAACTTCATTTCGCCGACATGTTGGACATCCTTCATTCGGCTCCACCTGCCATGCAGCAATATTGAGTGCACAACACAACTTCAGGGAAAGATTCACCCCGGTCGTTGCGCCGCAGTAGTAATGACTAGTGAGCAGTCAAATCACAGAGCCCCACCTTCGCCACAGTAAGTTGCTCGGACGAAGCAACCATCATTTCTCTATTCTTGAATCCGCTGGTACTCCCATATTCCCACAGTAATAAGTTGCTCGGGCGAATCAACCATCACTATATCCGCTCACGTGTGATGACCACAGGAGCTATCCATTCAGATTGCATGTTAAAAAAATAAAGGTCGATAACTAATGCGGCAAACTTTCAAAAAAACGAATGCGGCACCTCGGGCCAACGCGGACAGATCGCATTTTGCACGAGAAATTATACACCATGTTTCGTTGACATGTGGTCCCATTCCAACATATCAGTGAGACGACAGCGAGTAGTAGGAGTATTTTTGAACCGACGTGTAGGCCGGGGCGCCCCTTCGTGAACCGTGGCAAACTGGCAACCGTCCACCGACTCTTCGCCTTTCCCTCTCAATTTGGAACTGCTGTCGCACGCTCTTCCTCTCCGTCCTCCATAATTGTACGTGCATTGCAACAGGTTATCAGATGAGGCCAATCAACAATAGTACTCCCTCCGTTCCTAAATGTAAGTCTTTGTAGAGATTTCACTATGAACCATATACGGATGTATATAGATGCATATTAAGTGTAGATTCATTCATTTTGCTCTGTATGTAGTCAACCTAGTGAAATCTATACAAAGACTTATATTTAGGAACGGAGGAAGTAGTACACTATTTGTACTAGCTTCACATGCTTCACGCGTCGTGCGGGTGTTTTTACTGTAGCCATATTGTACTACGTAACCAGCACCTCGAATCCTTGATACTAGTACTATATAGTAAGTAGTAGGAGTAGTAGGGTGGTATGGGCCAGAACAAGCATTCACGTCCAGGAGTACGACACACGCCACCAGCACGACTTCCATCTGACACCATATTTCTTGGAGTCCGTGCTAGAGCAATCTCTTCAACCTCATCGTTTCTCTAACTCAGCCATCATGCGGCGGGCGAGCTGGGGGTTTGCCGATAGTCGGTTTCCTCAACTGCGGTCCCACTTGTAAGGCCAACTCCAACGCTCTATCAATATATGGATGTACTCTTCTTCGCAATACAAAAACTTGCATCCATTCTACTCCCTCCGTTGCACAATACATGCCTTCTATTTGTCAAAATATATATTTATCTAGACATGTTTTAGTATATAGGTACATCCATTTTTGGACAAATGGAAGTCAAGTATTTTGGAACGGAGGGAGTACACAATAAATTGTTTAAGTTAGCACAACTAGTCTAGTCTAATCCGAGAGCACAACCGAAGATTTGGTCGGGTTCTTCCTCCTTTTGCCGACATGTGGGACATCCAGCATCCAGGTCGTGTCATGAAAGAAAATAGAGTGGTAGTTGAAGCCACGAGATGTGCATCTTGGGTTAAACTGCAAATAGAATCTTACTACTCTTGAGTAACTCCAAAAGCGGCCACCGAAGATCTTTATTGGATTTGTTTTTCATCACCAGCATGTCGAGGTGAAAGATGTGCAGGTTCAGTGGGTCCTCTTGCATTTTCACTGACATGTGGGGCCGCATGTGAGCAAACAGACGATGGGCTCCGCGCGTCCGCTGGCTGGCTGAGAAGAGAGATAGAGGAGGGCTAAGCACGGACTACAGGAAATTTGTTCTACGCAACCAGCACCTTGATATTCGCGTGTGGTTGTTTCTAGAATAAAAAAAGGAGGTACCCCTACTTATGTTACTCCCACTACGCCTAGCCTAAGGTTAGTAGGTGACCTTGCGCTTGGCTCTTCGCCTCTTCCGGAAGTCGATGGTTCTACAGTAGTGCTTCTGGCAATCTGACACCAAATGAACTGCTGCACGTCCACCGCTTGTAAGCAAAAGTTTCTCCTCGTGCTGCAAGCCACCGCGCACGCGTTGGCGAGGGAGAAGGCGTAATCAAGCTTCTCGTCGTTCTGCGAGTTGACGGGACACATCAAAGTTATTTACTAGTAGTACGTACTCTCTCCAAAAAAGGGCTGACCATGTCATTGCTACCATCCCGT
>LR880968.1:52590491-52604590 GCA_904067115.1 Aegilops sharonensis | reverse complement strand
GATGAGCAGGAGTTCCAGAAAGCCACAGAGGTCTTGTGCGTTGACGGCGGTGCTTCTCTGCATACTTCACACCGCCAGCTCAAGCGGTGGATGCGGGAAGTCAATGCGGCAGAACCATCCGTCGAGTCACGCAAGCCTCTGAAATGGTCCAGCATGCCTATCATCTTTGATATTGAGGACCACCCTGATCGCATAACTGCGGTCGGGTGCTTGCCGATGTTGGTTTCACCAACTATCCGCAACCTCAAGGTCACTAAGATGCTAGTTGACGGCGGGGCCGGCTTGAACCTGATCTCCTCCGCGGTGCTCCAGAAACTCCAGATCCCTGATGTCGAGCTCGAAGAGACCGGCACATTTCAAGGAATCAATCCGGGAAGGAGCAAGTCGAAGGGAAAGATCACGTTGCCGGTGACGTTTGGCAGCGAGTTGAACTTCAGGACTGAGAGGGTCACTTTTGACGTTGCTGACTTCCCATTGCCTTACAATGGGATACTTGGCCGACCAGCACTCGCCAAATTCATGGCAGCCTCTCATTATGCATACAACATGCTGAAGATGCCAGGCCCGATAAGTGTCGTCTCTGTCCCTGGCGACAAGAAGGATGCTCTTATCTGCGCCGACAAGATCTACCGGGAAGCAGCAGCCGTAACAGATCACAAGTCACTTGCCGCTGAAGCTCCCGGGGCAAAGAAGAAGACCAAGTCCGGCAAGAGTTCTGATGCCCACTCCGGCAAGCGCACCTCTTCGGAGTGCTGCGCTACTGTCGAGGACGCACCATCGAGCTCCACTGGCAAGTGTAAGAAGACGATGGCAGCTCCACCAGAGACCAAGAAGGTGTCCGCCAAGGAGGACGACACTGGTGGTACCTTCACCATCAGTGCCACTCTCGACCCTAAATAGGAAAGCGCGCTCGTTGCTTTCCTGCGGGCGAACGTCGACGTGTTTGCATGGCAACCGTCTGACATCCCCGGTGTTCCCAGGAAAGTAATTGAGCACCCTCTTGCCGTCTGTCCTCATGCGCGGCCCGTCAAGCAGAAAGTCAGGAAGCAGGCAGTGGAGCGCCAAGAATTCATCGCAGAAGAAATCAAGAAGTTGGAAGCAGCAGGCCTTGTCAGAGGAGTGCTCCATCCTACGTGGTTGGCCAATCCTGTAGTCGTGCGCAAGGCAAACGGGAAATGGAGGCTTTGTATCGACTTTACCGATGTTAATAAAGCTTGTCCCAAAGACCCATTTCCCTTGCCGCGCATCGATCAGATTGTTGACTCCACGGCCGGATGTGAATTGCTTTCATTTCTTGATGCATACTCAGGGTACCATCAGATCTTCATGGCAGAAGAGGATGAGGAGAAAACCGCATTCATCACCCCATGTGGCACATACTGTTTCGTACGGATGCCTTTCGGATTAAAGAATGCTGGTTCAACATTTGCAAGAGTAGTCCATGACGCTTTTGAGCCGCAAATGCACAGAAATGTGGAAGCCTACATGGATGACATAGTGGTCAAAAGCAAGGACAAAGCAACTCTGATTCAAGATTTAGATGAGACCTTTGCAAATCTGCGCAAGATCAACCTCAAGCTTAACCCCGAGAAGTGCGTGTTTGGAGTCCCCTCCGGCAAGCTTCTCGGGTTCTTCGTATCTCAGCGGGGAATTGAAGCCAACCCCGACAAGATCAAGGCCATTGAGCAGATTGAAGCACCGAAGCGCGTCAAGGATGTACGAAGACTTGCCGGTTGCGTAGCTGCTCTCCGCAGGTTTATCTCTAGGTCTGCTGAGCGCGCCCTGCCATTTTTCAAAATATTGAAAAAGGCAGGTCCAATGAAATGGACTCCGGAAGCGGAGGCTGCGCTGCAGGACTTAAAGAGATACCTGTCCTCCACTCCAACACTTGTCGCACCTAAGCCACAAGAGAAGTTGCTGCTGTATATAGAGGCAACCAATCAAGTGGTTAGTGCTGCGTTAGTAGCGGAGAGGGAGGCGGATGATGAGCTAGCAACCATGGCAGATGCATCCAGCGACAAGCAAGGCACTTCACCGGCAAGCTTTGGTCCCGACAAAGATGGATCTGCGCAGGCGTGTGAGAAGATGCAGAAGAGAATGGTGCAGCGCCCAGTTTACTTTGTCAGTTCCCTTCTGCAGGGGGCTAGGTCCAGGTACTCTGGTGTGCAGAAATTGCTTTTCGGCCTTCTCATGGCCTCGAGAAAGCTGCGCCATTACTTCCAAGCACATGAGATCACAGTCGTCACTCGCTTTCCGCTGAAGAGGATACTGCAAAATCCAGAAGCAACAGGCAGGATTGTCGAGTGGGCACTGGAACTGTCAAGCTTTGGCCTCAAGTTTGAGAGCACTTCAACTATCCAAAGCAGAGCATTGGCGGAGTTCATAGCAGAATGGACGCCAACACAAGATGAAGAAATTCCAGAAACGAGCATCCCCGTCAAGGAAGCAGGCAAAGAGTGGCTGATGTACTTTGATGGTGCCTTCTCGCTGCAAGGCGCCGGTGCGGGCGTGCTACTTGTTGCACCCACTGGAGAGCACCTCAAGTACATAGTCTAGATGCACTTTCCCAAGGAGCAAGCAACAAACAATACAGCAGAGTATGAAGGTTTGCTTGCCGGTCTCAGGATCGCAGTAGACCTTGGGATCAAGAAACTCATTGTCAGGGGTGACTCACAGCTTGTCAGCCGCCAAGTGAACAAGAATTATCAGAGTCCGTTGATGGAAGCTTATGTTGATGAAGTGAGAAAGCTAGAAGAGCACTTTGACGGCCTACAGATGGAATATGTTCCAAGAGCTCAAAACGACATTGCTGATGGCCTGTCGAAGTGCGCCGCACTTAAGTTACCTGTGGAACCAGGGATCTTTGTGCTCAAGCTGACTCAACCATCTGTAACGCCATCAACTGGACAGAACAAGAAGAGGAAGTTGATTTCTGGTGACTATTTTCCGGCAGAGCTCCCCGAAGCCGCCGCCAAGAAGGTCCCCAAGATCAACACCAAGAGTGCTGAGGAGCAGTCTGCTCCGACAAGCCCTAGGGTTTGTTTCGTTGAAGCAGACGCTCCCGACAAGTTTTGCTCTGGCAAGCTTGCCGGGGAACATCAAGCTCCGGCTGAACCGCAGGTTCTTGCCGTAGAAGCGAATGTTCCCGCAGCAGCAGATGTGCCTTTAGTCCTTGTTGTCGAGCCGCAAGCTCCATCATGGACGCAGCAGATTGTCCATTTCCTTCAGATAGCAGAACTTCCCGAAGAGCAAGAAGAAGCGGAAAGAGTAGCCCGGCAGTCAAGTATGTACCAGTTTGTCGACAACACACTGTACAGAAGAAGACTCAACGGTGTGAAATTGAAGTGTATTCACCGGGAAGACGGACAAAAGCTGTTGGCAGAGATGCATGGAGGCATATGTGGTCACCACATTGGCGCAAGAGCACTTGCCGGCAAAGCGTTCCGGCAAGGTTTCTTTTGGCCGACAGCCCTCCAGGATGCAACTGCACAAGTTACCAAGTGTGAAGCATGCCAGTTCCATTCCAAGCAGATACACCAGCCAGCTCAAGCTCTCCAGACGATCGCTTTATCCTGGCCATTTTCGGTCTAGGGGCCCGACATCCTCGGCCCCTTTCCCCGAGTTGTCGGGGGCTTTGAGTACTTGTACGTTGCAATCGACAAGTTCACAAAGTGGCCGGAACTGGAAGCAGTGAGGAAGGTGACAGCACAGTCAGCAGTCAAGTTCTTCAGGTCGATTGTTTGCCATTTCGGGATTCCTAACAGGATCATCACCGACAACGGCACGCAATTCATGAGCCGCACCTTCATGCAGTACGTCCAAGATCTTGGCGCCAAGGTCTGCTTCGCTTCTGTTGCTCATCCGAGAAGTAACGATCAAGCGGAGAGGGCAAATGCTGAAGTGCTGCGCGGGCTCAATACCAGGACTTTCGACAGGCTGCACAAGTGCGGAAGAAACTGGATTGAGGAGCTGCCGGTGGTTCTTTGGTCGATCAGGACGACGCTAAATCGAGCCACTGGCCAGACACCTTTCGCTCTAGTCTATGGAGCAGAGGCAGTTCTCCCCACGGAACTCGTATACGGGTCACCTCGAGTGCTCTCTTATGATGAGCTCGAGCAAGAGCAATTGCGACAAGATGACGCACTGCTCCTTGAGGAGGACCGTCTTCAGGCTGCTGTACGAGCTACTCGTTACCAGCAAGCTTTGCGCCACTACCATAGCCGCAAAGTTAATTCCAGAAGTCTCGAGGAAGGTGACCTTGTTCTTCGGCGCGTTCAGTCCGCCAAGAATTCCAACAAGTTGACGCCGAAGTGGGAAGGCCCTTACCGGGTGAAACAAGTCACTAGGCCTGGCGCTGTCCGCCTTGAGACCAAAGATGGCATTCCGGTGAGCAACTCCTGGAACATTGAGCATCTTCGTAAGTTTTACCCGTAGGGCGCGGTTGCCGGAACCTGTTCCGGCAACCTGTTCCGGCAACCACCTTTTGTACAAGTCTTGCCGATGTTGCATGTAATCCTTTGTACAAAGCCGGGCGCAGACCCCGTGCATAAGTAAAGCTAATGTGCTCCGCACATCTTGTCAATTTCATGCTTTCTACATTTTATTGCATGTGTTATCTGACACTTTGTGCAGCACCTACCCCGGTAAGCAATAACGAGCCGCAACGCTCCATATCTTTATTTTCTCTTCTTTATCTTTCTCGAAGAAAGGAAGGTTCCCTCGCCCACAAGTTTGCCGGGGGGAAAGGAGAAGATAATGGTGTGGACCAAGCGTCGTTCAAGAAAGTTTCGCCTTACCGGGAAGCAAACGACAGAAAAGCTAAGTTGCTAAAGTTTAAGCAATCAGTTTTAAAATTTTTAAGTTATCTTCCTCGAACGACCATACTTTGTATGGAAAACCCGTGCGCGGAGGAACCAACTCGTAGCTAGTTGCGCCCTTACTTTGTTTCGAGTCCGCTTAACAACTTAAGTGAGCTGCGACTAGTTGCGACAAGGTTTCTTGTCGGTAGCGGCATCGCCAGCAGGTTGCTGACGTCCCGCACTCAGCGCTCGCGGCTAAGGTACCTGCGCCGACAAGTTCCCTAAAAGCGTAGGGTAAAAACATACAAAGGAAGGGATCAAGTAAAGGAAATAACATAGCAATCACTACCCGAAATAAAGTTATATTACAAGATAGCTTGTCGCAGCTCTAATAAATTGTTCTCATAACATGACCAGCAGCGGCAAGAAAAAGAGAAAACAGGCGGCCTAATCTACGCGGTCGCCATCAACCCTCTTGATCTTGCTCACCTTGTCCACAATGGGTGCGACAAGGGTCTTGAGCGCCTCCACATCAGCATCCGGCGGCAAGGACTTGAGGACGTTGGTGAGGTTGAGGCTTGGATTGCGGAAGGCCACCTTCATCAGCACCTTCTGAAGAGCTTCCACGCAGATCTGGTGCGACTCGTCGGCCAGCAGCTTTGGAATCTCTTCCCGGAATCGCTGGAGGGCCGTCGCCACGCCTTTGAAGAACAAGCTGAGCTTGGCGCTGGGTTGGAGGTGCTCGTCGGAGGAATATCCAAGATCCTCCATCACCAACTGCGCCAGCTCCCTGTCGATGGCTGCAGCAGCATCCACGAGACCTTCGGTCCAGTGCTCCACATTATCCCTGAAGGTGTTCTGGGCGGCAGCAGCACTCGCCAGCAACGCCTCGTCGGCCTTGATCTTCTCCTTCAAGGCCACCTCCTGCTCCCTGGCGCCGTCCATCGTCTGAGTCAAGGTGGTCAGCTTCAACTCGAGATCTGCGTTGGAGTCCTTGGCGGCGCTGAGCTCCTTGCTCCTCTCGGCGAGACGACCCTGCAGCTCGCCAAGAGTGTAGGCGTCCTTCTCGCGCTCATGCTTGAGTGCAGCAAGCTCCTCGCCGCTCTCCTTCAGATTGGCCTCCAGCTGCGTCACCTTCGTCTCCAGCTCCTTCTTGGCGGCCTCGGCAGCTGCGGCAGCATCCTTTGCTTCCTTGATAGCCCCGCCAAATGTTTGCTCGCGCGTGGCAAGATCCTCCTCATGGCTGTCAAGATTAACCTTCCGCTGCGCCAACTCGCCTTCTTGCGCAGATAGCTTCTCGGCGGCAAGCCGCTGTTGCTCCTTAGCTTCAGCCTTCTCGAGGAGGAAGGCTTTACGCTCCTCGGCGAGTCGCTCCCGCTCCTCTGCCAAGGACCGGAGAGCTTCTTGATTGAGGCCCCGGAGCTCCTCCTCGCGCTTCTCGATGTCTGCTCCCGCCTTCACGACAAGCGCTTCCCGGGATTCCAGCTTGGCTTGCCGAGCGCGGTAGAGCGACAGCAGCTTCCGCAGCAGCTGCTCCTCCTCAGACTCGCCGCTGCTGCTGCTTGGCGCGTCGACCAGCGTCAGCCCAGCGGAGGCGAGCAGTTCTTCGTCAAAGGTCTCTCCTTCGACCGGAGCCCTGGAGCTCGACGCCCAGGGGAGCTTGATGAAGACGCCATCGCCGGCCTTTAAATAGGCGCCGGGCTGGGGCTCTTCGGAGCCTGACGCTGCAGCAGCGGCAGAGGGATCGGCGGTCGGCCTAGCGCCTGGCGCTCCTGCGGCCTCAGGGCCGTCAGTGCGATCGCCGAACCCCTCGCCAGCTTCTGCGGCGGCAGATTTGGCGGCCTCTTCACCAGCGGGCTCGTCAGCGCCAGCCTCTTCTTCGATGGCGGCGGCATCGTCAGTATTGCCGCGCGCGTCCTCCTCGCCGGCGACCTCGGTCTCCATCGGCTCTGCGGCAGATGGATCTGACGACCGGAAATGAAGAAAAGTCAAGCACATATTCAAAAAAGAAAATCAGAAGATCAGAAGAACACAAGGGAAGTTTTCAAGCAAGGGGATTACCTGTGCTAGGGTCTACAGTCATGGTCTCCGCCACCGGGGGATCGCTGGTGCTGCCCCTTGCCGGAAAGCTGTCCCTTGCCGGAGAAGCCTCCCTTGCCGGAGAACGGTCCCTTGCCGGGGAATCCTCCCTTGGCGGTGTAGTCGAAGCAGATGGCATGTCAGGAACGGCTTCAGGGCACTCCTGGTGAGGCTGCTCTGCTCCTACACAAATCAGCAGTCAGATATCAGCAAAGAAAGAGCACCCATGCCCGCCTAACAGCAGGAAGTAAGCCATATACTTACTCTGGGGGCTATGCTGGGGGCTGCTTTGAGGAAGAGTTGCCGGGTCCGGCAAGGTGGTCCCGGACACACCTCCTGCTGCCGCGGTGGGTTCGTCCTCGATGACAGTCACCGGGACCTTGGCTCTCTTCGACGCTCTCTGGGCCAGCGTCCTGAAAAGGAATAGGTTCAGAGTGAAGCAAATCAGATACAAGACAAAGCAACAAATTGAAGAACTACAAGTACGGCAAGGAATCTTACTCCTCTTCTTCCTCGTCGGAGCTGAGCACGGAGAGATCAAATTCTGGCTCGCCTCCAGTGCGACGAGGCGGAGGAGTGGGTTCCCTTGGCCGCTTGGCGGGAGCAGAAGCGGCGGTCTGGGAGGGCCCCGCTCCAGTTGCTGCAGCGGCGTGAGGTGCTCCCGCGGCAACAGTGCTTGCCGCGGTGGAGCGCGTCGCGCGGCGCGGCGGCTGTTGGCCCGTCTGTCGCCCTGCTACGACTCCGGCCTTGCGGAGACGCCTTCTTGGTGGAGCCGGGGGCTCCGCTCGCGGCAAGCTGTTTGAAGGTGGGAAGGAGGCGCCCTCGGCGGGTTCGCTCACTCAGCCTCAGGCCCGATAAGCTCTTCCTCGCCGGCAAACTCCCTTCGCTCGACAAGGCTTGCTGCCTCTGCTGCCTCTGCCTCCTCCACGGTGAATCCGAACTCGCCCGCGGCAGCGGCTGCTGCCGCCTCTTCCAGCCTGGTGGCGATGCGCTGCATCTCATCATCGGTGGTGTCGCGGGTGAGGCTCTGCTGTTCGTCGGGGCGGATCGGCACTTCTACCAGGCTGTCAAAGAACTGCCGCACAACGTCATCTGCAGGCTCTTGCCAAGTTGGGACAATTCCATGCGAGTCGCACAGCGGCATCATTGCACGGATGCGGTCGAGCGAGGAATTGTTGCACAGCGGAACGACGCCCCTCGGCAACCTGAACATTTCGGGATGGTCAGGATCGGGCTTGAACAGCTCCAAGAGCATCGCGTCCAGTTCCAAGACAGTGAAGTTGAAGTTGAGGCCCGGGCGCAGCCTCATGATATCCGCCGCATTCTGGAACTCCCAGGCGGGTCTCCTCCTCTCCTGCAAGGGGGCGATGCGACGGCGAAGAAAATCTGCGCCAACGGTGCCTACGGTGAGCCCGACAAGTCTAAGGCGAAGGATCCGGGTGACGGCAATCTTCAGCCTAGCGTCTTTCGGGGCCACGTTGCTCCAATCGTTGCCGCGCACTATTGGGGTTTGGCGCTGGGCGGTAAATGGCTGCGGGTTCTCCTCGACAATCCAGCACCAATCTGCCCTCCATTCTTCCCACTTGCTGCGGAGCTCTCCCTCCAGATAGGCTTCCTTCTTGCCGATCCTCGAGGTCCAAGCGATTCCTCCGGCAAGAGGCTCCCCTCTCTCAACTCGGGGCATAAAGAAGTGGCGGAAAAGAGCTACGTTTGGATGGACTCCGACAAAGTTTTCGCAGAGATGTGCGAAAACTGCCATGGTCAGAACAGCATTGGGGGTGAAGTCAAGGAGGCGGAACCCGTAGGTGTTCATGATGTCACAGAAAAATTCAGAGAAGGGCGGGCAGAGCCCGCAGTAGAAGAATAGCGCGAAGAAGGGATATCCGTTCGGAGCTAGTTCCGAAGCAGCAGCTGGAAGTACCTTCGTGCGCGGATGCGCTCGCGTCTCCGTCGACCAGAAGAGGTAGTAGTACTCCCTCAGATCCTTCGCGACGAGCTGAGGGGGGAAGATTGCCCACTCCTTTCGCAGCGCCGCGAGCCGCTGCGCCTCGGCCGACTTCACGGCCTTCCCCTTGTCGGCTTTCGGAGCCATGGCAGAGGTGGTGGGGGAGATCGACGGCGTCGGTGGAGCTGGTGGCGATGGGGGGCGGAGTGCTGCTCTCTTTTCAGCCTTGGGAAGAGGGGGGGAGCAGCGGAGGTTTTTCGAGATTGGACAGCAACTGGCGAGGTGGGCGAACTGCCCCTGTCTCCCCTGCTTATAAAGAGGGAGGGGGCGGACGTTCCGCTTTTCCGAATAAAGAAACCCCCCACGATCTCTCCCACAACGCCGCATTCGACACGTGCCGTTCGTGGAGGGCGTGGTGGGTCCGGAGTGAGTTATGGCGTAACCCAGGCCGCGCGTGCCCGTGCCCTGTTTTGGGCCTGGCCCAACAGTGCTCGGCACCGTGTGTGGCCTAGGCCCGGGGGCTCCTGTCGGTGTACTAGAGTAGGGGTACCCTAGTATCCCGAACTTCTGCACGGGCAGTTGCAGCACCCCGCGGCAAGGCTTGCCGGGTGACCGCCAAGGTCCTCCGTGGTTCCTTTGGAGCCATTCAAGAACAAAGTATTCAAGCCAAGGAGACAAGGCCCCGGCAAGAGGAGCTTGTCGGGAAGGCCACCCAAGGCACCTAGGAGACAAGGCCCCGGCAAGAGGAGCTTGCCGGGAAGGCCCGGTGAGCGACAATCTTCCGGACGCGACAAGACAAAGGCCGCGGCAAGCGCTTGCCGTGGCAGACTACCACTCTGTTCCTGCGCTCTAGCACATCCACCAACGTGTCGCCCTGGGACCTTTCCAGGCGCGCGTGGCAAGAGGCTGTGCGGCCAGCGGAGCGCGGTGGCAAGCGGCGCTGACAAGATTGCCATCGTGGCAAGCGGTGGCGCCCCTGACGGTCCCTGTTTGCACTGTTTAGGCGACGTAGACGGGCATTTAATGCCTTTGTCCCCTGCCGTCAGGGTTAGGTATGATACACTGTACAGGTAGCTGTACCAACCGCACTCTTTTTCCATTTTTACCCTTGTCTATGTTGCCACCTGTCGGAGACCCCTTGAGCATATAAAAGGAGGCCCATGCGCAACGTAGAGAGGGGGTTCGAAAGGTTCGAAGCCAGAAAACACCCACGCTAGGTCTCGTTAGCAGCTGGAGTGTACTGTAGCACTCAGCGCTCCCTAGCAAGAACTCAATACACTCAAACATGCAGCAGTAGGAGTGTTATCTCTCCGGAGAGCTCCGAAGCTGGGTAAACTGCTCGTGTGCTTCGCCTCGATCTGCTCTTCGTGCGACCTCCGCCCCTCGCCGAACCGAAAGGGGCTCGGTCCGCCGGTCCCATAGGTGTTCGTGGGTCAGATCAGCTTCCCCGACACAAGGTCCCTTGGATTTCCCCTTGAACTTTCCTGGAGTCACGGCCAAGGCTTCTCCAGGAGCAGCTGGCTCGGCTTTCCGCTTCTGCTTCCGACTAGAGTTCCCTCCCCCGGTTTCATTAGCGGCTGACTTGTACTTGCCACTCCGGAGCCGATCCTCTTCTTCGCCATTGGCGTACTTGGTGGCAATCTCCATCATTCGACTCAGGGTCATGTCTCCGGTCCGACCGAATTTCAAACTTAACTGTCTATTCTTAACACCTTCTTTGAAGGCACAGACTACCTGATGATCAGATACATTCTCTACCATGTGATGCAATGTGATCCATCTCTGGATGTAATCCCTCAGAGTTTCATTCGACTTTTGCACACATGACTGCAACTCTGTCAACCCTGCTGGCCGCTTGCAAGTTCCTTCAAATGTCTTGACAAACACTCGGGCAAGATCTTCCCAAGTGTAAATGTTGTTGGGTGCTAACTGATTCAACCATGCTCTGGCTGAGCCCTCCAACATAAGAGGCAGGTGTTTCATGGCCACTTCATCGTTGCCGCCGCCAATCTGAACAGCCACTCGGTAGTCCTCAAGCCAAGTATCCGGCTTGGACTCACCAGTGAACTTACTGACTCCAGTCGCCAACTTGAAGTTGGGAGGAATCACCGCGGCTCTGATGGCTCTGCTAAAACACTCTGGTCCTGAGACGTGTACTCTGCTGCTGGTGGGCACATCTCTGTCACGGCCTTCTCGGTGAGCTCTGTTCCTATCGACCAAACCTTGAACGACAATGGATCTCGCATCAAAGCCTGGTTCCCTGGGGTCGACTGGAATCCTTCGCCCAACACTGTGATGGCGTCTGTCATCCTGCTGTCGAGGCGCGTATGACCCACCCCTTGGGGGAGGAGTGGGCACCCGACGTCGATCATCATGATCGAATCGGTCCTCATACTGATCATGCCGGCCTCCATGTCCCTCACGCCTCGGGGGCGATCTTGGGCTATGAGCCGACTGGACTGTATTCGCAGCGACGGATCTGCTTTGAATCCTATTCCGCGACTGCGATACAGCTGAATTTTGATCTCCTGCTGCCCGGAGTAAATCTCTGATCTGTAGCAAGCCTCTGCCAGCCTCTAACTAGGAAGGCTGAATCGACTCTGCTATACGGGCTGCAGCTGCTAGATTCTGAATTGGAGTTCGGTATACCTGAGTCGGTTGTGGAAAGAGTTGACGTCGACTGGACGACGGGACCCGTTGTCGCGCTCGTTCGTTGAGCACTCGCTGGAGATTTTCCAGTCGAGTGCGCTCAGCCAAGTTGGCCAAACGCGCGTCTTCTAAGGCACGGGCCTCGGGAGTTTCTCCAACGATAGGAGTGTGAAGCGCATCCATGTTCCGGCGGCGAAGCTCCTCCCTCTGCAGCGAAGTGAGTGGCTCGGGCAAGTACTCTTCATGGGCTTGCGACGGATCACCATTGCCGTCGCCACCGTCGGTGCAGGGAAAGCCGGGTGGACTGCGTGGCCCATCGACCATCAGGACTTCCGCCACTAGATCACTACTGTCGCACTCGGATGCAGTCTCTGCGGAGCCAGTCGACAGATCGAACAGGCCGTAGAGAGATTCGTCGGGCTCGATTGCCGCGACTTGGGGAGTGGCCGACCGGCGGGCCACTGCATGCCTCACCCACCGTTGAAGCCTCGACCGACCGGAGCGCTTGCGCCGGCGAGAGACTGGGAGGGAGGACGGCACAGGAGCCGACCGATGATGATTCGACGGTTGCCGCAGGAGGACGCCGCGGACGCACGCGCTAAAGTGCGTTGCCCCGCGGATGGGGAGCGCGTCGACGTCGAGTGGAGCCTCCTGAAGCCAAGCGGAGTCGTCGGCGATGAACGTGAGCGCGCCGAGATGGTCTCGCGGCCCTCAACCAAAACTCCACCTGAAACCAGGATGAAGGAAATCGGAAAAAACTGCAACTTCTCCAACAAGTCGCTAAGACACCTGCCCCATGGTGGGCGCCAACTGTCGTGGTTCTAAGTCTGACAGTAGAATGAGGGGTAGGTATGGAGAGGCAAGATCCTAGCAATGGAGTAGTTGTATACGCAAGATGTTTACAAGTTCAGGCCCTTCTCGGAGGAAGTAACAGCCCTACGTCTCGGAGCCCGGAGGCGGTCGACTGTATTATGTGCATATGAGTTACCGGGGTGCGAACCCTTTACACTGAGGAGGGGGTGGCTTATATAGAGTTTGCCAGACACCTCCAGCCCTCAGTTATGCAGGCATTAAGGTACATTAAGATAGGGAGTTACTGATAACGTCCTACATAAAGTGCTATGATGACCATAAAGCCACTTAATGACCGACCTTTTGCGTGCAGACTGACTGTAGATCTCCTGGCGGTCGAGTGGTTGGCTTCATGGTCGAGTGTCTTCAGGTCCGTCGAGTGGAATCCTTCCAGGTCGACTGAAAGGTGGTTTCTTCAAGAGATGTCCTTGGGGAGGGTACCTTGGACAGGTCCATGACCCTACCCTAGGTACATGGCTTCATCAGGGACCATCATTGCCAAGCTTCCACCTTCGTGGAACGATTTTGCTACTTCTCTGAAAAACAAGAGACATGAGTTTTCTGTTTTGGATCTCATTAGCACTCTTGATTTTGAGGAGAAGGCGAGAGCAAAAGGCACACGTGCTTGGGTCGCTGAGGGAGCTTCTAGTGCCCAAATGGTACACGAGAAGAACTTCCAGCCCAACCAGCCCCAAAACAACAAGAACAAATCTCAGGGGAAAGGAAAGTTTGATCCAAAGAACAAGCCATCACATTCTACCAACTTCAAGAAGAATTCTCATAACGGGAAGGGATACAAACCTCAATTTTGGTAGCACCGCACAAAATTTATATGGCTGCATCTACCTGCTGTCAGCTAACCTCATGGTGCTCCAGGTATTCCTACATTCGTAACTAGGTACAATGACCACCGCAAGATGAAATTAGCTTATTCGTACGTTGACTTGCTGAATGCAGTGCGGAACGATCCTGTCATGTGTGGAGGAGCAAACAAGCAGTGCAGCCGAAGGTGGAAATCAACCAAGGACTTATGAAATGATATGTAATCTTCCTCATGCAGGTCAGTATCCCCTTCGTCCAGATGATCGTGTTTTGTCATGCCGAGCTATTGATATGTGCTACTGTTTTGCAACACCGTTTAAGTATAGCTACTGTTTTCCTATCTTTTCAGATTTAGGACAATGAATATGATATCAGCGGAACTGCACAATATGGACCCATGTTGAGTCATCTCTATTGCCTCATGTGTTTGCAGCAAATGTGTCAGCATCAATTGCAAGATGAGGCAGGTAGCTAGCTGTGGAGTTGCCGACATGCTCAAAGTGCTCGCAACATTGAGAAGAAACAAGCATGCCCAGGAAATTAATGCGTGCGCAGGGAGGCCCTTTGCTCAGAGAAGCATCGACCGATTTTCTTTATTTCCACACCTTCTCACAACTTTGTATATTGGTTATAGTATGGTGAATCATTGAGATGCATAGACATGCTGAACTTTTGTTCATCTGAATGTTAGTTTAATGTGAGTGTCTGCATCCAGTACCGCATCCTCTAATTTGGTGGATGCACACAGGGAAAATAAATCTCCTTAATTTACTCCATAACCACCCTATTAAATAGGCCTAGTAACAAACCAGGTGCATGTAGTGGCCGGCGGGCACATGCATCCTGCATGCATGGCCAGTCAGCCAAGCCCATGCGCCAACGAAAAAGAAGAGAGCGGTTCTTGGGAAAAAGCGAGTAGTTAGTGTAGCGGGCCTTATAAACACGAACAGCTC
>LR880968.1:52549244-52572008 GCA_904067115.1 Aegilops sharonensis | reverse complement strand
CGTATGTTTGCATGGAGTTCCGAGGAGCATCGTATCAGATAGAGGAACACAGTTTACTTCAAAGTTTTGGCATCAACTACACCAGACCTTGGGTACCAGATTGGAGTTCAGTACCGCTTTCCACCCACAGACGGATGGACAGACCGAGAGAGTCTACCAGATTCTGGAGGACATGTTGAGAGCCTGTGCGCTAGATTATGGATCTAGCTGGGATGACAATTTGCCGTACGCAGAGTTCTCATACAACAATAGCTACCAAGCCAGTTTGAAGATGGGACCGTTTGAAGCTCTGTATGGACGCAGATGTAGAACACCTCTGATGTGGGATGAGGTAGGAGACCGTCAGTTGTTTGGACCAGATTTGATCAAGGAATCAGAGGAGAAGGTTAAACTGATCAGAGACAGACTAAAGATTGCTCAGTCTAGACAGAAGAGTTATGCTGATTCAAAACGCAAGGAATTAACCTATGAAATTGGAGACAAAGCCTATCTGCGAGTATCACCATTGAGGGGAGTGAAACATTTTGGAGTTAAGGGAAAGTTAGCCCCAAGATTTGTAGGACCGTATCGTGTTTTGGAACGGATGGGAGAAGTTGCCTACAAGCTGGAATTACCTGAAGGATTGTCAGGAGTTCACGATGTGTTTCACGTATCACAGCTGAAGAAGTGCCATGCTGAGATGGCCGATATACCGTTAAATGATACAGTGCCCTTGGAGGCGATTCAGCTGGATAGTAATCTGACCTATGAGGAAAAGCCAATAAAGATTCTTGATTTTGACAGCCGAGTCACTCGCAGCAAGGTTATCAAGTTTTGCAAAGTTCAGTGGAGCCACCATACCGAGGAAGAAGCCACCTGGGAGCGAGAAGAGGATATTCATAAGACCATCTGCACCTATTTTCTAGCCAACCCGAATCTCGAGGGCGAGATTCATCTTAAGGGGGGTAGGTTTGTAACATCCCAAATTTTCAATTTGGCATGTTATACATAGGTCATCCATGCATATCATATTTTATTGCATTTCGTTTGCAATCCTCGAAAACCCTAAGCAGCTCAAGGACCCTCGGAGAGAGTTGAGGATTTTTCCAATTTTCATATTTGAATTTTATCAAATAATGAAGACGAGGATATTCGATTTTAATTATTTTCTCTCCGGAAAATATTTCGTTTTAAAATAATAAATGAGGGGAGATAATATAACTTCTCCAAAATAATTGAAATATCGGAGGAAAAATGTTAAAATCATATTTNCATGTTATACATAGGTCATCCATGCATATCATATTTTATTGCATTTCGTTTGCAATCCTCGAAAACCCTAAGCAGCTCAAGGACCCTCGGAGAGAGTTGAGGATTTTTCCAATTTTCATATTTGAATTTTATCAAATAATGAAGACGAGGATATTCGATTTTAATTATTTTCTCTCCGGAAAATATTTCGTTTTAAAATAATAAATGAGGGGAGATAATATAACTTCTCCAAAATAATTGAAATATCGGAGGAAAAATGTTAAAATCATATTTTGTTTTTATTTAATTTTATTTGCCCTAGAAAAATTTGCATGTTTTTAAAAAATTGCATTTTAGGGGCCAAGAAAAGTTCATCTTGTTCTAAATATTTCATTTAGACGGAGAAAACTTGTTCTGGTATTTTTTTAGATTTTATTTATTTTTCTAGGATTGTTATAGGTTTTGGCAGAACGTTTAAAAAAAGAGACACGCGCCCGACTGGGCCTAGGGCCCAGCCGAGCAGGCCGGCCCAGCCGCCCGCCGCCGCCGCCTCCTGCGCGCACGTGCGCCCCGCCGCCGCTGACCCGGACTCCGGAGTCCGAGCCGGACTCCGCCGCCGTGCCTTGCCCCCTCCTCCAAGTCGCCGCCCCCCGCCCCCTTTATATACGCCGCCACCCCCCTCTAGCCACCACCACCGCCGCCTCCCGGAGCCCGGAGCTGAGCCCCGAGCCACCGCCGCCGCCCCCTCCCGCCGCCCCTCACCGCCCGCCGGAGTTGCCCCGCCTCGCCGGAGGTAGCCGCCCCGCCGCCCGGTTTTTTTTAAAGAAAAACCCCTTCGGTTTTTTTAGAAAAACCCTAGTTCGATTTTTTTATATAGATCGGTTTTATTCTCTGGTTTACTTACTTAGCGAGCGTTCGCTCGTTCGTTCATTTTAACGAACGTGTTCGTCGTTTAGTTTCTGCTAATGAACGTTCGTTCGTTAAGCCGTTCGTCGTTTTTGTTTTTATCGGATTTATTCCGTGATTTTCCTGATCGCAATTTCTGATCCGATATTCGTACTAGTATAACTTTTCGCTCGTTTATCGGAATCAGGCGATTCAAGCGCCTGGAGTTTCATCTCGAAACCCTCTTTCCGAATAATCAACTCAAACAAGCTTTTGCCTCTGTAAAATTTGACCCTAGTTCAGATTAGTAAACTAATCTTATTTCTTTCGCCATTTGAGTTTCGTTGCTCGGTTTGGTTTGATTCTTTTTGCGAACCGGAGTTCTTAATTTGAACTTTCTGGTCGGCCTCTTTCAGTTGAAGTTTAGTTTGTGCATATTTGCTTGTTGCTCATATATGTATTGTTTGCTTGAGATAGAATTCCCGGAGTGCGAAGCGTGTTACTACGAGTCTCTAGGATTCATGGATCGTCAGCAAGGCAAGTAACACTTTGATCATACTCTTTTCATACCCAGTTTTTATGCATTAGTTTCAACCCTCAAACATTGCATGGTTAGGATGTCATTAATTGTGGGTTGGGAAGTAGACGATGAGGTAGGAACCTATTGCCCTGTTACTGTCAAACCCTTGGGAATTACTTCTACGTATTGCCTATATTGCTAATCTATGCTCGTAGACGTGGATTGGGTTTGAGTGTTTTCCATGGGAGATGTGAGAATGTTAATTAAAGGTTAACTTAAGGTGGCAACTCTAATACACATCTGGGTGGATTGAGGCACCTGGGGAACCCAGTGTTGTCTGTTTTATTTTGGAAATCCCGGGGTACCCGTGTGATCTTCCTATGGACCGCCACCCAGGCTCAAAGGGAACTGAGATTATTCATGCTAGAAACTTCCGTGTGCAGCCACAAGCTATTATGGGCTCTATCATAGTTGAGTAAGTTACGTGAAGCTCTTGAAGAGTTAGATCAGCAGGTAGTGGGTTTTGTAGGTTTGGTATGATCTACCCGGAGTAGAGAGTTAATGTTTCTGAAAGACTGTGTCTCGGTCATCCGTTTTTCAAACACCATGTAGTGCGAGAAATCAACGGAGGCGATCGAGTCTTGTGGGGAAAAGTGCGCAAACCTCTGCAGAGTGTACAATCTAATCATGGTTAGCCGTGTCCCCGGTTATGGACAATTCTGAGTATCTAGTACCTGAGTATTCACATGTATCTCATCACTCTTAAATAATATTGCTGGGATGTTAATTACCTTAATTGGGATTGAGTTGGGGTTATACCTTCTCAATGATGTTTCAACCACCATGATAGTTAAATTAAAATTTATTCCTTTGTTGTAGGGAAAAATTGGCTTTTCGCAAAAAAACTGTAACTGTAGAGCTTTCCACCAGCCAAATATGCATGTAGTGGTAGCATTATTCTGTTATTACTCTATTGTGTTACATTGCCAACATATTCCATGTGCTGACCCGTTCTCGGGCTGCAACGTATTATGTTGCAGACTTTTCAGACGAGGAGTAAGGTTCGATAGGTCGTTGCCGTGCAGCTCAACTGTGCCGTTGGAGTTGATGGACTCTCTTTATCTTCCAAGCCTTCCGCTGTTATCGTATTAGATGGCCTTAAGCCATATTATTGTAATAAGTTCTCTTTTGAGACATTGGATGTAATAAGTGTGTGATTGCTACTCTGTTATAAATCCTTCGAGTACTGTGTGTGTCAGCATTACCGATCCAGGGATGATATGGAAGCACAGAGACTTGACCACCTGAGGTCGGGTCGCTACATATATACTGGTCGATGTAGATGCGCGCACATGTCGTAGTAGAGGCTCGCACGTAGCATGTACACGTACGTACAGCGGCCAGGGTGCAAGAAAGAAAATACGGCCACGTATGTGTACATAGGGGCGGGGTCTCGAACGCCTACTCGCGCATACGTACGGCGAGGGCTCGTGTACATGGCTGGTTCGGAACGGAGAAACAGTGTCGTCGTCGTGTTCATGGGGAGGCAACGTAATGCGTCGTGTTCATGGGGAGGCAACGGAATGCGTCGTGTTCATCGGGAGGCAACGGAACGCGTGGGAGTCAACCGGCTTGGACGGAACAGGCGATGGAAACGAGGCCTGGCGTACCGCACAACGGAGGAAACGGTCTTGTGTTCGACCGGCCACGTTCGAAACGGGGTCCTGTTGATCGAGAGGGGTGTGACGTACCGCAAAACGAAGGAAACGGACCTCCTATGTTCGGAACGGGGTCCTGTTGATCGGGAGGGGTGTGGCGTACCGCAAAACGGAGGAAACAGACCTCCTACGGTCGAAACGGGGGTCCTGGTTATCGGGAGGGGTGTGGCGTACCACAAAACGGACCTCCTACGGTCGAAACGGGGGTCATGTTGATCGGGAGGGGTGTGGCGTACCGCAAAACGGATGAAACGGACTTGCGTTGGAGCGCTACGGTCGAAACGGGGGTCCTGTTTTTCGGGAGGGGTGTGGCGTACCGCAAAACGGAGGAGACAGACCTCCTACGGTCGAAACGGGGGTCCTGTTTTTCGGGAGGGGTGTGGCGTACCGCAAAACGGAGGAAACGGTCTTGTGTTCGACCGGCCACGTTCGAAACGGGGTCCTGTTGATCGAGAGGGGTGTGACGTACCGCAAAACGAAGGAAACGGACCTCCTACGTTCGGAACGGGGTCCTGTTGATCGGGCGGGGTGTGGCGTACCGCAAAACGGAGGAAACGGTCTTGTGTTCGACCGGCCACGTTCGAAACGGGGTCCTGTTGATCGAGAGGGGTGTGACGTACCGCAAAACGAAGGAAACGGACCTCCTACGTTCGGAACGGGGTCCTGTTGATCGGGAGGGGGGTGGCGTACCGCAAAACGGGACTCCACGGGATACTATTCAGCTCCACCGTCGACCTCCTCCAGCCTGCACGGGCTCCTGTTCATCCAGCCTCCACCGCGCGCTACGCCACCGGCTACTGTTCAACCACGCCTCCACCGTCTACTGTTCATCCAGCCCTCCACCACACCACGGGGTCCTGTTCATCCAGAGGCAACACCACCGCTCACTGTTCATCCCAGAGGCAGCATCGATCGGCTTCAGTTAGCAGCAGTAGCGAAGGAATCGCTCGATCGGGTTCAGTTAACAGCCATCGATCGATCGCTCGGGTTCAGTAACGCGTAGCCTGCAGTTTAATCACTCGGGTTCAGTTAGATCCCAACGCCTCGCTCGGGTTCAGTTAGAGCCAACGCCTCGCACACACGCGCATACGTGTACGAGAGAAACACGCACCGCTCGGCCCCCGACATCCCACCGTAACCGGGAACTCCCCAATATTTTCCTCCCCCTCGCTTCTACCACGGTTTTTTCCGTCATGGATGGCCCAAAGAATGTCATGCAGCTGCGTCTCCGGCCCGCCCAGGACGAAAAGCCCATTTTCTGTCATGATTTTTTGTCATAGAAGTAGGAGCCCACCACATCTATGATGATACCGGGTTTTATCACAATTATCGTCATAGAAGTGTCATATGTATGACAGAAAAAAAATTCGTTCGGCCCAAAATGTCACGGATGTGTCTTTTTTTTGTAGTGAAGACTGACGCTGACGGTATAGTTACTTTCTATAAAGCTCGACTTGTCGCGAAAGGTTTTCGACAAGTTCAAGGGATTGACTACGATGAGACCTTCTCACCCGTAGCGATGCTTAAGTCTGTCCGAATCATGTTAGCAATTGCCGCATTTTATGATTATGAAATTTGGCAAATGGATGTCAAAACTGCATTCCTGAATAGATTTCTGGAAGAAGAGTTGTATATGATGCAACCGGAAGGTTTTATCGATCCAAATGGAGCTAACAAAGTGTGCAAGCTCCAGCGATCCATTTATGGACGGTGCAAGCCTCTCGGAGTTGGAATAAACGCTTTGATAGTGTGATCAAAGCATTTGGTTTTATACAGACTTTTGGAGAAGCCTGTATTTACAAGAAAGTGAGTGGGAGCTCTGTAGCATTTCTGATATTATATGTGGATGACATATTGCTGATTGGAAATGATATAGAATTTCTGGATAGCATAAAGGGATACTCGAATAAGAGTTTTTCAATGAAAGACCTCGGTGAAGCTGCTTACATATTGGGCATCAAGATCTATAGAGATAGATCAAGACGCTTAATTGGACTTTCACAAAGCACATACCTTGACAAAGTTTTGAAGAAGTTCAAAATGGATCAAGCAAAGAAAGGGTTCTTGCCTGTGTTAGAAGGTGTGAAGTTGAGTAAGACTCAATTCCCGACCACTGCAGAAGATAGAGAGAAGATGAAAGATGTTCCCTATGCTTCAGCCATAGGCTCTGTCATGTATGCAATGATGTGTACCAGACCTGATATGTGCCTTGCTATAAGTCTAGCAGGGAGGTACCAAAGTAATCCAGGAGTGGATCACTGGTAAGCGGTCAAGAACATCCTGAAATACCTGAAAATGACAAAGGATATGTTTCTCGTTTATGGAGGTGACAAAGAGCTCATCGTAAATGGTTACGTTGATGCAAGCTTTGACACTGATCCGGACGATTCTAAATCGCAAACCGGATACGTGCTTACATTGAACGATGGAGTTGTCAGTTGGTGCAGTTCTAAACAAAGCGTCGTGGCGGGATCTACGTGTGAAGCGGAGTACATAGCTGCTTCGGAAGCAGCAAATGAAGGAGTCTGGATGAAGGAGTTCATATCCGATCTAGGTGTCTGCAACGTCTTGAGCTTGCGTTGGTTTTCCCCGAAGAGGAGACGATGATGCAGCAAGTGTAGCGTAAGTATTTCCCTCAGTTTTTGAGAACCAAGGTATCAATCCAGTAGGAGGCTCCTCAAAAGTCCCACGCACCTACACAAACAAACTGAGAACTCGCAACCAATGCAATAAAGGGGTTGTCAATCCCTTCGCGGCCACTTGCGAAAGTGAGATCTAATAAAGATAGTAAGATAAGATAAATATATTTTTGGTATTTTATAATATAGATGCAAAAAGTAAAGATGCAAATAAAAGTAGATTGAAAGCAAATATGATAGGAGGTAGACCCGGGGGCCATAGGTTTCACTAGAGGCTTCTCTCGAGATAGCATAAGTATTACGGTGGGTGAACAAATTACTGTCGACCAATTGATAGAAAAGCGCATAGTTATGAGATTATCTAGGCATGATCATGTATATAGGCATCACGTCGATAACAAGTAGACCCACTCCTGCTTGCATCTACTACTATTACTCCACACATCGACCGACTCCTGCCTGCATCTAGAGTATTAAGTTCATAAGAACAGAGTAACGCATTAAGCAAGATGACATGATGTAGAGGGATAAACTCATGCAATATGATATAAACCCCATCTTGTTATCCTCGATGGCAACAATACAATACGTGCCTTGCAACCCTTTCTGTCACTGGGTAAGGACACCGCAAGATTGAACCCAAAGCTAAGAACTTCTCCCATTGCAAGAAAGACCAATCTAGTAGGCCAAACCAAACTGATAATTCGAAGAGACTTGCAAAGATATCTCAATCATACATAGAAGAATTCAGAGAAGATTCAAATATTATTCATAGATAAACTTGATCATAAACCCACAATTCATCGGGACAAACACACCGCAAAAAGAGTTTACATCGAATAGATCTCCACAAGAGAGGGGGAGAACATTGTATTGAGATCCAAAAAGAAAGAAGAAGCCATCTAGCTAATAACTATGGACCTGTAGGTCTATGGCAAACTACTCACAACTCATCGGAGGGGCAAGGATGTTGATGTAGAGGCCCTCCGTGGTTGATTCCCCCTCCGGCAGAGTGCGGATACAAAAGGTTACAGCGGTGGAAATTGTGTTTCGTGGTGCCCCTGGATGTTTTCGGGGTACGTAGGTATATATAGGAGAAAGAAGTACGTTGATGGCCGCCCGAGGGGCCCACGAGACAAGGGGGCGCGCTCTACGGGGGGCGGCCTCCTATCTCGTGGGGTCCTCGGAAGCTTCTTGACTTGCACTCCAAGCTCTCCGGATGACGTTCGTTCCAAAAATCACGCTCCCGAAGGTTTCATTCCGTTTGGACTCCGTTTGATATTCCTTTTCTTCAAAATACTGAAATAGGCAAATAAACAACAATATGGGCTGGGCCTCCGGTTAGTAGGTTAGTCTAAAAAATGATATAAATGTGTAAAATAAAGCCCATAAACATCCAAAAGGGGTAATATAATAGCATGGAACAATCAAAAATTATAGATACGTTGGAGACGTATCAAGCATCCCCAAGCTTAATTCCTGCTCGTCCTCGAGTAGGTAAATGATAAAAAAGAAATTTTTGATGTGGAATGCTACCTAGCATAATTCATAATGTAATTTTCTTTATTGTGGCATGAATGTTCAGATCCAAATGAATACAAAATAAAAGTTCATATTGACATAAGAAATAGTAATACTTCAAGCATACTAATCAAAGTAATCATGCCTTCTCAAATAACATGGCAGAAGAAAGTTCATCCCCACAAAATCATATAGTTAGCCTATGCTTCATTTTCGTCACACAAAGATGTTCCCAACTTCTATACCCCCGATGACAAGCCAAGCAATTGTTTCATACTTAAATAATCTCAAACTTTTTCAACCTTCACGCAATACATGAGCGTGAGCCATGGATATAGCACTATGGGTGGAATAGAATATGATGATGGGGATTGTGTGGAGAAGACAAAAAGGATAAAGTCTCACATTGACGAGGATAATCAACGGGCTATGGAGATGCCCATCAATTGATGTCAACATGAGGAGTAGGGATTGCCATGCAACGGATGCACTAGAGCTATAAATGAATGCTCTATAAAAGAAAACTAGTGGGTGTGCATCCAACTTGCTTGCTCACGAAGATCTAGGGTATTTGAGGAAGCCCATCGTAGGAATATACAAGCCAAGTTCTATAATGAAAAATTCCCACTACTATGAAAAACACAACTTATGAGACTCACTATATGAAAAACATGGTGCTACTTTGAAGCAAAATATATGAGACTCACTAAATGAAGGACAAGGTGCTACTTTGAAGCACAAGTGTGGAAAAAGAGATAGTAGCATTGCCCCTTTTTATTTATTTTCTTTTTTTGGGGCCTTTTTTTGGCCTTTCTTCTTTTTTTCTTCTTTTTTTTCTTTAGGCAATGCTCTAATAATGATGATCATCACACTTCTATTGATTACAACATAAGAATTACAACTCGAAACTAGAACAAGATATGCTATATGAATGCCTCCGGCGGTGTACCGGGATGGTGCAATGAATCAAGAGTGACATGTATGAAAAATAATGCATGGTGGCTTTGCCACAAATACGATGCCAACTACATGATCATGCAATGGCAATATGACAAAAGTAAAGTATGTCATGATGATGATGAACGGAACGGTGGAAAGTTGCACGGCAATATATCTCGGAATGGCTATGGAAATGCCATAATAGGTAGGTATGGTGGCTGTTTTGAGGAAGATATAAGGAGTTATATGTGTGATAGAGTGTATCGTATCACGGGGTTTGGATGCACCGACGAATTTTTCACCAACTCTCAAGGTGAGAAAGGGCAATGCACGGCACCGAAGAGACTAGCAATGGCGGAAAGATAAAAGTGCGTATGATCCATGGACTCAACATTAGTCAAAAGAACTCATATACTTATTGCAAAAATTTAGAAGTCATCAAAAATCAAGTACTATGCGCATGCTCCTAGGGTGATAGATTGGTAGGAAAATACCATTGCTCGTCCCCGACCGCCACTCATAAGGATGCACAAGCCAGGTACACTTCATGTTTCACATTTGTTACACAACTTTAACCATACGTGCATGCTACGGGACTTCCTAACTTCAACACAAGCATTTTTTGAAATTCATAATCACTCAACTAGCATGACTTTAATATCACTACCTCCATATCTCAAAACAATTATCAAGCATCAAATTGATCATGGCATCCAATTCACTTCCTATGATAGTTTTTATTATACCCAACTTGGATGCTCATCATTCTAGGACCAAATTTATAACCATAGCAAATACCATGATGTTCTAAAAGACTCTCAAAAAGATATAAGTGAAGCATGAGAGACTAATAATTTCTTCAAAATTAAGACACCACCTTGCTCTAAAAAATATAAGTGAAGCACTAGAGCAAAAACTATCAAGCTCAAAAGATATAAGTGAAGCACATAGAGTATTCTAGCAAATTCTAATCAAATAGGCTTCTCCCAAAAAGGTGTGTACAGCAAGGATGATTGTGGTAAACTAAAAAGCAAAGACTAATATAATACACGATGCTCCAAGCAAAACACATATCATGTGGCGAATAAAAATATAGCTCCAAGTAAAGTTACCAATGAACGAAGACGAAAGAGGGGATGCCTTCCCGGGGTATCCCCAAGCTTAGGATTTTGGCTATTCTTGAATATCTTGGGGTGCCTAGGGCATGCCCAAGCTTAGGCTCTTTCCACCCTTTATTCCATAGTCCATAAAAGCTTTACCCAAAATTTGAAAACTTCACAACACAAAACTCAACAGAAATCTCGTAAGCTCCGTTAGTGAAAGAAAACAAAACCACCACATAAGATACTGAAATGAACTCATTATTTATTTATTTTGGTGTTAAACCTACTGTATTCCAACTTCTCTATGGATTATAAACTATTTTATTGGCAATAGATTCATCAAAATAAGCAAACAACACACGAAAAACAGAATCTGTCAAAAACAGAACCTGTAGTAATTAGTAACTAACAGCAAACTTCTGGAACTCAAAAACTTCAGCCAAAATAGGAAGACCTAGGTAATTTTTTTTTGATAAGCAGCAATTGGAATCACTATTTTATCACGTTCTGGTGATTTTTAACAATTGTTTTTGTGAACCGAAAGTTTCTGGAAATTACAGCAAGATCAAATAACTATCATCCAAGAAGATCCTATAGGTTTAACTTGGCACAAACACTAATTAAAAGATTAAAACACATCTAAACAGAAGGTAGATGGATTAGTTATTCCTAAACAGGAGCAAAAACAAAAAACATAAAGAAAAATTGGGTTACCTCCCAACTAGCGCTATCGTTTAACGCCCCTAGCTAGGCATAAAAGCGAAGATAGATTCAACGGGTGCCATCTTTGGCACTAAATTCATATGTAGCCAGCATGATAGATTCATAAGGTAATTTGACTTTATTTCTTGGAAAGTGCTCCATGCCTTTCTTTAATGGAAATTGGAATCTAATACTCCCTTCCTTCATATCAATAATCACACCAATCGTTCTAAGGAAAGGTCTACCAAGAATAATAGGGCAAGAAAGATTGCAATCTATATCAAGAACGATAAAATCTACGGGCACCAAATTTCTATTTGCAACAATAAGAACATCATTGATCCTTCCCATAGGCTTTTTAATGGTGGAATCCGCAAGGTGCAAATTTAAAGAGCAATCATCAAGATCATGGAAACCTAGAATATCGCATAAAGTTTTCGGATTCGTGGAAACACTAGCACCCAAATCACACAAAGCAAAACACTCATAATCTTTAATTCTAATATTTATAGTAGGTTCCTACTCATCATTAAGTTTTCTGGGTATAGAAACTTCCAAATTAAGTTTTTCATCATAAGATTGCATCAAGGCATCAACGATATGTTTGGTAAAAGCTTTATTTTGACTATAAGCATGAGGAGAATTCACAACGGATTGCAACAAGGAAATACAACATTTTAAAGATAAATTATCATAATCAAATTCCTTGAAATCCGAGATAGTAGGTTCAATATTATTAGAAGTTGAGGATTCTCCAATCTCACTTTTACCAAATTTAGCATTAAGATCTAAAGACTCTAAATTCTTGGGACGCCTTCTAGGCAAAGTTGATTCATCATCAGACCCATAATCATCAAAATTCATATTGCAAAACATAGATCTAATAGGAGAAGCATCAATAACTTTAAGATCCTCATCATTATTTTCACGGAAACTAGAAGAACACGCTTTCATAAAGCTATCTCTTTTAGCACGCAATCTAGCAGTTCTTTCCTTACACTCATCAATGGAAATTATCATTAGGGACTCATTGATATCATGTTTAGGAGAAGAAGATTTAAGTTTAAGAGAATCAACATCAAGCGAGAGTCTATCAACGTTCCTAGCCAAATCATCAACTTTGAGCAATTTTTCTTCAAGCAAAGCATCAAAATTCTTTTGCGAAATCATAAATTCTTTCACACTATTCTCAAAATCAGAGGGCATCTTATTAAAATTACCATAAGAATTATTGTAGGAATTTCCATAATTATTAGAGGAATTACTAGGGAACGGTCTAGCATTAAAGTTTCCTCTATAAGCATTGTTTCCAAAACTGTTCCTACCAACAAAATTCACATCCATAGATTCATTACTATTCTCAATCAAAGAAGACACATGCATATCATAGGGATCAACAGGAGTATTTTTAGTAGCAAACGTCTTCATAAGTTCATCCATCTTTCCACTCAAGACATTGATTTCTTCTATAGCATGCATTTTTTACTAGAAGATCTTTCGGTGTGCCATTGAGAATAATTAGCCATAATATTATCAAGAAGTTTTGTAGCATCTCCTAATGTGATTTCCATAAAGGTGCCTCCCGCGGCTGAATCTAAGAGATTTCTAGAAGCAAAGTTTAAACCGGCATAAAAATTTTGTATGATCATCCATAAATTCAAACCATGAGTAGGGCAATTGCGAAGCATCAATTTCATTCTTTCCCAAGATTGGGCAAAATTTTCATGATCAAGTTGTTTAAAATTCATAATATCGTGCCTAAAAGTGATAATCTTAGCGGGAGGAAAATACTTAGAGATAAAAACATCTTTGCACTTGTTCCAAGAATCAATACTATTTTAGGAAAATATGAAGACCAAACTTTAGCATGATCTCTAAGTGAAAACGAAAATAACTTCAATTTGAGAATATCGTTATCCGTATCTTTCTTCTTTTACATATCACACAAATCAAAAAAGTTGTTTAGATGAGTAGCGGCATCTTCGCTAGGAAGGCCGGCGAATTGATCTTTCATAACAAGATTCAGCAAGCCGGTATTGATTTCACAAGACTCATCATTATTAAGAGGAGCAATCAGAGTACTAAGGAAATCATTATTATTGGTATTCGAGAAATCACACAATTTGGTATTATCTTGCGCCATGGCAACAAGTAATCCAACACACAAGGAAGCAATAAAACGGCAAGCGAAAATGAGAGGAGGAGATTGGGAAAGAGAGGGCGAATAAAACGGCAAGGATGAAATGGGGGAGATGAAAACGAGAGGCAAATGGCAAACAATGTAAATGCGAGGGAGATGGGTTTGTGATGGGTACTTGGTATGTCTTCTCAGTCTTGGTTGCTCTCCTCGAGGAGGTCGATCCATAACGCTGATGTCTTCATACTTCAGCTTGAGGTCATCATGATGAAGTTGGCATCCTTTCTTCGGGAACTCCATCGTACTTACGAAAAGGATAAGGGGTAGCTTCGGAAGAACGGAACTCTAGAAGGTCGCTATCCGATTTATAACTCAGGGAATGTGGTAGAAATTAACTCTCGAGTTGAAACTTAAGAAAATATCGAGAACAAAGTAAAAAGGTACCATGAGAAGTTTCAAACGGATAGGCGATCGTTCGATGCCTAACCAGAAGGTGAAAAGGGTTCCAGAGCAACAAGTTTGAGTATTGCATCTGTTACCAGAATAGAGCACTAGGATGGTGGCTCGTGAATGACATATGAGGCCACGCACGAGGGTTAACTTTGGAAACTGGGGGTGTACAAGAGGGTCAGGTTTCGATCATGTGGAGTTGTGGGTTATGGGCCCACCACGTGGATTGATGGTAGAAAGGGCGATGACATCTTGCACGGTCATGTAAGCAAGTCAAGTCAGCGGATAGCCTGTCAGTTATGTCAGCGACAATGTCGGTACCAAGGGCGAGGGACGAAGAGAACCACTTTCCTACTCGTTGAAACGAGGCGGACCAATAGGCAAAGTTCTCGTCCATCGGTGGTTACCGGAATGTCATCAACAATAGTAACAGGGTCTTACTGACAGACTTGTACACCGAGGTGTTTGCACAAGCAGGGAATTATTACTGCTTATATCACATAGATCATAGAAAGGGTTTAAACAAACCAATGGAAAGGGAAAAGTGTCTATCAGATTAATCAGAACCATGGATAGAAGAAAAAAATGTATTTAAACACATAATTCAGGGGTATATCGTTCTCAAGGACAAGCAGAGCACGATATCTGTGACAAGATATAATGTAGAAAACCCTTTAGGTAAGGGGAGAGAAACTTCATGACATTAACCATACAACGGTGTTTGGATAATTGAGCAAGAAACATTTAACATTGGGCTTCAAATGTACTTGTTGAAAATCGGAGTACCACAGACATGCTTCGAGATAGCATTGACATGGTCTTCATGCAAAGGTCAAACTTTGGATACTCAAAGGATTTATCAGGAACAACTTATAGAATAAGTTTTACAGTTTCCTCATGGAAGAATGGATAACCTTGCTAAAAGGGAAACGGTAACAATAGGTCCTCCGGCCAGGTGTGCTAGGCATGACATCACCTTACCGGGTGATATAAAGACCAATGTTATGACTCTTGGAAAAGGTTCCAACGATCATATCTGACCGAGGTTCAGATCCGATTGGTGTTAGGATACCTCCAACTTAGGATGCCAGAGTGTAATACTCGACGGTAGAATAGAGTAGATGGTGGACACGTGAAATGATCTGTAGAAGACAAATACTTCATCTTGTCCGAGAAATGGAATCAAAGGAGAACAATCATGGTTGGAACCACGTCCACAGATACAAGGTGAACTTATAACAAGGGGATAGTTATTTTAAGAGAAGCTTCCATGATAAGGTATACATCGTGTCCATGGGCATGAACACAGGGTTCAAGGTCGACTCCCACTTTGTTCAATGCATAACCTTTCATTCACCTCTCGTATTTCGAAAATGACATTAGTTGTTGAAAGTTTTTACCTGGTGCAATACCAGATAAGTATGACCCGTGGAATCTTTCGGGTTCACACGGATTAGGGAAGGCGTAGGTTCAACCCATGAGGGCATCTTAGGAACATATACCATAAATTTTAAGAATATATAACACAAGCTCGATAGTAGAGCATGCTCGAGAAAGCAGAGGATACAATTTACCAATGGCATTATGTATCCAAGGAAAGGCTCACAAGCTTATTGAATATGAAGGACGTTGTCGGATAAAACCCGACAAAGGGTCGGGTGGTCCACAAGGGATCTGATGTGAGCATCGGTACTCAACCAGAGGAAGAAAGAATGCAAGGAGATCAGATTATAGAAACAACTGACTAAATCAAAGCTCAAATGCAAAGGAATTATGAATTCCAAGACAAGGGATCGGAAGCAATGCTCTGATTAGGGATGGATAAGTAGAATAGCCTTAGGGGTACAATCGATGACGATTTGATTGGTCGAGATCCAGCTCATGTTTAAAATGTCATTTGAGCCGAAAGGATGAATTATAGGATTTGGTTGAGGATTGCAAGCATTCACATCATATTGTATCAACGGACTCAAAATGATAATGACAAAGGATGACAGTAAGATTACTAGACTTATGGTATTAACCGTAATGCAAGCAAGCAGAAATTCAATAACAATAGGTTGTTGAGGATTTTCAGAAGAACGAATGGTATTACGAAGACTTTTGTGAAATACATGAATCAACTGAGGA
This sequence comes from Aegilops sharonensis, assembly GCA_904067115.1. Classification (NCBI taxonomy): domain Eukaryota; kingdom Viridiplantae; phylum Streptophyta; class Magnoliopsida; order Poales; family Poaceae; genus Aegilops; species Aegilops sharonensis. Next base: position 52,556,034 of record LR880968.1, on the reverse strand, counting down.
TGAGCATATACTCGATAGGTGCACAAAATTATCCGTAGGGGTATTCAGGTGACAAGGAACTTCAAGGCAGTAAGCTCAAAGGATTCTCCGAACAACGGAGAGAATTTTGGGGTATCTTGTAATATCAAGATCAACTGGGAATGATTGTATGAATGGCAAGTGTACTTGGTTATCCGTTGGGGTTTATCGATGGAATGGAATTGCAAAACCGATGGCACAAAGTATCATGGGAACATCGAAGAGTAACTTCGGAATCTTCTAGTGCATCAAGTGATCATCTGTATCGAGTGGCTATCCGGGAGGAAGTAGTTACGAGAACCTAGAGTTAGAGTTAGTATAACCATTTCACCCGAGTAGAAGAGAGATAAGAGTTCTAGAGTATAGACGAGGAATAAAAGATCCTAATACCACCCAATGGCGACGTGGGCCCGTAAGGCACATAACCATGTTAGTAAAAGTTTTTGTAATGTCTAGACTCGACTTCGGCCAAGGAGTTGGAAGGGGGATTCCTACAGGCAGTCGGCTCTGATACCAACTTGTGACGCCCCCCATTCAATCGTACACTAATCATGCACGCAAACGTGTACGATCAAGATCAAGGACTCATGGGAAGATATCACAACACAACTCTAAAAACATAAATAAGTCATACAAGCATCATAATATACTACTAGGAAAAGGGCTATAGATAGGACTGATTCTAATGGCGCACCAGGTAAGTAGTGCGCCACTACTATATACTAATGGCGCACCGGTTGCTCGTGCGCCATTAGTGTGGAAGACACTAATGGCGCACCGTGCTCACGGTGCGCCACTACTATTAATTTTTTCCCATTTTTCCATACAAACTAATGGCGCATGGATGGCAAAGTGCGCCATTACTAGTTAGAACTAGTAATGGCGCACGACCAAGACAGTGCGCCATTAGTATATAATTTTTTTTACTTTTTTGCAAACCTACTAATGGCGCACTATGCCAAAGTGCGCCATTAGTAGTTTAAACTACTAATGGCGCACTGTGCCACGGTGCGCCATTATCATAAAAATTATTATTTTTACTTTTTTGCAAAACTACTAATGGCGCATGTCTCTGTGGTGCGCCATTAGTATGTTGGGTTACTAATGGCGCATGGCTTAGTGGTGCACCATTAGTAACCTGGGACCAGCTAGATATTTTTGGACAACCACACCTACACACTCACTTTCCCCACTTCATTCCCCCCACCTCCTTCTCTAAGCTTGTCGGCTGCCTCCTCCTCCTCACCTCATTTGCACCATAGATTCATCAAAATTAAGTGGTGAAATTACCTTTTTTTTATATAGTAAGTAAGGGGAAAGCTATCTTCACGTTGTAGATCTACTTTTTTTCTCCCTATCTCGCTCCAACAACGTGCACATGCACTTTTTGTGGCCTAGCTAGATCTATGTATGTTTGTGGTGTTGCATATATGTTTATGTTTGCAGGTACCGGTATTTGAAATGCGATAGTTGCCAATATTTTGCTGGAATGTTGATTCATTTCCGTTTCGGCGAGAATTTTGGCACTATGCATTCTTTTTGGTTCTATTTTTAGGGAAGGTCATGCCAAATTTTTTCTTGGTTCTAAAATATCGTTTTGCTCTACCCCGTAGGCGACCATGGTCCGCACGATGACCGAAGGCATCGTGAATAGGTTTTTGAGCTCCGCGAAGGCCGAGATGCTTCAAAAGAACGAGACGGAGATAAGATGTCCGTGTCGAAGATGCAAGCTGAAGAGCCTTATTGCGGACCCGGATTCCGGGCAGGTGCGGGACCACCTGCTCTTGTGTGGTTTCATGGATGGCTATCGGTGGCAAGGTGATGAAGATGACTATGAAGTCGTCCATGGGGGTCGGGCAAGAAATGAGGAAGGGCAACAAGACAACCACCGCGGCGAGGGCGGGCGAGAAGACAAAGAATCTCCAGGACATGATCACGACGGTGATGATGTACACAATCATCATGTAGAAGATGTCGTACATGATGGTGAGGAAGATCAAGACGAAGGGCATGATCATGAAGATGAAGATGCCGGAGCAGACGACGATGGAGGTTGGGTGCAGGACCCTCATATTCAAGAGCTGCTTCGCAAGAAGACGGATAACGCAAGAGCTGCCGCCCGAGAGAAAGCCAAGCTGGATCAACTGGAGATAGACGCGGTTACTCCATTGTATGAAGGATGCAGGCCCGAGGATACCCGCCTGAAAGTAACGCTCATGGCTCTAGAGATGAAGGTAAAACACAAAATGACCGACGCATGCTTCGACGAGAACATGTCATTCTGGCACGAACGTCTTCCCAAGGGGAACAAGTGCCCGACCAGTTTCGAGGAGGCGAAGAAAATCGTGTGTCCTTTGGATTTACCGCACGTGAAATACCATGTGTGCATGAACAATTGCATCATTTATCGGGATGAGCACGCGGAGTCTACCATATGTCCGATGTGCGGCGTCACTCGATACGAGAAGAGGAAGAAAGCTCCTCGAAAATCGATGTGGTACTTTTCGATCACTCCTCGTCTGCAGCGGTATTTCGCGGACCCTAAGGTAGCAAAGCTCCTGCGTTGGCACGCGGATAGGGAGGAGAAGAAGCGGGAAGATGACGGAAATGATCCGAAGATAAATAAAAAAGACAAGATGCTGAGTCACCCTAAGGATGCGAGCCAGTGGCAAGCATTGAACTTCGAATACCCAGAATTTGGGAAGGATCCAAGGAACATCGTGCTGGGCGCGAGCACCGATGGAGTCAATCCGTTTGGCAGCCAGAGAAGCACACATAGCACCTGGCCTGTGTTTGTGTGGATGTACAACCTTCCCCCCTGGTTGTGCACGAAGAGGAAGTACATTCACATGAGTATGCTAATTGAAGGGCCGAAACAACCAAGGAACGACATCAATCTGTATCTGGGGCTGCTGAAGGAGGAGCTCGACACGCTGTGGAAAACGCCAGCCAATACGTGGGACGCCGCAGAGAAAGAATATTTCCCTATGAGAGCCGCACTGCTCACGATGGTGCACGACTATCTCGGTTACGGATATCTCGCGGGGCAGGTAGTCCACGGATTTTCTGGATGCGTAAGGTGCATGGATGACACAACGTATCGCCAGCTAGATAGAGATCCCGGGTCTTCGAAAACCGTGTTCATGGGACATCGAAGGTGGCTTCACGACGATGACCCGTGGAGGAAACGCAAGGATCTGTTCGATGGTGAAACCGAACCCCGAAAGCGCCCGTGTACGAGGAGCGGCGAGGAAATAGACGAGCTGTTGAAAAATTGGAAAGACTGCCCACTGCCGGGAAAAAAGGCGCCAGAGCCGGGAAAAAAGCGAACGGCGCCAGAGCCGCTGCTGAAGGTATGGAAAACGAGGTCTGTTTTCTGGGACTTGCCGTACTGGAAGATCCACCGTGTGCCTCACAGCCTTGATGTCATGCATATCACGAAGAACGTGTGCGAGAGTCTGCTTGGTACCCTGCTCAACATGCCAGAGAGGACCAAAGATGGGCCGAAAGCAAGGGAAGACTTGAAATCAATGGGCATCAGGCAGGAGCTTCACGCTAATGATGATGATGATGATGATGAGGCGAAGCAGGACACAGAAAGTCGTCGCAAAGGCAAAAAGGCCAAGAAGACCGGAAATGACTACCCTCCCGCGTGCTTCACTCTAAGTCAGGAGGAGATCGAGCAGTTTTTCACCTGCCTCCTAGGAGTAAAACTTCCTTACGGTTACGCGGGGAAGATAAGCAGATACCTAGACCCAGCGAAGCAGAAGTTCAGCGGGATGAAGTCTCACGACTGTCACGTGCTGATGACGCAGATACTTCCAGTTGCAATCCATGGGATCATGGACGCGCACGTCCGTGAAATGCTATTTGGCCTATGCAACTTTTTCGATGTCATCTCTCGAAAGTCGATTAGCGTGAGGCAACTCAGAAGGCTACAGGAAGAGATCGTGGTGATACTATGCGAGCTTGAGATGTACTTCCCGCCCGCATTCTTCGATGTTATGGTGCATCTGCTGGTCCATATCGTGGAGGATATCATCCAACTCGGGCCGACGTTCCTGCAGAGCATGATGCCGTTCAAAAGGATGAATGGTGTCATCAAAGGATACGTTCGGAACATGTCACGTCCAGAGGGAAGTATAGCCAGGGGCTTTCTGACCGAAGAGTGCATCTCCTACTGCACGAATTATCTAGGCATCGAGAACCCCGTTGGTCTGCCCGTCAACAGGCACCTCAGCAGGCTCGCTGGATGGGGTCACCGTGAGGGTCGCCCGCGAAATGCATGTTGACTACGAGGGTCGACTCGCCGACTTTGAAAGAGCAAACCTAGTCGCGCTACAACACATAGACGTGGTCGATCCTTGGGTGGTAGAGCACAAAAGCTTTATTAAGAAGACGTACAATGACCAAGGCCAACAGAGGACGGACGGAGATATACTCAAAGAGCACAACTCATGATTCACGCGTTGGTTCAAGCAGAAGCTTCTGTCGTACCCTTTACATGAAGATTCTTCCGTGGAAGAACAACTCATATTCGCCTTGTCACAGGGCGCCGAGCACAACCTGATGACCTATGAGGCGTACGATATCAACGGCTACACATTCTACACCGAGGACAAGGACATGAAGAGCGATGGTTATCAAAACTCCGGGGTAACAATGGAATCCAACACCGGTAAGGACAAGGACAGATACTACGGAAGGATCGAGGAGATCTGGGAGCTGAGCTACGCTGGAGAGAAGGTGCCGATGTTCCGTGTCAGATGGGCCAAGAGCGTCCTAAAAGAAGACCGATATTTCACCACCATGGTTATACCCGAAGCCAAATCCAAGACCGCGGGCGCAAACGTCACCGCGAAAAATGAGCCATGGGTACTGGCTTCCCAAGTGGACCAATGCTTCTTCATTACCGACCCGCCAAAGCCCAGTCGTGTTATCGTGAGGAGAGGCAAAAGGAAGATCATCGAAATGGATGGAGTAGCCAATGAGCAAGACTTCGACAAGTACGGCGACCCGAAGATCGAACATGACGATGACGATGAAGTAGCAGCACACACCACAAGAAGAAGCAGGACCACCCTACCTAAAGGACGTCCGTTCCACGGAAGAACTCCATTTGCGAAAAAGAAGGGCAAGAAGATTGTGAACAGATAGCTAGCTAAGATCGACTGTATTTAAATCGTAGTCTTCATTTCTCGATTGTATTTCATGGGCACTTTTTGATATCATGAATATTTTTAAATTTCATGGGCACTTTTTGAATTCATGAGGACACTTGATCTCGATCCCCCTCCATCTCGATCTCGATCCCCCTCCATCTCGATCTCGATTCCCCCTCCATCTCGATCTCGATCCCCGCACCCTCCCCCGCTCCACCGCCGCCGCCGATGATATTTTCAAGTAAGAAATTTGAACATATATTTTTAAAAATTATTACTGTTTTTTATAAAAAAAATATTACTGTTAGGATTTAAACAAGTTTGAACATATTTAAACACAAATAAATATAAAAAACAACATTTAAAATGCATAAAAAAAATATTGGGGAGCCTGGGAATCGAACCCAAGACCTCCTGGTGTGTGTGCTGCGTGCTGACCAGTCGGGCTAGTGGATGGGTTCTGTTGTAGATAGGGTTAGGTTGTAGATATGGTTAGTGGGCTAGATTAAAACAAAATTCTAATGGCGCACCGAGGGGTGGTGCGCCATTAGAATAGTCATACTTATGGCGCACGACTGGACGGTGCGCCATTAGAACCCTCCCCCTAGCTATCCTCCCTCCCTCTCGCCAGATCCCCTTCGACCCTCTCTCCCTCGCCACCAGATCCACCCGCACGCTGCCCCGACCCACGCCGCCGTCGCCCCCATGCCTCTGTCTCCGTCGCCGCCCCCAGTCAGCCCCTGCCCTGCCCCCCATCGCCGTCCGCTCCCAATCCACCCCCTCCCTCGCCTTGACCGCACCCACCCACCCCCTCCCTCGCCTTCCCAGCCCTCGAGCTCCACCGTGCGAGGCGACAGGCAAGGCGGCGGGTAGAATCTGCTTCAACACCGGGCCGGCGAGCCGCGGAACCAGGGCGCGACGGCGCTCGACCCCTCCACCCACCTTCCATCTCTTCTTCCTCGGGTCGCCGCTGTCTTCCTCAACTTCGGCCACCTCTGTTGCTACTAAGCTGTCGTAGGGCCTCCTTGCGCCTCCCCGGTGAGCTCCGCCTCCTCTCCACTCTTCCTTCTCGCGTGCCAATAAATGCATAGCAATTATTTGCTTCACTTAGTTATTTGATGCTCTGTTTCCTGTGTGGCTGAGATGTTCACATGAAACTACACATAGACCACTCTATACTTTACTGCTAGACAACCTTTCTTTATAGAGCCATTTCGCCTATGGTCATTCAGTATGAAATTACAACCTGCAGGTATTGGTTGGAATGTGTAACTACAATTTACAGGGGAAATGTTTGCAGTTAAGTTATGTGGTTGGAAAGATCATGTGTCATTTTTTTTCTCGAGTAACACCTCAAGGGGGGCAGGGGTTCTTGCATTTCATATAGAAGAGAGTCTCCCGGTTAATGCGTCATTATTTTTGAAGAATCAGGAAAGTGTTAGAGCAGTTAACTAAGGTGATTATGGACCGCATGAGAAACTTGGAAGCTAAAAACATTGCGATCCTCACCATAAGGATGATTATATCTTCCATGCCTGAATAGCTCTGCCTAAATAATAAATAGATAAAGGTAAAACTAAACCATGCTCAGCGATGAGATGATGTCAACT
>LR880968.1:52522501-52534729 GCA_904067115.1 Aegilops sharonensis | reverse complement strand
CTAAGACAACAATTTATCCCTCAACTACGAGGGGAGGTAAGGAACTGCCATCTAGCTCTGCACTTGATTCACCTTCTGTTATAAGTAAGCTAGCGACACCTAAACCTGCTTCTGCTATTCGTTCCAATATGTCGCATGTTATTGATGATGCCACTTCTGCTATGCATGATACTTATGATGAAACTACTTCTATGCTTGATACTATTGTGCCTCTTGGTGAATTTCTAGATGAACAAATTTCTAGGTCTAGAGAAAGAGAAATTATTGAAACTGAACACGATGATATTAGTAATGATGATATTATGCCTGCTATTCCTGAGGGTTATCTTTTTAATGTTGAATCTACTGAAGCTATTCTTGCTTGCCTGGATAGTCTTGAACGTAAGAGGTTGCTAGTTAAATGGAGTAAAGAATCTTTAAGAGGAAGGATGAGACCCGACCCTGCTTTTGCTACTTCACCTATCTGTGTTCCTGATCAGGATTACTATGATTTTTCTGTTGATCCAGATATAATTACTTTGGTTGAATCTGATCCTTTTTATGGCTACGAATCTGAAACTATTGTGGCACATCTTCGTAAGTTAGATGATATAGCTGCCCCGTTTACTAATAATGAGAGATCGCGCTACCTTTATTTACTCAAAATATTTCCGTTCTCATTAAAGGGTGATCCTAAGATATGGTTTAATTCTCTTGATCCTGTTTGTGTGCAAAGTCCCCAGGATATGATTTATCACTTCTCTGCTAAATATTTCCCTGCTCATAAGAAACAAGCTGCTTTGAGGGATATATATAATTTTGTGCAAATTGAAGAAGAGAGTCTCCCACAAGCTTGGGCGAGGCTTCTCAAGTTACTTAATGCTTTGCCTGATCATCCTCTTAAGAAACCTGAAATACTTGATATCTTTTATAATGGACTAACCGATGCTTCCAGAGATTACCTGGATAGTTGTGCTGGTTCTCTTTTCAGGGAAAGAATACCGGATGAAGCTGAAATTTTATTGAATAATATGTTGACAAATGAAAATAATTGGGCACCTCCTGAGCCAACTCCCGAGCCAGCTCCCGAGCCAATTACTGAGCCTATTCCTAAACCAACTCCGAAGAAGAGAGGTGTTCTATTTCTCACTCCCGAAGATATGCAAGAGGCAAAGAAATCTATGAAAGAAAAAGGTATTAAAGCTGAAGATGTTAAGAATTTACCTCCTATTGAAGAAATACATGGTCTTAATTTACCGCCTGTTGAAGAAGTATATGGCCTCAATTACTTATTTACTGAAGAACCTCCCGATATCCCGACACAGGTAGTAAAGGTAAATTCTCTCTATAGATATGAAAATGCTGAAGTCCCTCCAACTAAAATTGCTAGTCAGTGCTTGGATGAGTTTGATGACTTTATGTTTAAGCAAGATGACTTTAATGCTTATTTTGGTAGACAATTAAAATAGAATAACTTTATGATTAAACGCTTGAGTGATTATATGGCTAATATTAGAGATGAACTTAAACTTGTTAGCAAACATGCTTCTATGGTTATCACTCAAGTAGAACAAGTACTTAAAGCTCAGAAATAAGTGCTTGATGAAATGAATAGTAAGAAAAATGATTATGCTGTTAGAGTGGCTACTAGAACTGGTAGAACGACTCAGGAACCTTTGTATCCTGAAGGCCACCCTATGAGAATCGAGCAAGATTCCCAGAGAAATAATATTGATGTACCTAGTTCTTCTAAGAGGAAGAAAAAGAAAAATGATAGAACTGTGCAAACTTCTAGTGAACCTATTGCTGAACCACCTGATAATCCAAATGATATCTCTATGTCTGATGCTGAAACACAATCTGGTAATGAACATGAACCTAGGGGAAATGTTAATGATGATGTTCATGATGATGCTCAACCTAGTAATGATAATGATGTAGAAGTTGAACCTGCTGTTGATCTTGATAACCCACAATCAAAGAATCAATGTTACGATAAAAGAGACTTTGTTGCTAGGAAACATGGTAAAGAAAGAGAACCATGGGTTCAGAAACCCATGCCTTTTCCTCCCAAACCATCCAAGAAAAAAGATGATGAGGATTTTGAGCGCTTTGCTAAAATGATTAGACCTATCTTTTGCGTATGCGATTAACTGATGTGCTCAAAACAAATCCTTATGCTAAGTATATGAAGGATATCATTACTAATAAAAGAAAGATACCTGAAGCTGAAATTTCCACCATGCTTGCTAATTATACTTTTAAGGGTGGAATACCAAAGAAACTTGGAGATCCAGGAGTACCTACTATACCATGCTCCATTAAAAGAAATTATGTTAAAACTGCTTTATGTGATCTTGGAGCCGGTGTTAGTGTTATGCCACTCTCTTTATATCGTAGACTTGACTTGAATAAGTTGACACCTACTGAAATATCTTTGCAAATGGCTGATAATCAACTGCTATACCTGTCGGTATTTGTGAGGATGTGCCTGTTGTGGTTGCAAACGTTACTATTTTAACGGACTTTGTTATTCTTGATATTCCCGAGGATGATAGTATGTCTATTATTCTTGGAAGACCTTTCCTTAATACCGCAGGGGCTGTTATTGATTGCAACAAAGGTAATGTCACTTTTCATGTTAATGGTAATGAGCATACGGTACACTTTCCGAGGAAACAACCTCAAGTTTATAGTATCAACTCTATTGGAAAAATTCCATTGATTATATTTGGAGGTTTTGAATTTCCTCTTCCTACTGTCAAGAAGAAATATGATATACTTATTATGGGGGATGTCCATATCCCTGTTGAGGTAACATAGTGTTATTCGAAATTTCTCCGGTTCCATGTTAATCGGAATGAGTTTGTTAACAAGACTTGATCAACCTTGTTAGTGGATTCCTTTTGATGAGCATGAGATGGATGAAACTAGAAGCACAACCTTCTGTACCCTCTTTATATTTTCTGTTATTTAGTAGAAATAAAGTAAAATAGTATTTTTCTGTCTGTCTCCTGACTTATCCGTGCAATATAAAAATATCCCGAAAATAGAAGTCCTCAGAATGCCATGCCAATTTAATATGATTTTTTCGGGAATATTTGAGGATTTTTAGTGCAAAAATTACCGCGGGAGGAGCTGCCACCTGACCACGAGGGTGGAGGGCGCGCCCTACCCCCCTGGGCGCGCCCCCTGCCTCGTGGGCCCACGGTGGCCCTCCTCCACTTATCCCTGCACCCATCTTCTTCCTCTGCCTCACACAAACCCGAAAAACCAAGTCAAGCTCGTGTTCCAGCCGCTTTTGCTGTGATTTTCGATCTCCTTGCTCAAAGCACCTCTCGCAAAACTGCTTGGGGAGATTGTTCCTTGGTATGTGACTCCTCCACTGGTCCAATTAGTTTATGTTCTAGTGCTTTATTCATTGCAAATTTGTGCTGCATAGGTGACCATGTTCTTGAGCTTGCATGTCAAATTTATATGGTTCCAAGTAGTTCTAATGCTTGATATATGCTCTAGGCACTTGTATGAGTAGTTGCTATTAGTTTTATTGAAGTTGGTTCACTTTTATTTGAAGTTACTAAAAATTTCAGATTGTTTCAGAAATAATGAAGAGGCTTTTGAGGGGCTCGTCGAGCCGAAGCTCTAAGGAGAACCAAAAGGAAGAAGAACAGAAGCCCAAATTTAATTTGCCTCGTATCGCGGAGGTTCGGCCGTGTGAATGGCCTTCCAATGACTTCTTGAGGAGAGCCGGGATTTATGAGGATTTCTATATATTGATTGAAAACTCCGGCCTCACCAACTTCCTCCGTGACCCACGTCATCAGTATCTCTTACTCACAAATACTTTTGTGCAGAACTTCTACTTTTTCCCTAAGAAATCACCTCCAACCGTAGAGTTTCATTTATATGACGTTGTTAAGGAGATGACATTAGCTGAATTTTGCGAGGTTTGCAAAATACCTTTTGAGGGCACCTTATATGAACCACATCGTAATGAAGTAGAAACTTTTATTAACACTATCACTGTGGGAGAAACCAGGAAGGTTTCTGATGCAAGAATTACTAGCATACATTTTCCTGTTTTGCGCTACTTTGCCTTATTTGCTAGTCGTTGCTTGATTGGTCGTGGGAACTGTGGGAACCTTAGCATTCCTGATATTATTATTTTGTTCCATGGTTTATACCGCAATAACTCTATTAGTATGGGTGGAATTGTTGCTAGACGGTTAAGTCTGAACCGCACTAAGGGCCCCATCTTTGGGGGCATTTATGCTTCACGCCTAGCTGAATATTTTGAAATACCTATTAGGCATGAGGAGAAAGAAGAAACAACGTTACCCCGTTCTTATTTAGATTATAAGAGTATGCTAGCGCATGATTTTCTTGTTAAGAGTCGCGAAGGGGAGCTTAAATATAAATTGTACTTTGATAAACATCACCATGAGATTATTACTTTGCCTGCTCCCTCTTTGTTTAACTTGTCTACAGGTCTTTACATTGTTCCGTGGGCGGCTGTTCAAGCCTATCGGAATCCTGCACCAGCCCCGGAACCGGAGCCACAAGATGAGCCTCCACGAATGTCTGTTTATTCTTGGGATCCTGAGGCGGTTGCCAGCCAGTGGCAGTCAGAGTCCTCTTCATCACATTATGATCCCAACTATTCTTCATCGCAGTACGACCCCAGCTACACCTACGGGTATCAGCCAGGCTATCCTTGGCAATAGACCAACTTAGGCCAAAAGCCTAAGCTTGGGGGAGTACGTATTTCTCACCGACATTACATTCATGTTCACACACACTCATTGCTAGATGTTGGTACTCATACTCTTTCACTGTAATATCCATGCTAGTTTATTTTCTTTTTCCTGCTTTCTTCTTGTCTGTTTAATAAACCTTAGAAAAACCAAAAAATTAGTAGTAGTTTATTTCCTGCAGTAGTAGTAATAATTAAAAAGAAAACCCAAAAATATTTCTTGTTCTTCTTTTGCTTGTTGGGAGCTTTCCCGTGTAAATAGTTTTTATTTCTTTTCCTTTCTTTGGGGGTCGAGAAGACCATATTGAAATTGCTTAGTGGCTCTCATATGCATGATCGTTTATTTAACTTAGAGCCCATATTACTTGTCTTCTCTCTTGAGTTGAATGCTTGCAGATTCCAGCTTAGTCCAATGCACGTGCACTCTTATTATTATACACAACGTTCAGTCGTGCAAGTGAAAGTCAATAATGATGATATATGATGGACTTATTGGGATGAAAAAAGCTGGCATGAACTCGACCTCTCTTGTTTTTGTAAATATGATGATTCATCGTTCCTGATTCAGCTATTATGAAGTAAACATATTTGCAATGACATTTAGAGATTATAGTTGCTTGTGTCAAGCTTGATTAGCTATGAGTTATAATGGTTTACCTTGCGTGCCAACATGCTATTGAGATGATTATGATGTGGTATGATGGGATGGTATCCTCCTTTAAATGAATTAAGTGACTCGACTTGGCACATGTTCACGCATGTAGTTGAATCAAATCAACATAGCCTTCATGATATTTATGTTCATGGTGGATTATATCCTACTCATGCTTATATTCGGTGTAAATTAATTTTAATGCATGTTTAGGACTGTTGTCGCTCTCTCAGTTGGTCGCTTCCCGGTCTTTTGCTAGCCTTCACCTGTACTAAGCGGGAATACTGCTTGTGCATCCAAACTCCTTAAACCCCAAAGTTGTTCCATATGAGTCCACTGTACCTTCCCATATGCGGTATCTACCTGCCGTTCCAAGTAAATTTGTATGTGCCAAACTCCAAACCTTCAAATGAAATTCTGTTTTGTATGCTCAAGCAGCTCATGTGCAACTAGGGCTGCCTATATCTTCCATGCTAGGTGGGTTATTCTCAAGAGGAGTGGACTCCGCTCCTCATTCACGAGAAAGGGCCGGTAACCGGGATGCCCTGTCCCATGATCCAAAAAGATCAAAGCAAATCAAAATAATTAAACAAAACTCCCCTTGGGACCCGTTGAATGTTGGAGGCACTCGTTGTTTCGAGAAAGCCATGGATTGATGCTTGTGCAGGAGGGGGAGTATAAACCATTACCATTCTGTTTGGGAACTGCCTATAATGCGTGTAGTATGGAAGATACAGCCATCTCATAGTTGTTGCGTTGACAGTGAAAGTATGACGCTCAAAATATAATTTATCTCTATTTCAAAATCGAGCTCTGGCACCTCTACAAATCCCTGCTTCCCTCTGCGAAGGGCCTATCTACTTACTTTTATGTTGAGTCATCACCCTTCTTATTAAAAAGCACCCGCTGGAGAGCACACTGTCGTTTGCATTCATTATGATTGGTTTATATTGGGTATGACTTGACTGGATCTCTTTTACCATGAATTACAATGTTTAGTCAGTCCTTGATCTTTAAAGGTGCTCTGCATTTATGTTTTGTAGTCTCAGAAAGGGCTAGCGAGATACCATTTCGTTATATCATGTTATGATTATTTTGATAAAGTGTTGTCATCCGAGTTTTATTATTATGGCTCGCTAGCTGATTATATTATTGATATGAGTAATTGTGAGTATGGTTAGTTCATAATAATTGCTGAAACTTGAATGTTGGCCTTTCATGTTTACAACAACAAGAGCAAACAGAGTTTGTAAAAGTTTTTCTTTTTCTCTTTCAGTTTGTCAACTGAATTGCTTGAGGACAAGCAAGGGTTTAAGCTTGGGGGAGTTGATACGTCTCCGTCGTATCTACTTTTCCAAACACTTTTGCCCTTGTTTTGGACTCTAACTTATATGATTTGAATGGAACTAACCCGGAGTGACGCTGTTTTCAGCAAAATTGCCATGATGTTATTTTATGTGCAGAAAACAAAAGTTCTCGAAATGACCTGAAACTCCACGGAATATCTTAGAATAAATAATAAAAAATCCTCGCCAAAGATGAAGACCAGGGGACCCACACCCTGTCCACGAGGGTGGGGGGCGCGCCCCTCCCCCCTGGGCGCGCCGCCCTACCTCGTGGGCCCCCTGGATGCCCTCCGACGCCAACTCCAACTCAATATATTGGCTTTCGGGGAGAAAAAAAATCAGAGAGAAAGTTTCATCGCGTTTTACGATACGGAGCCGCCGCCGAGCCCTAATCTCTCTCAGGAGGGCTGATCTGGAGTCCGTTCGGGGTTCCGGAGAGGGGGATTCGCCGCCGTCGTCATCATCAACCATCCTCCATCACCAATTTCATGATGCTCACCGCCGTGCGTGAGTAATTGCATCGTAGGCTTGCTGGACAGTGATGGGATGGATGAGATTTATCATGTAATCGAGTTAGTTTTGTTAGGGTTTGATCCCTAGTATCCATTATGTTCTGAGATTGATGTTGCTATGACTTTGCTATGCTTAATGCTTGTCATAAGGGCCCAAGTGCCATGATTTCAGATCTGAACCTATTATGTTTTCATGAATATATGTGTGCTCTTGATCCTATCTTGCAAGTCTATAGTCACCTACTATGTGTTATGATCCGGCAACCCCGAAGTGACAATAATCGGGACCACTCCCGGTGATGACCATAGTTTGAGGAGTTCATGTATTCACTATGTGCTAATGCTTTGTTCCGGTTCTCTATTAAAAGGAGGCCTTAATATCCCTTAGTTTCCAATAGGACCCCGCTGCCACGGAAGGGTAGGACAAAAGATGTCATGCAAGTTCTTTTCCATAAGCACGTATGACTATTTACGGAATACATGCCTACATTACATTGATGAACTGGAGCTAGTTCTGTGACACCCTATGTTATGACTGTTACATGATGAACCACATCCAGCATAATTATCCATCGCTGATCCGGTGCCTACGAGTTTTCCATATACTGGTTTACGCTTATTTACTTTTCCGTTGCTACTGTTACAATCACTACAAAAATACCAAAAACATTACTTTTGCTGTCTTTACTTTTGTTACCGTTACCACCACTATCATATTACTTTGCTACTAAACACTTTGCTGCAGATACTAAGTTTCCAGGTGTGGTTGAATTGACAACTCAGCTGCTAATACTTGAGAATATTCTTTGGCTCCCCTTGTGTCGAATCAACAAATTTGGGTTGAATACTCTACCCTCGAAAACTGTTGCGATCCCCTATACTTGTGGGTTATCACAATTCCATCCGGATCTAGTCCTGGTGGGAGACATAGAAATTTTCAAGATACATACGGATCTGAATGTTGCAGACCCGTTGACTAAGCCTCTTCCACGAGCAAAACATGATCAACACCAAGGCTCCATGGGTGTTAGAATCATTACTGTGTAAATCTAGATTATTGACTCTAGTGCAAGTGGGAGACTGAAGGAAATATGCCCTAGAGGCAATAATAAAGTTATTATTTATTTCCTTATATCATGATAAATGTTTATTATTCATGCTAGAGTTGTATTAACCAGAAACATAATACATGTGTGAATACATAGACAAACAGATTGTCACTAGCATGCCTCTACTTGACTAGCTCGTTGATCAAAGATGGTTATGTTTCCTAGCCATAGACATGAGTTGTCATTTGATTAACGTGATCACATCATTAGGAGAATGATTTGATTGACATGACCCATTCCGTTAGCTTAGCACACTATCATTTAGTATATTGCTATTGCTTTCTTCATGACTTATACATGTTCCTATGACTATGAGATTATGAAACTCCCGTTTACCGGAGGAACACTTTGTGTGCTACCAAACATCACAACGTAACTGGGTGATTATAAAGGAGCTCTACAGGTGTCTCCAAAGGTACTTGTTGGGTTGGCGTATTTCGAGATTAGGATTTGTCACTCCGATTGTCGGAGAGGTATCTCTGGCCCTCTCGGTAATGCACATCACTTAAGCCTTGCAAGCATTGCAACTAATGCGTTAGTTGCGGGATGATGTATTACAGTACGAGTAAAGAGACTTGCCGGTAACGAGATTGAACTAGGTATTGAGATACCGACGATCGAATCTCGGGCAAGTAACATACCGATGACAAAGGGAACAACGTATGTTGTTATGCGGTCTGACCGATAAAGATCTTCGTAGAATATGTGAGAGCCAATATGAGCATCTAGGTTCCGCTATTGGTTATTGACCGGAGACGTGTCTCGGTCATGTCTACATTGTTCTCGAACCCGTAGGGTCCGCACGCTTAACGTTACGATGACAGTTATATCATGAGTTTATATGTTTTGATGTACCGAAGGTTGTTCGGAGTCCCGGATGTGATCACGGACATGACGAGGAGTCTCGAAATGGTCGAGACATGAAGATTGATATATTGGAAGCCTATTGTTTGGATATCGGAAGTGTTCTGGGTGAAATCGGGATTTTACCGGAGTACCGGGAGGTTACCGGAACCCCGAGGGAGTTAAATGGGCCTTAGTGGGCCTTTACGGAGAAGAGGAGAGGCGGCCAGGGCTGGGCCGCGCGCCCCTCCCCCCTAGTCCGAATAGGACAAGGAGAGGGGGGCGGCGCCCCCCCTTCCTTCTCTCCCTCCTCTTTCCCCCTCCCGAATCATATTCCAACTAGGAAAGGGTGGGGGAAGTCCTACTCCCGGTGGGAGTAGGACTCCTCCTAGCGCGCCCTCCCCTTGGCCGGCCGCACCCCCCTTGCTCCTTTATATACGGGGGCATGGGGGCACCTCTAGACACACAAGTTGATCAGTTGATCTCTCCCAACCGTCCACCTCGATAATACTGTAGTGGTGCTTAGGCGAAGCCCTGCGTCAGTAGAACATCAACATCGTCACCACGCCGTCGTGCTGATGAAACTCTCCCTCAATACTCGGCTGGATCGGAGTTCGAGGGACGTCATCGGGCTGAACGTGTGCTGAACTCAGAGGTGTCGTACGTTCGTTACTTGATCGGTCGGATCGTGAAGACGTACGACTACATCAACCGCGTTGTGCTAACGCTTCCGCTTTCGGTCTACGAGGGTACGTGGACAACACTCTCCCCTCTCATTGCTATGCATCACCATGATCTTGCGTGTGCGTAGGAATTTTTCGAAATTACTACGTTCCCCAACAGTAGGGCGGCTCTCTTGGCTCCAAGGATCCACCACCCGAACCAATCGGCGTTCACGAAGGGTTGATTCATTCTCAACGTGGTTCTAGTGCTTCACGAAATCCTCCATGAGGTCAAGAGAAAGCACCTCCGTGCTGTTTTCTTCAAGATTGATTTCCATAAGACCTACGATACGGTCCACTGGTTCTTTCTCCGTGAGGTCATGGAGAAGCGTAGGTTTGACCCCTATTGGATAGCTCGGGTGATGCAATTGGTTATGTCTGGCCGCACTGCAGTGAACATCAACGGGGAAGTTGGCTCCTACTTCCGCACTGCCCAGGGGGTGCGGCAAGGCGACCCCTTGTCCCCCTTCTTGTTTAACCTGATTGTGGATGCGCTTGCCACAATCTTGGACAAAGCACAGCGGGCTGGCCATATCAAGGGGATCTGCCCGCACCTAGTCGATGACGGGGGTATTACTCATCTCCAATATGTAGATGAAACCATCCTCATGGTTGAAGGCTCGGACACTGACATCCAAAATCTGAAATTTTTACTCTTGTGTTTTCAAGAGATGTCGGGCCTGACAATAAACTTTGCCAAAAGCGAAGTAATGGTGCTAGGCTACTCAGGGGAGGAATCCCGGTGCATAGCCAATATGCTGAACCGCCGTCTTGGCTCGTTTCCGACCACCTACCTCGGCCTCCCAATTAGCGATTCCCGCCTCCAGGCGAAGGATCTTTGCCCCCATGGTGTCCAAGCTTCAACACAGGGTCGAGCCATGGTAGGGGCGGTGGCTATCCAAGGTGGCCCAGGTCGTGTTGATGAACTCCTCCTTAGTTAGCCTGCTTATGTACTTGATGGGAATCTATAGTTTGCATGAATCCCTTCACCAGGAAGTCACCAAGTATTTGTCTCGGTTCTTCTGGGCAGGACCAGACAAAAATATCACATGGTGAAATGGTCTGAGGTTTGCAAGCCAAAGGACCAAGGCGGCTTGGGAGTCATCTCATCCAAGCGTATGAACATAGCCTTGCTCTCCAAATGGCTATGGCGCATTGAGGCAGGAGATGGGGGCCTATGGCTCCAGATCATCCGCGCAAAATACCTGCGTGGACAGCCCCTTGCCTTCGCCTGCCGGACGGGTGGCTCCCAGTTTTGGCAAGCAGTCATCCAGCTTATGCCGATCCTACGGATTGGAACATCCATCTCGGTGGGGACAGGCACCAACACCCTATTCTGGCTTGACCGTTGGTTGGGTGATAGACCTTTTGCCCAACGTTTCAACGCGCTATTTTCCATCTGTGTCCGACCGCATCTATCCGTACATGCGGCCTCACTGACTTGGGGGCTGTAGCTTTCCGCCGTACTTTTGGCCCAATAGAACGGGTCCAATGGGACGAGATGCTCCAATGCATTGCTCTACACTCTCCCTCCATGGAGGAAGATTCATTATCTTGGTCCCTCGAACCAAGTGGGAGGTTTTCTACCAAGTCCCTATACCACGCCATGCTAGCAACCTCGGGCCCAACCGAAATGACCCTTCTTTAGGAGATTAAGCTACCGTTAAAGATTCACATCTTTCTATGGCAATGGGTGCGAGGCCGTTTACCCTCGGGTACAGAAGTTAGAAAACAGAATGGCCCCGGGGATGGTCTATGCCCCCTATGTAGCGTACCTGAAGATTCCAACCATATTTTCTTTCGATGCCCGACAGCAGTCCTCCTTTGGAGCTGCATCAGGGAGGCGATTGGTGGTGATTGGGACCATGATAACCTCCCCGATCTGTTCCAGGCGGTCCTAAGCCGAGAGGCCAGGACACGCCCTAGTCTGTGTGTAATAGTGGGGTCGATGGCATGGATCCTGTGGACAGCTCGCAATAAACTCATGATGGAGCATGTGATTCCAACTCGTGCGACTGATTCTATTTACAAACTGTGCGGCTTCTTACAGCTATGGAGACCGCTCAACAAGCAGTGTGATCGGGACTTCATCGACAGGATCATCTCGGCTTTACGCACCACCGCCGGAGCATTGGCGCCACCGCTCCCACCTCCACCACCTGAGCCGGATTAGTTAGACTTTGATCCATATTTTGGGGTTGTTTGGCTATGCCCCAGCGCTCCGTTCTGTGTTGTACTTCTATTCTGCCCTTGTGTTAACCTATTTTCGTTTCCTTGACTGGACCTTTTGTTGGCCGCGGTAGCCGGATATT
>LR880968.1:52480056-52504060 GCA_904067115.1 Aegilops sharonensis | reverse complement strand
GGTTTAAACCCATAAACATAGAGGCATACGACGGCACAACAGACCCCGGAGTCTGGATAGAAGACTACATACTACACATACACATGGCTAGAGGAGATGATCTCCACGCCATAAAATACCTACCCCTCAAGCTCAAAGGGCCAGCTCGGCATTGGCTCAAAAGCCTCCCAGAAAACACTGTTGGAAGTTGGGAAGAGCTTGAGGACGCGTTTAGAGCAAATTTTCAAGGGACTTATGTCCGCCCTCCGGATGCCGACGATCTGAGTCATATAACCCAACAGCCCGGAGAGTCAGCGCGCAAATTCTGGAACAGGTTCCTTACCAAAAAGAACCAAATAGTCGACTGTCCAGACGCGGAAGCCTTAGCATCTTTTAAACACAACGTCCGAGACGAATGGCTCGCCAGACACCTCGGCCAAGAGAAGCCAAGAACAATGGCCGCGCTAACAAGCCTCATGATGCGCTTTTGCGCAGGAGAAGACAGCTGGCTAGCAAGATGCAGCACCAGCGACCCGAGTACATCCGAGATTAGAGATGGAAACGGAAAGTCACGGCGCAGGAAAGATCAATGCCGGAATAAAGAAAAAAGCCCACAGGGCACGGCGGTCAACGCCGGATTCAAAAACTCGTGGCCAGACAATAAAACACGGCCTCTTAAGGACAACAGAGACGAGCTATCAAATTTAAACAAAATTTTAGATCGGATATGTCAAATCCACAGTACCCCCGGAAGGCCTGCAAACCATACCAACCGAAATTGTTGGGTTTTTAAACAGTCCGGCAGACTTAATGCCGGACACAAGGGGCTCGATACGCCAAGCGAGGACAATGACGAGCCCCACCAGCAGAGCACCGGAAGTAAACTTGCTTCACGTGATAACACGGAAAGCCAACACGGCACTCGCCAAGACAAGTGTCGGACGATCCACCCCAGTGGACCAAGGTTGGATGTCAAAACCAATCACTTTCGACCATCTGGATTAGTCCAGAAGTATCCGGAGCGCAGGATAGACTGCCCTGATATCGGATCCCATAATAGACGGACTGCAATTATCGCAGGTGTTGATGGACGGCGGCAGTGACTTAAACCTGCTATATCCGGACACAATCCGCAAGTGGGGATAGACCCTATTACAATTCGGCATAGCTGCACTTCCTTCAAAGGAGTGGCGCCAGGTCCTTAAGCCAGCTATCAAGCACCACTGGACGGGAAGCTCTCGTCCGCTTCAATACAATACCACATTCCGCGTCTCTTACGCTTAAAATGCCCGGTCCACGTGGCATCATTTCATCATAGGGTCGCCGGAGACCCCGGACACGGCTGGACGAGTCCGGAATAAATAAGCTAGGGGCTACCTAGCCGCACACCCCTTCACAAGGGTTTGCGCATATAAGCCATAATGAGCTAGCATAGGCTCAGCTTTCTGAATCTATATTTCAATTTTTATGCACTTTCTCGCACGATTTCTTTTCCAACCAAGTTCTTCTCTTTTTACAGATGAACAGCGTGCACACCCGTCCAGGATGCGGCACAACGGAGACACAGGCGCGGACGTGCAGTAGGGACCCGTTGCAAGGACTCTTTTCAGACTAAGACCCTACGTAAACCTTTCTTACTGTCTCTTGTTGCTATAATCCCCTGGTTTATCATTATAACCAGAGTGGAGACTAGCATTTTGGCATCGGCCGCGCCAGAAGAACCTGCCCGTACCTGGACACAAGGGGCTTAGGGTTTTGTTTTGCCCGCTATTATAAAGACCGAACACCTTCGAGAGTGTTCGGCGTCTCGAGTTAGGCCTTATATGCATCAGCTCCGAATCATGTCTTGGGTCAAATGTTGGGTTTGCCCGGCTCCTGTGTTTTGCTGCCTTACGTTCCGTATCATCGACTAACGCGGCTCCAGGAGAACTACTGCGATTGTGCCCAGTTCGGCTGGGCGAGCACCTCAGTAGAGAAAGCCGAAAACTGACTGTCATGATACAGCGAGAGACTGGTCAACCACTCGATCGACCTTGGGAATGTTTAGGATTCCTCCGCTTTGACGAAGGGTCGTTTCCCGGCCAGGCACATACGCGCCCTGAATTCGGAGAGCACGGTGCCCCCAGGGGCTATGTCGTAGCCCCACCCTCGAACTCCATGGCTAAGTGAAAGTTATAAAGCATTATAGTCCGGTTGCCTCGTTTGCTACGCTACCACCTCCTTTACAGGACCGAGACGTCGGATTAAGTGTGAAAATGCGCTATTTTTTGCGAACACCCCCGCACCTTGTGCGTGGGGGATGAAGCCGACGACTGCCATCTTTCAGGTTATACATACGTATACATGAACGGCCGCAAAGGAGATATTCTATTACTTGAACGCACAAGTATAAAAGGCGCTTACATCATAAATATCATTTTTACATCATATAAACGTTCATTCGAACGTAACATTTTTTGAGCACCGCGACTCTATTACACGAGCACCAGGCAGCACTTCGCCAAAATAGTGCTCGGCGGGTAGCCGGTTATTATCCGAACCCGGGGTCGCAACAGCGGTGGCATCCATCTCTGTCCAATAAGTCTTCACACAGGCGAGCGCCATCCGCGCACCCTCTATGCAGGCCGACCGCTTCATCGCCTTGATATGCGGCACCGCCCCAAGAAATTGCTGCAATAAGCCAAAGTAACTCTTCGGCTGAGGCCTATTTGGCCGGATATGGGTTACTATATCCGCCATAGCAAGCCCGGACAACCTATTTAGCTCAGCCCACTCAGCCAAGCGATCGGTCAGCGCAAGTGAACGCTCCGGACTATGGAATTGGGACCAAAACAGCTCTTCCGTCTGGCGATTCTTCTGGCTTCGAAAATGCACAACGGCATCCGCCCCACTCGCTGCTAAGTCCATATAAGGGTCCTCCGGACACCACAGTTGGCCCAGCTGAGCATATTTTGGATCCGTGAACCTTCGGCGCAGCAGAAAAGGCTTGCCAGCTACAATCTCCCCGGCCTGGCGCAGCTCTTCCTTCATAGCCCGCATTGCAGAGCGGGCATTCTTGGCTTCGGCGGTGGCCTTCCGCAGGTCTTCTTGCCCCGCTAGGCGCTCCTTCCTAAGAGCCTCATTGCGGTCGGTAGCCTCTTTTAACTTCACAGCCATTTCGGCTATCTCTTCCCTGCTCCGGCAGTGTGCGGCCCTTTCGGCCGCTAACTCCTCGGCCGCCTTCGAGGCTGCCGCATTACTCCTTCTGGCCTGCTCCTTGGCTTGAGCAAGTTCGGCCCGAAGACTCTCCACGGCAGCGGCACTATCTGCATTTCACGCACATATTGTAAGGAGTTGGCTTCGGCTCCCTTACCACGTGACCGCGCAGTAACACTTACCTTGCGACTCATCAAGTCGCCTGTTGATCAGCGTGATGTCTTCATCCGCCACATCAAGTTGCCGCTTTAGTTCAGCAACTCCATCAGTCCGGCTGGCCCCCGGACGACCCGCCACCTGCATCGGCACGACGGGAATTTAAACCTGCGATTTTGATCCTCGGCACGCTACCGATATCGACAACCTACCGAGTCTCAGGGGCTACTATATATACAGGGCGCATTCTATATGCAAAACTGTTAAAAGGTGTGTCATTTTTACGTACCTCAAACCCCGCCAGTAAACTACTGACGGCATCATGCAACCCGCCTTCGGCGGACGAAATCCTTTCAATCACCATGCCCATCAATGCGTGCTGATCTTCTGGGATAGACGCCTTCTCAAGCAGATCCTTCAGCCGTACACCAGTTGGCGCCGAACTATCCGGCTTTGCCACACCCGGGGGCTCCCTCCGTGACGACACTTCAGGCTCGTCCGCCCTATCCAACGGCGCCCCGAACGGGGGCGTCTCGCTCTCTATCATCTCCGGACGAAGGTCCCCCGAAGACGAGCTCACCTGCGAAGGACGGAGATCCGAACTACAAGGTAAAAACTTTAGTTATCCTCAGAAGCACAAATAGGGATGTCCCTTATTATAAAACTCCTTTCTTTCTACTTACGGCTCGTTGGAGGGCTGGCTCATTAAGGGAGATTGTGCGGCCGGGGCCTCCCCGGACGCAGGACCCTTCGGCGAAGATTTCTTCCCCCCGTTTAGGGGCTTTTTTCCTCGGGTCCTCGGAGGCAGTCCTCTTCTCCCCTTGGTAGGAGGGATTCTCGATCCCCCCTCGTTCAAGAGCCTCCTCAGGCGAGGCAGTAGCTTTCCTGCTTTCCCCTTCGTCTTCCTCCGAAGGCGCAACCTCAAGCATCCGGACCAGCATGGGATCCGGCGCGGTCTCGGGGAGGGGGGCCGGACACCGTATTAATTTTGCTTCCGCTATCCACTCCTGTGTAGAAGGAGATCGGTCATAAGGCGGATCATCGAAAGGCAAACAAACGGTATGTCCGGACTTGGAACTACTTACTTGAGTATCCGGGCGATTGCAGCTTAGTCCAGCATCCTCGGTCAATTCCGGACGCACCTCTTGCGATCCGAAGAATAAGTTATACATCTCCAGGGGTGTCATACCCATGAAGTGTTGAAGAATCCGTGGGCCCTCCGGATTGAACTCACATAGCCGGAGAGGACGGCGTTTGCAGGGCAGGAGACGCCTAATTATCATAACCTGCATCACCACCACCATATCGATCTCCCTCGTTAGGAGATCTCGAATCCGGCCCTGCAGTAGGGGCACGTCCTTTGACGGCCCCCAGTTGAGCCCTTGGTTGACCCACGATATCAATCGTCGTGGAGGTCCCGGGCGGAATAGGGGAGGCGGCTTTTGTCTGCGGCCCCTCAGAACGGTAATATAGAACCACTCTTGCTGCCACAGGCCGAGCTCCTCTTGGAAGGAGCCAGCGGGCCACGGGGCATCGGCCCTCCTACTTATGGCCGCCCCGCCACACTCCGCTTGACGCCCCTCGATCATCTTCGGCACCACATTAAAGGTCTTCAGCCACAGGCCGAAGTGAGGGGTGACGCGGAGGAAGGCTTCGCAGACGACAATAAATGCGGAGATATGGAGGATGGACTCCGGAGCCAAATCGTGGAATTCCAACCCATAGTAAAACATGAGCCCTCTCAAAAAAGGATCCATCGGGAAGCCTAAACCCCGACGGAGGTGGGAAACGAAGACGACATACTCGCCGGGCTCAGGGGTGGGGATGGCCTGCCCTTCGGCAGGCAACCTGTGCGAAATCTCGTAAGACAGGTACTTGGCCTCCCGCAGCTTCAGCACGTCCTCCTCCGAGGAGGGCATCCACCGGCCCTGGAGGTCGGAACCGGACATCGTTGAAGGTCCAAAGCGCTCGAATCTGGAGCTCTAGGTGCTGGAACTTGGAGCGTGGAGAGGATTCGATGGAAGATTGAAGAAAAAGAAACGAGCCTTGGTCCCGTTATAAAGAGGGAGGATACCAAGAGCCGTCTCCATGGCCGTTTGGGACTCGTCTTCGATAGAGGGGGCGTGGCGAACGGGCGCGGTTGGGTTACCCACGCCCGTATTGATGAGAATCCCGGATTAAGGGGAAACACGATCTCTGCTTCGACAAGACGTGCCAAGGAAACCGCTTCGCTAAATGTGCTAAGGTGGTAAAGTAAAAAACAGAGTAATGGCTTGGTAGTGGTGTGACGTCATGCCATGGAAAACGTCAGCAGATTGAACTGGTGTATATATTATTATTCTCTCTACGGTGGAATGTGGAATTTATTTTGCAGAGCCAGACACTATCCTGGTGTTCACAATCTTCTATCATTTGGAGGAGGAACCCGCCTTGCAATGCCAAGCAATATACACGCCGGACTTATCGTCATTGAAGCCTGGTTCAGGGGATACTGAGGGATTCCCGGATTAGGGGGTGTCCGGATTGCCGGACTACCATCATCGGCCGGACTATCATCGGCCGGACTATCATCATCAACCGGACTCCAAGACTATGAAGATACAAGATTGAAGACTTCACCCCGTGTTTGGATGGGACTTTCCTTGGCGTGGAAGGCAAGCTTGGCGATACGGATATGTAGATCTCCTACCATTGTAACCGACTCTATGTAACCCTATCCCTCTCCGGTGTCTATATAAACCGGATGGCTTTAGTCCGTAGGACTACAATCACAACAACCCTTACAATCATACCATAGGATAGCTTCTAGGGTTTAGCCTCCTTGATCTCGTGGTAGATCCACTCTTGTAAACATCCACAATATCAATATCAATCAAGCAGGACGTAGGGTTTTACCTCCATCAAGAGGGCCCGAACCTGGGTAAACATCGTGTCCCTTGTCTCCTGTTACCATCCGCCTAGACGCACAGTTCGGGACCCCCTACCCGAGATCCGCCGGTTTTGACACCGACAAAGGGGAGCTGTCGGGAAGGGGTAAGGTGTAAAGGCGGAGGCGGACGCGGCGGCGATGTATGTCATGTGAATCATAACACTGTCTCAAAAAATGTGAATCATTTGCCTAAAAAAGTGAATCATAACATGCCTCAGGAAAAGTGAATCATCTTCTCTCGCAACATCATCGCCCCCACGGGAGACCGTCCGCGCCCCGACCTCTCCTCCCCAAGCCCTCCCCCTCCCTCCCCGGTGTCGCTGGTGCCCGCCGCCGGGCCTGGCCCTGGCGACGCTGGTGGCAGCGGCCCCTGGCCATTCCCTCTCGGTGGCGTTCCGGCACGGGGGCGACATGGCTCCGGGTGGTGTCCCTAGGCTGTGGCGGTCCGGTGCGGCAGCGCGCGGGAGATATGCTGGGTGGCGGCACTTCCGTTGGTGGCGCCCGCTCGGCCCAGATCGAGGCCCTTTGGCCCCATCTGGGTCGGGGCGGGGCGGCGTCGGCGTGGCTCTCGGGTGGCAAAGGAGGTGTGTCGAACTGGTGGGTGCTGGCGCCCCCCTGCTGCAGCATGGCCAATGGGGCTTGGCAGGCCCGATTTGGGCCTGGGCGGGCTAGGGGTGGCTTGGGTATGCCCTGCTGCCATGTTCGGATGGCGACCGCGACAGTGCCGTAGGCACGGGCCTCCCGCACGACGGCGGTGGAGGTGGTTCCCTCCTGTGCGGCTCCCGATGCCTGGCGCTTCTCTCTCCGTCCTATTGGCCTCGTGGTGGTGTTCTTAGTGAGGCGACGTGGGTGGCGTCAAGACCGTGGTGGCGCATGCTGGTGGACGGCAAGTTGGCTGGTTGGCTCTGGCCCGGTTAGGCGGCGGGGGTTGGGAGTGCGGGAGAAATCCTTGCCAGTTCTTTCGGCTCCGGTGCGGTGTCCCCTACGGGTGCCTCCATTACTTCCTAGAGGGTGTCGGTGGTATCCAACCCCCACTCCCCTTCGCGTGCCAGGGGAAATCCTAGGACACGTCCGGGCAGTGATATGTCTCCAAAGTATCTATAAATTTTGATTCTTCCATGCTATTATATTATCTGTTTCGGATGTTTAATGGGTTTTATTATACACTTCTATATTATTTTTGGGACTAACCTACTAACCCAAGGCCCAGTGCAAATTGCTGTTTTTTTTGCCTATTTCAGTGCTTCACAGAGAAGGAATATCCAACAGAATCCAAACGGAATGAAACCTTCGGGAGAGTTATTTTTGGAACAAACGTGATCCAGGGGACTTGGAGTGGACGTCAAGAAAGAAGCGAGGAGGCGACGAGGCTGGGAGTGCTACCTCTTGAGCACTGCGTTGGATTTCCTTGAAGAGGAAAGGATGATGCAGCAAAGTAGCGTAAGTATTTCCCTCAGTTTTTTAGAACCAAGGTATCAATCCAGTAGGAGGCCATGCGCGAGTCCCTCGTACCTACACAAAGCAAATAACTCCTCGCAACCAACGCGAATAGGGGTTTTCAATCCCTTCACGGTCACTTACGAGAGTGAGATATAATAGAGATGATAGATAATATTTTTGGTATTTTTGGTATAAAGATGCAAAGTAAAATAAAAAACAAAGTAAAAAAGCAAAGCAATAATAAAGTGATGGAAGATTAATATGATGAGAATAGACCCGGGGGGCATAGATTTCACTAGCGGCTTCTCTCAAGAGCATAAGTATTTTACGGTGGGTGAACGAATTACTGTTGAGCAATTGACAGAATTGAGCATAGTTATGAGAGTATCTAGGTATGATCATGTATATAGGCATCACGTCCGAGACAAGTAGACCGACTCCTGCTAGCATCTACTACTATTACTCCACTCATCGACCGCTATCCAGCATGCATCTAGAGTATTAAGTTAATGAAAACAGAGTAACGCCTTAAGCAAGATGACATGATGTAGAGGGATAAATTCATGCAATATGATAAAAACCCCATCTTGTTATCCTCGATGGCAACAATACAATACGAGCCTTGCTGCCCCTACTGTCACTGGGAAAGGACATCGCAAGATTGAACCCAAAGCTAAGCACTTCTCCCATTGCAAGAAAAACCAATCTAGTAGGCCAAACCAAACTGATAATTCGAAGAGACTTGCAAAGATAACCAATCATACATAAAAGAATTCAGAGAAGATTCAAATATTGTTCATATATAATCTTGATCATAAACCCACAATTCATCGGTCTCAACAAGCACACCGCAAAAAGAAGATTACATCGAATAGATCTCCACGAGAGAGGGGGAGAACATTGTATTGAGATCCAAAAAGAGAGAAGAAGCCATCTAGCTACTAACTATGGACCCGAAGGTCTGAGGTTAACTACTCACACTTCATCGGAGGGGCTATGGTGATGATGTAGAAGCCCTCCGTGGTGGATTCCCCTTCCGGCGGAGCTCCGGAACAGGCCCCAAGATGGGATCTCGTGGGTACAGAAGGTTGCGGCGGTGGAATTAGGTTTTTGGCTCCATATCTATTCGTTTGGGGGTACGCAGGTATTTTTAGGAGGAAGAAGTACATCGGTGGAGCTTCGTGGGGCCACGAGGGTGGGGGCGCCCCCTAAGGGGGTAGGCGCGCCCCCTACCTCGTGCCCACCTCGTGGCTTTCTTGACGTAGGGTCCAAGTCTCCTGGGTCATATTCGGTGAGAAAATCACGTTCCCGAAGGTTTCATTCCGTTTGGACTCCGTTTGATATTTCGTTTCTTCGAAACACTGAAATAGGCAAAAAAAAACAGCAATTCTGGGCTGGGCCTCCGGTTAATAGGTTAGTCCCAAAAATAATATAAAAGTGGAAAATAAAGCCCAATATGGTCCAAAAAAGTAGATAATATAGCATGGAGCAATCAAAAATTATAGATACGTTGGAGACGTATCAGGCATCCCCAAGCTTAAGACCATCGCTCGTCCCCGACCGCCACTCATAAGGAAGACAATCAATAAATAAATCATGCTCCGACTTCATCACATAACGGTTCACCATACGTGCATGCTACGGGAATCACAAATTTTAACACAAGTATTTCTCAAATTCACAACTACTAAACTAGCATGACTCTAATATCACCATTTTCATATCTCAAAACAATTATCAAGAATCAAACTTCTCATAGTATTCAACGCACTCAAAAGAAAGTTTTACAAATCTTGAATACCAAACATATTAGGATTGTTTAAGAAAATTACCATGCTATTTAAGACTCTCAAAATAGTCTAAGTGAAGCATGAGAGATCAGTAGTTTCTATAAAACAAATCCACCACCGTGCTCTAAAAGATATAAGTGAAGCACTAGAGCAAAACGATATAGCTCAAAAGATATAAGTGAAGCACAAAGAGTATTCTAACAAATTCCAATTCATGTATGGCTCTCTCAAAAGGTGTGTACAGCAAGGATGATTGTGGTAAACTAAAAAGCAAAGACTCAAATCATACAAGATGCTCCAAGCAAAACACATATCATGTGGTGAATAAAAATATAGCTCCAAGTAAAGTTACCGATGGAAGTAGACGAAAGAGGGGATGCCTTCCGGGGCATCCCCAAGCTGTGAATTTTTGGTGTCTTTAGATTATCTTGGGGGTGCCATGGGCATCCCCAAGCTTAGGCTCTTGCCACTCCTTGTTCCATAATCCATCAAAAGATTTCACCCAAAACTTGAAAACTTCACAACACAAAACTCAACAGAAATCTCGTGAGCTCCGTTAGCGAAAGAAAACAAAAGACCACTTCAAGGTACTGTAATGAACTCATTCTTTATTTATATTGGTGTTAAACCTAATGTATTCCAACTTCTCTATGGTTTATAAACTATTTTACTAGTCATAGATTCATCAAAATAAGCAAACAACACACGAAAAACAGAATCTGTCAAAAACAGAACAGTCTGTAGTAATATGTAACTAACGCAAACTTCTGGAATTCAAAAAATTCAGCCAAAATAGGACGGCCTATTAAATTTGTTTGTTGATCAGCAGCAATTGGAATCACTATTTTATCACGTTCTGGTGATTTTTAACAATTTGTTTCGTGAACAGAAAGTTTCTGGAAATTACAGCAAGATCAAATAACTATCATCCAAGAAGATCCTATAGGTTTAACTTGGCACAAACACTAATTAAAACATAAAACCACATCTAAACAGAAGGTAGATGGATTATTTATTCCTAAACAGAAGCAAAAGCAAAAAAAACTAAAAAAAATTTGGGTTGCCTCCCAACAAGCGCTATCGTTTAATGCCCTTAGCTAGGCATAATAGCAAGGATAGATCTAAGTATTGCCATAATAGTGGTAAGGCAAATCATGAAAACTTCTCTCATATTCTCTATGTTCAGCATCAAGTTTTCTTTGAGGCAAGCAAAAATAATGAAAAGGGCTAAATTTCACGGGACAAAAGTCCCCAAGATCAATCTCAGGAGGTATGGGTTCCTCCCTAGGCCCTTTGTATTGCATAACCAATTCGTCATTAAGAGCATTCTTTTGGAAAAAAGCTACAAGCCTTCATTCAAGAGGAAAACCTAGTCCATTATTCTGAATAGCAAAATCATCATTAAGCTCAGAAATTTTATCAACTAGAACATCGGCATGAACTTTTTTCCTAAATTTTCATTATAAGCAATATGATCTAAAGATTGTAAACGCATCATGTCTTCTTGATTAAAAAGGATAGCTTCAATGGGAGGATGACTAGCATCTACCCTATAATGCGCAAAGATTTCTCTGGCCTCTTTTATTATAAATCTAAACTCATGAGCCAAAAAGATAGTAGCGGCACGCTTAACAGAAGAATGCTCAATATTAGAGAATTCTAAGAAAATTCATTGTATGCAAGGATGCATGTGCATAAATTGCCTTTCAAGTTCAACTATAAGCATGTCAATAGCGTCCGCAAGACTACTAGTTCTATGAAGAATAGAACCGCCCATAGAAGGCAAAGCACCGGCACAAGTAAAGAAATCTTGAATAACTCCTTTTCCAATAATATTACCACCACCAACTCGGAATATTTTTGTATGCAAGGTAGGGGGTTCTTCAGCAGGAGCATCAGAAAATTCCATGATATT
The DNA here is from genome assembly GCA_904067115.1 of Aegilops sharonensis. Taxonomy (NCBI): domain Eukaryota; kingdom Viridiplantae; phylum Streptophyta; class Magnoliopsida; order Poales; family Poaceae; genus Aegilops; species Aegilops sharonensis. Next base: position 52,492,656 of record LR880968.1, on the reverse strand, counting down.
ATTATTGTCCAAATCGGCAATAATTTCCCCAAATTTAGACATAATGACAAGCAAGCAAGAAAAAGGCAAACGGAAGAGAGAGGGCGAATAAAACGACAAGGGTGAAGTGGGGGAGAGGAAAACGAGAGGCAAATGGAAAATAATGTAATGCGAGAGATAAGGGATTGTGATGGGTACTTGGTATGTTGACTTTTGCGTAGACTCCCCTGCAAAGGCGCTAGAAATTCTTCTTGCTACCTCTTGAGCACTGCGTTGGATTTCCTTGAAGAGGAAAGGATGATGCAGCAAAGTAGCGTAAGTATTTCCCTCAGTTTTTGAGAACCAAGGTATCAATCCAGTAGGAGGCCATGCGCGAGTCCCTCGTACCTACACAAAGCAAATAACTCATCGCAACCAACGCGAATAGGGGTTGTCAATCCCTTCACGGTCACTTACGAGAGTGAGATCTGATAGAGATGATAGATAATATTTTTGGTATTTTTGTATAAAGATGCAAAGTAAAATAAAAAGCAAAGTAAAAAGCAAAGCAATAATAAAGTGATGGAAGATTAATATGATGAGAATAGACCCGGGGGCCATAGATTTCACTAGTGGCTTCTCTCAAGAGCATAAGTATTTTACGGTGGGTGAACGAATTACTGTTGAGCAATTGACAGAATTGAGCATAGTTATGAGAGTATCTAGGTATGATCATGTATATAGGCATCACGTCCGAGACAAGTAGACCGAATCCTGCCCGCATCTACTACTATTACTCCACTCATCGACCGCTATCCAGCATGCATCTAGAGTATTAAGTTAATGAAAACAGAGTAACACATTAAGCAAGATGACATGATGTAGAGGGATAAATTCATGCAATATGATAAAAAACCCATCTTCTTATCATCGATGGAAACAATACAATACGTGCCTTGCTGCCCCTACTGTCACTGGGAAAGGACACGCATGATTGAACCCAAGGCTAAGCACTTCTCCCATTGCAAGAAAAACCAATATAGTAGGGCAAACCAAACTAATAATTCGAAGAGACTTGCAAAGATAACCATGCTACGTCTTGAGCTTGCGTTGGGTTTTCCCCGAAGAGGAGAGGATGATGCAGCAGAGTAGCATAAGTATTTCCCTTAGTTTTTGAGAACCAAGGTATCAATCCAGTAGGAGGCCACGCGCAAGTCCCTCGTACCTACACAAAGCAAATAACTCCTCGCAACCAACGCGAATAGGGGATGTCAATCCCTTCACGGTCACTTACGAGAGTGAGATCTGATAGAGATGATAGATAATATTTTTGGTATAAAGATGCAAAGTAAAATAAATAGGCAAAGTAAAAAAGCAAAGCAATAATAAAGCGTAGGAAGATTAATATGATGAAAATAGACCCGGGGGTCATAGATTTCACTAGTGGCTTCTCTCAAGAGCATAGGTATTTTACGGTGGGTGAACGAATTACTGTTGAGCAATTGACAGAATTGAGCATAGTTATGAGAGTATCTAGGTATGATCATGTATATAGGCATCACGTCCAAGACAAGTAGACCGACTCCTGCCTGCATCTACTACTATTACTCCACTCATCGACCGCTATCTAGCATGCATCTAGAGTATTAAGTTAATGAAAACAGAGTAAGGCCTTAAGCAAGATGACATGATGTAGAGGAATAAATTCATGCAATATGATAAATACCCCATCTTGTTATCCTAGATGGCAACAATACAATACGTGCCTTGCAACCCTTTCTGTCACTGGGTAAGGACACCGCAAGATTGAACCCAAAGCTAAACACTTCTCCCATTGCAAGAACTACCAATCTAGTTGGCCAAACCAAACGGATAATTCGAAGAGACTTGCAAAGATAACTCAATCATACATAAAAGAATTCAGAGAAGATTCAAATATTGTTCATAGATAATCTTGATCATAAACCCACAATTCATCGGTCTCAACAAACACACCGCAAAAAGAAGATTACATCGAATAGATCTCCACGAGAGAGGGGGAGAACATTGTATTGAGATCCAAAAAGAGAGAATAAGCCATCTAGCTACTAACTATGGACCCGAAGGTCTGAGGTAAACTACTCACACTTCATCGGAGAGGCTATGGTGATGATGTAGAAGCCCTCCGTGGTGGAATCCCCATCCGGAGGAGCTCCGGAATAGGCCCCAAGATGGGATCTCATGGATACAAAAAGTTGCGGCGGTGGAATTAGGTTTTTGGCTCCGTATCTGATCTGTTGGGGGTACGTAGGTATATATAGGAGGAAGAAGTACGTCGGTGGAGACTCGGGGGGGCCACGAGGAAGGGGGGCGCCCCTAGGGGGGCGCCCTCCACCCTCGTGACCGCCTCGTGGCTTTATTTACGGAGGGTCCAAGTCTCCTAGATCTTATCTGATGAGAAAATCACGTTCCCGAAGGTTTCATTCCGTTTGGACTCCGTTTGATATTCCGTTTCTTCGAAACACTGAAATAGGCAAAAAAACAGCAATTCTGGGTTGGGCCTCTGGTTAATAGGTTAGTCCCAAAAGTAGTATAAAAGTGGAAAATAAAGCCCAATATAGTCCAAAACAATAGATAATATAGCATGGAGCAATAAAAAATTATAGATACGTTGGAGACGTATCAGACATCCCCAAGCTTAATTCCTGCTCGTCCTCGAGTAGGTAAATGATAAAAAGAGAATTTTTGATGCGGCGTGCTACTAGGCATAATTTTAATGTAACTCTTCTTAATTGTGGTATGAATATTCAGATCCGAAAGATTCAAGACAAAAGTTCATATTGACATAAAAATAATAATACTTCAAGCATACTAACTAAGCAATTATATTTTCTCAAAATAACATGGACAAAGAAAGTTCATCCCTACAAAATCATATAGTTTAGTCATGCTCCAATTTCGTCACACAAGAATGCTCTCATCATGCACAACCCCGATGACAAGCCAAGCAATTCTTTCATACTTTAGTAATCTCAAACCTATAAAGTTTGACGCAATATATGAGCGCGAGCCATGGACATAGCACTATGGTTTGGAATAGAATATGATGATGGGGGATATGCGGAGAAGACAAAAAAAAGAGAAGGTCTCACATCAACGAGGCTAATCAACGGGCTATGGAGATGCCCATCAATTGATGTTAATGCAAGGAGTAGGGATTGCCATGCAATGGATGCACTAGAGCTATAAATGTATGAAAGCTCAACAAAAGAAACTAAGTGGGTGTGCATCCAACTTGCTTGCTCACGAAGACCTAGGGCATTTGAGGAAGCCCATCGTTGGAATATACAAGCCAGGTTCTATAATGAAAAATCCCCACTAGTATATGAAACTGACAACATATGAAACTCTCTATATGAAGAACATGCTGCTACTTTGAAGCACAATATATGAGACTCGCTATATGAAGAACATGGTGCTACTTTCAAGCACAAGTGTGGTAAAAGGATAGTAACATTGTCCCTTCTCTCTTTTTCTCTCATTTTTTTTGGTGGGCTCTTTGGCCTCTCTCTTTTTGGTGGGCTCTTTGGCCTCTTTTTTATTTTTTTATTTGACCTCACATGGGACAATGTTCTAATAATGATGATCATCACACTTCTATTTATTTACAACTCAATGATTACAACTCGATACTAGAACAAAGTATGACTCTATATGAATGCCTCCGGCGGTGTACCGGGATATGCAATGAATCAAGAGTGACAAGTATGAAAGAATTATGAACAGTGGCTTTGCCACAAATACTATGCCAACTACATGATCATGCTAAGCAATATGACAATGATGAATGTGTCATGAAGAACTGTATGGTGGAAAGTTGCATGGCAATATATCTCGGAATGGCTATGGAAATGCCATAATAGGTAGGTATGGTGGATGTTTTGAGGAAGATATAAGGAGGTTTATGTGTGAAAGAGCGTATCATATCACGGGGTTTGGACGCACCGGCGAAGTTTGCACCAACTCTCAATGTGAGAAAGGGCAATGCACGGTACCGAAGAGGCTAGCAATGATGAAAGGTGAGAGTGCGTATAATCCATGGACTCAACATTAGTCATAAAGAACTCACATACTTATTGCAAAAATCTACAAGCCATCAAAAACCAAAGCACTACGCGCATGCTCCCCTACCGCCACTCATAAGGAGGACAATCAAATAACACCTCATGTTTCAAATTATTACATAACGTTTACCATACGTGCATGCTATGGGACTTGCAAACTTCAACACAAGCATTTCTCAAATTCACAATTACTCAACTAGCACGACTTTGATATTATCACCTCCATATCTCAAAACAATTATCAAGCATCAAACTTTTCTTAGTATTCAACGCACTCAAAAGAAAGTTTTACAAATCTTGAATACCAAGCATATTATTATTTTAAGCAAATTACCATGCTATTTAAGACTCTCAAAATAATCTAAGTGAAGCATGAGAGATCAATAGTTTCTATAAAAGAAATCCACCACCGTGCTCTAAAAGATATAAGTGAAGTACTAGAGCAAAACTATCAAGCTCAAAAGATATAAGTGAAGCACATAGAGCAAAACTATCAAGCTCAAAAGATATAAGTGAAGCACATAGAGTATTCTAACAAATTACAAATCATGTATGGCTCTCTCAAAAGGTGTGTACAGCAAGGATGATTGTGGTAAACTAACAAGCAAAGACGCAAATAATACAAGAAGCTCCAAGCAAAACACATATCATGTGGTGAATAAAAATATAGCTCCAAGTAAAGTTACCGATGGAAGTGGACGAAAGAGGGGATGCCTTTCGGGGCATCCCCAAGCTTTGACTTTTTGGTGTCCTTGGATTATCTTGGGGGTGCCATGGGCATCCCCAAGCTTAGGCTCTTGCCACTCCTTGTTCCATAATCCATCAAGAAAATTTCACCCAAAACTTGAAAACTTCACAACACAAAACTCAACAGAAATCTCGTGAGCTCCGTTAGCGAAAGAAACCAAAAGACCACTTCAAGGCACTGTAATGAACTCATTCTTTATTTATATTGGTGTTAAAACTACTGTATTCCAACTTCTCTATGGATTATAAACTATTTTACTAGCCATAGATTCATCAAAATAAGCAAACAACACACGAAAAACAGAATCTGTCAAAAACAGAACAGTCTGTAGTAATCTGTAACTAACGCAAACTTTTGGAACTCCAAAAATTCAGCCAAAATAGGACGACCTAGGAAATTTGTTTATTGATCAGCAGCAATTGTAATCACTATTTTATCACGTTCTGGTGATTTTTACAATTGTTTTCGTGAATCGAAAGTTTCTGGAAATTACAGCAAGATCAAATAACTATTATCCAAGAAGATCCTATAGGTTTAACTTGGCACAAACACTAATTAAAACATAAAACCACATCTAAACAGAAGGTATATGGATTATTTATTCCTAAACAGAAACAAAAACAAAATAAAAAAGTAAAAATAAAAATTGGGTTGCCTCCCAACAAGCGCTATCGTTTAACGCCCCTAGCTAGGCATAAAAGCAAGGATAGATCTAGGTATTGCCATTTTTGGTGGGCAATCCATAAGTGGCTCTCATAATAGATTCATATGGTAATTTTATCTTCTTCCTAGGGTAGTGTTCCATGCCTTTCTTTAATGGGAATTGGAATCTAATATTCCCTTCCTTCATATCAATAATTGCACCAATCGTTCTAAGGAAAGGTCTACCAAGAATAATAGGACATGAAGGATTGCAATCTATATCAAGAACGATAAAGTCTATGGGCACATAATTCCTATTTGCAACAATAAGAACATCATTAGTTCTTCCCATAGGTTTCTTAATAGTGGAATCCGCAAGGTGCAAGTTTAGAGAGCATTCATCAAAATCACGGAAATCTAGCAAATCACACAAAGTTTTGGGAATAGTAAAAAAGATAACTCAATCATACATAAAAGAATTTAGAGAAGATTCAAATATTGTTCATAGATAATCTTGATCATAAACCCACAATTCATCGTCTCAACAAACACACCGCAAAAATAAGATTACATCGAATAGATCTCCACGAAAGAGGGGGAGAACATTGTATTGAGATCCAAAAAGAGAGAAGAAGCCATCTAGCTACTAACTATGGACCCGAAGGTCTAAGGTAAACTACTCACACTTCATCGGAGAGGCTATGGTGATGATGTAGAAGCCCTCCGTGGTGGAATCCCCTTCCGGCGGAGCTCCGGAACAGGCCCCAAGATGGGATCTCGTGGATACAGAAAGTTGCGGCGGTGGAATTAGGTTCTTGGCTCCGTATCTGATCTGTTGGGGGTACGTAGGAATCTATAGGAGGAAGAAGTACGTCGGTGGAGCCTCGGGGAGCCCGCGAGGCAGGGGGCGCGCCCTAGGGGGGGCGCCCTCCGCACTCGTGACCGCCTCGTGGCTTTCTTGACGGAGGGTCCAAGTCTCCTAGATCTTATCTGATGAGAAAATCACGTTCCCGAAGGTTTCATTCTGTTTGGACTCCGTTTGATATTTCGTTTCTTCGAAACACTGAAATAGGCAAAAAACAACAGTTCTGGACTGGGCCTCCGGTTAATAGGTTAGTCCCAAAAGTAATATAAAAGTGGAAAATAAAGCCCAATATAGTCCAAAACAATAGACAATGTAGCATGGAGCAATCAAAAATTATAGATACGTTAGAGACGTATCAAACCAATCATACATAAAAGAATTCAGAGAAGATTCAAATATTGTTCATAGATAATCTTGATCATAAACCCACAATTCATCGGTCTCAACAAACACACCGCAAAAAGAAGATGACATCGAATAGATCTCGACGAGAGAGGGGGAGAACATTGTATTGAGATCCAAAAAGGGAGAAGAAGCCATCTAGCTACTGACTATGGACCCGAAGGTCTGAGGTAAACTACTCACACTTCATCGAAGGGGCTATGGTGATGATGTAGAAGCCCTCCGTGGTGGATTCCCCTTCCGGCGGAGCTCCGGAACGGGCCCCAAGATGGGATCTTGTGGGTACAGAAGGTTGCGACGGTGGAATTAGGCTTTTGGCTCCTAATCTGATCGTTTGGGGGTACGTAGGTATATATAGGAGGAAGAAGTGGGTCGGTGGAGCTTCATGGGGCCCACGAGGGTGGGGGCGCGCCCTAGGGGGGTCGGCGCGCCCCCTACCTCGTGCCCACCTCGTGGCTTTCTTGACGTAGGGTCCAAGTCTCCTGGGTCATATTCGGTGAGAAAATCACGTTCCCGAAGGTTTCATTCCGTTTGGACACCGTTTGATATTCCGTTTCTTTGGAACACTGAAATAGGCAAAAAAACAGCAATTCTGGGCTGGGCCTCCGGTTAATAGGTTAGTCCCAAAAATAATATAAAAGTGGAAAATAAAGCCCAATATGGTCCAAAACAGTAGATAATATAGCATGGAGCAATCAAAAATTATAGATACGTTGGAGACATATCATGGAGGCGCGCCTGCCCCCCTGGGCGCGCCCCCCTTGTGGGCCCCTCGCAGCTCCACCGACCTACTTCTTCCTCCTATATATATCCATATACCCCGAAAACATCCAGGAGCACCACGAAACCCTATTTCCACCGCCGCAACATTTTGTACCCAAGAGATCCCATCTTGGGGCCTTTTCTGGAGCTCCGCCGGAGGGGGAATCGATCACGGAGGGCTTCTACATCAACACCATAGCCTCTCTGATGATGTGTGAGTAGTTTACCACAGACCTCCGGGTCCATAGTTATTAGTTGGATGGCTTCTTCTCTCTCTTTGGATATCAATACAAAGTTCTCCTCGATCTTCTTGGAGATCTATTTGATGTAACTCTTTTTGCGGTGCGTTTGTCGAGATCCGATGAATTGTGGGTTTACGATCAAGTTTATCTATGAATAATATTTGATTCTTCTCTGAAATCTTTTATGTATGATATGTTATCTTTGCAAGTCTCTTCAAATTATCAGTATGGTTTGGCCTACTAGATTGATCTTTCTTGCAATGGGAGAAGTGCTTAGCCTTGGGTTCAATCTTGCGGTGTCCTTTCCTAGTGACAGCAGGGGCAGCAAGGCATGTATTGTATTGTTGCCATCGAGGATAAAAAGATCGCGTTTATATCATATTGCTTGAGTTTATCCCTCTACGTCATGTCATCTTGCCTAATGTGTTACGCTGTTCTTATGAAATTAATACTCTAGATGCATGCTGGATAGCGGTCGATGTGTGGAGTAATAGTAGTAGATGCAGAATCGTTTCAGTCTACTTGTCGCGGACGTGATGCCTATATACATGATCATGCCTAGATATTCTCATAATTATGCACTTTTCTGTCAATTGCTCGACAGTAATACGTTCACCCACCGTAATACTTATGCTATCTTGAGAGAAGCCACTAGTGAAACCTATGGCCCCTGGGTCTATCTTTTATCATATAAGTTTCCAATCTATTTTACTTTGCAATCTTTACTTTTAATCTATATCATAAAAATACCAAAAATATTTATTTATCTTATTTTCTCTATCGGATCTCACTCTCGTAAGTGACCGTGAAGAGATTGACAACCCCTTTATCGCGTTGGTTGCGAGGTTCTTATTTGTTTGTGCAGGTACGAGGGACTTGCGTGTAGTCTCCTACTGGATTGATACCTTGGTTCTCAAAAACTGAGGGAAATACTTACGCTACTTTGCTGCATCACCCTTTCCTCTTCAAGGGAAAACCAACGCAGTGCTCAAGAGGTAGCAAGAAGGATTTCTGGCGCCGTTGCTGGGGAGGTCTACGCACAAGTCAAGACATACCAAGTTCCTATCACAAACTCTTATCCCTCGCATTACATTATTTGCCATTCGCCTCTCGTTTTCCTCTCCCCCACTTCACCCTTGCTGTTTTATTCACCCTTCTTCTGTTCGTCTTTTCATTTGCTTTGATGTCCTACTTGGCTCGTTTGCTCGTTTGGTTGGAATAGTTGTTTATTTATTGCTAAATAGGGAACCTAAGATCTATGGATCCTCATCCGCTTGCTAATCTTTTTAAGAGATCCAATTATGATGAACCAATTGCTAGTGAGTTTTGTGCACTAGATTATCTTTATGAAGTTTTGCTTGAAATTCGTGAATCTGAAAATTGTGACGAAATACTTTATGGAGTGATTCACGATAGATATTTGAATAAAAAGCATGATTGCAGTGATGTTATTATAAATTTGATTAATGTCAATTATGCTAATAATATGCAAAACCCTAAGCTTGGGGATGCTAGTTTTGCTATGTCCAGTACTCGTTGCAATGATCATGATTGGGATGATTCTTCTTTAATCTTGAAGTTTTATTTAAGCCCCATGATGAATATGAGATTAATTATAATGTTTGCAATAATATTGAAAGTGGGGTTGGAAGAATGTCAATTTTAGATCCCACATATTTGAAGAATGTTCAATCTTATGAAGTTTTTGATAAAAGTGGGTTTGGAGAGGCCACTACTTTAGTTAATGTTAATCCCACTATTTTGGAAGAGTGTCAACTTTGCATACATGAGGATCGTGTTAAGAATATGTTTTGTGATAGCTATATTGTTGAATTTGCTTATGATCCTACATGTAATTATTATGAGAGAGGAAAATATGGTTGTAGAAATTTTCATGTTACTAAATTACCTCTCGTTATGTTGAGATTGCCATTGTTTTCTTTCCGCTTCCTTGCATATGCTAGTTTTTGCTTGCCTTGATAATTTGCTTGCCTATAAGATGCCTATGCATAGGAAGTATGTTAGACTTAGATGTGTTTGCCAGATATTTTATGATGCTCTCTTTGTGCTTCAATTCTTGTCTTTCATGTGAGCATTATTTAAATTATCAATGCCTAGCTAAAAGGCTTTAAATAAAAGCGCTTGTTGGGAGACAACCCAATATTTTTCCTTGCTGTTATTTAATAAATAATTCATCTAGCCTCTTTTTAGATGTGGTTTTATGCTTTTAATTAGTGTTTGTGCCAAGTATAACCTTTGGGAAGACTTAGGGAAAGTCTTTGCGATCTTGCTGTAAAAACAGAAACTTTAGCCCTAACGAGATTTGCTTCCATTTTTTACTGGAGAGTGCGATTAGGTTGATTCTTTTTGCAGATGATTAATATATAAATTCCTCACGTCCAGAAAAATATTTCAGAATTTTTGGGGTTACAGATGTGTTCGAAACCTACAGATTACTACAGACTGTTCTGTTTTTGACAGATTCTGTTTTTCGTGTGTTGTTTGCTTATTTTGATGAATCTATGCCTAGTATCAGAGGGTATGAACCATAGAGAAGTTGGAATACAGTAGGTTTAACACCAATATAAATAAAGAATGAGTTCATTACAGTACCTTAAGTGGTGGTTTGTTTTCTTATACTAACGGAGCTCATGAGATTTTCTATTGAGTTTTGTGTTGTGAAGTTTTCAAGTTTTGGGTAAAGATTTGATGGATTATGGAATAAGGAGTGGCAAGCGCCTAAGCTTGGGGATGTCCAAGGCACCGCAAGGTAAAATTCAATGACAACCAAAAGCCTAAGCTTGGGGATGCCCCGGAAGGCATCCCCTATTTCATCTTCGTCCATCAGTAACTTTACTTGAGGCTATATTTTTATTCACCACGTGATATGTGCTTTGCTTGGAGCGTCTTGTATGATTTGAGTCTTTACTTTTTAGTTTTCCAAAATCATCCTTGCTGTACACACCTTTTGGGACAGACACACATGAATCGAAATTTATTAGAATACTCTATGTGCTTCACTTATATCTTTTGAGCTAGATAATTTCGCTCTAGTGCTTCATTTATATCTTTTTAGAGCACGGTGGTGGTTTTATTTTATAGAAATTATAGATCTCTCATGCTTAACTTATATTATTTCGAAAGTCCTTTAGAACAACACGGTAATTTGCTTTGGTTATGAAATTAGTCCGAATATGATAGGCATCCAAGATCGTTATAATAAAAAAAATTCATAAAAAGTGCATTGAATACTAGGAGAGGTTTGATACTTGATAATTGTTTTGAGATATAAAGATGGTGATATTAGAGTTGTGCTAGTTGAGTTGTTTTGAATTTGAGAAATACTTGTGTTGAAGATTGCAATTCCCGTAGCATGCACGTATGGTAATCTTTGTGTAACAAATTTGAAACATGAGGTGTTCTTTGATTGTCTTGCTTATGAGTGGTGGTCGGGGACGAGCGATGGTCTTTTCCTACCAATATATCCCCCTAGGAACATGCGTGTAATGCTTGGTTTTTGATGACTCGTAGATTTTTGCAATAAGTATGTGAGTTCTTTATGACTAATGTTAAGTCCATGGATTATACGCACTCTCACCTTTCCATCATTGCTAGCCTCTTCGGTACCGTGCATTGCCCTTTCTCACCTTTAGAGTTGGTGCGAACTTCACCGGTGCATCCAAACCCTGTGATATGATACGCTCTGTCACACATAAACCACCTTACATCTTCCTCAAAACAGCCACCATACCTACCTATTATGGCATTTCCATAGCCATTCTGAGATATATTGCCATGCAACTTTCCATCTTTTCATTTATGACACGTTTCATCATAGTGATATTGCCTTGCATGATCATGTAGTTGATATCGTATTTATAGCAAAGCCACCATGCATAATTTATCATACATGTCACTCTTGATTCATTGCCCTTCCTGGTACACTGACGGAGGCATTCATTTAGAGTCATATTTTGTTCTAGTATTGAGTTATAATCATTGAGTTGTAAATAAATAGAAGTGTGATGATCATCATTAATAGAACACTAGTCATCATCCCGTGCAGCTGCACGGGCTAGAATTTCAAATGTATCACAAAATAAAAATAACTACATCCGTAATACATGAATATTTTATGAATTCAAGATATAGTGAAATTTCAAAAAGTAGTATGAAAAACTACCACTAAGTCCTTGCATTAGTATTTTTCATATGGAGAAAGAAAATGAGTTTAATAGATAGTTCGATGGTCTTTGTAATCTTAGGTAACATGAAGTATAGATGAAATTAATAGGTTGTGTGAAATAGCTAATAATAGGTTTTTTGTTCCTTGGGAGAGACAAACAATATTTGAAGTCAATAAAGTGGAAATGACCATATGATGGTTTACTTTATTTAAGATAGTACTGGTTCAGGTGTTAATGCATATGCGTTTACAGTTGTGGTTAAAGAAAACTAAACCATGAGGACTTAAGCATAAAGGTGAAAAAAATCATTTGCCATTATAAACCAAGGGCTATTCCCCGTCAAGGTGGAAAGAATTAAAAACATGGCCGGCTTCTTATTCCAATAAATTCGGCAAACATATCATTTTGTGTACTAAATATGCCCCATAGTTCTAGTAACTACACATTTAAGGTACTAAACTTTATGAGATGGGATGATTTTTTTTGAAGGAACAACACAATGCTACCATTCTTGAATCCGACCCCAAAAAGCCAATTATTAGTATGATCAGAGTGTTTGTTAGTCCAATGTCTCACCAAAAAATATAGTAATGTAAGAAAACATAACCTGTCTAACTACAAACATGAACTTAGAAATTTGCTAATCACTAAATTTATTTGTAAGTAAAATATGACTAAGAATTATTAGCAT
>LR880968.1:52469375-52479720 GCA_904067115.1 Aegilops sharonensis | reverse complement strand
TATGATCAGAGTGTTTGTTAGTCCAATGTCTCACCAAAAAATATAGTAATGTAAGAAAACATAACCTGTCTAACTACAAACATGAACTTAGAAATTTGCTAATCACTAAATTTATTTGTAAGTAAAATATGACTAAGAATTATTAGCATAAATAAAATTTAATGGCACCTTTTGTAGTGGACTATGTAGATCCAAGGGTTACCATACATATACACCGAAAACAATTCCAATCTGAGGACTTTATTAACATGGGGAACAAACTAATATTAATGAAGTGTTTCTCAAGAATAACTCCGTAATATTCGAGAGTTGTCAAGTTCAACAAAAATATAGTGCATTATATATTCTTGTGAAAACTGATGTCATGGAGCCACTGTTTTGTAGACATGTATGTAGAACATCCAAGATACCTTCCAATGCATGTAATTGTGTTTATTTTCTAACACCGAGTAGCATGGTATTAGAAAATTAAATAAAAGTAGAGAAACAATCTTTAGATTATTCTTTCCGAATAGCCAGATGCGCTTTCCGTTTTTTTTGGAACTTCGCCGTGGATGTGTTTTTCTTCATTGGTTGCACATGGGGCTGAGAACCGTTTTTTTGTACGTGATTGTTTTCGAACTTGGCCGTGGGTGTGGAGGACTTTTTTTTGTAAACGTACGCGGTGTCTTTTTTTCTTCAATTATTGGACATGGGTGCTGAGGATTTTTTTATGTGATTGATTACTTTTTTTGTACGCGATCCATTTTATTTTTATTTGGTGGAACTTGGATGTGGGCGTGGAGGACTCTTTTGTACATGTACGCATGGTTTTTGTTTTTCAATTAATGGTGTGGGTGCTGAGACTTTTTTTACATGATGGCTTTCAATTTTTTTTCCTGGAACCTGGAGCGTGAGTGTGGAGGACTCCACCTTTTACAGGTACGTGGTGTTCTGTTTCCAAATAGATGTGGGCCTGTTTTTTTTAAGCGAAGACGTTGGTGATGAGGACTTCTTTTTATTTATGTGTTGGATTTCCTTTTTCTTTTTGCTCAAACTTTTTGCTGGATGACGTGGGTGCTTTTCTTTTCCTTTTTTACGGGTAGATTCCTTTTAATCTTTGTATATGTACGTGATGATTTTTTTGAACACGCGTGATGATTTTCTTTACAAATAAATAAGTAACGTTGTTTTAATAGATCATAACCATTAAATTTCAAATCTAACGGCTAAATTAATCTTGCTGATGTGGATTAACGTGGAAGCTCTTATAGTGCCTCCAATTAGTAAATATAAGATTTTCCCAAAAAAAAAAGAGAAAGGCCAAAAAAAGGGAAAGGCCCAAAAAAAAGAAAAAAGGGACAATGTGATGTCTACTACGCAACCTTCTTGTTGTAGACGTTGTTGGGCCTCCAAGTGCAGAGGTTTGTAGGACAGTAGCAAATTTCCCTCAAGTGGATGACCTAAGGTTTATCAATCCGTGGGAGGCGTAGGATGAATATGGTCTCTCTCAAGCAACCCTGCAACCAAATAACGAAGAGTCTGTTGTGTCCCCAACACACCCAATACAATAGTAAATTGTATAGGTGCACTAGTTCGGCGAAGAGATGGTGACACAAGTGCAATATGGATGGTAGATATAGGTTTTTGTAATCTGAAAATATAAAAACAGCAAGGTAACAAGTGGTAAAAGTGAGCATAAACGGTATTGCAATGCTAGGAAACAAGGCCTAGGGTTCATACTTTCACTAGTGCAAGTTCTCTCAACAATAATAACATAATTGGATCATATAACTATCCCTCAACATGCAACAAAGAGTCACTCCAAAGTCACTAATAGTGGAGAACAAACGAAGAGATTATGGTAGGGCACGAAACCACCTCAAAGTTATTATTTCCAATCAATTCGTTGGGCTATTCCTATAAGTGCCACAAACAACCCTAGAGTTCATACTAGAATAACACCTTAAGACACAAATCAACCAAAACCCAAATGTCACCTACATACTCCAATGTCACCTCTAGTATCCGTGGGTATGATTATATGATATGCATCACACAATCTCAGACTCATCTATTCAACCAACACATAGAAACTCAAAGAGTGCCCCAAAGTTTCTACCAGAGAATCAAGACGAAAACGTGTGCCAACCCCTATGCATAGGTTCATGGGCGGAAGCCGCAAGTTGATCACCAAAACATACATCAAGTGAATCACGTGATATCCCATTGTCACCACAGATACGCACGGCAAGACATACATCAAGTGTTCTCAAGTCATTAAAGACTCAATCCGATAAGATTACATCAAAGGGAAAACTCAATCCATTACAAGAGAGTAGAGGGGGAGAAGCAACATAAGATCCAACTATAATAGAAAAGCTCGCGATACATCAAGATCGTGCCAAATCAAGAACACGAGAGAGAGAGAGAGAGAGAGAGAGAGAGAGAGAGAGAGAGAGAGAGAGAGAGAGAGAGAGAAAGAGAGAGATCAAACACATAGCTACTGGTACATACCCTCAGCCCCGAGGGTGAACTACTCCATCCTCGTCATGGAAATCGCCGGGATGATGAAGATGGCCACCGGTGAGGGTTCCCCCCCTCCGGCAGGGTGCCGGAACAGGGTCCTGATTGAATTTTGGTGGCTACAGAGGCTTGCGGCGGCGGAACTCCCGATCTATTCTCGTCTTCAGAAGTTTTAGGGCACGTGGGTATATATGGGTGAAAGAAGTACGTCGATGGACCTCCGGGCTGTCCACGAGGCAGGGGGGCGCGCCCTAGGGGGGTGTGATGTCTACTACACAACCATCTTCTTGTAGATGTTGTTGGGCCTGCAGGTGCACAGGTTTGTAGGACAGTAGTAAATTTCCCTCAAGTGGATGACCTAAGGTTTATCAATCCGTAGGAGGCGTAAGATGAAGATGGTCTCTCTCAAACAACCCTGCAACCGAATAACAAAGAGTCTCTTGTGTCCCCAACAAACCCAATACAATGGTAAATTGTATAGGTGCACTAGTTCGGCGAAGAGATGGTGATACAAGTGCAATATGGATGCTAGATATAGGTTTTTGTAATCTGAAAATATAAAAACCGCAAGGTAACTAATAATAAAAGTGAGTGTAAACGGTATTGCAATGATAGGAAACAAGGCCTAGGGTTCATACTTTGACTAGTGCAAGTTCTCTCAACAATAATAACACAGATAGATCATATAACAATCCCTCAACATGCAACAAAGAGTCACTCCAAAGCCACTAATAGCCGAGAAGGAACGTAGAGATTATGGTAGGGTACGAAACCACCTCAAAGTTATTCTTTCGGATCGATCTATTAAAGAGTTCGTACTAGAATAACACCTTAAGACACAAATCAACCAAAACCCTAATGTCACCTAGATACTCCATTGTCACCTCAAGTATTCGTGGGCATGATTATACGATATGCATCACACAATCTCAGATTCATCCAACCAACATAAAGTACTTCAAAGAGTGCCCCAAAGTTTCTACCGGAGAGTCAAGAAAATGTGTGCCAACCCCTATGCATAGGTTCATGGGCAGAACCCGCAAGTTGGTCACCAAAACATACATCAAGTGGCACGTGAAATCCCATTGTCACCACAGATAAGCCCGGCAAGACATACATCAAGTGTTCTCAAATCAAAGACTCAATCCGATAAGATAACTTCAAAGGGGAAACTCAATTCATCACAAGAGAGTAGAGGGGGAGAAACATCATAAGATCCAACTATAATAGCAAAGCTCGCGATACATCAAGATCGTGCCATAGAGAGAACACGAGAGAGAGATCAAACATATAGCTACTGGTACATACCCTCAGCCCCGAGGGTGAACTACTCCCTCCTCATCATGGAGAGCGCCGGGATGATGAAGATGGCCACCGGTGATGGATTTCCCCTCCGGCAGGGTGCCGGAACGGACTCCCGAGAGGTTTTTGGCGGCTACATAGGCTTGCGGCGGCGGAACTGCCGATCTATCTTGATATTCGATGTTTTTAGGGTACGTGGGACTATATAGGCGAAAGAAGTCGGTCGAGGGAGCCTCGAGGGGCACACGAGACAGGGGGCGCCCAGTAGGGGGGCGCGCCCTCCTATCTCGTGGAGTCCTCGGGGATCTTCTGACGTGAACTCCAAGTCTCCAGGATCATATTCTTCCCAAAAATAACGCTGCCGAAGGTTTCATTCCGTTTGGACTCCGTTTGATATTCCTTTTCTTCGAAATACGGAAACAGGCAATCAAACAGCAATATGGGCTGGGCCTCCGGTTAATATGTTAGTCCCAAAAGTAATATAGAAGTGGGAAATAAAGCCCAATATTGCCCAAAACAGTAGATAATATAGCATGGAGCAATCAAAAATTATAGATACGTTGGAGACGTATCAGGGTGGGCGCGCCCCCCACCCTCGTGGGCAGCCCGGGACTACCCTGGTGAGCTTCCGGTACTCCGTGGGCTTCTTCTGGTCCAAAAATAAGTTCCGTGGAGTTTCAGGTCAATTAGACTCCGTTTGATATTCCTTTTCTTTGAAACACTGAAATAGGCAAAAAACATCAATTCTGGGCTGGACCTCCGGTTAATAGGTTAGTCCCAAAAATAATATAAAGGTGGATAATAAAGCCCAATATGGTCCAAAAATAGTAGATAATATAGCATGGAGCAATCAAAAATTATAGATACGTTGGAGACGTATCAGGCATCCCCAAGCTTAATTCCTGCTCGTCCTCAAGTAGGTAAATGATAAAAAGATAATTTTTGATGCGGAGTGCTACTTGGCATAATTTCAATGTAATTCTTCTTAATTATGGTATGAATATTCAGATTCGAAAGATTCAATACAAAAGTTTAATATTGGCATAAAAGTAATAATACTTCAAGCATACTAGCAAAGCAATCCCCTCAAAAAAAAAAGCAAAGCAATCATGTCTTCTCAAAATAACATGGCCAAATAAAGTTATCCCTACGAAATCATATAGTCTGGATATGCTCTATCTTCACCACACAAAGTATTTAAATCATGCACAACCCCAATGACAAGCCAAGCAATTGTTTCATACTTTTGACATTCTCAAAACCTTTTCAATCTTCACGCAATACATGAGCGTGAGCCATGGATATATCACTATATGTGGAATAGAATCGTGGTTGTGGAGAAGACAAAAAGAAGGGAAGATAGTCTTACATCAACTAGGCGTATCAACGGGCTATGGAGATGCCCATTAATAGATATGAATGTGAGTGAGTAGGGATTGCCATGCAACGGATGCACTAGAGCTATAATTATATGAAAGCTCAACAAAAGAAACTAAGTGGGTGTGCATCCAACTCGCTTGCTCACGAAGACCTAGGGCAATTTGAGGAAGCCCATCATTGGAATATACAAGCCAAGTTCTATAATGAAAAATTCCCACTAGTATATGAAGGTGACAAAATGAGAGACTCTCTATCATGAAGATCATGGTGCTACTTTGAAGCACAAGTGTGGTAAAAGGATAGTAACATTGTCCCTTCTCTCTTTTTCTCTCATTTTTTATTTGGGCCTTTTCTCTTTTTTTTATGGCCTCTTTTCTTTTCTTTTTATTATTATTTATTTTTCGTCCGGAGTCTCATCCCGACTTATGGGGGAATCATAGTCTCCATCATCCTTTCCTCACTTGGGAAAATGCTCTAAAAATGATGATCATCACACTTTTATTTACTTACAACTCAACAATAACAACTCGATACTTATAACAAAATATGACTCTATGTGTATGCCTTCGGCGGTGTACCGGGATATGCAATGATTCATGAGTGACATGTATGAAAGAATTATGAATGGTGGCTTTGCCACAAATACGATGTCAACTACATGATCATGCTAAGCAATATGACAATGATGGAGCATGTCATAATAATCGGAACGGTGGAAAGTTGCATCGCAATATATCTCGGAGTGGCTATGGAAATGCCATAATAGGTAGGTATGGTGGCTGTTTTGAGGAAGATATAAGGTGGGTGTATGATACCGGTGAAAAGTGCGCGGTATTAGAGAGGCTAGCAATGGTGGAAGGATGAGAAAAGTGTGTATAATCCATGGACTCAACATTAGTCATAAAGAACTCATATACTTATTGCAAAAATCTAGAAGTTATCAAAGCAATGTATTACGCGCATACTCCTAGGGGGATAGATTGGTAGGAAAAGACCATCGCTCGTCCCCGACCGCCACTCATAAGGAAGACAATCAATAAATAAATCATGCTCCGACTTCATCACATAACGGTTCACCATACGTGCATGCTACGGGAATCACAAACTTTAACACAAGTATTTCTCAAATTCACAACTACTCAACTAGCATGACTCTAATATCACCATCTTCATATCTCAAAACAATTATCAAGCATCAAACTTCTCATAGTATTCAACACACTCATAAGAATTTTTACAAATCATTTATGCTTAGAAAATTAGGATTTTAAGCAAATTATCATGATATGTAAGACTCTCAAAATAATCTAAGTAAAGAATGAGAGATCAAAAGTTTCTATAAAACAAATCCACCACCGTGCTCTAAAAGATATAAGTGAAGCACTAGAGCAAACAACAAACTACTCCGAAAGATATAAGTGAAGATCAACGAGTAGTCGAATAATTATGCAACTATGTGAAGACTCTCCCATTTAATAATTTCAGATCTTGGTATTTTATTCAAACAGCAAGCAAAGATAAAGAAAATAAAATGACGCTCCAAGCAAAACATATATCATGTGGTGAATAAAAATATAGCTCCAAGTAAAGTTACGGATGAACGAAGACGAAAGAGGGGATGCCTTCCGGGGCATCCCCAAACTTAGGCTCTTGGTTGTCCTTGAATATTACCTTGGGGTGCCTTGGTAATCCCCAATCTTAGGCTCTTGCCACTCCTTATTCCATAGTCCATCGAATCTTTACCCAAAACTTGAAAACTTCACAACACAAAACTTAACAGAAAATTCGTAAGCTCCGTTAGTGAAAGAAAACAAAACACCACTTCAAGGTACTGTAATTAACTCATTCTTTATTTATATTGGTGTTAAACCTATTGTATTCCAACTTCTCTATGGTTTTTAAACTATTTTACTAGCCATAGAGTCATCAAAATAAGCAAACAACACAATGAAAACAGAATCTGTCAAAAACAGAACAATCTGTAGTAATCTGTAACTAACGGATACTTCTGGAACTCCAAAAATTCTAAAATAAATTAGTGGACCTGAGGAATTTGTCTATTAATCATCTTCAAAAATAATCAATTAAATAGCACTCTCCAGTAAAAAGTTGAAGTTAATCTCCTGAGCGCTAAAGTTTCTGTTTTTTTACAGCATGATCATAAAGAGTTCACCCAAGTCTTCCCAAAGGTTCTACTTGGCACAACCACTAATTAAAACACAAAACCACATCTAAACATAAGCTAGGTGGATTATTTATTACTAAACAGAACCAAAAAGCAAGAAACTAAAATAAAATTGGGTTGCCTCCCAACAAGCGCTATCGTTTAACGCCCCTAGCTAGGCATGGTGATTTCAATGATGCTCACATAAAAGATAAGAATTGAAACATAAAAAGAGCATCATGAAGAATATGACTAGCACATTTAAGTCTAACCCACTTCCTATGCATAGGGATTTTGTGAGCAAACAACTTACGGGAACAATAATCAACTAGCATAGAAAGGCAAAACAAGCACAACTTCAAAACTTTAAGCACATAGAGAGGAAACTTGATATTATTGCAATTCCTACAAGAATATATTCCTCCCTCATAATAATTTTCTGTAGCATAATGAATGAATTCAACAATATAACCAACACCTAAAGCATTCTTTTCATGATCTACTTGCATATAAATTTTACTACTCTCCACATAAGCAAAATTCTTCTCATTCGGAATAGTGGGAGTATCATAAGAGACTTGAATACTATAAATTGTTTCCACATTAAAAGAGTAATGTTCAGAGAAAGTTTACTCATAATCATGACAAGTTTTATAAATATAGTCATCACTACTCTTTATAGCATAAGTTTCATCACAATAATCATCATAAGTAGTAACTTTGTTCTCATCATAATCAATTGAAACCTCTTCTGAAATAGTGGATACATCACTAAATAAAGTCATGAACTCTCCAAATCCACTTTCATAAATTTTATAAGATTCAACATCCTCCAAAATAGTGGGATCGTCACTTCCTAAAGTTGACACTCTTCCAAACCCACTTTCATCAATATAATCATCATAGGTAGAAGGCATGCTATCACCATAACAACTTTGCATATCAAAACTTGAGAGGCTAAAAATATCATATTCATTAGAAATAGCATCCCAAGCTTGGGATAAACATTAATTGCAGCAATTATACTCTCAAAAACATCATCTTTATCAAACATAGCATCCCCAAGCTTGGGCCTTTTCATATCATAAGCATAATCACTCTCATCATTAATAATATGGATAGCACCAATAGTATAATAAACATTATTATCATATTCTTCCAAGCAAGTGCCAAAAAGATTTTCAGGATCATAAGAAGTATCATTATCTTCCCAATCATAATCATCACAACAAGCAATAGGCATAACGAGATCATCATAAAGTGCATCATCTTCATTTTCATGAGGCACAACAATAATAGGAGCAACATTATTTTGGAGAGATACCTTTTTACCTATCTTCCTTTTTCTTTTCTTCTTTTTCACCACATGTGTGGGTTCAATCCTCTTTTTGGAGCTCCTTATTAATGAGATTGGTTGAATAGAAGGCTCCTCCTCGTTACCTGATTCGTCATAAGAAATAATAGGAGGATATTGGGAAGTCTCTTCCCTTTCGTTAGCATTCTCTTCATCTTATATTTGTTTTATTTTCTTTATTTAATTGGCAATATAAGGATTTTCAATGCAATTTACCGCACAATACATATAAATTTCCTCTAGATCAAAACCAAGAAGTTTATAACGGGCAAATTCTGGAAGACAATTAGTTAAACGTTTCATTTCTTCACAACCCATAAGCAAGCTAAGTTCATTATAATGTGCAAGGGAAATCAACTCATCACAATTTTTAGACAAGATTAGATCGTGAAACAATTTGCATCGGATAGTTAAATGACCCCGTTCATTGCAAAGTTCACAAGTACGGCTAAGAAAATTTAAATCTTCAGCACAAACATCTAGCCTTTCTTGCAACAGTTTAGTTTCTAAGTGCTTATGCCTCTTGCAATATCTATCTTCCCTATTTGGAGTGTATTTGCAAACCCAATGTACTCCACAAAAATTGACCTGTTTATAGGAGACATTTTCGTCATAACTAGTGCAATCATCATTAGTACTATGGATATTCAAGGAGTTCATACTAACAACATTGCAATCATGCTCATCATTCAAAGATTTAGTGACAAACATTTTAATGCATTCTTATTCTAACACTTTGGCACAATTTTCCTTTCCATCATACTCACGAAAGATATTGAAAAGATGAAGCGTATGAGACAGACTCAATTCCATTTTTTTGTAGTTTTCTTTTATAGACTAAACTAGTAATAAAACAAGAAACAAAAACATTCGATTGCAAGATCTAAAGATATACCTTCAAGCACTCACCAACCCGGCAACGTCGCCAGAAAAGAGCTTGATGTCTACTACAAAACCTTCTTCTTGTAGACGTTGTTGGGCCTCCAAGTGCAGAGGTTTGTAGGACAGTAGCAAATTTCTCTCAAGTGGATGACCTAAGGTTTATCAATCCGTGGGAGGCGTAGGATGAAGATGGTCTCTCTCAAGCAACCCTGCAACCAAATAACAAAGAGTCTCTTGTGTCCCCAACACACCCAATACAATAGTAAATTGTATAGGTGCACTAGTTCGGCGAAGAGATGGTGATACAAGTGCAATATGGATGGTAGATATAGGTTTTTGTAATCTGAAAATATAAAAACAGCAAGGTAACAAGTGGTAAAAGTGAGCGTAAACGGTATTGCAATGCTAGGAAACAAGGCCTAGGGTTCATACTTTCACTAGTGCAATTTCTCTCAACAATAATAACATAATTGGATCATATAACTATCCCTCAACATGCAACAAAGAGTCACTCCAAAGTCACTAATAGTGGAGAACAAACAAAGAGATTATGGTAGGGTACGAAACCACCTCAAAGTTATTCTTTCCAATCAAACTGTTGGGCTATTCCTACAAGTGCCACAAACAACCCTAGAGTTCGTACTAGAATAACACCTTAAGACACAAATAAACCAAAACCCTAATGTCACCTAGATACTCCAATGTCACCTCAAGTATCCGTGGGTATGATTATACGATATGCATCACACAATCTCAGA
>LR880968.1:52399567-52416449 GCA_904067115.1 Aegilops sharonensis | reverse complement strand
CCGAAACGGAAATGAATCAACATTCCGGCAAAATATTGGCAACTATCGCATTTCAAATACCGGTACACCTCCAAACACAAACACATATGCAACACCACAAACATATGCAACACCACGAACATACATAGATCTAGCTAGGCCGTAAAAAGTGCATGTGCACATTGTTGTAGGGAGAACAACATAAATATAGCTTCCCCCCTTACTTACCTATTAAAACAAGGTGATTTAACCACTTAATTTGAATGAATCTATGGTGGAAATGAGGTGAAAAAGAGGAGGCACCCGAGACAAGGAGGAGGTGGAGAGAATGAAGTGGGGAGAATGTGAGTGTGGCTAGGAGAGGCTGTCCCAAATATCTTGTTGCTGCCCACTTACTAATGGCGCACCTCTTGCATGGTGCGCCATTAGTAGTTACAACTACTAATGGCGCACTTCATCTGGATGCGCCATTAGTATGTTTGGACAGGCGCAGTAGTTCAAAAAAAAAGTTTCTATACTAATGGCGCACCCACTGCCTGGTGCGCCATTAGTAGTTACAACTACTAATGGCACACTTAAGCAGGATGCGCCATTAGTATGTTTGGACAGGCGCACTAGTTCAAAAAAAATTTCTATACTAATGGCGCACCCACTGCCTAGTGCGCCATTAGTAGTTACAACTACTAATGGCGCACTTGAGCAGGATGCGCCATTAGTATGTTTGGACAGGCGCACTAGTTCAAAAAAAAAATTGATACTAATGGCGCACCCTTTGCACGGTGCACCATTAGTAGTTTAAACTCTAATGGCGCATCAGAAGGTGGTGCGCCATTAGTATATACTAATGGCGCACCATCTTTCTGGTGCGCCATTAGTGTCAATCCCATCTATAGCCCTTTTTCTAGTAGTGAACTACTCCTGGTCATCGGCGGCCTCCACGTAGTAGTAAGCATCGGCGGTGGCATCTGGCTCCTGGGCTCCGTCATCTGGTTGCATCAACCGGAAAGAAGAAGAAAGGGGGAAAAGGGGGAGCAAAGCAACCGTGAGTACTCATCCAAAGTACTCGCAAGCAAGGATCTACACTACAGATGCAACATTATCAAAGGAAGGCTGTATATGTGGACTGGGCTGCAGAAATGCCAGAATAGAGAGAAGGCCTAGTCCTATCGAAGACTAGCATCTTCTGGAAACCACCATCTTGCAGCAACCGGAGGGAGTAGAGTAGCATAAAGTAAAGTAGTAGAAGTGTTATCAACCTCGGCCAGAGATCCTTTCTCGACTCCCTGCGAGAAAGGCATCCCAGAGCCATACTATCCAGTTATCATCACAATCAAATCCTCATCACCATCCAGTTCTCATCACAAGTATCCAGTTCTAGTTGTATCGATCGGGATACAACTCCAAGTGTTCGTTACCGTAGGATAGGCTATCGATAGATGTTTTCTTCCCTGCAGGGGTGCACCAACTTACCCACCACGCTCGCTTAACTCCGGCCGGACACACTTTCCAGGGTCATGCCCGGCCTCGGCCAAACAATACGCCGCAACCCGACCTAGGCTTAATAGAGAGGCCAGCACGCCGGACTAAACCTATGCCCCCAGGGGTCATGGGCCATCTCCCCGGGAACTCCTGCACGTTGCGTGGGCGGCCGGTGAGCAGACCTAGCTACCTCCTTCAACAAGGCAGGCGCTTACGCAGTCCAACCCGGAGCGCGCCGCTCAGTCGCTGACGTCTATTAAGCTTCGGCTGATGCATACGACGCAGAACGCCCATACTATGCCCACGTGATGGTTAGTGCTATCAGGCCAGAGGCCCCTCGGATCAAATATCCAAATCGTAGTGGATTAGGAACGCGCGGTAACAAGCAGAGACTCATGAAAGATGTGACCCCGTTGCCCCGTCTCGAGGACTTGCGGCAAGGGCTAGGAATGCCCGGCCACGCCTCGTAATTATCTCGCGGGCACCCTCCAGGTCAACCCGTCTCCACATCACTCACAATTAAGCTCGCGCGGGTACCCCTCAAGGTCGACCCGTCTTTCCATGTAACAGGGGTAAAGTCCAAGTATCCGTGTGTCCAAACATCAAGGGGAAACCCGAGGAATTACCCCCGGTGAATTCCACTCGATGTATTCATCAAGGTGAACGTAAGAGGATTCACCCTCAAGGTCCACACTTGAGGGGTTGCACGACAGAGTCGTATCAGAAGTGGTTAAAGAGGAAATCACCCTCGATGACCACGACCGAATAGCTACACTACAGGGTTAACATCAGAAGTACTGATGAGGTCTCACCCTCGGTACTCGATAGTAACCCAGTATTGTCGAGCAACTAAGGGGAAAGTGATGTGCGGTGCCGGGGCCTGGTCTTCGATCCCGTTGATCGGGTCTTCAATGATGAAGCAGGGGCAACAAGGACAAGGTGGGGGTCACTGATGGATCACTAACCAACCTATACTAAGCAGTTTAGGATAAGCAGGTAGGTAACAATAAGCAGGCTATGCATCAGAATAGGAGCAAACAATAACAGTAGCAAAATCCTATGCAAGCATGAGAGAATGGAATGGGCGATATCGGGATGATCAAAGGGGGGGCTTGCCTGGTTGCTCTGGCAAGGAGGGGTCGTCGTCGACGTAGTCGATCACAGGGGCGACATCGGTCTCAGGGTCTATCGGAGAGAAGGAGGGGGAGAGAAACAATAAATTCACGGCAATAATACAAACAATATGCAGGACATGTCTAAATGATATGCAGAGGTGTTTTACTGCCTAACTAAATGATTTAGTTTATTTAGGAATTTATTTGGATTTATTTAATTAAAGTTGGGCACTATTCATTCACTGTAATCGGTCTAAAAGTTCCATTATCATATAGCTATGGGCATCTGACAGGAATACGGAGGACGTATTCGGGTTCGTATCGAAATTCTAAGCAAGTTTCATGTATAAAATAATTTCATCGGAGTTACGCAATATTTAAAATGATTTTCTAAAGTTTTAAATGATTATATTGATTTATTTAACTCCAAAATTTAATCAGTAAATACTATTGTCACATAGTGCAGTGCCAGCCATAGTGTATGACAGGTGGGGTCAGAGTCAAAGTCAACAGTCTAGTCAGCTGTTGACTGGGTCAACGTTGACTGGTCAAACAGGGCAATGGGGCCCACTGTCATAGACTAGTTTAATTAAGTAGGTTTAATTAGACTAAATTAATCAAAGTTAATTGGGTAGTTAACTAAGCAAATTAATTAATTAATCAAATTACTAATTAATTAAATAATTATTTCTATTTTTCAATTTCGTTTTTTTTAACAGGGGCATGGGGACACCTGGTCAGTGGCACAAGGCCAGGGGCTGTGCAGCCCAGGAGCGAGCGCCGCGGCACCCAGAAGGGCATCGGCGGGCACGACACCGACGGGGGAAGGGGCGAGGTCAGGCCAGGGTAGCAGGGGCCGTCGCCGGACGGCGGCAGCCGAAGCGGGTGCTGCCGGGCGGCGCCAGCTGTAGTAGCAGTTCGGGAGCAACAGCGGCGACATCGGGTGCGGGGGGCGACGGGCGCGTGGGTGGAGCGGCAGGATGCGGTGAGCGCACCGGGAAGGGCCGCGGTGCCCGGGCGCGTGCGTTGGGCATGGCTGGAGCGGCACGGGCGCGGCGAGCACACCGGGATGTGGTGGCCACATCATGGCAGAGGGGGGAGAGAGGAGGACGGATGGCGGCTCACCCCCGTTGCAGGGGAACACCGGCGAGGCTCGAAGGAGCCGTGGTTGAGGAGGAGGTCGAGGACGTCGCGATGATGAGGAAGAGGCGGCGGGGCGACGTCAGGGCGAGGTGGCGCCGGCGATCCGGCTTCGGCGCACAGTGGCGGGGGCGAAGGGGTCGGAGCGATGAGCGACGTGGACGAGGAAGTCCGGCGACAGGGGGGGGGGGGGGGAGGCCCCGGGCGGCGCCGTCGGCCTCGGGGCGCGGTCGCCGGGGTTGCCGCCCCTCGATCTGGATCGGGACGGGGGGGGGGGGGGGGGGGGGGGGGGGGCGGGGGAAAAGGGGGGGGGGGGGGGGGGGGGGGGGGGGGGGGGCCGGGGGGGGGGGGGGGGGGGGGGGGGGGGGGGGGCCGGGGGGGGGGGGGGGGGGGGGGGGGGGGGGGGGCCGGGGGGGGGGGGGGGGGGGGGGGGGGGGGGGGGCCGGGGGGGGGGGGGGGGGGGGGGGGGGGGGGGGGCCGGGGGGGGGGGGGGGGGGGGGGGGGGGGGGGGGCCGGGGGGGGGGGGGGGGGGGGGGGGGGGGGGGGGCCGGGGGGGGGGGGGGGGGGGGGGGGGGGGGGGGGCCGGGGGGGGGGGGGGGGGGGGGGGGGGGGGGGGGCCGGGGGGGGGGGGGGGGGGGGGGGGGGGGGGGGGCCGGGGGGGGGGGGGGGGGGGGGGGGGGGGGGGGGCCGGGGGGGGGGGGGGGGGGGGGGGGGGGGGGGGGCCGGGGGGGGGGGGGGGGGGGGGGGGGGGGGGGGGCCGGGGGGGGGGGGGGGGGGGGGGGGGGGGGGGGGAGGGAGTGGGGGAATGGGGCGACCGAGTTAGGGTTAGCGAGGGAGTGGGGGGCTAAGGAGGCCCGGCTGGGCCTGGTGGGTCGGCCAGTGCGGCGGCCAGCTGGGCCGTTAGACCCGGCGTGTGTGGGGGGGGGGGGTTGTGTTCTTCTTTTTTTTAAAGCTTTAGCATTTTCCTATTAGTTTCATATTATTTTAGTTTTATAAAATGTAAAACTTACCTCTAAATTAGTATAATAATTTAGGCCACTTCCATCATAAGTTTAGTAGTTAAATAAATTAGTCTAGCATTTTTATAAGTGAAAAAGCATTTAAATAATTGATTTAGCCACTTAATTACCTTAGGGCATTAAAACACTTTACAAAAGGTTGGTTCACCACCATAATTAATTATGTAATATTTTCCACATGAGGAACATTTTAGCTTTCATGTTTGAGAAGTTTTGTATTTTGACATTAACTTGGATTTGAATTTGAATTCGTTTGAATGCAAATGAGGACTAGCAACAGTAGGAATGATGATGTGGCATCATTAGTAGGGGTTTACTGTAGCTTGATTATCCGGGCGTTACAATTACCTTCAATTTCTTCTGCAACAGATAAAGCAAAAGAAACAATATTGCACTCTTCAATTAACCTGTCAGGTTTATTAGTACCCCGCCTAACTCTATCACGTGCAAGATTCCAATTGGGCGGAACAATAGGCTGATTTGGAGTGGGAGTGACATGATCATCATTAACGATGGGATCATCATGTGCATGAACATTTTCCTTACGAGATGTATCACCTAAATCAATATCATGCTCCACCTGAATAGTAGGCTCCTGAACAATAGGCTGTTGTTCACTCTCAACAGGAACGTTAGTAGATGAAACATCATGTAACATAGCAGATTCATTAAAAATAACATTTCTGCTAATAACAACCTTCTGGGTTTCAGGTTTCCATAATTTAAACCTTTAACACCAGACTTATAACCAAGAAAGATGCACTTAACAGCCCTAGGCTCCAATTTTCCATTATCAACATGAGCATAAGCAGTGTAACCAAAAAATCTCAACTGTCAATAATCAGCAGGTGAACCAGACCATACCTCATTTGGAGTTTTCTTATTAAGAGCAATAAATGGTGAACGGTTAATGAGATAACAAGCAGTGGAAGCGGCCTCAGCCCAAAAACGCATATGCAAACCTACATTGGACAACATGCAATGGGCTCTGAAAATATTGGTCCTGTTCTTACACTCAGCAACACCGTTTTGTTGAGGAGTATAAGGAACGGTGTAGCGTTTGACAATGCCTTCAGACTTGCAATAATTCTTAAATTGCTTAGAACAGAATTCCATACCATTATCAGTGCGAAGTATTTTTACCTTCCTTTTAGTTTGCCTCCCAATCATAATCTTCCACTCCTTAAATGTCGAGAATGCTTCATAATTATGCTTCAAGAAATAAGGCCAAACTTTTCTCGAATAATCATCAATAATAGTCAGCATGTAACTAGCACCACCTAGTGACTTCTTGCGAGATGGTCCCCATAAATCAGAATGGACATAATCAAGAATACCTTCGGTTGTATGAGTCGAAGTGTTGAACTTCACTCTCCTGTGCTCGCTGAAGATACAATGCTCACAAAATTTCAATTTACCAGGTTCATATCCATCAAGAAGACCTCTCTTATTTAACTCTGCTAAACCAAATTCACTCATATGTCCAAGACGCATATGCCAAAGGTTAGCAGCATCACAATCAGAATTCTTTCAAATAACTGGAGTAGCGATACCTGAAACGATAGAACCTCGAAGGTAATAGAGACCATTGGTCGAACTTAAGTCCCCTTTCATCACAATAAGGGAACCTTTGGTGACTTTCAAAACACTATGTCCACCTGAATACTTATACCCCTTTGCATCAAGGGGAACTCATAGAAATAATATTTCTCTTCATCTTCAGAATATACCGAACATCTATCAAAGTTCTGATTGCGCCATCAAACATCTTGATTCGAATAGAACCTGTGCCTTCAATCTTGCATGGTGAATTATCAAAACCCAAAACGGAACCACCAGCAGTAGTGGAATCAAAAGTAGAAAAACCAATCTCTATGCGGGCACATATGAAAAGTACATGCGGTGTCAAGTACCCACTCATTATTGGTCTCAGCACATCCAGCAATAGCGACAAAAGCATCATCGGAACTATCATCACGAGCAACGTTAGCAGAATTTTCACCTTGTTTGTTACCTTTTCTTTATTCTGCAACTTGAAACACACTGAGACGTCATGCCCGTCTCTCTTGCAATATCTGCAATATTTCTTGTCTCTGGATTGCGACCGGCCCCTGTGGCCGTTATTACTTTTGCCTCTGTTTTCATTATTGGAGTTCTTCTCCTTTGTCCTGCCACAAACAGATAATCCCTCGGCTTGGGATGAACTCGAACCATCATGAGGCACCATTAATTTCATCTTCTCCTTAGAGTTCAAAACTTCATAAACTTCATTAAGCGTGAGAGTATCACGAATATATAATATGGTGTCTCTAAATTTGGTATAAGAACTTGGCAGTGAACAAAGTAACATTAAAGCAGTATCTTCCTCTTCATACTTAACCTCCATTGCAGCTAGATCATATAGATCTCTTTAAATTCTGAAAGATGATTCAAAACATTACCTCCCTCGGGTAACTTGTGCAGGAATTTTTTTTTGCTTCAGATGCATCTTGCTGGTAAGATCTTTTGTCATGCAAATGCCTTCCAGCTTTAACCATAGAGCGGCGGCAGTTTTCTCGCTCAAAACTTCCTGCAAAATATTATTATGCAAATGGAGTTGAATTTGTGACAAAGCCTTACAATCAATTCTTTTCTCCTCATCGGTCCAGTCCTGAATCCTTTGTTTCCTAAAGCTATCCAGTGCTTCATCATAGTTGGACTGTGCAAACAACGCCCGCATCTTGACTTGCCATAGGTTAAATCTTGTGACACGATCCAGCAGCGGAAGATCGTACTTTATGGATGCCATGAGTCGATAAAATATGTGTTCACAAAGTAGTACAAGCCGGTAGAAAAATTCTGGACAGAATTAATTTACAATCAAACGGAACTAGAAGCAGTAGCACGTGATAGCTAGCTTCGGAATAGATGTACTCCCTCCGTTTCAAAATATATGTTCAAATCATCCTGTATGGACAAGATATGTAATTGTACATCACATTATTATATGCTATAATTGGACTCGCTGACCATGATAATTTGTGAAAATTTGGAGTATCATGTCGCTACTGTGCTCCGCCTGCTTGCTGTTCAAACAGAGCATGTTGTTGTAGTCCTCTGCACCAAATCACTTACATCAAAATGTTACACACAGGTTTTCTTTTGTGGCAAACTGTAGCCCTCAAGGAGGGCTAACCTTTATTAATTTAGCATCCTAAACAGTGTACAGAAATCAGATTTCCCACAGGGAAAGAGATGGCTTCAAGAGCCCTTTTGAAATTACATCTGGACACTTTGCTGCATTGGATAGAGCATCTAACATGTCATAAGAAAGGCATTTTATTTACTGCTCCCTTGATGTATTGTTTTTTTTGTTTGGAGATTGATTACCATCCGTGAGTTAAGGTAAGGTTAATGTGATTGAGCGATTTTCCTGAAAATCAATTATTTGTTTTTTAATTAATGTGATTGAGTGATTTAAGGTAAGGTTAATTAATTTAGATTTGATCTTTAGAGATTGTTCGTGATTGATTCTACATTACCAAATAACTTGCGCCAGTATGGAAAGTTCTGATCTGTTCTGATTTCTTTCGTTGTGTGAGAGGGTGACGCGAAAATAAACCGATAAAGTGGGGGGAGGGGACGAAAAAAAATCTACAAAAAAAACCATGAGAGGTGGGACGAAAAAAATCCTGGAAGCGAGACTACCAACTACTCCATTAAAAGTAGAGATGAGGGCTTCTTGTCCTCCAAGACATGTACACAATATATACTCGCACACGGAGCTCAACAATATAATGAACAACAATTCCATCAATCCCTCTCTAATCCTCTATCAGCCGCAAGTTCCTAGACCAAGCTCCATCATTGCTTCCGCGCCGAGCCGCCCCGGGAGGTCAATCTCCATGATCTTCAACGGGAACTGCTTAACCCATAGCTAGGGTTTATCCGTCGATCTCGTTGATCGGCCGCGCTATTGTATTTTTTTTTTGGATCCATTGGGTTTTTCTATCTTGTCGTTCGTCTGATCGACGTTTTTCTTATTTCTGATCCAAGATTGATTTGCATCGTCCATCACCCATTGAATTTTCGCGCGCCTCTACTTCGATTTGCGGCGACTACAACAACATCTTCTTCGACTGGGCAGCTTGTCATGGTACGCAGCCTGGTCATCCATGCATCGGCGTTGTGTCGCGCATCAAGCAAGGCAGATGCTCGCACCGACCTCGGTTAGTCGTCGTCCCACGCCGCATGGCCAGTAACGCATCCATCTACAGTCGGACTTAGCAAATAATATCTACGGACGCGCCCCGTCAGTGTCTGAGCGTGTCCGTTTTGACCTATGTTTGTCTGTCAATGCAGCTATACTCCTCATTTGCTCCCTTATATGTCTGGACACTTGCATGTGATTGATGAAGATTAAGGGAGAGAAAGAAAAGAAAGAATACAAAAAGATAAAAGGTGATCCGGAATGGGCCGTGTCTTACATGGTGGGCTGACCGGGCGCATCCGCAAGCCCACATATTCTCTCTATATTTGGTCTCAATATAAGATATAAACTATGTACTCATATCATCCCTATATGAGGGGTGACCATTACCGATCTGATCTACACACAGTTTTGGTCTTGTATGACGTTTCTATTTGCCGACGTATTTTTGTGTGCGTATGTTCACATTGACTGTGTGCATCCTAACTATGCAGAGGTCGGATGTGTGCTCATTGTGTTATGTATTCTTTAGATACTCCATTTTCAGTCGATAAAATTCATCCTTTATCAAAAAAATTAGGGGTGATCCGGTTTGGCCATTTTTTCCCCTTCTCTCATGTTCGATTACTAGACGTTTAAGGAGGATTCGAGGAGACCGGCCGTAGGTGCTCTTACTGGTGGGCATTCGATAATCGGTGCTCATTGCCAAGCTCCCGGTTAAACGGGCAATATTCCGGCACTAACAACAGTGCCGATTCCAGCATTAATAATCAGCACTACGTGCGGCACTGCCGTATTCAGCAACGACGGATCGACCATGATCATCAATCTACCCAATCGTCTTTGTTCATAGTACGTACCGCTTGTGTGGCGACTGGGATTAACATTGATCGCCGGAGGGAAGTAGCAGGTGCAAACGTACGCGCATGCAGACGACAGAATATATGTCCGCACCGAATTGCAATAAAGTGCGAGATATCTCATCACCCGAGATGCCGTTGATAAAGGCTCCCTGGACCTCGAGTCTACTGATCTGTGTCGATGGTTCAGCCTTTTCCACCTCCCGTTAGCTCGCTGCCGGCGTGGCCCGCCGTCCTCCTGGCGATTCCTTCATCCACGTCGGCAGTCAGGGCCACCCGGCACCAGAGCCGCCGCAGCCACTGGCATGTAGACCGCGCCGGTCCCGGGCTCTCACCTGTCAGCGGCATGGTGGTGCCGGCAAGGCTCCCCGGCTGCTGACTGTGTCCTTGCGCCCCGTGCCGCGCCATGGCCATGCACGCAGCGGCATGTCCGCCGCACGCTCCCGGCGCTCCCGGCCGCGTGCCGCCACATGTCCCCACACATCCGGTCGTCCTATAAAACCCACACCACACGCGGCTATACTCTGCAGATCATATTCTCAGACACCAACACAGCTAGCGTTAGCACCACCCGTCAGCCACATCGCCACTGCCGACTGCCAGTACCAGCCAGCTAGCTAGCTTGCAGCTGCTGCTTGCGCTTAGATTTCAAGCTTGTGATTCGGCTGCATACTCAAGCTAGCTAGCTTCTCATGGCGCCGGCGTTGAAGGTCATGAGCCACATCGTCCAAGACGGCGGCATTGCCGACTATGCCGTTTACGCGGCCGCGCCGTGTGACGCCTGGTGCGGCGGGCGGCACAGGAAGGCCGAGTCGGACGGCGACGACGATGATGACGACTATGACTGTGCGCCTGCCGCATGAAGTGCACGTTCGCGCCTGGTCGCCCGGCTAAACGAACCTGGAACCTGCCGGCCAAGAGCTAGTATGAATGTGTCCCACCTAGTATAGGTGTGCTTTTTGTGACCGGGAAGTAGTTCCTGCCGCTTAATTAACCCACCGTGCTCGCTAAATGTGCTCAATTTATCTATGCCTAGTTAGTTGCCTACTCGTATAGATATTGAAAGTAGGCTTGTGCTTTTCATCGACTTATTACTGCAATAAAACTGATATCTTGATCTACATATGTGTTGTTGCTCTGCTGATCATTGCATGCTCCTATTATCCTATATGTTGGCATAAACTTTTGGTGCTCGCTTGACTTGTTTAATTTGCATCTGGGGAAGAGTCAACACGCCGGCTATCCAGTTTCATTTTTGCGTTGATTTTTCTTGAAGCAGAACTCTTTTTCCTTTCACAAATCCTTATTTTTTTGCAGCTTTCCTTTCACAAATCTTCTCTCAGAGAGAGCAGGCTACGATATATTCTTTCTTTTTGGAAGATACGGCTTTGCCGAATTTTAATGTTTTATTATCCAACTTGCTAGCTAGCTAGTAGCCAGTAAGATTCTAGATATGATCAATGACATTCTTTTGAACTTATTTATGCATTCAGTTATATATGGTGTTCATGCTACAATTGCATATAGGCATATGCTCCACTTGATCATATATATACATCTGCACATATTCATATTTCTGCATGCCGAACACTTCGATAAGAGGAGAAAAATTGAGCACCACAGGCAACTAGCTAGCAATCAATAGTGCCGACAATTGTTTCTTCAATTACCATCCTTGAAATGTGTATGCATTGACCCAATCGCAAAAACAGTAAGGAAACGATTGCACCAGATTGAGGGGTGCCCAGAAAATCCAGAACACACTAGCAACTTCAATTAATGTCACAATAGAGAATTCAGAATCAATTCCGTCCAACTAAAATGTGCAGAATTCAGAATCAATTATCTTCAACTAAAAAGCACAAAATTGAGAGACAATTGTTCAGACAGATCGGGCACGCGGCAACACTGCAGCTACCCTAGAGTGGCAATGAACTCGGGACATGGAGCACCAGGCACACTATCGATGATTGCCCATGCATTGAAAAACATGCGGGCGCCTGCATCGTGCATTGCATTGGTGGCGTTGGCCGCCTCACCGGCATCGACGCACCAGCTCTTCAGCCTCCTGAGACGGGGTGGCGGACCATGTGAAGAGGTCGGTGAAGAGATAATACATGCAGTTGGATGCTGACAGGAGCTGATCCAGCACGACGCGGTTGAAATGCCGAAAACGTCGGCGTAGGAGGCCTCCTAAGACATCCTATTTGCGAATGGAGGGTACATAGGAATAAATATATTAATATTGATTTCTAATGTATAGTAGATGAGCATTTTCACAAAAATTCTAGGGCATGGCAAATGTGACATGCAAGTTGGGTTCGGTAAGAAGTTGCAAACAAGATGCATTCTTCCTACTTGTACTTAAATTAGCATCATTAATGCACTCATCAGAGAACATAAAATGTTGAAAACATGTGGAATCTTAGCGAAGAAAATACAATCTGACCTACGATTCATTCACATAGTTTTTTTATACAGTCAAAAAATTTGACTTATCTGTTGAGAATTCCGCAGATGTCATTTCTTGACAAAACTCTGCATGTGAGTTGAATGATTGACCAGATTTGAGACCCTGGATTACCGATTTTTATTTATTTCCTGGTATTTTTTCTACTATCACGGGCACCCAAGAGCTCCAAATCCGTGTTCCATTGTACATGCCCTAATAGCTCGATCATTGCATGCTTCTTTGTTGCCATTTTTGCATCGATTATTCTATAATTTTGTTCAGCGAAGAGTCAAGGGTAATCCAGCCATGAAGTAGAATGTTCAAGACGTCGGAGCCGACCCTCGACCACCGTGTCGCCCTCGAGACAACACGGGGAACCCTTGCCAGACCGCCAGCCACCCCAAGATCAGGCCCTCCCTCGCATCACCGCCGCCGAACGGGGCGCCAATGAAGTCCGTGGATGCCCCCAGAAGGTGGTTGCGAGGCGTTCATGACGCCTTGTGGCGTCGTTGTGGGGGGGGAGGGGGGGGGGGGCATGGGCTCCGGATGGTGTGGAGCGGGATCCTCTACTTGGACGACGTCTTTACCGGTGGCGGGTGGTCCTCCTTGTCAATCGGCGGCGCCTCCCTTCTCCAACACTCCCGTCTCAGGCAGCGCCTCCGTTCTGGCTACGCCTGCGAGGTCGAGCGGCAGGCCTGGCCATGGCGAAGGGCTTTGGCGAGCGTCGGTGCATCTTGTGGCATGTGCGCATGTGCGCTGCCCACG
Organism: Aegilops sharonensis; assembly: GCA_904067115.1. Classification (NCBI taxonomy): domain Eukaryota; kingdom Viridiplantae; phylum Streptophyta; class Magnoliopsida; order Poales; family Poaceae; genus Aegilops; species Aegilops sharonensis. Next base: position 52,403,451 of record LR880968.1, on the reverse strand, counting down.
GTCGTGAGCCCTGGCCGTTGTGTTGGTGCGTTTGCGGCTGCTCCATACACCGGTGCTGCGGGCGGGCCCGATTTAGGGTTCTGCATGTTTCATGAAAAAGAAACGTCCCCGCTAAGGGGTATTTCCTAACGCGTAACGGCAATAAAAAGTGTTGGCGTGTGCCAGTATACATTCGTATACAAATAAATAAAAGACAAGAACACAGGGAAATACTGCTTTATTAATTCTCTTGAGAATTACAAAGTGTGGTTTCCCACATGATTACATATATTGCGCTATGGACAAATACATCTGACTAGTATCCAGCGATTGTAGAGGTTCTGGTTCCCGGAGCCTCGTAAGATGATCCGGTTAATTACATTCGCAAGGTAATCCATGGAACACCTCCGATAGCGCTGACGGTCATCGTCTTGTAACCCGAAATATTCTCATGATATGCTGAGAAGTAAAAGTGGCAGATACGAATGTCCGAAGGCCTGGTCGACCCTTGTATGAAACATCTGGCCTCGTCGGCACTAGGTTCATAGTAAAGTCTTCAAAAATCTGCCCGGCCTCGTCGGTCCCGAACAAAGCGTGTCCGGCCTCGTCCGTCAGGACATGAATGATTCCCGGCCTCGTCGGTCGCGGAAATTGAAAAGATCTCCTGGCCTCGTCGGCCAAGGAGAACTATGTCTAGTCTCGTCGGCCTAGACAGAGATAGATAATTCCGGCCTCGTTGGTCGTGAAAAAGGAATATGATGTAAGACTTTCTATGAAATATCCGGCCTCTTCGGTACCGAATACTCAAACAAAGTGCGTTGGCACCATTAGTTATTTGGCAATGTCACGAGCCAGTTGATCTCTCTGAGTGTCAATTTAAATCATGGAGCTAAGCTCCTGAACGCACCACTCGATCGCCAAATGATCTTGAGTATGCCATTATATACGGTACGTCGTAATAGATAAGATCCATATAAAAACATGTAATTACTTCTCTATGCATCACTCGATCGCCGCATGATCATAAGTGTGTTATTGACATATGGGACTTCACCATAAATCGGATCCTTGCACAACATGGAACTATTTATAAACGCATCACTCGATCGCCAAACGATCTTGAGTGTGCAACTATCAATAAGAATGGTCCTGCGATTGAACAACACCATTAAAATGATGGAGCTAGGATTATCGCATCACTCGATCGCCGCATGATCTCTAGTGTGCACCTATGAACATAGACCATCTCCATGAAAAACCTGTGCGGCCATAGTATGCACGGCCTGCAAGTCAAGTCGACAGAACATCAGTGTTCAAAGTACCAAATAATCATGACCTCACCTTGTATACCTGCGGCCGCCGCGTAGACGTGTGGCCGGCCGGTCGACCAACTCCGCGTAGACCAGGCCAAGCATCTGCGTGGAAGAGATAAGCCGGCGCCGCTGCGGTGACGTTGCAAGCCGAGCTATTCTGCTGGGCAGCTCCAGCGCGTACGGCAACGCCCGCTGCATGCATGGCGTGAAGTGTTAGCGAGAAACTACTGTACATGCTTATCTTATCCTCCTGCATGCACGCTAACAACTTGTGACTAGGCGTGCTCACATCTTGTAGACTTGCCCACGTGAGTTCAGCTGTACGTGCTGGTCCATTGACCGGATAAAAAAATGACATTAGCCTTTTTTTAGGATAAAGAAAAATGACATTAGCCGGCCAATTAAATTGTAAACTTGTAAACTATAGCAAACCATCCGTCCATTTAAACTGAGGAGATTAGCACACGTATATATATGGACTTGTACCACTAAAAAAATGTATATGGACTTGTAAACCAAAATAATCATGCACAAGTCAGCTGATGGTAGACCAAGCCATCCATACCACTTTTCATTATTTGTGCATGCAAATAGTTTATATTTATTTTTTACATGTCACACACAAATATATGTGTCTGATAAAATGCGACAAAATCTCGTCAAACAAATACCCTCCTCCAAGTGGAGTATGCACGCAAAGCAGGGCAGACTCGACTTGGTGAAATTTTGATATGGCGCAAATATCAATTGCCGCCTCAATATTTTTTACTCGGGTATTTAGAAAGGGGAAGGAAAACATCATAAGAGGTGGCGCCCACCATAAGAAGAAATGAAATATCCAGGCGAAAGTCCTTGCTAAAAATGAAACTCATAATAGTGTAACTATGTTTATAGAGAAAACAAGCCACACATAAAATGATGTGCATGATGGCGAAACCATACCACTAGTGACACGATGGATGTAGTGGTGAAACCATGCCATCAGAAAAATGAAACTGTAGCGAAACCATGCTACTAATGGCTGAACGAGGAACTCTGGTGATAGTCTATGCAACAAGTTACTCATAAAATATTGATTGCGGCGAACCATACCACAACACAAAGGTGTATACTGCAGCAGAACCATGCCACAGATGGAATAATAATGGTGCATTGCGGCGAAACCACGTCACTGGTAAATGAACAAGAAACTTGAGCGAAAGTCCATGCCACAAGTTATGCATAATATAATGATTGCGGCGAAACCATGCCAGAAATAGTTAATGGCTATCTGTAGCGAGTGTCCTTGCCACAACATGCATGCCATGATTAAAATGATGACAAGCCAGAGCACATGCACCAGATAAGTAATACGAGGCTACGGAGAAAGTCCATTCCATAGACTTAAAATATTTAAGATATGAATTTCTTTTTAGGGCATTCGATCTTGTGCACCTTTCAGTAGTACTCATATGGTTTTGCTCTTTTTGCTTTAGGTACAGCTCACGATGTCTGGATATCCTCGCAGATCTGACACGTGGGGTGGTTTCAACCAAAGGGGTGCTGCACCACCTCGAGGAGGAGGGCATCGGGGCGGATACGCCGACCGAGGTGGCTATGTGTATCGGGGCGGTTACGCCGATCGAAGTGGCTATGCGGATCGGGGTGGTTACGTTGACCGAGATGGCTATAGAGATCCATGCATCACTTCCTTTCGACCCAGACTTTGGAGAGACTGAGGATCCATGGGATAGGCGCCCAACTGGGCATCAGTATCATGAAAATCGTAGCCGTGAAGAAGAGCATTATAAAAGAGATGTTGGTTACCGAGACGAGCCTCTACGCGAGCGCAGCTTATCTGGTCGTAATGACTAAGGAAGAAAAACGTGAGGCGACTGGCGGACCGTCGGATCTTTGCATTGGTTGCGGCTCCAAAATCATTGGTGGTACTTCTGCTATATCGATGCGGGATTTTTAATCAAAATATCCTTATTGCAACCCATGTATCCTTCACAGATTGGTACTGTGAAGGGTACATGGGTTGCAATAAGGATATTTTGATTAAAAATCCTGCATCGATGTATCAGAAGTACCAATGATTTACCTGAGAGCAGGCATGTTTCTTGCTTTTGGAGCCGCCGACAATGGAAAGATCCGACGGGCCGCCAGACGCCTCATGTTTTTCTTCCTCTCAGTCATTGCGTCCAGATAAGCTGCGCTCGCGTAGAGGCTTGCCTCGGTAACCGGCATCTCTGTTATAATGCTCTTCTTCATGGCTACGATTTTCATGATACTGATGCCCTGTCGGGCGCCTATCCCGTGGATCATCAATCTCTCCAAAGTCTGGGTGGAAGGAAGTGATGCATGGCGGTGGCTCATGTAACCGCCCTGATCTCCATAGCCACCTCGGTCAGCGTAACCGCCCCCGATCCACATAGCCACCTCGATCGGTGTTACCGCCACGATACACATAGCTACCTTGGTCGGTGTAGCCTGTTGGGGAACGTAGCAGAAATTCAAAATTTTCTACGCATCACCAAGATCAATCTATGGAGTAATCTAGCAACGAGGGAAAGGGGAGTGCATCTACATACCCTTGTAGATCGCTAAGCG
>LR880968.1:52306250-52318678 GCA_904067115.1 Aegilops sharonensis | reverse complement strand
TTGTTTAGTTGTAATTCCTTTCGCATTGTACAATTGTATAGATACTGTCCCATGCACAAGTGGTATTCATGTCCAGCCAAATGATATCTTGTGCTTTCCAAAGTGATTTGTACCCAACTGCTTGTATACGTATTTTGTTCTTAACTGTAGATTTCCTCTCATAGTAGCTCCATGCAAAAGAAGGTTGAAAGGAGAAGGAGAGTTTGTGTCTGCTATAGAAGGACTGAAGGAGGTCCATGTTGAAGAAGATTGACAGAAGCAGTAGAGCTTGTAATACTGTCATTGCCATTGTATTTGTGTTGTATGATGTATCCACGTTTACCCACAAAAAGATGTATTCACGTTGTAATACTGTGATTGCCATTCTGGCTACTATTTCAAGCAGTGTATTTTGCTAGTGCTGATTTAGATATTGGTTACTTATTTACTGTGAAATGAATCTAAAGAACTTGACCCTGACAACCGGGTCCCATTACTAGAAACTCACAATTGGGACCAATCTTTTGAGAAAAAGAAAAATTGAAACTCTTGAGCCAAGAAGGCCATGACCCAACATTAAAACGCCCGGATTGTTGGGCTTGGCCCATGAGCCCAGCCAAAAATTGATGGAAAAAATATATAAAAAAAGGCTGAGTTCTTGGGCTTGTCCCATGTAAAACACCGAATCGGACCGGGCTGATCCTTGTGCCACATCAGCTTGCCACGCTGGATGCCTACGTGGCCTGGGGAGGTTTGGTAGTGACCAAAAATATGGTCGTGGAACCAACGACCTTTTACATATCGCAAAGAAGGTCACTAATTTTAGTTTACGATCGTCAGCTTTTGACCTTCTGTTTTTGGTCACAAAAAGGTCGCAAATGAAAAGCTATGACCTTTCAGCGGCCAATGGTGAGGGTCACAAGTTGACGTATTTCTTGTAGTGTAATGAACAACAATTCCATCAATCCCTCTCTAATCCTCTATCAGCCGCAAGTTCCTAGACCAAGCTCCATCATTGCTTCCGCGCCGAGCCGCCCCGGGAGGTCAATCTCCATGATCTCCACCAGGAACCGCTTAACCCATAGCTAGGGTTCATCCGTCGATCGCGTTGATCGGCCACGCTATTGTATTTTTTGGATCCATTGGGTTTTTCTCTCTTGTCGTTCATCTGATCAACGTTTTTCTTATTTCTGATCCAAGATTGATTTGCATCGTCCATCACCCATTGAATTTTCGCGCGCCTCTACTTCGATTTGCGGCAACTACAACAGCATCTTCTTCGACTGGGCAGCTTGTCATGGTACGCAACCTGGTCATCCATGCGTCGGCGTTGTGTCGCGCATCAAGCAAGGCAGATGCTCGCACCGTCCTAGGTTGGTCGTTGTCCCACGCCGCATGGCCAGTAACGCATCCATCTACAGTCGGACTTAGCAAATAATATCTGCGGACGCGCCCCGTCAGTATCTGAGCGTGTCCGTTTTGACCTATGTTTGTCTGTCAATGCAGCTATACTCCTCGTTTGCTCCCTTATATGTCTGGACACTTGCATGTGATTGGTGAAGATTAAGAGAGAGAAAGAAAAGAAAGAATACAAAAAGATAAAAGGTGATCCGGAATGGGCCGTGTCTTACATGGTGGGCTGACCGGGCGCATCCGCAAGCCCTCATATTTTCTCTATATTTGATCTCAATATAAGACATAAACGATGTACTCATATCATCTGCCGATCTGATCATTACCAATCTGATCTACACACAGTTTTGGTCTTGTATGACAATTCTATTTGCCGACGTATTTTTGTGTGCGTATGTTCACATTGACTGTGTGCATCCTAACTATGCAGAGGTCAGATGTATGCTCATTATGTTATGTATACTCTAGATACTCCATTTTAAGTCGATAAAATTCATCCTTCATCGAAAAAATTAAGGGTCCGGTTTGGCCATTTTTTTCCTTCTCTCATGTTCGATCACTGATCAGACATGTCCGTAGACATTTGAGGAGGATTCGAGGAGACCGGCTGTAGGTGCTCTCACTAGTGGGCACTAGATAAACGGTGCTCATTGCCAAGCTCCCGCTTAAACGGCCAATATTCCGGCACCAACAACAGTGCCGATTCCAGCATTAATAATCAGCACTACGTGCGGCACTGCCGTATTGGGCAACAACGGATCGACCATGATCATCAATCTACCTAATCGTCTTTGTTCATGGTACGTACCGCTGGTGTGGCGATTTGGGATTAACATTTATCGCCGGAGGGAAGAAGCAGACGCAAACGTACGCGCATGCAGGCGACAGAATATATGTCCACACCGAATTGCAATAAAGTGCGAAGTATCACCCGATCGAGACGCCGTTGCTAAAGGCTCCTAGTGATCTGCGTCGACGGTTCTACCTAGCTAGCCTTTTCCACCTCCCGTTAGCTCGCTGCCGGCGTGGCCCGCCATCCTCCTTGCGGTTCCTTCCTCCACGTCGGCGGTCAGGGCCACCCGGCACCGGAGCCGCCGCAGCCACTGGCATGTAGACCGCGCTGGTCCCGGGAGCTCACCTGTCAGCGGCATGGCGGTGTCGGCGAGGCTCCCCGGCTGCTGAGTCTGCCGCCCCGCGCCCGTGCCCAGCCATGGCCATGCACGCAGCGGCATGTCCGACGCACGCTCCCGGCGCTCCCGGCCTCGTGCCGCCACACATCCCGTCGTCCTATAAAACCCACACCGCACGCGGCAATACTCTGCAAGTATCAGACACCAACACAGCTAGCATTAGCACCACCAACACCACGGCCAGTACCAGCTAGCTAGCTTGCAGCTGCTGCTTGCGCTTAGACTTCAAGCTTGTGATTCGCCTGCATACTCGAGCTACCTCCTCAACATGGCGCTGGCATCCAAGTTCATGAGCCACATCGTCCAAGACGGCGGCATTGCGGACTATGCCGTTTACGCGGCCACGCCGTGTGACGCCTGGTGCGGCGGGCGGCACAGGAAGGCCGAGTCGGACGGCGACGACGATGATGACGACTATGACTGCGCACCTGCCGCGTGAAGTGCACGTTCGTGCCTGGTCGCCGGCCGGCGAAACGAACCTGGAACCTGCCCGCCAAGAGCTAGTATGAATGTATCCCCACTAGTATATGAGGCAGTGAGGTCAGGTGTGCTTTTAGTAACCGGGAAGTAGCTAGTTCATGCCGCTTAATTAACCCACCGTACGTGTGCTGCTGGCTAAATATGCTCAATTTAGCTATGCCTAGTTGCCTACTCGTATAGATATTGAATGTAGGCTTGTGCTTTTCATCGACTTATTACTGCAATAAAACTGAGATATCTTGATCTACGTGTGTGTTGTTGCTCTGCTGATCATTGCATGCTCCTATATGTTGGCATAAACTTTTGGTGCTCGCTTGACTTGTTTAATTTGCATCTGGGGAAGAGTCAACACGCCGGCTATACAATTTCATTTTGAGTTGATTTTTCTTGAAGCAGAATTATTTTTTCTTTCACAAACCTTGTCTCNGCTTGTGCTTTTCATCGACTTATTACTGCAATAAAACTGAGATATCTTGATCTACGTGTGTGTTGTTGCTCTGCTGATCATTGCATGCTCCTATATGTTGGCATAAACTTTTGGTGCTCGCTTGACTTGTTTAATTTGCATCTGGGGAAGAGTCAACACGCCGGCTATACAATTTCATTTTGAGTTGATTTTTCTTGAAGCAGAATTATTTTTTCTTTCACAAACCTTGTCTCAGAGAGAGCAGGCTACTATATTCTTTCTTTCTGGAAGATGCGACTTTGCTGAATTTCAATGTTTTATTATCCAACTTGCTAGTAAGCTAGTAGTAGTAAGATTCTAGATATGATCAATGACATTTCTTTTGAATTTATTTATGCATTCAGTTATACGGCGTTCATGCTACGATTTTGTCGATTTGCATATAGGCATATGCTCCACTTCGATATGTAGCTCCTGGGGTAAACAAGAGGAAAAAAATTGAGCACCACAAGCAACTCATAGATAATATTGTTTTAGTTATTATAGCTGCGTCGATCATTTGGATATGTTCATGGCTATTATACAGATGAAAATAAGCGCCACGGGCAACATTGGGTGGGATGTTTATGGCTACACATGTAGTGTTCGTCTCTTTTAGTCCTTGTGAGGGGTCGCTACACCGGGATGATGTATGTATTTGTTGCGTCTCTTTTAGTCATGGAATGGTTACCTACCGAAATAAAGTAATAGCTTGACCATTGCATGCTCCTTTGTTGCCATTTTCCCATCGATTTTTACTGTATAATGTTGTTCAATGAAGAATCAGAGGGTAATCCAGCCAGTGCCATGTAGCAGCATGTGAAAACACCTGGAATAATAATGTTGTGCGATGTAGTATATGACTTGGTGCTCCCAGATGGTAAGCTTTGAGTAATCTACTTTGAGCTATATATTATGATATCATTATGTCTAGCTTGACTACTTCTCTATTCTCGGTAACGTTGTTTTAGTGCTATGTTAACATACCCGCAAAAAAAATGATATGATTAACACATGAGCATATGCCATAGTACTCCACTTCCCATGCATGCAGCAATCAAAAGTGCCAACAATTGTTTCTTCAATTACCATCCTTGAAATGTGTATGCATTGACCCAGTTGCAAAAACAGTAAGGAAACGATTACACCAGATTGAGGGGTGTCCAGAAATTCAGAATACTAGCAACTTCAATTCATGTCGCAGTGGAGAATTCAGAATCAATTCCGCTGAACTAAAATGTGCAGAATTCAGAATCAATTATCTTCAACTAAAAAGCACAGAATTGAGAGACAAGTGTTCAGAAAGATCGGGCACGCGGCAGCACTGCAGCTACCCTAAAGTGGCAATGAACTCGGGACATGGAGCACCAGGCACACTATCGATGATTGCCCTAGCGTTGGTGGCGTTGACCGCCTCACCGGCCTCGACGCACTAGCTCTTCGGCCTCCTGAGACAGGGTGGCAGACCATGTAAAGAGGTCGGTGAAGAGATAATAAATGCAGTCGGATGCCGACAAAAGTTGATCTAGCACGACGCGGTTGGAATGCCGAACATTGGCGTAGGAGGCCTCCTAAGACTGCTGGTGGTTGAGCCCGAGATATGATGCCACAAGGATGAGGTCGATGGTTACCTTTGACCCCTTGTGCCGGGGTGCACCGCGGCACAAGGCTGGTCCAAATTGTTGTGATTTGAAAATAATCATTTTTTATACTAAACTTATATACTTACTTAAACTAATTGCACTATATTATATTACCTAACTATCATATTTAACCATATAACAATGTATTCTCTGTTATACAATTACAATGTATGTCCCTGGAAATTTTATTATGCCAATTCTAAATTACACAAGTTATCATTCGTGTTAAAAATAACCTTTTAAATTAATTTTGAAAATTTCATAAATGTAGTGTATACACATATATTTGGAAGTAGGTGATTATGTTCATATATTTTAATATTACTAGGTATCATGGTAGAGATTTTTAAATGATACTTACTCCCTTCACAAATATAAGATGTTTTATTTCAATATGGACCATACAGATTGAAATGAGTGAATAAACTACAACGTGTCTATATACATATCAAACACAAAAAAGTTAGAACATCGTATTTGTTAATGGAGGGAGTACATAAGAATAAATATCTTAATAGTGATTTCTAATGTATATTAGATGAGCATTTTCACAAAAAATCTAGGGCATGGCAAATGTGACTTGCAAGTTGGGTTCTGTAATAAGTTGGAAACAAGATGCATTCATCGTACTTGTACTTAAATTAGCATCATTAATGCAATCATCAGAGAACATAAAATGTTGAGAACATGTGGAATCTTAGTGAAGAAAATACAATCTGACCTACAATTCATTCACATAGTTTTTTTATACAGTGGTAATTTTTGACTTATCTGTTGAGAATTCCGCGGATGTCATTTCTTGACAAAACTCTGTATGTGAGTTGAATGATTGACCAGATTTGAGACCCCGGATTACAGATTTGTATTTACTTTTCCTGGCTACTATTTATATAGGGTTCACGGGCACCCAAGAGCTCCAAATCCGCGTTCCATTATACATGCCCTAATAGCTCGATCATTCCATGCTTCTTTGTTGCCATTTTTGCATCGATTATTCTATAATTTTGTTCGGCGAAGAGTCGAGCGTAATCGAGCCATGAAGTAGAATGTTCAAGACGTCGGAGCCGACCCCCGATCACCATGTCGCCCTCGAGACGACACGGGGAACCCTTGCCGGACCGCCAGCCACCCCAAGATCAGGCCCTCCCTCGCATCACCGCCGCTGAACGGGACGCCAACGAAGTCCGTGCATGAAGGTGGTTGCGGAGTGTTCATGCCGCCTTGTGGCGTCATTGTGGGGGAAGGGGGGGGGGGGGGCATGGCCTCCGGATGGTGTGGAGCGGGCTCCTCTACCTGGACGACGTCTTTACCGGTGGCGGATGGACCTCCTTGTCAAGTGGCGGCACCTCCCTTCTCCAATGCTCCCATCTCAGGCAGCGCCTCCATTCTGGCTACACGTGCGAGGTCGAGTGGCAGGCCTGGCCATGGTGGAGGGCTTTGGCGAGCGTCGGTGCATCTTGCGGCACATCCGCATGTGCGCTGCCCATGATCGTGAGTCCTGGCCTTTGTGATGGTGCGTCTGTGGCTGCTCCACACACTGGTGCTGCAGGCGGGCCCGATTTAGGGTTGTGCATGTTTCTTGAAAAAGAAACATCCCCTGCTAAGGGGTATTTCCTAATGCGTAACGGCAATAAAAAGTGCAGGCGTGCCAGTATAAATCCATATACAAATAAATAAAAGACAAGAACACAAAGGGAAATACTGCTTTATTAATTCTCTTGAGAATTACAAAGTGTGATTTCCCACATGATTACATATATTGCGCCATGGACAAATACATCTGACTAGTATCCAGCGATTGTGGAGGTTCTGGTTCCCAAAGCCTCGTAAGATGATCCGGTTAATTACATCCGCGGGGCAATCCGCAAAACACCTCCGATTAAGCTGCGCTGATGGTCGTCCTCTTGTAACCCGAAATATTCTCTTGATATGCCGAGATGTAAAAGTGGCAGATACGAATATCCGAAGGCCTGGTCGGCCCTTGTATGAAACATCCAGCCTCGTCGCCACCGGGTTCATAGTGAAGTCTCCAAAAATCTGTCCGGCCTCATCGGTCGCGAACAAAGCGTGTCCAGCCGCGTTGGTCAGGACATGAATGATTCCCAGACTCGTAGGTCGCGGAAATTGAAAAGATCTCCTGGCCTCGTCGGCCAAGGAGAAGTATGCCTAGTCTCATCGGCCTAGACAGAGATGGATGATTCCGGCCTCGTCGGTCGTGAAAAAGGAATATGATGTATGACTTTCTATGAAATATCCGGCCTCTTCGGTACCGAATACTCAAACAAAGTGCGTTGGCACTATTAATTATTTGGCAATGTCACGAGCCAGTTGATCTCTCTGAGTGTCAATTTAAATCATGGAGCTAAGCTCCTGAACGCACCACTCGATCGCCAAATGATCTTGAGTATGCCATTATATACGGTACGTCGTAATAGATGAGATCCATATAAAAACATGTAATTACTTCTCTATGCATCACTCGATCGCCGCATGATCATAAGTGTGTTATTGACATATGGGACTTCACCACAAATCGGATCCTTGCACAACATGGAATTATTTATAAAAGCATCACTCGATCGCCAAATGATCTTGAGTGTGCAACTATCAATAAGAATGGTCCTGCGATTGAACAACACCATTAAAATGATGGAGCTAGGATTATCGCATCACTCGATCGCCGTATGATCTTGAGTGTGCACCTATCGACATAGACCATGTCCATGAAAAACCTGTGCGGCCATAGTATGCACGGCCTGCAAGTCAACTCAACAGAACACCAGTGTTCAAAGTACCAAATAATCATGACCTCACCTTGTATACCTGCGGCCGTGTAGACGATCGACCAACTCCACGGAGTGATCCCGGAAAGATGGCTCTCCCCATGCACCTAGGATTGGTCATATATGGATTGGTGGAAAATGAACTTGGCATGGTGTTGCATAGGATAGGGATGAGATGAAGTTGTGCAGGGTCTAGCTAGCCATCGTGGCCTTCTATCGCTTCTACGCGCAGCCTGACGGCGGCCATCGCGTGCGTGTGTGGTCTTGTGGATGTGCGTGAGAACGGCCTGGCGGCCAGCCCGTGTGTGTGTTCCTCCCGTGGAGGTGAGAATGTGCCCCTTGTATAGCCAATGCCTAGGCCAAGCATCTGCGTGGACGAGATAAGCCGGCGCCGCCGCGGTGACGTTGCAAGCCGAGCTATTCTGCTGGGCAGCTCCAGCGCGTACGGCAACGCCCGCTGCATGCATGGCGTGAAGTGTTAGCGAGAAACTACCGTACATGCTTATCTTATCCTCCTGCATGCACGCTAACAACTTGTGACTAGGCGTGCTCACATCTTGTAGACTTGCCCACGTGAGTTCAGCTGTACGTGCTGGTCCATTGACCGGATAAAAAAATGACATTAGCCTTTTTTTAGGATAAAGAAAATGACATTAGCCGGCCAATTAAATTGTAAACTTGTAAACTATAGCAAACCATCCGTCCATTTAAACTGAGGAGATTAGCACACGTATATATATGGACTTGTACCACTAAAAAAATGTATATGGACTTGTAAACCAAAATAATCATGCACAAGTCAGCTGATGGTAGACCAAGCCATCCATACCACTTTTCATTATTTGTGCATGCAAATAGTTTATATTTATTTTTTACATGTCACACACAAATATATGTGTCTGATAAAATGCAACAAAATCTCGTCAAACAAATGCCCTCCTCCAAGTGGAGTATGCACGCAAAGCAGGGCAGACTCGACTTGGTGAAATTTTGATATGGCGCAAATATCAATTGCCGCCTCAATATTTTTTACTCGGGTATTTAGAAAGGGGAAGGAAAACATCATAAGAGGTGGCGCCCACCATAAGAAGAAATGAAATATCCAGGCGAAAGTCCTTGCTAAAAATGAAACTCATAATAGTGTAACTATGTTTATAGAGAAAACAAGCCACACATAAAATGATGTGCATCATGGCGAAACCATACCACTAGTGACACGATGGATGTAGTGGTGAAACCATGCCATCAGAAAAATGAAACTGTAGCGAAACCATGCTACTAATGGCTGAACGAGGAACTCGGGTGATAGTCTATGCAACAAGTTACTCATAAAATATTGATTGCGGCGAACCATACCACAACACAAAGGTGTATACTGCAGCGGAACCATGCCACAGATGGAATAATAATGGTGCATTGCGGCGAAACCACGTCACTGGTAAATGAACAAGAAACTTGAGCGAAAGTCCATGCCACAAGTTATGCATAATATAATGATTGCGACGAAACCATGCCAGAAATAGTTAATGGCTATCTGTAGCGAGTGTCCTTGCCACAACATGCATGCCATGATTAAAATGATGACAAGCCAGAGCACATGCACCAGATAAGTAATACGAGGCTACGGAGAAAGTCCATTCCATAGACTTAAAATATTTAAGATATGAATTTCTTTTTAGGGCATTCGATCTTGTGCACTTTTCAGTAGTACTCATATGGTTTTGCTCTTTTTGCTTTAGGAACAGCTCACGATGTCTGGATATCCTCGCAGATCTGACACGTGGGGTGGTTTCAACCAAAGGGGCGCTGCACCACCTCGAGGAGGAGGGCATCGGGGCAGCTACGCCGACCGAGGTGGCTATGTGTATCGGGGCGGTTACGCCGATCGAAGTGGCTATGCGGATCGGGGTGGTTCCGTTGACCGAGATGGCTATAGAGATCCATGCATCACTTCCTTTCGACCCAGACTTTGGAGAGACTGAGGATCCATGGGATAGGCGCCCAACTGGGCATCAGTATCATGAAAATCGTAGCCGTGAAGAAGAGCATTATAAAAGAGATGTTGGTTACCGAGACGAGCCTCTACGCGAGCGCAGCTTATCTGGTCATAATGACTAAGGAAGAAAAACGTGAGGCGACTGGCGGACCGTCGGATCTTTGCATTGGTTGCGGCTCCAAAATCATTGGTGGTACTTCTGCTATATCGATGCGGGATTTTTAATCAAAATATCCTTATTGCAACCCATGTATCCTTCACAGATTGGTACTGTGAAGGGTACATGGGTTGCAATAAGGATATTTTGATTAAAAATCCTGCATCGATGTATCAGAAGTACCAATGATTTACCTGAGAGCAGGCATATGTTTCTTGCTTTTGGAGCTGCCGACAATGGAAAGATCCGACGGGCCGCCAGACGCCTCATGTTTTTCTTCCTCTCAGTCATTGCGTCCAGATAAGCTGCGCTCGCGTAGAGGCTTGCCTCGGTAACAGGCATCTCTGTTATAATGCTCTTCTTCATGGCTACGATTTTCATGATACTGATGCCCTGTCGGGCGCCCCGTGGATCATCAATCTCTCCAAAGTCTGGGTGGAAGGAAGTGATGCATGGCGGTGGTTCATGTAACCGCCCCGATCTCCATAGCCACCTCGGTCAGCGTAACCTCCCCAGATCCACATAGCCACCTCGATCGGTGTTACCGCCCCGATACACATAGCTACCTTGGTCGGTGTAGCCTGTTGGGGAACGTAGCAGAAATTCAAAATTTTCTACGCATCACCAAGATCAATCTATCGAGTAATCTAGCAACGAGGGAAAGGGGAGTGCATCTACATACCCTTGTAGATCGCTAAGCGGAAGCGTTCAAGTGAACGGGGTTGAAGGAGTCGTACTCGCAGCGATTCAGATCGCGGTTGATTCCGATCTAAGCATCGAACAACGGTGCCTCCGCGTTCAACACACGTACAGCCCGGGGATGTCTCCTCCTTCTTGATCCAGCAAGGGGAAAGGATAAGTCGAGGGAGAACTTCGACAGCACGACGGCATGGTGGTGATGGAGCTCATGGTTCTCCGGCAGGGCTTCGCCAAGCACTACGGAGGAGGAGGAGGTGTTGGAGGAGGGAGAGGGCTGCGCCAGGGGAAGGGTGCGGCTGCCCTCTCTCTCTCTCTCTCTCTCTCTCTCTCTCTCTCTCTCTCTCTCTCTATCACTATATATAGGGGGAAGGGAGGAGGGCAGGCGCCCTAGGGTTCCCTAGGGGAGGGGCGGCGGCCATAGGGGGAAACCCTAGAGGGTTTTGGCGCCCCCACCCCCTAGGAAACTTGCCCCCCAAGCCGGGAGGGGCGGCTGCCCTAGGGGTGGCGCCCCCACCTCTCCAGGTTACGTGAGACGGGGTGGGAGGGGCGCTCAGCCCCTTAGTGGGCTGATGTGCCCTCTCCCCTTGGCCCATAAGGCCCCCCAAAGCTTACCGGGGCCTCCGAAACCCCTTTCAGACACGCTGGTCATCACCTGGTACCGCCGGAACAATTCCGGACTCGAATACCCTTCGTCCAATATACCGATCTTCACCTTCGGACCATTCCGGAGCTCCTCATCATGTCCGGGATCTCATCCGGGACTCCGAACAACCTTCGGTAACCACATTTTATTTCCCATAACAACTCTAGCGTCACCGAACCTTAAGTGTGTAGACCCTACAGGTTCGGGAACCATGCAGACATGACCGAGACGTTCTCTGGTCAATAACCAACAGCGGGATCTGGATACCCATGTTGGCTCCCACATGTTCCATGATGATCTCATCGGATGAACCACGATGTCAAGGATTCAAGCAATCCCGTATGCAATTCCCTTTGTCTACCGGTATAGTACTTGCCCGAGATTCGGTCGTCGGTATCCCGATACCTTGTTCAATCTCGTTACCGGCAAGTCTCTTTACTCGTTCCGTAAACACATCATCCCGTGATCAACCCCTTGGTCACATTGTGCACATTATGATGATGTCCTACCGAGTGGGCCCAGAGATACTTCTCCGTCACACGGAGTGACAAATCCCAGTCTCGATTCGTGCCAACCCAACAGACACTTTCGGAGATACCCTTAGTGCACCTTTATAGCCACCCAGTTACGTTGTGACGTTTGGTACACCCAAAGCATTCCTACGGTATCCGGGAGTTGCACAATCTCATGGTCTAAGGAAATGATACTTGACATTAGAAAAGCTTTAGCATACGAACTACACGATCTTTGTGCTAGGCTTAGGATTGGGTCTTGTCCATCACATCATTCTCCTAATGATGTGATCCCGTTATCAACGACATCCAATGTCCATGGTCAGGAAACCGTAACCATCTATTGATCAACGAGCTAGTCAACTAGAGGCTTACTAGGGACATGGTGTTGTCTATGTATCCACACATGTATCTGAGTTTCCTATCAATACAATTATAGCATGGATAATAAACGATTATCATGAACAAGGAAATATAATAATAATAAC
>LR880968.1:52079597-52093410 GCA_904067115.1 Aegilops sharonensis | reverse complement strand
GTTTCATGAAGTATCCCTTCTTGTCCTTGCCCTTCTTGAAACTAGTGGTTTCACTAACCATCAACAATTGATGCTCCTTCTTGATTTCTACTTTCGCGGTGTCAAACATCGTGAATATTTCAAGGATCATCATATCTATCCCTGATATGTTATAGTTCATCACGAAGCTCTAGCAGCTTGGTGGCAATGACTTTGGAAAAACATCACTATCTCATCTGGAAGATTAACTCCCACTCGATTCAAGTGATTGTGGTACTCAGACAATCTGAGCATAAGCTCAATGATTGAGCTTTTCTCCCTTAGTTTGTAGGCTAAGAAACTCGTCGGAGGTCTTATACCTCTTGACATGGGCACGAGCCTAAAATCCCAATTTCAGGCCTCGAAACATCTCATATGTTCCGCGACGTTTCGAAAACGTCTTTGGTGCCTCAACTCTAAACCGTTTAACTGAACTATCACGTAGTTATCAAAACGTGTATGTTAGATGTTCGCAACACCCACAGACGACGTTCGAGGTACAGCATACTGAGCAGTGCATTAAGGACATAAGCCTTCTACGAAGCAACGAGGACAATCCTCAGTTTACGGACCTAGTCCGCATAATTGCTACTATCAACTTTCAACTGAATTTTTTCTCTAGGAACATATCTAAACAGTAGAACTAAAACGCGAGCTTACGACATAATTTGCGAAGATCTTTTGACTATGTTCAGGATAATTAAGTTCATCTTATGAACTCCCACTCAGATAGACATCCCTCTAGTCATCTAAGTGATTACATGATCCGAGTCAACTAGGCCGTGTCCGATCATCACGTGAGACGGACTAGTCAACGTCGGTGAACATCTTCATGTTGATCGTATCTTCTATACGACTCATGCTCGACCTTTCGGTCTTCCATGTTCCGAGGTCATGTCTGTACATGCTAGGCTCGTCAAGTCAACCTAAGTGTATTGCGTGTGTAAATCTGGCTTACACCCGTTGTATTCGAACGTTAGAATCTATCACATCCGATCATCACGTGGTGCTTCGAAACAACGAACCTTCGCAACGGTGCACAGTTAGGGGGAACACTTTTCTTGAAATTATTACGAGGGATCATCTTATTTAAGCTACCGTCGTTCTAAGCAAATAAGATGCATAAACATGATAAACATCACATGCAATCAAAAAGTGACATGATATGACCGATATCATTTTGCTCCTTTTGATCTCCATCTTCGGGGCTCCATGATCATCATCATCACCGGCATGACACCATGATCTCCATCATCATGATCTCCATCATCGTGTCTCCATGAAGTTGTCTTGCCAACTATTACTTCTACTACTATGGCTAACGGCTTAGCAATAAAGTAAAGTAATTACATGGCGTTGTTCAATGACACGCAGGTCATATAATAAATTAAGACAACTCCTATGGCTCCTGCCGGTTGTCATACTCATCGACATGCAAGTCGTGATTCCTATTACAAGAACATGATCAATCTCATACATCACATATATCATTCATCACATTCTTTTGGCCCTCCTCCTCAAGGTGGTGCAGCGCCCCTTTGGTTGAAACCACCCCGCATGTCAGATCCGTGAGGATATCAGAACATCGTCAGCTGTTCCTAAAGCAAAAAGAGCAAAACCATGAGTACCATTGAAAGGTGCACAAGATCGAATGCCCTAAAAAGAAATTTATTATGGCCTGCAACTTTTATGCTTGGTGGTGGCGCGGATATCATGATCTTTGACGGTGCGACGGCCTGCATATGGATATCATGTCATTGTTGTTGTGGTTCCGGTGGGCCTAGATCTACGTTCTCCAGAGTACATGGCTCGCCCAAGTTCTCTCCTTTAACAACTTCAGGCCTATTTCTCAAAAAAAAAAAAAACAACTTCAGGCCTGGTGCTCCGGAAGTTCCATCCTTTCTGTCTTCTTGGCTCATCGGTGTTTTGGCGGGTCCGACTTCATTGTCTAGATCTGTGTCTCTCCATATTCCGGCTTGCCGACGTTGTCTGCTGCGATTGCATCCTGTGTACTGGCTCTCTATCCCCGCCGTCGCCTCTCGAACCCCGACAGCCACNTGCCGACGTTGTCTGCTGCGATTGCATCCTGTGTACTGGCTCTCTATCCCCGCCGTCGCCTCTCGAACCCCGACAGCCACCCCTTGCCTTGCCCCTTCTCTGCCCGATCCAATGCTCGCGCATCTGGTGGCACCTATTTTCACCCTTCGACGGCGGGCGTAGCTCGCCTTCCGATAATGGCAGCCCCAGCAAGCGGCCTATTCTTCGTCTTTGGATCATGTCCCGATAGCTTAGGGATTGTTCGAACATAGGCCAAGGCAAAATCTCCGCTCGGCTTGTTGATACTGCCAGCAGCGACACCTACGGGTGTCGTCCCCTTCTTGGAGGCGCTACCATAGTCTTTCTCCGTGCTCCTCTTTGATCACTAGCGGAAACCCCAGGTCTGGTCTCTTAGGTTGGATGACGACGACATCACAGCGTCGTTCCCCTTCATGAAGGTGTCTCTTGATTGCTCATGGCATGGCCTTGTTGGATTTCAAGATTTGGGACATCGTTTTCGTCCGGGTTGTTTCTCTTGGCAAGGGTAGTTTAATGATGTGTTGTAGATTATGTTCGGGCCTGAGCATCCCATGTCTCTCTACTCTGGGCACCATGTTTACACCATCTTATGGTTGTGCCATGTGATGTACCCTCCCTTTGTTCTCATTTCAACTTCTTTTATCAATGAAAGATACACAGACTTTGAGTATTCGCGAAAAGATATCAGCATTGTCAAAACACCCAGAGAAAAAATGTTGTGGAAATAGAAGCTGGCTCTTACACGCCTGAGTGCTCCCAAAAGGTACTTTCGAGCAATATATTGTGATATCAGTCAGTCTAGNAAAATGTTGTGGAAATAGAAGCTGGCTCTTACACGCCTGAGTGCTCCCAAAAGGTACTTTCGAGCAATATATTGTGATATCAGTCAGTCTAGCTAACTTTGCCATAGTTATCTATTCTCAGTTACATTGGTTTAATGCTATGATTAGCACATGAGCATATGCCACAGTACTCTACTTCCCATGCATGCAGCATGATTGATCAATGGCTGAACGGCTGCTGCTTGGATAGCTCCCCGAAAAAATATGACGGAAAGCAGTACCATCGGAATCATAGCACATATAGTTCATACTTAGTCAACTTATACAGTAGGCGCATCGAATTTGGGATATTCGTATGTTTCTAGCAATGTTTTGGCCTTTTGGGTATCTCTCAGGACCTGAGATGCCAGGTAATAAACTGGCAAGTGAACAGGATGGAACTCTTTGTAGGAAGAATAACAGACTGCAGAGCACCTGGTTGCAGGCAATAATGTAAGACACTCTGTCTCTCTGGGCTCTGCTCCTTTTCTGATCTTCTCTCTCCCCTTCCAGCCTTCTTCCTATGAATACAAAGGCACTGCTAACTTTCTTCACCCCGCGCACACACTAGGGGAGACCTGCCCCTCAGGTTCCTGCAGGTAAATCAAAACTCAAGTTGGTGGTTGTCAATGTCGGAGATATGCACATGATAACAAAGATATGTTTCATTTCTTGTGCAAACAAAATTGGTGTTTTCTACTATGCTATCCTGTCAGGATTATTTTCTATGTGTTGAAAGTCGCTATCTGTCTAGCGTTTATTCCATTGTTCTGACTTCTGAGTTCTGATGGTGATTCGTACAGAGATTGCTTACATCAAGACAGAGACATACATTCCCATTTCTAGAAACCAAAACTTTACCTTTTAAAATATTTTTAGTTGCTCCTGTTACAACTGCTAAACTGCCATCGCGCGCCCCCTCAAAAACAAAAGCAGGATGTGTGTTGAATGAAATAGAGAGCATGAGCATGATCCACAGAATCTGTATTGTGCAGGGCAACAAGAGCTCACTGGAGGTTGCAACTGAAGTGGCAAAAGAAGCTGATGACTACAATGGACTCAACCTTATACTAGCTGATCTAACTAGGAATGCCATGGTCTATGTGTCAAACCGGCCAAAGGGGCAGCCTGCAACGATTCAGCACGTCTCACCAGGACTCCATATGTTGTCCAATGCAAGGCTAGACATCCCTTGGCAGAAGGTAACAGAACTACTCCATGTCCAATGGACACCACCTTACAAATTGATTGAATTCCCAGAGTGCCACAGATATATAAGTGCACATGATGTTGTTATTTGATAAAATACTGGAAGAACATCAGTAGCAAGCTATAAATGTTGAATGTCCAGTGAGGTGTCCGATGTTGATTCTACTTATACTGCAGTAAGAATCCTAAAGGAGACTTTTGAGCTGGAAAAGATGTGAGAAAGCAACATGAAAGCCATTTCAAGTACTTCCCTAGTTTATAGAGGGCAGTGGCATTTAACTCAATTATTAATAGCACTTCATGTACAAGCAGCAAGACAGGAGTAGATAGCATAGCACATGAACATGATTGCAAGCCACTCTGTCTTAGGGGCTATTCAGTATACTATAAGAATCTGCCCAAGGCATGCATTGCAGACAATTTTTCATCATTGCATATATTGCTTGTAGGCAATTCGCCTCGGTAAAAACTTCAGGGAGTTTATAAGGAAGCATGGTGATAATGAAGTTGAAGCAAAGGATATAGCTGACAAACTAATGACTGACACCACGAGAGCCGATAAAGATAGGCTAACAAACACCGGTTGTGATCCCAACTGGGAGCACGGTCTTAGCTCCATCTTCATCGAGGTGCAAACTGACAAAGTGAGCATAAAATCTTTGACCTAATTGCAGTTTACAAGTACATTCAGAGTTGAATTATCTGAAAAATTATGGGTCCCGATAACTACCACACGTGTGGTGTATCGGGTAGTTGTGCCACACGCCTCGTGTGGCATGGACAGCAACCAGCCCACACACCTACGTGTGGGCAAAACAACTAATGCCCACACACATCTTTTTTTCCCTCCCGAACCCTCTCACACGCGTGCGTGTGAGCGAAGTTGATAACGCCCACACGCCCGTATGTCAGGCCTCGTACCCTCCTNATGAAAGCCATTTCAAGTACTTCCCTAGTTATAGAGGGCAGTGCATTTAACTCAATTATTAATAGCACTTCATGTACAAGCAGCAAGACAGGAGTAGATAGCATAGCACATGAACATGATTGCAAGCCACTCTGTCTTAGGGGCTATTCAGTATACTATAAGAATCTGCCCAAGGCATGCATTGCAGACAATTTTTCATCATTGCATATATTGCTTGTAGGCAATTCGCCTCGGTAAAAACTTCAGCGAGTTTATAAGGAAGCACGGTGATAATGAAGTTGAAGCAAAGGATATAGCTGACAAACTAATGACTGACACCACGAGGGCTGATAAAGATAGGCTGCCAAACACCGGTTGTGATCCCAACTGGGAGCACAGTCTGAGCTCCATCTTCATCGAGGTGCAAACTGACAAAGTGAGCATAAAATCTTTGACTTAATTGCAGTTTACAAGTACATTCGGAGTTGAATTATCTGAAAATTATCCTATTAACCACTAAAATAACACGTAGATGTTCTAGTACAGAACCCTATATCGAGACAGCAATGCTATATTATTTACATGTTTTCACATGATTCTGTTTTTGCAAAGGGGCTCTATGGGACAAGGAGCACAGCATTTCTTTCAGTGAACTATGATGGAGAAGCTAGCTTAAGTACTTCGAGAGTGGAAGGACCACACAGTGTATTACCAGATAGAGTAGCCAATGTGCACCTAAAGGCGGGAGCCTCAAATAGGAAGAAAGAATGAATAGCTACCATTGTGCATGCTGTTATTTCGACAGTTGCGCTTTAAGATCACATAATGATATCTAATTATGGCGATTAAATTATTTACTGTGCGTGGATTTATCAATTCAGAGACAGATAGTCACATTGTTGAATATATATACATAATAATATGATATGTGTATAATGTATTTACAGACTTCATGTTGCCACCTTTGTCTATGATCATACATGCTTTACTACAGACATTGTACCTTCAGTTCTTCAATACAGTAGATATCGACTCTGATGTTTACTAAATATATACTTAAGACCTGAATGTGTTCAAGAACTAAACACTGAAACTCTATAAGGAAAAAAACTGCCGATATTTGAAGAAAATGTGTCTAGTGTACCTCTTTTCTTCAATAGGCTGGAGTGCGGTGGTCATTCAGAGGTTTCTAGTCCTGCAGTCTTTGAAAAGGCACAGAAAAGGCCAGTCCAGAGCATACTGTAATATGATGTCTGCACTCTGCAGTCAGATACAGTTGTATGGATATATGTATGCACCATTTCTAGAAATCTTTCCAAAATGCACAAGAGTGCCAGCACAGGATTGCAATAAGATGAGAAGTTACACATCAGCAATAGGGGTACAGAGAAATATTTAGCTTTATTGTCGGAATCTCAGCTTGTATGCAAGTAGGCTAGAAAGAACTGTGAAGCCTAGTATTACAGCCCAATAGTTGAAAACTACAGTTTCTCCTGCGTGATCTTGTTCTTCCTTATACGCTGCTTCTTCTCTGCGCGGTTCACATCGCTGCTCACGGCACTGCTGGGCTATCCACCTTGTAATAGTTCTTTCATGAACAACCAGCTGTTCCAAACAATCTGGGGATCTAAGGTCACAGACATTGCTGGAGACTGTCAGAACCAGCAGTGTCTTGGCCACACTGCCAGAAGCTCGGAGTGCACAGAGTAGATCAGACCACACCTTCAGGCGGCCGCACCTACCGCCGAACCCCGATCCTTCCGGAACCACAACCACAGCAAACTCCGAGTGGACGAGCGCCGGGTGATGACGGTAAGCGACAAAATCCGTACCATACTGCAAACCTGACCGCACCACCCAGTTCTTCGACCTGAGATGCGAGTATGCCCTGTACATCTCGGGAAACGACTCTGATGCGGAGCATAAGTGATCCCACAGCTCCCCTTGGCTCATCAGATCCTTGCTTGCTGACTCAACCACGATGCACTCCAAGGCATGGCGAAGGTAGAAGACCTCCTCAGCGCCCAGCTGGAACCACTGTTTCTCGGCTCCGGCGTTTTCCAGTGCCCGGCCAAAGGCGGCACGGTTCAGAAGTGCAGCTTGCTGTGGGTTCACTCCGAGAACCGCATCCCCACCCCCGCTAGATAAAGTTGCCACAACTTTTGGTCCTTTCAGTGAAGACTGGAGCTTGGCAACAATGCCTGACATGGGTTGGGCTGCTGCCAGAGCTGAGAAATCCTTGCCGTCTTTCCCCTTCTTCCATCTTGGACCAGGCATGTCCATAAGCTGGGAAACACAGAAAACACAGGTCTTATAAGATTTTTAAGAAAAGTACAGAAAAATGCTAATTTGCGCTAGTGTAAACGAGAATGATTCGCCAGCTCCCTCCCTCGAGTCTGCTCTCAAACAAATCGCCAAATCTCTTGCTAGTTGCTAGTATAAATGAGAATGATTCGCCAGCTCCCACAGTAACTCGGTAGCATATCACCTGCTGACAGATCCACGCCCATACGGATACGGCAGCCGAAAGCAAGATCATTTTGACCACATTTTTTACTACGGGTGTCGGGACGAACCTGACGCGGGGCGGAGAGGAAGCGACAGCGGAGGCGCGCGAGGGCCAAGATGCTGCCGCCGATGGGCGACGGCCGGAGTGCGGGACGGATCGGCGGCGGCACTAGGGGGATCCAGGCGACGGCCTTGCTCTCTCCTCTGGCCTTGCGGCGGCGGCCGCCGGCACGGGGAAGCAGAAGGGAGCTCTCTGCGTCAAGTTGCCCTTGCTTCACCCGAAAAAAAAAAGTTGCCCTTCTTTCGCACGGATCGACCGAGCGGGCCGGCCCGCTCGAACTACTGTAGCGACTCGGTCGAGTTTTTTCTCAAAAAAAAAAAGCCTAATTTTTTTTCCTGTTCAGTTTTCTAACTTTTTTTTGGCAACGGGTGAAAAAAAAGAGAGTTCATTTCATGTTTGTAGGACCAGTCTGTTGCAATATCGCAAGAGAGAAAACAGTTTGTTTTTTTTTTTAGGGTAAGAAAACAGTTTGTTATATCATACTAGTATGACATATCAAGAAATAGCACTACAATAGTCAATACGATTTAATAAAGTTGGATTGCATTAGATTCATTAAATCTGATTATGCAAGTCAAAGAGAATACTGATTCAGAATAATTCAAATATTAAAAAAAAATTACATCAATCTAATTGCGTTGCAACAGGAGAAAAAAAATGTATGTATTTGAATATAGTGAGAATTATGTGTACACAAGCAGGAAAGGAAGTTTCGTATGAGACACTCGCGCTAGCTCGGGGCCTCAATCTTGAGAAATTAGTCGTAAAACTAATTTCTCCGGAAACTATCAAACCCACCGGCGGCACCAGCCTTTCTCCAATCATCGCATTCGACGAAATGAGCACCGCCAACTCCATCACCGAGTGTTGCTGCCTCACATTCGCGAAAATGAGCACCGCCAACTCTATGCAAGTCTCTCTCGTGGCCCCCACATTGCAAGGTGATGTGTTCGATGTTGTCATCGTCCTGGTTGCAAACAAAGCATGGAGACATTTCGTCCTGCATTCCATGGCGAGCTTTCCTTTCGGAAGTTCAAACTCTGTGCTGGAGGGCAAGCGAGACAAACATCTTTCATCTAGGGGGTGCCGGCATCTCCGAACACAACACATCGCCGAAAACATGTTTGTCCCTTGATTACACCGAGCTGGCCAAGTAGCTCCCATTCGAGGTTCATGGCCAAGAGATTTTTGTTCGGTTGAACGACATCTCGATTCTCTTTATGGATAGCATGCCTAAGCACATTGTAGCACCCTTTTTCCATCAACAAGACAAGAGGCTCGATGTCTCAGACATACTCTCTCCGTTCCAAAACAGATGACTCAACTTTATACTGCGCAGCCCTTTCTGCCCCGTTCCGTTCTTGATTCCCTAGCGATCGCCCCATCTTTGGCCAGAGAGGAGCAAAGCCTTTCAATCGACTTATATTTCCAGAACCAAAGGGATGGTCCTGAGCTGGCCAAAAGCTTAATCGCCCTGGAGCAGGTCCTCATCGGTCACGACGCAGACAAAGGATCTTCGTCGCCAAGCGTCGCCCCATCGGTCACGACGCCCTTGGCCTCCGAGCAAGTAAAATTATCTCTCCCTCGACACCACCAGCTTCGGCACCCAATCGACTTCTCCTTTACCCACCTTATTCCATCCTACGATTCTAACAAACATAAGCAAACCTATTCTAAATCCCCAAACAATTCTATGAAAATCCTTCAAATCAAATAGGCCCTCCAAATTTATAAATGGCAGTTAATGTACATGTGACAACATGAACAAGAATATCACGATTTTTCATTCACCTCACGCTTCACCAAATTACAATGTGGGTTGTGCAGTAGATGTCTTGACAGAAAAAAGATGACGCGACTTAAAAATCACTGGAAAGCCGCAACTTCATCGTTAAAACGGGCGATGACGTCAGCAATGCTCTCTGTGGATAGGTCTGCCCTGTCTCTTACCCTCAGAGAGACCTGCAACAGTAGAGATCATTAAGATAATTCAGCATTTCATTTGGAACCATAATCAGTGCGCAAAATCAGTACGAGGGCAGGCAAAATCAGGCAAGCAGATAAACTACCACAAATGATTGCTGATGTAAACTGTATGGTCAGTGTTAGTCTTCCAACAGTAAAACCGCAGTCAAAAGTGGCCAGGTACATGATTTACCATTCACAGAATACACATGTGTACTTCAATAAATAAACAAGCACCTAATGCATTGGTCCATGCACGCTGAATGGAATTCCTAAAATTACCAATAACGGCAGCAGGGGAGATTATAGATAGATACAAATTAACCCTTGCTAATACTAGTAATAGATATTCCATGCTATAGTGAGATAGATTCATAAAATAAAATAGCCGATTATATCAGCCTAACCTTTCAAGGTTTGCCAACAAATAAAACAGATATGCTAGGTTTAATATGCAATGGCCTTTTTTTTCGAGGGTGGGAGAAGTCAAACCTTTCCAGACTCTGCCTCTTTTGCGCCGACGACTAGAATATAGTTGAATTGGGCTAACTGAGCCTCCCGCACCTGCAATGATGATTTGAAGGATGCATATTTTGTGATATTTCAGTTGTGTACTTGCGCACTTCAATAACAATAATAATAATAAATAACAAAATATGATTCGGAGGGAGTAATAATTTTAAAAGGATGCAGAGGTGTTATTTTTGCACATAAATGTGTTTAATATATTCTCGACATCTGTGAATTCATATGTTTCGCTGGGAGTTCTTTTAGAAAATTGTGAGGTACATGGACAACCCACCAATCTTTACTTTACTATATATAATACAGTAGTATTTAAATGGGAGTTGGTGGTAACTTAATATGATCGATAAAGTATACTATATCCGCAGCAAAGCACAGGCATTTTGCTAGTTGAACTATATTAGATGCGTGATAAAGGAGAAAACGATATAGTACATTCAGTCCAACAATCAAATTAGTGTATACCACAATGCTGCAAATAATCCATATTTTCCATTCAGAAAGTTCAGACAAACAAAATAAGCACATACTACAACAGAAGGTAAGAAAGTGCACTAAAAGTCAAGATCTGATTACCTTCTTTTGAATTGTTCTATCAGTCATGTCAATGTCAACATGAAAACCAGCTGCACGTATCTGAGCATGAACCTGAGAATGAGAAGCAAATCGATTAGTCACTTTGTGTCCTATTGTAATGTAAACACGTCCAAATTTACATACATTGTGAAATCACATTTACCTCTTTTGCATATGTTAGTGAATTGGCAGATACACAGCAAACAATGGCTTGTCGAGGGCTTAACCACAACGGCCATTTACCATTATAGTGCTCCAAAAGAATGGCAAACATCCTTTCAACTGATCCTAGTATTGCCCTGTGTATCATTACAGGCCTCTCAAGCTTGGCTTCATCCTCTGCAGAATAAGTCAACTTGAAGCGAAGTGGCAGCTGAAAATCGAGCTGCAACAGACAACAAGGGTTAAATAGAAGACAATTATATTCTCTATAGTTGATGTCAACATAACATAAAAGCGAACCTGTAGAGTTGCACACTGAAATTTCCTCTTGAGGGCATCAAACACACCAATATCTATTTTCGGGCCATAGAAAGCACCATCTGCTTCATTTATCTGCACATGGATATCTAAGTAAGAATTGACAGAATCATGGCTTAACAAACAGCCAGGCATGCAAGTTTCTTTCAATGCAACTACAACACTGTGGTAAATATGCTACTGCTGATACAAACCGGATCAGTCACAAGACAAATTAGATAAAATTCAATATTAGCAATCGTAACTTGAGGTAGCAAGAAAATACCCCAGTAAGTGAACCTTTTGTATCCTGCTTATATTTTGCTGTTCTTTCTGTAAATGACCTTGAGTTGTTTTTCACATTCTTTCTACAGGTATCAAATATCACTCTGAAATATAATGCAAAAACAGATATCTGGTATCCACCCTGTTTGGTTCCTGGACACACTTCCCTGTCTTAGGTTTGTTCTTGGTTTGCACCACAACTGTGGCTTGCCACACTTAATTGTTCACACAGTCCATGTGGCATATAACCTTTTCCAGAATATTGCCCACTTGTGAGGATTTTGTTAGCCACTCCTTGGTGGCAAGTCACACTTTGCCTAAGCTTAGATGCAACTAAGACATAAATCAAGCATTCCTTGGAAGTACTAGATGCTATAAATGCACATCTAGCAACAATGGGTGATGGGAAAATTATGGGTAAAACAACTCCGCAAAGGTACCTTCCATGGCTTCCCAAACTCATTCAATGCTTCTGTCAGTTGTTGCTCTGCTTTGTTCCAGGTCTCAATGTCACCTAAATACTTCTCTGGTCTCTGAAAAAGTAAACATTCATACTATATATTAGATGGAGTATTATGTAGTGCATATGTTAACAGGGAGAGCCCAGAGATAGGTTTATGCAGTTATTTCTATGAGATTTGGCAGTATGAAACTTTAGTATTTGGATTAGCAATATGGAAACTGAAACTAAAGTACATATAATTTGTTATATTTGATTATTATAGATTGTAGAATGTTTATTGAATATGAGTAGCATGCATGGTCCTTGTTAAGGTGGGTCATTTTCATGCATGGTGACACAGTGAGTTGGCATAGTTGCATGTCTGAGAGAAATAAAGTTAGTGGGGCATGCATGGTGACATGGTGAGTTGGCATAGTTGCATGTTAAGAGAATTGAGTTAGTGGGGATCAACTACTTATTAACTAAAACCACGTCAGTTATTTCCAAACAGAGGGAGTAGGATACGCTAGTGGAACAAGATGAATAGTTGGGAGTAGCCATTTTGCTCTCTATCATCTTTAACAATATTCACATATTCATATGTATTCTTCAACATGCTGAGAATTGATTACATGTTACTGTACACACGACTATGAATACCGCGATGCATCATTACTAAGATTTTCAGTACGTTCATAAGGGAAAATATTAAAATAATGATAAAGTACCATATTAATACTGTCAATATATATGCATGATGTTATGATTCAACTTCAGTCGTGGTTACCAAATATGTGCTAAAGAGAAGGAAGCAATCAAACAAGGCTGTCTACTAAAATGTACTCCCTCCGTACCAAAATAAGTGACATGCTTTTAGTTCAATTTGAATTAAAACAGCATCACTTATTTTGGGATGGAGGGAGTATTTTACAATTTTAGTTCATTCAGTACAGTAAAGTTGCAACCTTTCAGCATCACCATTTCATGAGAATTGTCAAATATGTATTAGAATTTGCTGCAGATGTTATCAGTACATAAAAGGATGAGATTACGATTACCGTTGATAACTCCAGCTCATATTCAAACCCAAATATTTTATAAACATAATCAATGAACTCCAAGCAAGCCCGAACTTCATCCTTGATCTGCACCAACGAAATAACTTAAATAGGTGTGCAATAACACAAACTCACAAACCAGCTCAAGTGCTAAACTAATCCAAACTACAATAAAACTACTGTCTGTGGGATGTGAAAATATTGAAACCTGCATGAATTTGTGTAAAAAAATCTCAAATTCGCAGGAGAGCTGCGTATCATCATTGTATTNCCTTGTTAAGGTGGGTCATTTTCATGCATGGTGACACAGTGAGTTGGCATAGTTGCATGTCTGAGAGAAATAAAGTTAGTGGGGCATGCATGGTGACATGGTGAGTTGGCATAGTTGCATGTTAAGAGAATTGAGTTAGTGGGGATCAACTACTTATTAACTAAAACCACGTCAGTTATTTCCAAACAGAGGGAGTAGGATACGCTAGTGGAACAAGATGAATAGTTGGGAGTAGCCATTTTGCTCTCTATCATCTTTAACAATATTCACATATTCATATGTATTCTTCAACATGCTGAGAATTGATTACATGTTACTGTACACACGACTATGAATACCGCGATGCATCATTACTAAGATTTTCAGTACGTTCATAAGGGAAAATATTAAAATAATGATAAAGTACCATATTAATACTGTCAATATATATGCATGATGTTATGATTCAACTTCAGTCGTGGTTACCAAATATGTGCTAAAGAGAAGGAAGCAATCAAACAAGGCTGTCTACTAAAATGTACTCCCTCCGTACCAAAATAAGTGACATGCTTTTAGTTCAATTTGAATTAAAACAGCATCACTTATTTTGGGATGGAGGGAGTATTTTACAATTTTAGTTCATTCAGTACAGT
>LR880968.1:52050593-52061785 GCA_904067115.1 Aegilops sharonensis | reverse complement strand
CTCCCTGTATCGGAGAGGTATCTCTGGGCCCTCTCGGTAATGCACATCACTATAAGCCTTGCAAGCAATGTGACTAATGAGTTAGTTGCGGGATGATGCATTATAGAACGAGTGAAGAGACTTGCCGGTAACGAGATTGAACTAGGTATTGAGATACCGACGGTCGAATCTCGGGCAAGTAACATACCAATGGCAAAGGGAACAACGTATGTTGTTATGCGGTTTGACCGATAAAGATCTTCGTAGAATATGTAGGAACCAATATGAGCATCCAGGTTCCGCTATTGGTTATTGACCGAAGATGAGTCTCGGTCATGTCTACATAGTTCTTGAACCCGTAGGGTCCGCACGCTTAACATTCGATGACGATTGATATTATGAGTTTATGTGTTTTGATGTACCGAAGGTTGTTCAGAGTCCCGGATGAGATCACGGACATGACAAGGAGTCTCGAAATGGTCGAGACATAAAGATTGATATATTGGAAGGTTATATTCGGACACCGAAAAGGTTCCGGGGGTCACCGGATAAATACCGGAGTACCGGGGAGTTACCGGAATCCCCCGGGGGGTCAATGGTCCTTCATGGGCCTTAGGCGAAATAGAGGGCAGCAAGGGAGCTGTGGGGCGTGCCCCCCTAGGCCCAAACCGAATTGGTTTAGGGCTTGGGGGGCTGACCCCCTCTTTCCTTCTCCCCTCCTCTTTCCTTCCCCTCTTAGTTGGACTAGGAAAAAGGGAACCTACTCCTAGTAGGAGTAGGATTCCCCCCTTGGGGCGCACCCTACGGGGGCAGGGGGCACCCATAGACGCACAAACTGACAGTTGTCTTAGCCGTGTGTGGTGCCCCCCTCCACTGATTCCACCTCGGTCATATCGTTGTAGTGCTTAGGCGAAGCCCTGCATCGGTAACTTCATCATCACCGTCATCATGCCGTTGTGCTGACGAAGCTCTCCCTCGACACTCAGCTGGATCGAGAGTTCATGGGACGTCACCGAGCCGAACGTGTGCAGATCTCGAAGGTGTCGTACTTTCGGTACTATGATCAGTCGGATCGTGAAGATGTACGACTACATCAACCGCATTGTCATAACGCTTCTGCTTTCGGTCTACGAGGGTACGTGGACAACACTCTCCTCTCTCATTGCTATGCATCACCTAGATGGATCTTGCGTGTGCGTAGGATTTTTTTTGAAATTACCGCGTTCCCTAACAGTGGCATCCGAGCCAGGTCTATGCATAGATGTTATATGCACGAGTAGAACACAAAGAGTTATGGGCGATAATAGTGATACTGCTTACCAGCATGTCATACTTTGATTCGGCGGTATTGTTGGATGAAGCGGCTCAGACCGACATTACATGACCGCGTTCATGAGACTGGTTCTACCGCCGTGCTTCACACACAGGTGGCTAGTGGGTGTCTGTTTCTCCAACTTTAGTTGAATCAAGTTTGACTACGCCCGGTCCTTGTTGAAGGTTAAAACAACACATTTGACAAAAAATCGTTGTGGTTTTGATGCGTAGGTAAGAACGGTTCTTGCTAGAAGCCCATAGCAGCCACGTAAAACTTGCAACAACAAAGTAGATGACGTCTAACTTGTTTTTGCAGGGCTTGCTGTGATGTGATATGGTCAAGATGTGATGATATATAATTTTTTGTATGAGATGATCATGTTTTGTAACAGTTATCGGCAACTGGCAGGAGCCATATGATTGTCGCTTTATTGTATGAAATACAATCGCCATGTCATTGCTTTAATTTATCACTAAGCGGTAGTGATAGTCGTAGAAGTAATGGTTGGCGAGAGGACAACGATGCTTTGATGGTAATCAAGGTGTCAAGCCAGTAACGATGGTGATCATGACGGTGCTTTGGAGATGGAGATCAAAGGCACAAGATGATGATGGCCATATCATATCACTTATTTGATTGCATGTGATGTTTATCCTTTTTATGCATCTTATTTTGCTTTGTATGGCGGTAGCATTATAAGATGATCCCTCACTAAAATTTCAAGGTATAAGTGTTCTCCCTGAGTATGCACCATTGCGACAGTTCTTCGTGCTGAGACACCACGTGATGAGCGGGTGTGATAAGCTCTATGTTCACATACAACGGGTGCAAGCCAGTTTTGCACACGCAGAATACTCGGGTTAAACTTGACGAGCCTAGCATATGCAGATATGGCCTTGGAACACTGAGACCGAAAGGTCGAGCGTGAATCATATAGTAGATATGATCAACATAGTGATGTTCACCATTGAAAACTACTCCATCTCACGTGATGATCAGACATTATTTAGTTGATATGGATAACATGATCACTTAGATGATTAGAGGGATGTCTATCTAAGTGGGAGTTCTTAAGTACTATGATTAATTGAACTTTAATTTATCATGAACTTAGTCCTGATAGTATTTGCATAACTATGTTGTAGATCAATAGCTCGCGATGTAGCTCCCCATTTATTTTTGATATGTTCCTAGAGAAAAACTGTGTTGAAAGATGATAGTAGCAATGATGCGGACCAGATCCGTGATCTGAGGATTATCCTCATTGCTGCACAGAAGAATTATGTCCTTGATGCACCGCTAGGTGACAGACCTATTGCAGGAGCAGATATAGACGTTATGAACGTTTGGCAAGCTCAGTATGATAACTACTTGATAGTTTAGTGCGCCATGCTTTACGGCTTAGAACCGGGACTTCAAAAACGTTTTGAACGCCACGGAGCATATAAGATGTTCCAAGAGCTGAAATTGGTATTTCAGACTCATGCCCGAGTCGAGAGGTATGAGACCTCTGACAAGTACTTTGCCTACAAGATGGAGGAGAATAGCTCAACCAGTAAGCACGTGCTCAGATTGTCTGAGTACTACAATCGCTTGGATCAAGTGGGAGTTAATCTTCGAGATAAAATAGTGATTGACAGAGTTCTCTAGTCACTATCACCAAGTTACTGGAACTTCGTGATGAACTATAATATGCAAGGGATGACGAAAACGATTCCTGGGTTCTTCGTGATGCTGAAATCGACGAAGCTAGAAATCAAGAAAAGCATCAAATGTTGATGGTTGACAAGACCACTAGTTTCAAGTAAAAGGGCAAGGGAAAGAAAGGGAACTTCAAGAATAATGGCAAGCAAGTTTCCACTCCCATGAAGAAGCCCAAAGCTAGACCCAAGCCTAAAACTGAGTGCTTCTACTGCAAAGGAAATGGTCACTCGAAGCAGAACTGCCCCAAATACTTGGCGGATAAAAAGGATGGCAAAGTGAACAAAAGTATATATGATATACATGTTATTTATGTGTACTTCACTAGTGTTCATAGTAGCCCCTGGGTATTTGATACTGGTTCAGTTGCTATGATTAGTAACTCGAAACGGGAGTTACAAAATGAACAAAGACTAGTTGAGGGCAAGGTGACGATGTGTGTTGGAAGTGATTCCAAGGTTGATAAGATCACCATCGCACACTCCCTTTACCTTTGGGATTAGTGTTGAACCTAAAATAAATGTTATTTGGTGTTTGCGTTGAGCATAATATGATTGGATCATGTTTAATGCAACACGGTTATTCATTAAGTCAAAGAATAATTGTTTTTGACAGAAAGACTGTAAGAGAACCCCCTACAGTATAATTGGTACAACAAACCCAAGTTGCATGTACCATGCCTTGAACCTGTGTGGGTCGGAAGGCATCATCCCCTTCCCACCACTAGGCTATGCATTCTGTTTACACTACAAAAAAAGACACATCCGTGACATTTTGGGCCGAACGATTTTTTTTCTGTCATACATATGACACTTCTATGACGATAATCGTGACAAAACCCGGTATCATCATAGATGTTGTGGGCTCCTACTTCTATGACAAAAAATCATGACAGAAAATGGGCTTTTCGTCCTGGGCGGGCCGGAGACGCAGCTGCATGACATTCTTCGGGCCGTCCATGACGGAAAAAACCGTGGTAGAAGTGAGGGCGAGGAAATTTTTTGGGGAGTTGCCGATTACGGTGGGAGGTCGGGGGCCGAGCGATGCGCGTTTCTCTCGTACGTACGCACGTGTGTGCGAGGCGTTGGCTCTAACTGAACCCGAGTGAGGCGTTGGGCTCTAACTGAACCCGAGCGATTGCACTGCAGACTACGCGTTATTGAACCCGAGCGATCAATCGATGGCTGTTAACTGAACCCGATGGAGCGATTCCTTCGCTGCTGCTGCTAACTGAAGCTGATCGATTGGATGAACAGTGAGCGTTGCGGGGGGGTTTGGATGAACAGTGAGCGGTGGCGTTGCCTCTGGATGAACAGGACCCCGTGGTGTGGAGGGCTGGATGAACAGTAGACGGTGGAGGGGTGCCCGTGGAGGGGTGGTTGAAAAGTGGCCGGTGGAGTAGCGCGCGGTGGAGGCTGGATGAACACGAGCCCGTGGAGGCTGGAGGAGGTCGACGGTAGCCCGTGGAGGCTGGAGGAGGTCGAAGGTGGAGATGAACAGTATCCCGTGGAGTCCCGTTTTGCAGTACGCCACACCCCTCCCGATGAACAGGACCCCCGTTTCGACCGTTTTGCGGTACGCCACACCCCTCCCGATCAACAGGACCCCCGTTTCGACCGTAGGAGGTCCGTTTCCTCCGTTTTGCGGTACGCCACACCCCTCCCAATCAACAGGACCCCCGTTTCGACCGTAGGAGGTCTGTTTCCTCCGTTTTGCGGTATGCCACACCCCTCCCGATCAACAGGACCCCATTGCGAACGTAGGAGGTCTGTTTCCTCGTTCTGCGGTACGCCAGGCCTCGTTTCAATCGCCTGTTCCGTCCAAGCCCTCCCAATGAACACGACCACGCATTCCGTTCCGACCCAGCCGGTTGGCTCCCACGCGTTTCGTTGCCTCCCGATGAACACGACGCATTCCGTTGCCTCCCCATGAACACGACGCATTCCGTTGCCTCCCCATGAACACGACGACGACGCTGTTTCTCCGTTCCTACCCAGCCATGTACACGAGCCCTCGACGTACGTATGCACGAGTAGACGTTCGAGACCCCGCCCCGTATGTACACATACGTGGCCATATTTTATTTCTTGCACCCTGGCCGCTGTACGTACGTGTACATGCTACGTGCGCGCCTCTACTACGACACGTGCGCGCCTCTACATCCACCAGTATATATGTACGTACACGTTCGCGACCAGAATGACAACGCTACGTACGCTTTGACCAGGTGGGTCCCGACTGTCAGGCACTTGCTTGCCTGCGAAGATGTAGCTGGTGGGTCCCAACAGTCAGGGGGGTGAATAGTTTTTTTTGCCCGGACGCACTTCCTTGCGTGCGAAGATGTAGCTGGTGGGTCCCAGCAGTCAGGGGGGCGAATCGTTTTTTTGCCCGGCCGCACTTCCTTGCGTGCGAAGGTGTAGCTGGTGGGTCCCAGCAGTCAGGGGGAAAATGTTTTTTCCGCGAAATACGGTGGCCCGTCCGGTGGGTCCCCGCTGTCAGGTGGAGGAATAATTATTTTGCGCGTAATAAGGAGGCACTTCCTTGCTGCGGCCATGGACCTAGCTGTCAGCCTCTCCACGCACAGTACTCTTTCGATGGAAGTCGGTCGTTGACCACATTGACCACGCCGCGCCGAGAGCACCACAGCGGTGGACGAAGGCGAGGCCTAAGAAGGGGACGACACGGAGGCAGGGAAGACTCGGCAGTTGTTTCCCACGCGGAGGGGAGAACGACTCTACGACGGTTTACTGGTTCGTCTGCCGTTGCCGGAGAATAACAGCAAGTGTGGGTGAGTAGAGGGATGGCTAGGCCAGCGATGGGAGTACGGTGGGGTGGTGAGGCCTGCGTGGCAGCACAGCCGGCCGCGGGGAGGAGGGAGCAGGCAGTCCCGCCGACGCTTGTTTGAGCGGCTGGAGCAGGAAGAGCAGAGATTGAAGAAGCACGACGGGCGTTGGATGGACATCCAACCGTCACTGCTTGTGCGTCAACCTTTTTTTAGGAAAGCCTCAAATCTGTGGAAAACAGCATACAACCCATCTGCCATTATTTCTAATAATTTACAACCCATTTGCTAATTCTTAAGGTTTTTTTGGAGCCCATTGTTAGCATTACAGCCCATATTGTGGCCACGGTTAAAATATTATATGAAATTTTGCATATTTCGGTGCGGTCCGAACTGTTTTTAATCCCGAAATTTCGACTCACATTCAAATTGATTTTAAAAATAAATATATATCAATATAAAATCCAACAAATTCTCCACGCATAAAAATTAATGTAATTTAAAATCTTGAAATGAAAAAAATATATTTGAAACTAATTGCCAGTTTGATGTGTTTTAAAAATGTACAACCCATTTCTCATTACTGATGGGCCATTTTCTCGGCCAGCCGAATGAAAGATCTCCTCGTCTTGAAAGATTTGCAGCCCAACAGGCCTGACAAAGCGACTTACTTGGCAAATCACAAAAAAACTGGGCTATGGCCGTGGACCCAGCTGTCAGCCTCTCCACGTACAATACTCTTCCGATGGAAGTCGTTCCTTGACCACGTTGACCACGCCGCGCGGAGAGCACCACGGCGGTGGACGACGACAAGGCCTAGGAAGGGAACGACGTGGAGCCGGGGAAGACGCGGCAGTGGAAGCCCGCGCGGAGAGGAGTACGAGGGTTCACTGGTTCGGCTGCGGTGTGAGGCTGCCGTCGCCGCAGGGCCTGGCCAGTGGTGGGAATAGTAGGGGGCGGTGAGGCCTCCGCGGCAGCACAGCCGGCCACGGGAGGCAGGAGCATGCGGCACGACCGGCGCTGCTTTGGGCGGCTGGAGCAAGAAGACCAGAGGTTGAAGAAGCACTACGGCCGTTGGATGGACATCGTACGGTCACTTGAGCTAGAATTGTTCATATTGACTAAGTTGAGAAAGCCCTTCGTCCCCGTCAACTTAGTAGGCCCACAAGACAGCCTCCCACCAAGGTGAGTCCCAGCTAGCCGGGGGAGTATTCATTTTTTTGTGCGTAATAAGGAGGCACTTCCGGTGGGTCCGAGCTGACAGCGGGGGGAACGTTTTTTTGTTGCGAAATACGGTGGCCCGTCCGGTGGGTCCCAACAGTCAGGGGGAAACATTTTTTTCACAAAATACTGTTGGCCCGTCCAGTGGGTCCCCGCTGTCAGGTGGAGGAATAATTATTTTCCGCGTAATAAGGAGGCACTTCCTTGCGGCTGCCGTGGACCCAGCTGTCAGCCTCTCCACGTACAATACTCTTCCGATGGAAGTCGGTCGTTGACCACATTGACCACGCCGCGCCGAGAGCACCACGGCGATGGACGACGGCGAGGCCTAGGAAGGTGACGACGCGGAGCCGGGCCATGGGAGGCAGGAGCAGGCGGCACGATCGGCGCTGCTTTGGGCGGCTGGAGCAAGAAGACCATAGGTTGAAGAAGCACTATGGCCGTTGGATGGACATCATACGGTCACTGGAGTATTGACTAAGTTGACAAAGCCCTCCGTCATCGTCAACTTAGTAGGCCCACAAGTCAGCCCAACAATATGGCGGGTCCCAGCTAGCAGGGGGTATTCATTTTTTTGGGCGTAATAAGGAGGCACTTCCTTGCGTGCGAAGATATAGCTGGTGGGTCCGACCTGGCAGCGGGGAGAACGTTTTTTTCCCAAAATACAGAGGCCCTTCCTGTGGGTCCTAGCTGTCAGGTGGAGGAATCATTATTTTGCGCGTAATAAGGAGGCATTTCAATTAATTCAGTAGCGGCCCCTATTCTTAATGATTGCTTTGAGATTTGTAATAATTTTGGCCATGTTAGTTTTGAGCATTGTGCGCGTGATTCGAATCGCGTGGCTCATGAGCTGGCTAGAAGGGCTAGGGTTGATCCTCCAGGTGTGTACGGTGGGGCGGTGAGGCCTGCGATAGGAGTACGGTGGGGCGGTGAGGCCTGCGCAGCAGCACAACCGACCGCGGGGAGGAGGGAGCAGGCAGTCCCGCCGGCGCTTGTTTGAGCGGCTGGAGCAGGAAGAGCAGAGATTGAAGAAGCACGACGACCATTGGATGGACATCCAATAGTATACAGGCCATCTGTGGAAAGCCTCAAATCTGTGGAAAACAACATACAACCCATCTGCTATTATTTCAAATAGTTAACAGCCCATTTGCTAATTCTTACGGGTTTTTTTGGAGCCCATATTCTTTTTGTTAGCATTACAACCCATATTGTGGCCACGGTTAAAAAATTATACGAAATTTTGCATATGTCGGTGCGGTCTGAACTGTTTTTAATCCAAAAATTTCGAGTCACATTCAGACTGATTTTAAAAATAAATGTATATCAATATAAAATCCAATAAATTGTCCACGCATAAAAACTAATGCAATTTAAAATCTCGAAATGAAAAAAAGATATTTGAAACTAATTGCCGGTTTGATGTGTTTTAAAAATGTACAGCCCATTTCTCATTACTGATAGGCCATTTTCTCGGCCAGCCGAATGAAGCTGTCCTCGTCTTGAAAGATTTGCAGCCCAACAGGCCTGATAAAGTGACTTACTTGACAAATCACAAAAAAATTGGGCTAGCCATTTTCAAAAAGAAAAAAAACCACTGGGCTAATTTGTGGTAAACATAAAAGAAAAGGCTGTCTAGACAGGCCAGAGTGTCCCGCACAGCCCAGTTGACACCGTGCTTCCGTCTAAAAAACAAATTAGATAAATGCCACTCCAATTATGGCGATTCATAAAAATGCCACTGCAATTTCCAAACTTTGAAAAATGCCACTGCAATTTTTGCAAACTTTGAAAAACGCCACTGCAGTTTGCAAACTTTGAAAAACGCCACTCTAGACTTCAAAAAATGCCACTAGAAATGGCATGAAATGGCATGAAATGGCATTTTTCAAAGTTTGGAAATTGCAGTGGCATTTCTCGGAGGCATTTATCAAATTAACCCAAAACAAAAATAACTGGGCGAGCTGCTGGGTCCCTGGTGTCAGCCGCTCGTTGTGCAATTCTCTCGTTTATTGACTACGTTGACAATGGCATGGGACCCAGATGTCAGAAATCCACTAGGAGGAGCCATTTTTTATTGGCTTGAAATAAGGAGGCACTTGCTTGCGTACTGCCATGACCTTGGTGGGTCCCTGCTGTCATCCTCTCCATGTACAATCATCTCCTGATTGTGTACGCGTCAACTTGCTAGGCCAACAAGTCAGCCTCTGAACCCGTGGAGGACAAATACAACCCATTTAAAAAAATAACAGCCCATTCCATACGTTCAAACGGAAAGTTCAACATTGAGAGCAAAGTAACAGGTCTGATCCACATATAGAGTACTGAACTTCCACGTTGACAACCATCATAGCCAAGTTAACTATCTACTCCCACTAGACAAGTACTAACTTAGTCTTAGCTAACTAGACGATGCCGGCGGTACACGCTAAACGCCGGCACCGGCGTCCTGCGCCTCGCCTCGGACTTGCCAGAGGTGCGATAGGGCGTGTTGCTCGCGCGCGTTGGCCCTTTCCATGCCGGCGTGGTCCACCGAAGCTTCGGCTTCCAAGCGGGAAACCCACTTGACAAGCTGGTAGTAAAAATCGGCGTCGCAAACGCGTGCGTGCCCGTCAGCCTCCAGGGCTATTTGCCGGGCGCCGACCTTCACGTAGTCGGCCCAGTTGCGGGCGCTCTGCTCGCGACTCAGAGCGTCGGTGCGCTGCTGCTCCATGTCCTGGCGGCGCAAATCGGCGATACGCTGCTCCTCCGCCAGGCGGTCGCGCTCCAACAACTCCTGCTCCTCCACCATGCGGTCGCGCTCCAACAACTCCTCGATCTACGCATTTCCATCTAAAGACAGATAGAATGCCTCCTCCCTCCGTCTGCCTTCCGGTGAAAAACTGAACACTAGTTCTGGCGGTGACCGCCTCCGGCGTCGCCTACCGCAGACGGGCGGGGGCATGGCGGACGTGGAGAGCGACGTCGGGCCGATGGGGGCTTATGAGGATATGGCGAGTTGGGTCACGGTGGCACTGGAGAAGGCCAAGAAACAGTACTTATAGGGGGAAGGTAGCGCGACGGTCATCGGAATTCAATGCATAATGGCTTAGCGCGCCAGCTTGCCGTGGAAAACTAGGGAAACTGAAATTATGACTGTGCCGTCCCGTCCCGTCTGGGTCGCACGCCGGCATGGCAGTCAAACGAGTGCACTCGAATCATCTCCCTCCTTGTCAATAATGATTTCACGGATTTAAAAAGCCCGCAACAATTAAAGCGTATCTTTTTTCGCATCAGTTAGCTGCCTTAATTACGGTTGGCTGCATGCAGGCACCCAGAATCGCTCGCAGGCAGTACGTGAAGCAGCATGCAACGAGTCGCAGCCGAGGGCACGCATGCAGCCACTTAAATCGCTGGAATTAATTAGGCTTAAACTTCTGCATGCCGTTAATTATTGTCATGCCTTGGTCTTGCTGCTTTGCTCACGGGACTAATAAACCCGGACGGAGGGAGTACCTTGGTTGGTGAGAGGTTTGAATTAAGCCCTGCAAACCGGAAAGGAGGTACAAGT
The DNA here is from genome assembly GCA_904067115.1 of Aegilops sharonensis. Lineage (NCBI taxonomy): Eukaryota > Viridiplantae > Streptophyta > Magnoliopsida > Poales > Poaceae > Aegilops > Aegilops sharonensis. The sequence continues at coordinate 52,051,237 of LR880968.1, read as the reverse complement.
ACGTGCGTGATCCGCTATTTATTCGTGTAGGATCGAGTAGGTCGTTTCTTGAATTGAGCCCTGCAAACCGGAAAGAAGGTAGTACGTGCGTGATCCGCTATTTATCCTTGTAGGATCGATAGTGTAGCTTGTCAGTTTCTTCAGAGGTAGGCATTTTTATCCGTGTAGGATCGATAGTGTAGCTTGTCAGTTTCTTCAGAGGTAGGCATTTTTATTCAAAAAACTGCCACTTCGCATCTTGAGTCGCAAATAAAACTACCAGGAGCGCATTTGTAGCCTAGCTAGTGATCAATCAGTAACTTGTAAACACTGAGCGAACAGAAATAAGTAATTGTAATGCATCTCAATGATTCACAGATCATATACAAATATGTAGCTCCAAAAGCAAAGATCAGCCACTTCGGATCTTGCGTCGCAACTAAAACTAACTAGTACGATTCCCATACATAAGATCAACATGTTAATGCATCTCAATGATTCACAGATCATATACAAATATGTAGCTCCAAAAGCAAAGATCTAGAAAAAACATCTGTTCTTCCTACTAACATGGATGCTTCTCTTGGCCAACATTCAGTACAGACTGAAAGACAAATTTGTTTGTGAAGTCTACAATTCCTCTTGCAAACGTAAGTGGTTTCACC
>LR880968.1:52038679-52050202 GCA_904067115.1 Aegilops sharonensis | reverse complement strand
TCCAAAAGCAAAGATCTAGAAAAAACATCTGTTCTTCCTACTAACATGGATGCTTCTCTTGGCCAACATTCAGTACAGACTGAAAGACAAATTTGTTTGTGAAGTCTACAATTCCTCTTGCAAACGTAAGTGGTTTCACCAACAGCTGGAACCACGAGAATGAACCACACATGATGGAGGAACATCCACTACAATATGATTTGGTCTTCTCTCGATCACACCGCGAGACTATTTTCGGAATACAAACTTTAACTTAGGGAAAATGATGCCCATTATATGATCAGACCAAAGCAAAGAAGCACCTAGTGTTGGCCAGTAAATAGTACAGTACTACTTTTCTGCAGTCCATGAAGTGACTATCCAATCTTTGTGTCTATTTTCAAATGGCACTGCATGCAGTGACTATACTATTCTCTTGTGCAGTTCAACCAAAATTGCGGACACTTTGTTTGTTTGCCAAATAGCAACGGGCAGACATCTCTGTCTGCACAAATATCAAGCAGCTAGTAAACATATACCACACCATGTTCGCAGTGATGGAAGAGGTGAAATCGATACAACCGAAATTGAGCATCCAATCATTGAATCCTATCCTGCACCTCCAATGTAGGTCCACCCTGCCAATAAATTCACATGCAAACCACTAGTATTACTATCTAATGACAGTACAAAAAGAGTAGCAAGATAGTAGCAAACCATGTACCTTCGTAATGAACAGCTCATAGTGCCACCAATTGGATATAAAGGTTTGGAAAAAAACATGCTCCTAATGTTGAACCAGTTTGACTTTTGTGCAGCTCCACTAGAATCGAGCATCCCTATTTGCATAGATATTGAAAGTGTGATTACTATAAAAGTGGCACTAGTTGAAGCATAGACTCACAAATATAAGCATTCCAATTTCTTAATGGGAAAAGGTAGCAAGACTGTTTCTAACCACCTGTTTGAAGGAATAAATAAAGCAACAGTGGCTGATGTCAGGAAGGCATACATAGTTTTTTCTGAAAAACTGAGCCATTCCCGACCTTTCCTCTTCTTTTAAGCAAATTTTGTGCAGTTCTGCTAAAATAAAATGCCATCACCGCCTTGACAATTTAGTGACATTGTACAAAAGGAAATGACTTAACATTACATCATGATGTCGGGTATGTAGTAGACAGGCATTAGAGACAAACATACAGACCTCCTCCGATAACATAATGAACATTAATTTTAACAAAGGCGTGACTAGCTTTACCGGGATAATTTGAGTGAACTCTACACCCTCTGTTCCTTAATATAAGACGTTTTCGTGGTTCAATTTAAAGTACCCAAATGTCTAGTATTTAGAAAAACAGGTAGTAGTTTTCTTGAGAACAAATCTGGGAAAGCTTGCCACACTTTATTTATGTCCATACGCTAATGCAACACCATTTGAATACTACAAATATACACTAATCCAGTGGCTAGTGCAATAGTAGAGTAGTTAGTTTATTACAGGGTACAGTACAATGGTTTTACTGAACAGATTTCAATAAACTCTAGCACTGGAAGGTTTCTATAAGAATTAACAATACAAAATGTAAAGGTAACAAGTTTCAGCATTGGTATACTAGCTATGCATGAGCATTAAACCAAATACAGAAGTCTTAAGGTAACTAGCATTACTAACTAATGACAGTATAAAAAAATTGCAAACCATGTACCTCTAAGGTAAATATCATTTCGAACTCGGGGGGACCTTAAAAATTGCTATCCCAATCTTGATAATCGATCAAACATAAAAACTTGATCGAACGAATCAAGAGAACAGTCGGAGGAGGAGGTGCCCACTCTTGACCTTTTCTCTTGTCTTAATAATTGTCTATGCAGTTTAACCAAAATAAAATGACATCAGTGCCTTGGCATTTTGGTGACACTGTACAAAAAAATTAACTTATCTCATGAAAGTGAGGTATGTAATCTATAAGCATTAACAGTGCAAAAATCTGAAGGTAGTAACAAGTTTCATCGTTGGTATACTGGCTCTGCAACAACATTAGAATGCCTTAGATGAAAAATCTTTAATACATCCACAATCAACAGCTAACCCTGAAATGATCCAGTGACATTAAATGGCGCTGCTTAAATTTATCTATGGCATTAGACTGAGAGCGGCATTAGTTAAATGTGGCATCACTTTAGCAGTAGCATTGCTTGACTTGACTGCTGGCGTTATACTAACAGCAAAAAAGTGGCAATAAGAGCATGGGAGGCCCATTCGGACAGTGGGCGCACCAGTACGATGTACCTCCACGGACGCAGAGTGGTGAGGGAGGTATGGTTGCCCAGAGCAACAAATATCCATGCAGCATATGTGGATTACATCCCATTTTTGTTCTCTTTAGCCACCTTTTTCCTATGTGAGGACAAAAAACTGATCGACCTGTCATTCTCTATTGTGTTGTCATGCCTTTCTACCCTTATTCAACCAAGAGACACGAGACTCGTTCCTTAGCTACTGATTTTCCCCTTTTCAACCTAGATCCAGGTTCGATGCCTAATCTCTTGGACAGTACAATCTCCCTCCTTTCCTTATTCAACCCAGGCATGCATTAGTCTGCATGAAGTAGGGTTTCCTTTAATAGTGCAAATTATGGTTTTCGTCTGCGTGGCCAGCAGAGCGGAGGATAGCAAATTGGGAAGATGGTGGAGTGGAAAAAGATCCATATGCAACGACGTGCCAGATGGGGCAATAGAACAAGGGTATGGTTCGAAAAGAGGTAGCATACCTGAGGGTCGGCGGGAAGTGGCTTCGCTCGTGGTCGTCGTCCTCCGCACACACTACGACAGCGAGCTTGGGGACGGAGGCCATCCCGCGCGGCCGCTAGGTCTGAGAGCACGTCCTTGTCGTCAGTGCGTGACCTCGCTCGCCGACGACGAGTGCGTCAACGCTGCACGTCCTTTTCTTCCCCGGCGGATCTGTGACCACCGGTGAGGAGGGAGAGAGGGGCCATCTTTTTTAGATCTGGATAGAGGGTGGTAGTGTGAGAAGCAAGTGGGCAGCCCTTGGCAAGAAAGCGCTGAAGCTCCAGCCTATATATCTTCTTTATACTACTAGTACTGGAGGTGGAGTAGTGGTAGAGTAGTTTATATTTTCTCTGCGTGTTTATATTAGTAGTGGTAGAGTAGTTTATATTAGTAAACTGAATGGCACACCATTAAAAAAATAAAGGTCGATAACTAATGCGGCACCTCGGGCCAACGCGGCCAGATCGCATTTTGCACGAGAAATTACACACTATGTTTCGTTGACATGTGGTCCCGTTCCACATATCAGTGAGACGACGGCGAGTAGTAGGAGTATTTCCGAACTGACGTGTAGGCCGGGGCGCCCCTTTGTGAACCGTGGCAAACTGGTAACCGTCCACCGACTCTTCGCCTTTCCCTCTCGATTTGGAACTGCTGTCGCACGCTCTTCCTCTCCCTCCTCCATTTTCCTTCAGCCCTTCACTCTTTCTTCTGCCATTGTTCGATCGTCTTCTCCATGGAGGGAACAGGACGGAAACGACCCCGTTATTCTTGCCCCGATCTGAAAGATGACGTGGTGGAGGAACTCATTGATCGGTGCGACATCATCACCTCGGCTAGCATGGCAGGTTCATTCAAGCCCATTCTCGTCTCAACTAATAACATCATTACAAGGAACCCAAGAGTCAAGGAGCGGTTTGATCTCCCCTATCTTCTTCGCCGTGACCCTGATGACTGGCGCCGTCACGACGGAGGCCTCGCCCTGTGCAAGTTGATGCCGCTTGAAAATGATACGTATGATGTTAAGATGCCATCGCTTGAGGGCAAGGCTTGGGCAGGCGCAAATGGAGATTGGGTTGTTTACATTGGGTCCAACTGCGAGTGGGAACTTGTGAATGTGTACACTCGTGACCGGGTTCCACTTCCAAAAATCTCAGCAGACTGCCCAGAGGTTGAGCACACCGGTATTGTACGCACGTTCAAATACAATCATGGTGACTGTCTTCTACGGAAGATAGCAATTTCTCGAGTCCCCAACCGCTCTTGGAATTACAACAACTATGAATTTGTTGCTATCTTAGACAAGCTTGTTGCCGTCCTCAGTGGTTTGACTGGATGGATATTGCTCAAAAATTAGTTTATGTACACGGATGAGTACTGTGATGCAATTCAATACGAGGGCCTTGTGTTTGCTGCCACCACTCGTGGCACTGTTTTTGCATGGCATCCTCGTTGTTTCGGTACGTTTGTCTTCCACTGTAATTATAATTGTTTCATCCACATGCATGCGGGTTAGCAAGTTTCCCTTTAGTGCATAGTATCTTAGATTAGTATCATAGGTGGTCTCATTTATTGCCATGCATGACACATAGTAGCATCACATTTATTATGTTACGGTATCTACCTATGTTACTATAACCATCTCTCTCTTCCTTAATTGCCTGCCACATAAGCATGTTTGCGAGTCCCAAGTGCATGATACTACTTATGTTACCCCCACTATGGCCAGCCTTACTAATTAACCTTCTTGTGTTTCCAAGGTCCTGTGAACATTCCACCACCTATACTTGAAGATTTTTATAACCAAGGGGGAGATGATGATGGTGATGATCACGAGCATGAGGACGAGCAGCGCCCATATACTATTTGGCGCCTGGCGACTAATTCCGATGGATCACCTCTTCTCGTGTGTATACAGCCCACTGATGATGTTACTGCTAAGGAAGCAGGTGTAGTCTCCCATGGTCGCACTCTCCGGACCTATTCCAACACCCGTTGCATGGTATTCGGGATGGATACTAGTGTGCTAGCGCCAACTCCTTCTCCCTGGTATAGAATAGATAGTCTTGGAGAAACCTCGCTCTTCCTTGGACAAAACTATCCAATGATGGTGAAAGGCGATCCAACTACTGTTGACACAACGTTACTACCATTTATGAGAAGCAAATGTGTCTATACCTCGGACATTTGGGTGGTTCCCTACCCTGGTACTGATATAGTAGGCCGCTTCAGCCTGGATGATCAGTCCTGTGTTGGTCTCCAGATCGACAATGGATGGCCCGTCCCAGAGAATCACTTGTGGTTCAAAGCAAGTATTTCCAACGCCGAGGAATGGTTGAGTTGAAGTTCATTTCATTGCTTGTTATTTGTTGTGTGGTGAAAACTTTAGTATTTATAATGTATCCTCGTTGTCGATGTGGGTTGATGACCTATTGTATGTAATAAAATGATATGCCTGTGATAAACTTACTAAATTTATGAATGGCTTTTGAGTTGCTTCTATGAGTGAGTGGTGCGACGAGGCAAAAAAATATTTTCCGAATACATAATTGTACGTGCATTGCAACAGGTTATCGGATGAGGCCAATCAACAATAGTAGTACACTATTTGTACTAGCTTCACATGCTTCGCGCGTCGTGCGGGTGTTTTTACTGTAGCCATATTGTACTACGTAACCAGCACCTCGAATCCTCGATACTAGTAGTACTATATAGTAAGTAGTAGGAGTAGTAGGGTGGCATGGGTCGGAACAAGCATTCACGTCCAGGAGTACGGCACACGCCACCAGCACAACTTCCATCTGACACCATATTTCTTGGAGTCCGTGCTAGAGCAATCTCTTCAACCTCATCGTTTCTCTAACTCAGCCATCGCGCGGCGGGCGAGGTGGGGGTTTGCCGATAGTCGGTTTCCTTAACTGCGGTCCCACTTGTAAGGCCAACTGCAACGCACGACCCCAAACAGACCTCCATTTTGCACGAACTCCAACGATAATTTTGACTAGAAAAGCAAGACCAAAGAAAACAAGAACCACAAGAATACATTTTACTACTCCTGTAAGTTGGATTAGTGCCTTTTTGATGCATTCATTGTTGATCTGCGGAGGCTCGATCTTGCGTGCTTCTTTCTTCTTCGAGTGTAAAGAAGTAGATGTTGCTTCCTCGCATCTAATCTCATGTCTAGCCTCTATTCTAGTACTCCCTCCGGTCCGTTTTTCTCTGCGTCTAAGCAGCAACACGCATACCAAGTAGGAGTATCAACATGTGCACTAATCTCATCTATAGCCTTTGTGCTAGCTAAAAGTGATAGAACATCTACTAAATTGCGCTCTATCAATATACGGATGTACTCTTCTTCCCAATACAAAAACTTGCATCCATTCTACTCCCTCCGTTGCACAATACATGCCTTCTATTTGTCAAAATATATATGTATCTAGACATGTTTTAGTATATAGGTACATCCATTTTTTGACAAATGGAATTCAAGTATTTTGGAACGGAGGGAGTACACAATAAAAATGTTAAGTTAGCACAACTAGTCTAATCCGAGAGCACAACCGAAGATTTGGTCGGGTTCTTCCTCCTTTTGCCGACACGTGGGACATCCATCATCCAGGTCGTGTCATGAAAGAAAATAGAGTGGTAGTTGAAGCCACGAGATGTGCATCTTGGATTAACTGTAAATAGAATCTTACTACTCCTGAGTAACTCCAAAAGCGGCCACCGAAGATCTTTCTTGGATTTGTTTTTCATCACCAGCACGTCGAGGTGAAAGATGTGCAGGTTTAGTGGGTCCGCTTGCGTTTTCACTGACATGTGGGACCGCATGTGAGCAAACAGACGATGGGCTCCGCGCGTCCGCTGGCTGGCTGAGAAGAGAGATACAGGAGTGCTGAGCATGGACTGTAGGAAATTTGTTCTACATACCTCGATATAGGCTCGATATAGTGGGGTGGCATGGGCCATAACTAGCATTCACGTCTAGCAGTACGGCACACGCCACCCACACGAGTCCCATCCGACACCAATTTTCTTGGAGTCCGTGCTACAACCATCTCTTCTCCTTCCTGTTTTCTTAGCCATCGCGCGGTGGGCAGGATGGGGGTTTTCCGATAGACGGTTTGCTCAACTACGGTCCCACTTGTAAGTGAAAATGCAACACCGCACGCATTCCCGCTTGAGCAGCGTGCCGGACCAACCGTGTGGGGGTGCGACGCGATCACGGCAGGCTTTTCCTTTTGAACTCGTAAATTGTAAAATTTGGTTCTGCTCCATGGCGCGATCGATAGAGTAATGATAAGTTTGGTTCTGGCGCCGTTCATGCATGGAGTACGTACGAAAATTATGAAGTTGATGCGAAAGGTAAGATAATTACTATAGTATCATATACTACTACATGGATTTGACGGAAAGATAAAAATACATACGGATCCATCAACGACATCCTCACGCCCTAGTGCGCCGGGTCACCAACAGACGTGTGAGGAGCAGCGGCGAGCTCAACGTGCTTCTGAACAGTGCCGTCCAAGGTTGCCTGCGGTCCAAGAAGGCCAGCATCCTATCGTCCTCATCTTGCATGCGCGTAGACATGGGTGATTATGTCGATGGTGTCTTGCTGCACCAGGCGCTGCGCAGCGAGCGCGACCTCGAGGTGGACATTCTCCGGCACGACGGCGGGCAGTCTCAGGGACACCAGTGCGTCAAAGAGGTTGTCACCATAGTATTTATTTACAGATGGAGTAGTACATTTTTTATGACATGCATTACTAGATATTGCTAGTCAAATACTAAAATCCAGATGGACGTGGTAGTACTCCTAAATCCATACGGTGGTGCTACTAGTACTAGTAGTAGTACTACCAATGTAGTACTCCTAGGAGTACTAGCACTGTACTACCCATTGGTCAAATTATTACGTGTTGCTCATCACAGTGAAGTGACAAGACCCTGCGCCGGAGATGACACCTGAGTATAGGCGTCGTGTTCGGCATACCATAGTCAGCCTCACCGTCTGCAGTCACTATCATCATGGCTGTAGAGCTAGCCTGCTTACAACTAGCCCCGTTCGACATAATTTCCCGTGCGTAGATGCCCGTGCATTGCACGGAACACCAAGATTGGGGGTGGACGCCTCCGACAGCGGCCATCACGCCAGATTTTTCCACGACCGTCTAGATGTGGTGGGGAGGAGATAAGGCTGATTGTGAGAGACAAGGAGTTGTTTGTAAATAGGGAACAAGTGCATGCATCTTTCTGCAAAAATGGAGAAGCTTGGTTTGTATGCGCCAGATCTAGATCCGACGGCTATTGGTGAAAGATGGGAGGCGCAACATCATCACCAACTCAGGACCTGTTTGATTCGCAGGATTTTGAAAACGCAGGAATAGGACACGACAATATTACAAGTTTCAAACTGATATTACAAATGTTAGGAGTAATGTTGCACCTAGGAAGAGGGAATTACTAGGAAGTTTACGTAAGAACTTTTGTTACTTTAGGTGGATGCAGCGTTATCGTACAAACTAAAATCCACCGCCCTGACAAGTCACTAATGGGCAAATAAGTTTTCGAGTCTCTGGCCACTTGATGTTTCAAAAACAAATTCAGCTTCTGCGGAGACTTTGTCATTTAGGCTTAGACGCTTGCGGTGATCAGCACGCCATTCATTGTTGCGCCAGAGAATGCCAAACCTCATTACCTTGAGCACACTTGCCTCCAGAACAAAGAACCTGGCCAATTTAATCTCAGATGTGCTGCCTCGGTAGTCGATCAAATCAATTTCTATAAGATGGAGATCAAGGCATTCGATGGGATTGTTATAGTGCAGCACATTTTTCACTTTCGGGTCTTTTTTTTATCTGCAAAAGAAGAGAACATATTAGAGCAGCTGGCTGCATAAGATTGCCGTGTCATCAAGAGGTACCAATATCATTCGCTCGTACGATAGGGTTTGCTGGCTAGTGATATTTTTTCACTCTCTCTCTCTCCCTCTCTCTCTCTCTCTATCTTTCTGTTTCCTCTCATTTAACTAGGAGCACGTGAAGAGCTTGGGCATTTGTTTCCTTCCACTATGTGGCCGATGCCATATTTCGCAAAAGTATGCCACATAATACGCATCGATGTCAAATCAAAAGATTTTGGCACCGCTCTCGCGATGTGAGAGAGTTGGCACCACTGTGCACACAGACCCAGATGTATAAACAAATCAATCAAACCAACTACACCAGCCTCTCACTCTCCCAAACAAGTGTTTTTTCATTGCCTCGGTCCTCTCTCTCTCCCACGCAGTGTTTTTTCATTGCGTGAGTTAATTTGGCACCGGAGCAAAGTAGGTGATCCAGATTGGGGCACCAGGTGAGCAATGGAGGGGCATCGATGCCAAATGCATCACAAGTGAATTTGGCACGTGTTTTGGCCTACATAGCCCACTTTTGTACTCCCTCCGTCCCAAAATTCTTGTCTTAAATTTGTCTAAATACGGATGTATCTAGTTACATTTTAGTGTTAGATACATCCGTATCTAATCAAATGTAAGACAAGAATTTTGGGACGGAGGGAATACTACCTCGTATTTAGTATAACATTTTGACCATAGATTTACCTAAGAAAATACCAATGCATGTCACTAAAAATTACACCATTTGAAATTATGTTCAAATACGATCCAACGATATAGTTCTTAGTGACATGCATTAACATTTTGTCAGTTAAATCTATGGTCAAAGTTTGATACTACAAAATTGGAAGAGTAAACCAGGACGGAGGTAGTACTTGCCCTTAGGGTAACCATAGAGTTACTAGAGTAGTCTAAGTTACTTTCCACTATGACTAGCCTAGGCTACTATAGTAGTACAGCATAAAAATGATGCAGGTGATCACCTGAGAAAAAAATACTAAAAACATTTCTTCCGGTGCAGTGCGTAGATGTAGTTTTGAACACTACACTTGTCATCGTAATTTGGGAAAATTACGAAAAAATTGAGCTACGTTGTGATTACCGTTTACTAATAGGAAAGAAGTTTCACCTCGATGAGTAGCTTCTCCGTGCATGGAAAGCATGTAAGGAATCCAACAACTTGATCCAGATTGGGGCCGATAGATTTTAGTGCTAAGATCTTCACTGTGCGCATGGACTGGGTCAAGCTTGTGGGAATCATTTTTTGGAAGACGGTCGTAAATACATCAAGAAGAAATTAAAAAATGTGAATTTCAAGAAGACGGAGAAGAAGATGAGTGCTGTACCTGAAAGATTACGGATCCAATAAAGAGTTTGGAGAATTTGGCAGACGAGTACACCAACGCTGTCAATTTCGGCGCGTCAATGACCCTGATTTTTGTTGGACCTTCTAGATCCGATACAAGCAATCTCTCAAGGAAAGGCGCATTGTCAATGACCATAACATGGAACAGCTGGAGTGATCTCTTCCCAATTGATGTCTTGTTGCGGGGCCAGCAAGACACATAAATCCATCGGAGATTCGTCGAGGCGATGTGGAGTCTAATGAACCCGTGGATCTGCTCAAGACGAAGGTACTCGAGCACAGTACAGCTGCGGAGCAGGTGCTCCATAGCCTTCTTTGAGATGACAACGTCAAAGAGGTCGAGCTGCTTGAGTTGAGGGAGAAGAAGGGCGGGCGCGACATTAATCTGGGGAAGATAGCAGGAGCTGAAGCTGGCGCGGCGCAGCGTTGGCATGAGGCGGAGCGCGAACGACGGCAGAGAGCGACATCGTCCAGCTTCAAAGCTGATGAGCTCCTCGAGCTGATCTAGGGCGGGGGATAAGAACCACTCGTCGAACTTGGGTTGGACCTTGCAGTTGGTACTGAACATGCAGATGTCAAGGCGTCTGGCTGGCCCAGGGTGCGATGAAAGGATCTTGGAGACTGCGGCCATGCGTTTGCAATCCCTGTCACAGAGGCAGATGTCGACGGTGAGGTTGAGGGGGACGCAGCACCAGAGGGGGGCCACCGCTGGGAGAGCAGGGCGGTCCACACGGCAGATTTGGTGGGGAGGAGGCCGATGATGACGAGCAGCATGTCGTCGGGGAGGCTGCTGATGAAGTCCAGGCTCGCCGGATGCGGTTTTGACTCGAGCCGCCTCTACTTGTTGGCTGCCTCGCCGTCCATCTCAACCGGCGGCGACGCCGGTGTACACGTGTGCTGGTGTGTGTTGTGTGTTGGGTGTGCGCGAGTGCGTCCTTCTGTGCATGCCGCCGCGCAGTGGCGAATTGTGCGCGAGTGCGTCCTTCGCGCGCAAGAAGTTTGCCCTCTAGTTTACTTATTTTCACCCACTGCCACATGGGCCAGCACACCAAGATACAGAACACGAGCTGACAACGCAGCATGTGGATTGGTTGACCGGTCAACTAAACAATATACAGAGCTATACGCTGACACAGTGAGCGTATAATCCGTCGGTATAGAGAGTTCGAGTGAGAGGGGAGGCCCGTGAGAGATAGCAGAGAGAGAGAAAGAGATACTCCCTCCGTTCGACAATGTAGTTACAACATATTTTTAAGTCAAACTTTTGAAACTTTGACCAAGTTTATAGAGAAATTACTTATATCTGGAATACCAAAGATAAATGATAGTATGAAGTAACTACATGTTGTGATGAATCTAATGATCGTTCTAGATGTAAATGTTTTTCTCCACATATACCTGGTCAAACTTTTCTGATGTTTGACTTTTCAAAACATCCATATGCTTATGGACGTGACAGAGTCCCTAACGAGAGAGAGAGAGAGAGAGA
>LR880968.1:52022863-52035002 GCA_904067115.1 Aegilops sharonensis | reverse complement strand
CGTTTTATGCATCAAAGACTGATATAAACCATGTTTCGATATAAACTTGCATTCAAATATTTAAATTGGAGAACATGTTGTCTGCAATCCACACATGAACGGATATATGCTATATCAAACAAGTTCATTAATTTGACTTTCAACATGTTCATGGAGTACTATAACACTGTACAACATGCTACTCGATTGAGGTGTTCAATTTTGGATTTAGTTCACTATTTTGACCTACTAAACGAGCTAGTTCATTGAATCAAGATATTTCATTTTGGGTTTGATTCGCGTTTTTGATTGGGTCAACTATTTGTCATATAGTAAATCGCTAGCAACGAGCATGTAAAAACACATTATTCCCGAGCATCATCTCTCCATCTAAAAAAGAAGTGGCAAGCTAATATTTCAAAATTTGATTCGAATCGACTTGGTAAGGTAGACGTGGATGCTCGTTCTCCCAAATTTGAACGAACCGTTAAACATCCTCTCTGCTCGATGGAACTCGCCCGAGCAAATAAATGGGAGACGCGAAATTACCGTCCTATGTGGGACACACATCAATTGGCCCGTTGTACATCGAGGGTAGGTTCGTAACTTCATCCAAGCGTGCCTTCTCCTCGGCCAAAATGACATGTGCCGAATAATTTATAAACCATGGTCGGCAAAACACGCCCCCGAAATAGCTCGCGCCCACTATTTCAAAACACGCTCTCCTCGCCCGAAATCTCTCGCGCCCACTATAGTTCAAAACACGCCCTCCTCGCCCGAAATTGCTCCCACCCACTATTTGGGGAGAAGCAAAGTTACTCTACTATCCCCGACCCTCAGTACACAGACCCAGGCCGAGAAGCCTACAGGCAAGGGTAGAACTGTAACTCCCCCTCACATTTCAGACAAATGCGTCCATAAGACATGGTTCCACTCCCCTCCCAATTCCCCCCCCCCCCCCGCCCGCCCCCCTCCCCCCCCCCCCCCCCCGCCCGCCCCCCTCCCCCCCCCCCCCCCCCGCCCGCCCCCCTCCCCCCCCCCCCCCCCCGCCCGCCCCCCTCCCCCCCCCCCCCCCCCGCCCGCCCCCCTCCCCCCCCCCCCCCCCCGCCCGCCCCCCTCCCCCCCCCCCCCCCCCGCCCGCCCCCCTCCCCCCCCCCCCCCCCCGCCCGCCCCCCTCCCCCCCCCCCCCCCCCGCCCGCCCCCCTCCCCCCCCCCCCCCCCCGCCCGCCCCCCTCCCCCCCCCCCCCCCCCGCCCGCCCCATTCATACCTCGTGGGCGCCAAATCACCTTCTCCCCGGGAAGCTCCCTTCTCCCGAGCCGCGAAACCTCAGCCCCACCTCCATGGCGCCCCCACCGCACCAATTTCACAGCCGCCCTCCTCCCTAATGCCGGAGACGCTGTCCAATTGCCGTCGTGGACTGGGCCGTGTGCCTCTTACTCCGTGCTGCTGGTGCTGCCTCGACAACGGCCGCGTGAACCGTACCGGAGCCGATTCACCCCTGCTATTGTTCACGATGCCGGAGCGGCTCCAACTTCGGATCCGTCCAGAGTCCTGGCGCTGCTTCCGCGTAGCCGTCGACCGTGGCGACATCGCTCTTTCCCTGCCGCCGGTCGCCACCGCAACCGCGCCGGCCTCACCGACTCGACAGGTGGACCTGCCTACTTTCACCATGCCGCCAGATAGGTCGCACCCTCATCTGAAATCACTTTATTTAGGCGTTAGTTGTCTGAACTTTCATTCTTGGCCAATCGATTCCGAATGGGAAGCAGCACCCCTCGAGGCGGTGGAGCTCCTAGGCTGCCGGTTGGCTGGTGTCTAACGTAAGGGTGCGGGGCTGCAAGTTCGCCGCGGAAGCAGCGCTTAGATGGCTATCTTTTAGAGTTGCGTGGGTTGAAGGTACTGCCGCCGCCGGATCTGGATGACGGGGAGTCTTTGTGGATTGGCCCGGGGGCGGCGCAACCACGGTAGTGCGGTGGGGCGGGGAGCGGGGTTTTGGCCGGGGCCAGGGACGGCGGAGGCAGGCTACTCTGTCGTTGGTCACTGGCTCTTCGGGGAAGATTCCGAACAGTGTCAGCCGGGAGGCACAAGACGGCCATCAAGCCATCCGGCGTAGATCGGACAGTACCAAAATAAAATAAAATCGTGTGACCCCAATTTAGTCTTCAGTCAACAGATGTGTGACCACTCTCGTACCTTGTTGTTGATCTCTTAGTGTATTTCTTCGGATCAAAGAGATATGTCGTTCTTAACATTATGCGTTATCTGCATCTTCATACACACCGTCTTCCGACTCACCGCAGCTGCTCAACCAAGGGAAGCATACACCAGAAGGGAGCTACAGTCCCCACTCAATAATTCCCTGCATCGAATGCGTGTGCCCGACATGGACAGCCACAACAACTGCAGGGCCATCGACAAGTCAGCACATGATGCTCACTCCTATGGATGGCAGCCAGATAGGTTGTACCCTAATCTTACTTGTGTGCAACATTTATGGCTTTGTTATTCATTTAAGCACGGAAAATAGATCATCACATTTGACTGTATGTTCATGCTGATCTCTTACGGGTCTTGTTCAGGAGTTCACGCTGTTCCATGGTTCAGCTAAGATACTTGTTCTTTAGGTAACGCTGTTCCATAGTTATCATCCATCAGCCAATGCTATCCACAGGCTGATGATTATAGTATTATACCACTTCTAGTATTACCTATGTTGTTCTTTAATACTTTTGTGTGCCATCTAGTTAATCTCGAGTACAAACGATACATATTCTGTAGCTTTCATCTGTGTTCTCCCTTTAGTTTATGAGACCTGTTGCTGCTAGTTAACCCCAGTCCTACTATTTATGTCGTCTCCTACAAGCACTCATTTACATAAATCTAACTACTAGTTGTCTTCCATGCATGTCAGATATAATTGCACACACTGATATATCCACAAGAACCTCACGGAGCAATGTAAAGGCCAATAAACTTGATGTCAATGATACCCAATATGATGGAACATGTAAAGGCGGTTCTTCAGAAGACATGCAGAAAGATGATGAATCCTCTTCACCCCACAAGGTCCTTGCTCTAACTTGGCCTGTGATATGGGTACAACATGCATATAATGTCCTGGAGCGTATCTACTCGGTTGCAATGCCATGTGCTTAGCATGCTGATCATGCATGTAAATATGTCATGCCTTCCTGTTTTTCAGTACCTATTCCATTCATGATAACATGTTTTCAAATTCAAGTACTGTCATTCTACTCTACCGCAATGCCATCTGCTTAATTTGGACAACATGCTTCTGAATATCTTATGCATTGTTATTCATCAGTATGTACTTCATATGTCTGCCATACCATGTTTTTTTACATTGAAGTGCTGTTCTAGTGCTATGTTGCAATGCCATCTTATTTTCCCAATCATACACGTGTATGTTGCCTTAGTTATTTTCTGTACGTTTCCGCTAGCATATAGTTTTACATTCAACTAGTGTTTTTTTTTGCTGTGTTGTCCTGTCGTATCCCTAGCTCTTACACCATACTCCCTCCGTCTGGATTACATGTTGCCGAAATGGATAAAAAAGGATGTATCTAGGACTGAAATACGCCCAGACCCATCCATTTTTTTCCGGATGGAGGGAATACATGTCAATATGTCATGCCTTTCTATTCTTCAGTACCTATTCCATCTCTCTGCTGTCGCATGTTTTATAATTAAAGCACCATTCTTCTATACAAGGCATGCAAGGGGAAGACGACTATGTTAGAATCTAAAGGGTTACAAACAAGGCCTTTGCAAAAGATCCAAACACCAGGAGATAATAAACCAACTCCAGTTTTTATAGATACTGCTCCAGCACAGAGAAACCCAGCTCCTACTGATAATAAGCAGATTCCAGTGGCCAAAGAACTAGTCTGCTCCAGTCGAGCAAAAATATGTCAACTCAATTCTAAGACGCGTGTGCGTATCCTTGCATCATGAAATTTTATAGCATGCTGATCATATTTTCTACATGTTTCTTACCCATCTCTCTTTTAGAAAATAAGCTTAACAGATAGAAGAATTTCTGCAATGGTATCATTTATGAGGAAAGATTCTTGCAGGAATTCTCTGTGCTCCAATGTAGATGTAAGTACCTGTTGTATATCACTATATTTTTACATCAGCATGTATTTTGTTAATCGGCGTGAATCCAACCTTTATCTGATCTAAATTTAGTTGTAGAAAAATGTATGATTAAAGGCCACAATGTTGATTTTTGTAAGGAAAACTGCCTAGTAGTTTTGCATCCTGAGCTGCATGAGTGTACTATCTCATATCAGTGGGTTTGAATACTTTGGTTCTGCAGTGGGTTTTTCAGTGGGTTTTTTTTCCTGTGTTGTCCTGTCGTATCCCTAGCTCTTACATCATACTCCCTCCATCCGGATTAAATGTCGCAGAAATGTATAAAACTAGATGTATCTAGAACTGAAATACGCCTAGACCCGTCCATTTATTTCCGGATGGAGGGAATACATGTCAATATGTCATGCCTTTGAATTCTTCAGTACCTATTCCATCTCTGCTGTAGCATGTTTTATAACTGAATCACCATTCTTCTATATAAGGCATGCAAGGGGAAGACGGCTATGTTAAAATCTGAAGGGTTACAAACCAGGTCTTTGCAAAAGATCCAAATGCCAGGAGATAATAAACCAACTCCATTTTTCATAGATACTGCTCCAGCACAGAGAAACCCAAGTCGCACTGATAATAAGCAGATTCCAGTGGCCAAAGAACTAGTCCGCTCCAGTCCAGCAAAAGAATGTCAACTCCATTCTAAGAAGCGTGTGCGTATCCTCGCATCATGAAATTTTATAGCATTCTAATCATATTTTCTACATGTTTCTTACCCATCTCTCTTTTAGAAAATAAGGTTAAACGATAGAAGACTTCCTCCATTGGGATCGTATTCGAGGAAAAGATCTTGCGGGAATTCTCTGTGCTCCAATGCTGATGTAAGTACCTGTTGTATATCACTATATTTTTACATCAACATGTATTTTGTTAATCGGCATGAATATAACGTTTATCTGATCTAAAATTAGTTGTAGCAAAATGTTAAAGGCGCCAATGTTGATTTTTGTAAGGAAAACTCCCTGGTAGTTTTGCATACCGGGCTGCATGAATGTACTATCTCATATCACGCACATTACTGAATTGTAGTGCTTCTCTGGTTGCCCATTCATTCATTGTGTCAATGTTGCTTTCGTACTACCTTACCTGGCTGATGATAGCTGTGCCATATTGTGTTAATTTGGTGTAAGCTAGTTGCCCAAACGTTCGTTGTGTCAATGTTGCTTTCCTATTATCTGACTTGGCCAATGATAGCAATGCTAGTGTGTTAATTTTGTGCAGGCTGCTGAAGATAAGAAGACAAACTCTGAAAACAGCTAGGCAACCCCATTGTTTCTTTCCAGTAAATCTAGGCCAGGTAATATGGCAATAACTCATGATTAATCTGTTTGGTTCCCGTCCTAATTTATGTTATGATGCAGTGGTCGAGTCTCCACTATCAATAATACAAGCCTGCCAAAATCGCCATCTGAATCTGTTCAGTATCCTCTGTCTCAAATGCAACGGAATAAATGTATGTTTGTGAACCAATTAATGGCTGAAGCAATGATGAAAATTGTGGATGAATCAGAGGTGCAGAGTCGTGCGACACAACAACTGATCAATGTTTTCAGATTAAGTGTAGCAAAGCAGAAAGAACTTGCCAACATGCTTATGGGCGTCATCTGTGCTGAGGTTGCAGATTGTGACGTTGTAGATGGTTAGGTTCTGCTCATTTATTTGCACTGGCTTTGATTGCCCAGTGGATGTAATTTCCTGTAGTATATGCTGGATGTGCAATGTTATTCCCTGTATGCCGTACCTTTGCGTGATCGGTTTTGGTCCTGTGCATAATTGCTCGTCGTAATGGGCTCAAATTATCTAATTTGGCCTAAAGACATGTATGAACTTTAGTGGGCCCATTAAGTTAATGGGCCGTTACTAGGCCGAAAGTTAATGGTCGGCCCTCTTACCTCCCGGGTCGTTAACAGGCTGACATCGAAGCGGGCAACAGGTGGCCCCAGTTTATTTCACGGGCCGTTAACAGGCCGTTACAAAGTTTGGGCTACATATGGCCCAACTATACTGTAGGCCTTTAGCAGGCCGAAAGAGACAGCGGGCTTGTACTGGACCATGAAGACCATGGGCCGCTAAGAGGCCAAAAGTCAGGTCGTATTGTAAATGGCCCAACTGTGTTGTGGGCCTTTAGCAGGCCGAAAGAGAAACCGGGCTGGTATTGGACCATGAAGGGCATGGGCCGTTAAAAGGCCAAAACTAAGGTCCGACTACAAATGTCCCAACTCATTTATGGTCCGTTAATAGGCCGAGAGGCACACAGGGCCGGGAATTGTCCCAACACTTAAATGGGTCGCTAAAAGGCCAAAACTCAGGTCCGACTACAAATGGCCCAACTGATTTATGGGCCGTCAACAAGCTGAAAGTGACACCGGGCCAGAAAATTGGCCCAACACTTAAATGGGCTGCTAAAAGGCCGAAACTCAGGTTCGACAACAAATGGCCCATCAGATTTATGGGCCGTCAACAGGCTGAAAGACACACCGGGTCGTAAACTAGCCCAACATTTAAATGGGTCGCTAAAAGGCCGAAAGATGTACATCCTGAAAATTGGCCCATCCATTAAATGGGCCGTTAACAGGCCGAAATCTCATCGGGCCGATATTGAGCCCAAATATATAGCGGGCTGTTAACGGGCTCGAACTGACGATGGGCTGCAATGGTGTCAAATCTTTAACGGGCCGTTGACGGGTCGAATTGGCACATCTCGTATGGGCCGTGGGCTTAAATGGACCTGACACAAGTAGGCCTTATATGGGCTGGCCTGCTAATTTTTACTGGGCCGGCCTTTTCACAGGAATGGGCCTCTATTGGGCCGTGCCACGTGTCGATGTATCATAGGCGCCTTCCGTCCAATGAGTGGATGACATATGTCCCAACGATGAGCCGACACGTGTTTCCTCCAGCCAATGATGATTTTACATGTGGAAAATCCCCATTGGTCGGGGCTGTTAAAGGGTTATCGGATCCAAAACCCGACCCGATAGCTTAACGGCGTTCCGTTACGGTGGATGCCACGTGTCGGTCACCCTTGACGAAAGCACTTCTGTGACGCGCGATTTATCGTCATGGAAGTGGACACTTCCGTGATGATAATTTTGGTAATGGCATGGAACACTTCTACGACAGCACAGGTATGACTATCTTGATTCTGTCATAAATTTGTCATGGATGTACATGCATGACAAAAAACGCGACCTACTGTGACAAACACGTATCATCACGGAAGTGTATTTTTTTGTAGTGTTACATGAATAAAACCTTCTGTGGTCATACACCCAAGGTGAATGGTTTATTGAATCTCGATCGTAGTGATACACATATTCATAATATTGATGCCAAAAGATGCAAAGTTGATAATGATAGTGCAACATATTTGTGGCACTGCCATTTAGGTCATATTGGTGTAAGGCGCATGAAGAAA
Organism: Aegilops sharonensis; assembly: GCA_904067115.1. Lineage (NCBI taxonomy): Eukaryota > Viridiplantae > Streptophyta > Magnoliopsida > Poales > Poaceae > Aegilops > Aegilops sharonensis. Next base: position 52,027,434 of record LR880968.1, on the reverse strand, counting down.
CTCCATGCTGATGGGCTTTTGGAATCACTTGATTATGAATCACTTGATGCTTGCGAACCATGCCTCATGGGCAAGATGACTAAGACTCCGTTCTCCAGAACAATGGAGCGAGCAACATACTTTTTGGAAATAATACATACTGATGTATGCGGTCCGATGAGTGATGAGGCTCGTGGCGGGTATCGTTATTTTCTGACCTTCACAGATGATTTGAGCAGATATGGGTATATCTACTTGATGAAACATAAGTCTGAAACATTTGAAAAGTTCAAAGAATTTCAGAGTGAAGTGGAAAATCATCGTAACAAGAAAATAAAGTTTCTACGATCTGATCGCGGAGACGAATTTTTGAGTTACGAGTTTGGTCTTCTTTTGAAACAATGTGGAATAGTTTCGTAACTCACGCCACCTGGAACACCACAGTGTAATGGGGTGTTCGAACATCATAAACGTACTTTATTAGATATGGTGCAATCTATGATGTCTCTTACCAATTTATCACTATCATTTTGGGGTTATGCATTAGAGACAGCTGCATTCACGTTAAATAGGGGACCATCTAAATCCGTTGAGACGACGCCATATGAATGTGGTTTGGCAAGAAGCCTACGCTATCATTTCTTGAAGTTTGGGGCTGTGATGCTTATGTGAAAAAGCTTCAACCTGATAAGCTCAAACCCATATCGGATAAATGCATCTTCATAGGATACCCAAAGGAGACTATTGGGTACTCCTTCTATCACAGATCCAAAAGCAAGATATTTTTTGCTTAGAATGGATCCTTTCTAGAGAAGGAGTTTCTCTCAAAAGAAGTGAGTGGGAGGAAAGTAGAACTTGATGAGGTAACTGTACCTGCTCCCTTATTGGAAAGTAGTTCATCACAGAAATCAGTTCCTGTGACTACTACACCAATTAGTGAGGAAGCTAATGATGATGATCATGTAACTTCAGATCAAGTTACTACAGAACCTCGTAGGTCAACCAGAGTAAGATCCGCACCACAGTGGTACGATAATACGGTTCTCGAGGTCATGTTACTTGACCATGACGAACCTACGAACTATGAGGAAGCGATGATGAGCCCAGATTCCGCTAAATGCTTGAGGCCATGAAATCTGAGATGGGATCCATGTATGAGAACAAAGTGTGGACTTTGGTTGACTTGCCCGATGATTGACAAGCCAGTAAAAATAAATGGATCTTCGAGAGGAAGACGGACGTTGATGGTAGTGTTACTATCTACAAAGCTCGACTTGTTGCAAAAAATTTTCGACAAGTTCAAGGTGTTGACTACGATGAGATTTTCTCACTCGTAGCGATGCTTAAGTCTGTCCGAATCATGTTAGCAATTGACGCATTTTATGATTATGAAATTTGGCAAATGGATGTACAAAATGCATTCCTTAATGGATGTCTTAAAGAAGAGTTGTATATGATGCAACCAGAAGATTTTGTCGATCCAAAAGGTGCTAACAAAGTGTGCAAACTCCAGTGATTCATTTATGGACTGGTGCAAGCATCTCGGAGTTGGAATATACGCTTTGATAGTATGATTAAAGTATATGGTCAGTTTTGGAGAAGCCTGTATTTACAAGAAAGTGGGTGGGAGTTCTCTAGCATTTCTGATATTATATGTGGATAACATATTGTTGATCGGAAATGATATTGAATTTCTGGAAAGCATAAAAGGATACTTGAATAATAATTTTTCAATAAAAAGACCTCGGTGAAGCTGCTTATATATTGGGCATCAAGATCTGTAAAGATGGATCAAACGCTTAATTGGACTTTCACAAAGCACATACCTTGATAAAGTTTTGAAGAAGTTCAAAATGGAACATTCAAAGGAGGGTTCTTGCCTGTGTTACAAGGTGGAAAGTTGAGTAAGACTCAAAACACGACCATGGTAGAAAATAGAAAGAGAATGAAAGTCATTCCCTATGCCTCAGTCATAGGTTCTATAAAGTATGCTATGCTGTGTACCAAACCTATTGTGTACCTTGCCATGAGTTTCGCAAGGGGGTACGATATTGATCCAGGAGTGAATCACTTAACAGCGGTCAAAATTATCCTTAGAAGACTAAGGAGATATTTCTCGGTTATGGAGGTGATAAAGAGTTCATCGTAAAGAATTACACCGATGCAAGCTTGTACACCGATCCAGATGACTCTGAGTCTCAGTCTGGATACATATTGAAAGTGGGAGCATTTAGCTAGAGTAGCTCCGTACAGAGCATTGTAGACATAGAAATTTGCAAAATACATACGGATCTGAATGTGGCAGACCCATTGACTAAACCTGTCTCACAAGAAAAACATGATCACACCTTAGTACTCTTTGGGTGTTAATCACATGGCGATGTGAACTAGATTATTGACTGTAGTAAACCCTTTGGGTATTGATCACATGATGATGTGAACTATAGAATGTTAAATTACATGAGGATGTGAACTATTGGTGTTAAATCACATGGCGATGTGAACTAGACTATTGACTCTAGTGCAAGTGGAAGACTGAAGGAAATATGCCCTGGAGGCAATAATAAAGTTGTTATTTATATTTCCTTATATCATGATAAATGTTATTATTCATGCTAGAATTGTATTAACTGGAAACTTGATACATGTGTGAATACATAGACAAAACAAAGTGTCCCTAGTATGCCTCTACTAGACTAGCTCGTTAATCAAAGATGGTTAAGTTTCCTAACCATAGACATGTGTTGTCATTTGCTGAACGGGATCACATCATTAGGAGAATGATGTGATGGGCAAGACCCATCCGTTAGCTTAGCATTAATGATCATTTAGTTTTATTGCTATTGCTTTCTTCATGACTTATACATGTTCCTCTGACTATGAGATAATGCAACTCCCGAATATCTGAGGAACACCTTGTGTGCTATCAAACGTCACAAGGTAACCGGGTGATTACAAAGATGATCTACAGGTGTCTCCGATGGTGTTTGTTGAGTTGGCATAGATCGAGATTAGGATTTGTCACTCCCTATATCGGAGAGGTATCTTTGGGCCCTCTCGGTAGTGCAAATCACTATAAGCCTTGTAAGCAATGTGACTAATGAGTTAGTTGCGAGATGACGCATTACAGAACGAGTAAAGAGACTTGCCTGTAACGAGATTGAACTAGTTATTGAGATACCGACGATCAAATCTCAGGCAAGTAACATACCAATGGCAAAGGGAACAATGTATGTTGTTATGCGGTTTGACCAATAAAGATCTTTGTAGAATATGTAGGAACCAATATGAGCATCCAGGTTCCGCTATTGGTTATTGACCGGAGATGAGTCTCGGTCATGTCTACATAGTTCTCGAACCCGTAGGGTCCGCACGCTTAACGTTCGATGACGATCGGTATTATGAGTTTATGTGTTTTGATGTACTGAAGGTTGTTCGGAGTCCCGGATGAGATCACGGACATGACGAGGAGTCTCGAAATGGTCGAGACATAAAGATTGATATATTGGAAGGTTATATTCGGACACCGGAAAGGTTCCGGGGGTCACCGGATAAATACCGGAGTACCGGGGAGTTACCGGAACCCCCCGGGGGGTCAATGGGCCTTCATGGGCCTTAGTGGGAATAGAGGGCAGCAAGGGAGCTGTGGGGCGCCCCCTTAGGCCTAAACCGAATTGGTTTAGGGCTTGGGGGGGCGGGCCCCTCTTTCCTTCTCCCCTCCTCTTTCCTTCCCCTCCTAGTTGGACTAGAAAAAGGGGAACCTACTCCTAGTAGGAGTAGGATTCCCCCCTTGGGGCGCACCCTGTGAGGCCGCCGGCCCCCTCCCCTTGCTCCTTTATATACGAGGGCAGGGGGACACCCATAGACACACAAATTGATAGTTGTCTTAGCCGTGTGCGGTGCCCCCCTCCACAGATTCCACCTCGGTCATATCGTTGTAGTGCTTAGGCGAAGCCCTGCATCGGTAACTTCATTGTCACCGTCGTCATGCCGTCGTGCTGACGAAGCTCTCCCTCGACACTCAGCTAGATCGAGAGTTCGTGGGATGTCACCGAGCCGAACGTGTGTAGATCGCGGAGGTGCCGTAATTTCGGTACTAGGATCGGTCGGATCATGAAGACGTACGACTAGATCAACCGCGTTGTCATAACGCTTCCGCTTTCGGTCTACGAGGGTCTTTTGAGCGTGATAATTTTTGCTCTAGTGCTTCACTTAGATCTTTTAGAGCGGGGTGGTGTATTTGTTTTAAAGAAACTATTGATCTCTCATGCTTCACTTAGATTATTTTGAGAGTCGTTAATAGCATGGTAATTTGCTTAATGTTAATATACTTGGTATTCAAGATATGTGAACTTTCTTTTGAGTGCGTTGAATACTAAGAAAAGTTTGATGCTTGATAATTGTTTTGAGATATGAAGATGGTGATATTAGAGTCATGCTAGTTGAGTAGTTGTGAATTTAAAGAATACTTGTGTTGAAGTTTGTGATTCCCGTAGCATGCACGTATGGTGAACCGTTATGTGATGAACTCAGAGCATGATTTATTTATTGATTGTCTTCCTTATGAGTGGCGGTCGGGGACGAGCGATGGT
>LR880968.1:51992526-52014851 GCA_904067115.1 Aegilops sharonensis | reverse complement strand
AAAAATTATAGATACGTTGGAGACATATCAAGTATCCCCAAGCTTAATTCCTGCACGTCCTCGAGTAGGTAAATGATAAAAACAAAAATTTTGATGTGGAATGCTACTTGGCATAATTTCAATGTAATTCTTCTTAATTGTGGTATGAATATTCATATCCAAAAGATTCAAGATAAAAGTTCAATATTAACATAAAAATAATAATACTTCAAGCATACTAACTAAGCAATTATGTCCTCTCAAAATAACATGGCCAAAGAAAGTTCATCCCTACAAAATCATATAGTTTGGTCATGCTCCATTTTCGCCACACAAGAATGCTCTCATCATGCACAACCCCGATGACAAGCCAAGCAATTGTTTCATACTTTAGTAATCTCAAACTTTATAAACCTTCACGCAATACATGAGTGTGAGCCATGGATATAGCACGATAGGTGGAATAGAGTATAATGATGGGGTTTATGTGGAGAAGACAAAAAAGGAGAAAGTCTCACATCAACAAGGCTAATCAATGAGCTATGGAGATGCCCATCGATTGATGTTAATGCAAGGAGTAGGGGTTGCCATGCAACGGATGCACTAGAGCTATAAATATATGAAAGCTCAACAAAAGAAACTAAGTGGGTGTGCATCCAACTTCCTTGCTCACGAAGACCTAGGACACTTGAGGAGGCCCATTGTTGGAATATACAAGCCAAGTTCTATAATGAAAAATTCCCACTAGTATATGAAAGTGACAAAACGAGAGACTCTCTATCATGAAGATTATGGTGCTACTTTGAAGCACAAGTGTGGTAAAAGCATAGTAGCATTGTCCCTTTTTATTTCTCTTTTTTGGGCCTTCCTTTTTTTGGCCTTTCTCTCTTTTTTGGGACAATCCTCTATTAAATGATGATCATCACACTTCTATTTATTTACAACTCAATGATTACAACTCGATACTAGAGCAAGGTATGAATCTATATGAATGCCTCCGGCGGTGTACCGGGATATGAAATGAACCAAGAGTGACATGTATGAAAGAATTATGAACGGTGGCTTTGCCACAAATACTATGTCAACTACATGATCATGCTAAGCAATATGACAATGATGAACGTGCCATGATAAACGGAACGGTGGAAAGTTGCATGGCAATATATCTAGGAATGACTATGGAAATGCCATAATAGGTAGGTATGGTGGCTGTTTTGAGGAAGACATAAGGTGGTTTATGTGTGAAAGAGCGTATCATATCACGGGGTTTGGATGCACCGGCGAAGTTTGCACCGACTCTCAATGTGAGAAAGGGCAATGCACGGTACCGAAGAGGCTAGCAATGATGGAAAGGTGAGAGTGCGTATAATCCATGGACTCAACATTAGTCATAAAGAACTCACATACTTATTGCAAAAATCTACAAGTCATCAAAAACCAAGCACTAAGCATACTCCTAGGGGATAGATTGGTAGGAAAAGACCATCGCTCGTCCCCAACCGCCACTGATACGTCTCCAACGTATCTATAATTTTTCATTGCTCCATGCTACATTATCTACTGTTTTGGACCATATTGGGCTTTATTTTCCACTTTTATATTACTTTTGGGACTAACCTATTAACCGGAGGCCCAGCCCAGAATTGCTGTTTTTTTTGCCTATTTCAGTGTTTCGAAGAAACGGAATATCAAACCGAGTCCAAACGGAATGAAACCTTCGGGAACGTGATTTTCTCACTGAATATGACCCAAGAGACTTGGACCCTATGTCAAGAAAGCCACGAGGTGGGCACGAGGTAGGGGGGCGCGCCCCCCACCCTCGTGGGCCCCATGAAGCTCCACCGACGTACTTCTTCCTCCTATATATACCTACGTACCCCCAAACGATCAGATACGGAGCCAAAAACCTAATTCCACCGCCGCAACCTTCTGTACCCATGAGATCCCATCTTGGGGCCTGTTCCGGAGATCCGCCGGAAGGGGTATCCACCATGGAGGGCTTCTACATCATCACCATAGCCCCTCCAATGAAGTGTGAGTAGTTTACTCCAGACCTTCGGGTCCATAGTTAGTAGCTAGATGGCTTCTTCTCTCATTTTGGATCTCAATACAATGTTCTCCCCCTCTCTCGTGGAGATTTATTCGATGTAATCTTCTTTTTGCGGTGTGTTTGTTGAGTCCGATGAATTGTTGATTTATGATCAAGATTATCTATGAACAATATTTGAATCTTCTCCGAATTCTTTTATGTGCGATGGGTTATCTTTGCAAGTCTCTTCGAATTATCAGTTTAGTTTGGCCTACTAGATTGGTTTTTCTTGCAATGGGAGAAGTGCTTAGCTTTGGGATCAATCTTGCGGTGTCCTTTCCCAGTGACAGTAGGGGCAGCAAGGCACGTATTGTATTGTTGCCATCGAGGATAACAAGATGGGGTTTTTATCATATTGCATGAATTTATCCCTCTACATCATGTCATCTTGCTTAAGGCGTTACTCTGTTTTCATGAACTTAATACTCTAGATGCATGCTGGATAGCGGCCGATGAGTGGAGTAATAGTAGTAGATGCAGGCAGGAGTCGGTCTACTTGTCTCAGACGTGATGCCTATATACATGATCATACCTAGATATTCTCATAACTATGCTCAATTCTGTCAATTGCTCAACAGTAATTCGTTCACCCACCGTAAAATACTTATGCTCTTGAGAGAAGCCACTAGGGAAATCTATGGCCCCCGGGTCTATTCTCATCATACTAATCTTCCATCACTTTATTATTGCTTTGCTTTTTATTTTACTTTGCATCTTTATCACAAAAATGCCAAAAATATTATCTATCATCTCTATCAGATCTCACTCTCGTAAGTGACCGTGAAGGGATTGACAACCCCTATTTGCGTTGGTTGCGAGGAGTTATTTGCTTTGTGTAGGTACGAGGGACTCACACGTAGCCTCCTACTGGATTGATACCTTGGTTCCCAAAAACTGAGGGAAATACTTACGCTACTTTGCTGCATCATCCTTTCCTCTTCAAGGAAATCGAACGCAGTGCTCAAGAGGTAGCAAGAAGAATTTCTGGCGCTGTTGCCGGGGAGTCTACGCAAAAGTCAACATACCATGTACCCATCACAATCCCTTATCTCTGGCATTACGTTATTTTCCTTTTGCCTCTCGTTTTCCTCTCCCCCACTCCACCCTTGCCGTTTTATTCGCCCTCTCTTTTTTCCTTTTCCTCTTTCTCGCTTTATTGTCGTCATGGCTAGTCTTATATCTTCTCCCTTATCTCCCGAGAATGAAGTTCTAAATTTTAAGCAAAGGGATGGAGAAAATCAAACAGACGCTTGGTATAGAATTTGCAATGCTCAAAATAGATCTACCAGGAAGCAATCTACTTCAGTTCTTCTCCGCAATTTTTATGTAGGTGCTAATCCTTGGTATAAATATATCCTTGATACCATTACCGGAGGGAATTTCTTGGGTAGCCATACTTTTGACTCTTATAATGCTATGATAGATTTATTTGGCTCACCACCTCTTTTGGTTAATGGAACTATGTTAACTTTGGAGCATGTAATGCAAAGACTTAAAATTATTGAAAATAAAGTTGCTACCGAAGAGTTGATTGAAAATCTGGATAAAAAAATCCACAACTAGATTACCCAATATGGATCTAAGGTAGGAGTCACTTTGAAAAATATTAAGGAGAAGGAACCCATAGTTAATGAAAGAATAAATCAAGATTCTACTAGAATCGATAAACTTGAGGGTATCATTACTAATTTGGGAACTGCTTTTTCTTCCGTAAAGAATACTCCAAGTCCACCTACTAAAATTGCCAAGCTTATGTATGTTCCTAAAAATAAGGGTGAATCCTCTAGTAAGGAAACTGCGGATCTTAAATCTATAAGTATTCATCCCGATCTTTTTGCTATGATTAAGGAACCATTTGCTACGAATGAATTTTTTGATTTTGTGCCTAGAAGTTTGATAATTACTAAAAAGAAATAAATTTCTAAGGATGATAGATGTCTCATTGAAGATTGCCTACCAAAGATGGCAATACCTAGATCTATCCTTACTTTTATGCCTAGCTAGGGGCGTTAAACGATACCGCTTGTTGGGAGGCAACCCAATTTTATTTTTAGTTTTTTGCTTTTTGCTTCTGTTTAGGAATAAATAATCCATCTACCTTCTGTTTAGATGTGGTTTTATGTTTTAATTAGTGTTTGTGCCAAGTTAAACCTATAGGATCTTCTTGCATGATAGTTATTTGATCTTGCTGTAATTTCCAGAAACTTTCTGTTCACTAAAACAATTGTTAAAAATCACAAGAATGTGATAAAATAGTGATTCCAATTGCTGCTGATCAATAAACCAATTTCCTAGGTCTTCCTATTTTGGCTGAATTTTTGGAGTTCCAGAAGTTTGCGTTAGTTACAGATTACTACAGACTATTCTGTTTTTCGTGTGTTGTTTGCTTATTTTGATGAATCTATGTCTAGTAAAATAGTTTATAAACCATAGAGAAGTTGGAATACAGTAGGTTTAATACCAATATAAATAAAGAATGAGTTCATTACAGTACCTTGAAGTGGTCTTTTGTTTTCTTTCGCTAACAGAGCTCGCGAGATTTCTGTTGAGTTTTGTGTTGTGAAGTTTTCAAGTTTTGGGTGAAATCTTTTGATGGATTATGGAACAAGGAGTGGCAAGAGCCTAAGCTTGGGGATGCCCATGGAACCCCCAATATAATCTAAGGACACCAAAAAGTCAAAGCTTGGGGATGCCCCGGAAGGCATCCCCTCTTTCGTCTACTTCCATCGGTAACTTTACTTGGAGCTATATTTTTATTCACCATATGATATCTATTTTGCTTGGAGTGTCTTGTATGATTTGAGTATTTGCTTTTTATTTTACCACAATCATCCTTGCTGTACACACCTTTTGAGAGAGCCATACATGAATTGGAATTTTTTAGAATACTCTTTGTGCTTCATTTATATCTTTTGAGCTATATAGTTTTGCTCTAGTGCTTCACTTATATCTTTTAGAGCACGGTGGTGGATTTGTTTTATAGAAACTATTGATCTCTCATGCTTCACTTAGATTATTTTGAGAGTCTTAAATAGCATGGTAATTTGCTTAATAATCCTAATATGCTTGGTATTCAAGATTTGTAGAACTTTCTTTTGAGTGCGTTGAATAATAAGAAAAGTTTGATGCTTGATAATTGTTTTGAGATATGAAGATGGTGATATTAGAGTCATGATAGTTGAGTAGTTGTGAATTTGATAGATACTTGTGTTAAAGTTTGTGATTCCCGTAGCATGCACGTATGGTGAACCGTTATGTGATGAACTCGGAGCATGATTTATTTATTGATGGTCTTCCTTATGAGTGGCGGTCGGGGACGAGCGATGGTATTTTCCTACCAATCTATCCCCGTAGGAGCATGCACGTAATACTTTGCTTTGATAACTTCTAGATTTTTTCAATAAGTATATGAGTTCTTTATGACTAATATTGAGTCCATGGATTATACGAACTTTTCTTCTTTCCACCATTGCTAGCCTCTCTAATACCGCGCACTTTACGCCGGTATCATACACCCACCATATACCTTCATCAAAACAGCCACCATACCTACCTATTATGGCATTTCCATAGCCATTCTGAGATATATTGCCATGCAACTTTCCACCGTTCTGTTTATTATGACACGCTCCATCATTGTCATATTGCTAGCATGATCATGTAGTTGACATAGTATTTGTGGCAAAGCCACCGTTCATAATTCTTTCATACATGTCACTCTTGATTCATTGCATATCCCGGTACACCGCCGGAGGCATTCATATAGAGTCATATTTTGTTCTAAGTATCGAGTTGTAATTGTTGAGTTGCAAGAAAAATAAAAGTGTGATGATCATCATTTTTAGAGCATTGTCCCAAGTGAGGAAAGGATGATGGAGACTATGATTCCCCCATAAGTCGGGATGAGACTCCGGACGAAAAAAAAAGAAAAGAAAAGAGGCCATAAAAAAAATAAAAGGCCCAAGTAAAAAAATGAGAGAAACAGAGAGAAGGGACAATGTTACTATCCTTTTACCACACTTGTGCTTCAAAGTAGCACCATGATCTTCATGATAGAGAGTCTCTCATTTTGTCACTTTCATATACTAGTGGGAATTTTTCATTATAGAACTTGTCTGGTATATTCCAATGATGGGCTTCCTCAAATGCCCTAGGTCTTCGTGAGCAAGCGAGTTGGATGCACACCCACTTAGCTTCTTTTGTTGAGCTTTCATATACTTATAGCTCTAGTGCATCCGTTACATGGCAATCCCTACTCACTCACATTGATATCTATTGATGGGCATCTCCAGAGCCCGTTGATATGCCTAGTTGATGTGAGACTATCTTCCCCTTTTTGTCTTCTCCACAACCACCATTCTATTCCACATATAGTGCGATATCAATGGCTCATGTTCATGTATTGCGTGAAGATTGAAAAAGTTTTGAAAATGTCAAAAGTATGAAACAATTGCTTGGCTTGTCATCGGGGTTGTGCATGATTTAAATACTTTGTGTGGTGAAGATAGAGCATAGCTAGACTATATGATTTTGTAGGGATAACTTTCTTTGGCCATGTTATTTTGAGAAGACATAATTGCTTTGTTAGTATGCTTGAAGTATTATTATTTTTATGTCAATATTGAACTTTTATCTTGAATCTTTCGGATCTGAATATTCATACCACAATTAAGAAGAATTACATTGAAATTATGCCAAGTAGCACTCCGCATCAAAAATTCTTTTTTATCATTTACCTACTCGAGGACGAGCAGGAATTAAGCTTGGGGATGCCTGATACATCTCCAACGTATCTATAATTTTTGATTGCTCCATGCTATATTATCTACTGTTTTGGACCATATTGGGCTTTATTTTCCACTTTTATATTACTTTTGGGACTAACCTATTAACCGGAGGCCTAGCTCCACCGACGTACTTCTTCCTCCTATATATACCTACGTACCCCCAAACGATCAGATACGGAGCCAAAAACCTAATTCCACCGCCGCAACCTTATGTACCCACGAGATCCCATCTTGGGGCCTGTTCCGGAGCTCCGCCGGAAGGGGAATCCACCATGGAGGGCTTCTACATCATCACCATAGCCCCTACAATGAAGTGTGAGTAGTTTACTTTAGACCTTCGGGTCCATAGTTAGTAGCTAGATGGCTTCTTCTCTCTTTTTGGATCTCAATACAATGTTCTCCCCCTCTCTCGTGGAGATCTATTCGATGTAATCTTCTTTTTGCGGTGTGTTTGTTGAGACCGATGAATTGTGGGTTTATGATCAAGATTATCTATGAACAATATTTGAATCTTCTCTGAATTCTTTTATGTATGATTGGTTATCTTTGCAAGTCTCTTCGAATTATCACATTAGTTTGGCCTACTAGATTGGTTTTTCTTGCAATGCGAGAAGTGCTTAGCTTTGGGTTCAATCTTGCGGTGTCCTTTCCCAGTGACAGTAGGGGCAGCAAGGCACGTATTGTATTGTTGCCATCAAGGATAACAAGATGGGGTTTTTATCATATTGCATGAATTTATCCCTCTACATCATGTCATCTTGCTTAAGGCTGTTACTCTGTTTTCATGAACTTAATACTCTAGATGCATGCTGGATAGCGGTCGATGAGTGGAGTAATAGTAGTAGATGCAGGCAGGAGTCGGTCTACTTGTCTCAGACGTGATGCCTATATACATGATCATACCTAGATATTCTCATAACTATGCTCAATTCTGTCAATTGCTCAACAGTAATTCGTTCACCCACCGTAAAATAATTATGCTCTTGAGAGAAGCCACTAGTGAAATCTATGGCCCCCAGGTCTATTCTCATCACACTAATCCTCCATAACTTTATTATTGCTTTGCTTTTTATTTTACTTTGAATCTTTATCACAAAAATACCAAAAATATTATCTATCATCTCTATCAGATCTCACTCTCGTAAGTGACCGTGAAGGGATTGACAACCCCTATTCGCGTTGGTTGCGAGTAGTTATTTTCTTTGTGTAGGTACGAGGGACTCGCGCGTAGCCTCCTACTGGATTGATACCTTGGTTCTCAAAAACTGAGGGAAATACTTACGCTACTTTTCTGCATCATCCTTTCCTCTTCAAGGAAATCCAACGCAGTTCTCAAGAGGTAGCACCACTCATAAGGAGGACAATCAAAGAACACCTCATGTTTCAAATTTTTTACATAACGTTTACCATACGTGCATGCTACGGGACTTGCAAACTTCAACACAAGTATTTCTCAAATTCACAACTACTCAACTGGCACAACTTTAATATCACTACCTCCATGTCTCAAAACAATCATCAAGCATGAAACTTCTCTTAGTATTCAACACACTCATAAGAAAGTTTTTACTATTCTTGAATACCTAGCATATTAGGATTATTTAAGAAAATTACCATGCTATTTAAGACTCTCAAAATAATCTAAGTGAAGCATGAGAGACCAAAATTTTCTATAAAACAAATCCACCACCGTGCTCTAAAAGATATAAGTGAAGTACTAGAGCAAAAACTATATAACTCAAAAGATATAAGTGAAGCACATAGAGTATTCTAATAATTTCCGAATCGTGTGTGTCTCTCTCAAAAGGTGTGTACAGCAAGGATGATTGTGGTAAACTAAAAAGCAAAGACTCAAATCATACAAGACGCTCCAAGCAAAACACATATCATGTGGTGAATAAAGATATAGCTCCAAGTAAAGTTACCGATGGAAGTAGACTAAAGAGGGGATGCCTTCCGGGACATCCCCAAGCTTTGGATTTTTGCTGTCCTTAGATTATCTTGGGGATGCCATGGGAATCCCCAAGCTTAGGCTCTTGCCACTTTTTGTTCCATAATCCATCAAATCTTTCACCCAAAACTAGAAAACTTCACAACACAAAACTTAACAGAAAATCTCGTGAGCTCCGTTAGCGAAAGAAAACAAAAGGCCACTTCAAGGTACTGTAATGAACTCATTATTTATTTATATTGGTGTTAAACCTACTGTATTCCAACTTCTCTATGGTTTATAAACTATTTTATTAGCCATAGATTCATCAAAATAAGCAAACAACACACGAAAAACAGAATATGTCAAAAACAGAACAGTCTGTAGTAATCTGTAACTAACGCAAACTTCTGGAACTCCAAAAAATCAGCCAAAATGGGAAGACCTAGAAATTGTTTTTATTGATCAGCAGCAATTGGAATCAATATTTTATAACGTTCTGGTGATTTTTAACAATTATTTTCGTGAACAGAAAGTTTCTGGAATTTTCTGCAAGATCAAATAACTTATCATCCAAGAAGATCCTATAGGTTTAACTTGGCACAAACACTAATTAAAACATAAAAACACATCTAACCAGAGGCTAGAACAAATATTTATTGAATAACAGCAAGGGAAAATATTGGGTTGTCTCCCAACAAGCGCTATCGTTTAACGCCCCTAGCTAGGCATAAAAGCAAGGATAGATATAGGTATTACCATCTTTGGTAGGCAATCCATAAGTGGCTCTCATGCTAGATTCATATGGTAATTTTATTTTCTTCCTAGGTAAGTGTTCCATGCCTTTCTTTAATGGAAATTGGAATCTAATATTCCCCTCCTTCATATCAATAATTGCACCAATCGTTCTAAGGAAAGGTCTACCAAGAATAATAGGGCATGAAGGATTGCAATCTATATCGAGAACAATAAAATCTACGGGCACATAGTTCCTATTTGCAACAATCAAAACATCATTAATTCTTCCCATAGGTTTCTTAATGGTGAAATACACAAGGTGCAAGTTTAAAGAGCAATCATCAAAATCACGGAAACCTAGCAAATCGCACAAATTTTTTGGAATCGTGGAAACACTAGCACCCAAATCACACAAAGCATAGCATTCATGATATTTAATCTTAATTTTAATAGTAGGTACCCGCTCATCATAAAGTTTTCTAGGGATAGAAACTTCCAACTCAAGCTTTTCTTCATAAGATTGCATCAAAGCATCAACGATATGTTTGGTAAAAGCTTTATTTTGACTATAAGCATGAGGAGAATTTAGCACGGATTGCAACAAGGAAATACAAACTATCAAAGAGCAATTATCATAATTAAATTCCTTGGAATCCAATATAGTGGGTTTATTAACATATAATGTTTTGATTTCTTCAATCCCACTTTTATCAATTTTAGCATCAAGATCTAAAAACTCCGAATTTTTGGACCGCCTTCTACGTAAAGGTGGATCATATTCAGTCCCATCATTATCAAGGTTCATATTGCAAAACAAAGATTTAATAGGGGACACATCAATAACTTTTAGATCTTCATCTTTATTTTCGTAGAAATTTGAAGAACACACTTTCATAAAACAACCTTTCTTAGCATGCATCCTAGCGGTTCTTTCTTTGCACTCATCAATGGAAATTATCATGGCTTTGAGAGACTCATTGATATCATGCTTAGGAGGAATATATCTAAGTTTTAAAGAATCAACATCAAGAGAAATTCTATCAACGTTCCTAGCCAATTCATCAACTTTAAGCAATTTATCTTCAAGCAAAGCATTGAAATTCTTTTGCGAATTCATAAACTCTTCAACACTAGTCTCAAATTCAGAGGGCATCTTATTAAAATTTCCATAAGAATTGTTGTAGGAATTACCATATTATTAGAGGAATTGCTAGGATAAGGCCTAGGATTAAAGTTTCCCCTATACGCGTTGTTACCAAAATTATTCCTACCAACGAAATTCACATCCATAGATTCATTATTATTCTCAACCAAAGTAGACAAGGGCATATCATTAGGATCAGAAGAAACACTCTTACTAGCAAATAATTTCATAAGTTCATCCATCTTTCCACTCAAAACATTAATTTCTTCTATCGCATGCACTTTTTTATTAGTAGATCTTTCAGTGTGCCATTGAGAATAATTAACCATAATATTATCTAGGAGTTTAGTAGCTTCTCCTAAAGTGATTTCCATAAAAGTGCCTCCCGCGGCCGAATCTAAAAGATTTCTAGAAGAAAAATTCAATCCGGCATAATTTTTTTGTATAATCATCCACAAATTCAAACCATGTGTAGGGCAATTACGTATCATTAATTTCATTCTCTCCCAAGCTTGTGCAACATGTTCATGATCAAGTTTCTTAAAATTCATAATATCGTTTCTAAGAGAGATAATCTTGGCGGGAGGAAAATACTTAGAGATAAAAGCATATTTGCACTTATTCCAAGAATCAATAATATTTTTAGGCAAAGACGAAAACCAAGCTTTAGCACGATCTCTAAGTGAAAAGGGAAATAGCTTCAATTTAACAATATCATTGTCAACATCTTTCTTCTTTTGCATATCACACAAATCAATGAAGCTATTTAGATGAGTAGCGGCATCTTCACTAGGAAGGCCGGCGAATTGATCTTTCATGACAAGATTCAACAAAGCAGCATTGATTTCACAAGATTCAGTATCGGTAAGAGGAGCAATCGGAGTGCTAAGGAAATCATTATTGTTGGTATTGGTAAAGTCACATAATTTGGTATTATTTTGAGCCATCGTGACAAGCAAGCAATCCAACACACGAACAAACAAAAAACAAGCAAAAAAGAGGCGAACGAAAAAGAGAGGGAAAATAAAACGGCAAGGGTGAAGTGGGGGAGAGGAAAACGAGAGGCAAATGGAAAATAATGTAATGCGGGAGATAAGGGTTTGTGAGGGGTACTTGGTATGTTGACTTTTGCGTAGACCTCCCCGGCAACGGCGCCAGAAATCCTTCTTGCTACCTCTTGAGCACTGCCTTGGTTTTCCCTTGAAGAGGAAAGGGTGATGCAACAAAGTAGCGTAAGTATTTCCCTCAGTTTTTGAGAACCAAGGTATCAATCCAGTAGGAGGCTACACGCGAGTCCCTCGCACCTACACAAACAAATAAATCCTCGCAACCAACGCGATAAGGGGTTGTCAATCCCTACACGGTCACTTACGAGAGTGAGATCTGATAGATATGATAAGATAATATTTTTGGTATTTTTAGGATAAAGATGCAAAGTAAAATAAAAGCAACGGAAATAGCTAAGTGTTGGAAGATTAATATGATGGAAGATAGACCTGGGGGCCATAGGTTTCACTAGTGGCTTCTCTCAAGAACATAAGTATTTTACGGTGGGTGAACAAATTACTGATGAGCAATTGACAGAATTGAGCATAGTTATGAGAATATCTAGGTATGATCATGTATATAGGCATCACGTCCGAGACAAGTAGACCGACTCCTGCCGGCATCTACTACTATTACTCCACACATCGACCGCTATCCAGCATGCATCTAGAGTATTAAGTTCATAAGAACAGAGTAACGCCTTGAGCAAGACGACATGATGTAGAGGGATAAATTCATGCAATATGATAAAAACCCCATCTTGTTATCCTCGATGGCAACAATACAATACGCGCCTTGCTGCCCCTACTGTCACTGGGAAAGGACACCGCAAGATTGAACCCAAAGCTAAGCACTTCTTCCATTGCAATAAAGATCAATCTAGTAGGCCAAACCAAACCGATAATTCGAAGAGACTTGCAAAGATAACCAATCATACATTAAAGAATTCAGAAGATTCAAATATTGTTCATAGATAAACTTGATCATAAACCCACAATTCATCGGTCTCAACAAACACACCGCAAAAGAAGATTACATCGAATAGATCTCCACAAGAGAGGGGGAGAACATTGTATTGAGATCCAAAAAGAGAGAAGAAGCCATCTAGCTAATAACTATGGACCCGAAGGTCTAAGGTAAACTACTCACACATCATCAGAGAGGCTATGGTGTTGATGTAGAAGCCCTCTGTGATCGACACCCCTTTTGGCGGAGCTCCGGAACAGGCCCCAAGATGGGATCTCGTGGGTACAGAAGGTTGCGGCAGTGGAATTAGGTTTTTGGCTCCGTTTCTGATCGTTTGGGGGTACGCAGGTGTATATAAGAGGAAGGAGTACGTCGGTGGAGCAACATGGGGCCCACGAGGGTGGAGGGCGCGCCTGGGGGGGGGGGGGTAGGTGCGCCCCCTACCTCGTGGCTTCCTGGAAGCTTCCTTGACGTCGGGTCCAAGTCTCCTGGATCATGTTCGTTCCGAAAATCACGTTCCCGAAGGTTTCATTCCGTTTGGACTCCGTTTGATATTCTTTTTCTGCGGAACTCTGAAATAGGCAAAAAACATCAATTCTGGGCTGGGCCTCNTGTTGATGTAGAAGCCCTCTGTGATCGACACCCCTTTTGGCGGAGCTCCGGAACAGGCCCCAAGATGGGATCTCGTGGGTACAGAAGGTTGCGGCAGTGGAATTAGGTTTTTGGCTCCGTTTCTGATCGTTTGGGGGTACGCAGGTGTATATAAGAGGAAGGAGTACGTCGGTGGAGCAACATGGGGCCCACGAGGGTGGAGGGCGCGCCTGGGGGGGGGGGGGTAGGTGCGCCCCCTACCTCGTGGCTTCCTGGAAGCTTCCTTGACGTCGGGTCCAAGTCTCCTGGATCATGTTCGTTCCGAAAATCACGTTCCCGAAGGTTTCATTCCGTTTGGACTCCGTTTGATATTCTTTTTCTGCGGAACTCTGAAATAGGCAAAAAACATCAATTCTGGGCTGGGCCTCCGGTTAATAGGTTAGTCCCAAAAATAATATAAAAGTGAATAATAAAGCCCAATAATGTCCAAAACAGAAGATAATATAGCATGGAGCAATCAAAAATTATAGATACGTTGGAGACGTATCAGGCTTGAGCTCAAGCTCTACTCCTTCTGTAGTAGTGCTCGATGTGCCTTTCTGATTTGGCGATCATAGTCTGAGTCAATAGGCTTGGGAGCTGGTTTTCTTGCCATACGAATAAAGTGGTCAACAACTTTCTGAGGCACTTTCTCCTTTGGCGGCGGTGGCGGTTTCGGTCCAAAATGGGCGTCCACTTGGGCCTTCACTATGGCTGCATTTTGCTCCTTGGTCATGTCATAAGGCCTCTGAGGAAGAGGCGCGAGGCTTGGACCATATTGAAATCGCTTGCCTCCGCCTGTACCTCCTGTACTACCTCGACTTGTAGCGCTACACACCATAGCTGCGGCGGCTCTCTTCCGCTATTGCTGAGTTGGCGGCGGAGACTGCTGACGTGGCTGACTTGGAGGAGAAGTGGGCTGACGCAGTGCCGGACTTGGAGGAGGAGGAGTGGGCTGACGCGGTGCCGGACTTGGAGGAGGAGGAGTGGCCTGACGCGTTGGCGGACTTGAAGGAGCAGGACTGTGCCGAGGCGACGACTGATGATCACTTGGAGGAGCGGGAGATTGCTGATGTGGTGGCGGACTTTGAGGAGGAGTCGGCTGACGCGTTGTCGGTGGCCTTGGAAAGATGATGCAATCCTTTCTCCATAGGATGATACTATGTTTGGCCTCTCCCAGTGCGTGCTCCTCGTCACCTCCAGGAATGTCAACCTCTAGCCCCGAATATTGGTCCACCACTTCATCAACCTGGACACGAGCATAGCCAGCTGAAATCGGGTTGCAACGGAAGGTTGCTCTGGGGAATTTGTATAAGCAACGCGTCCGCCACCTTCATGGATAAGTTCTTCATTTTGAATTGTATCTCACAATTAGTGCTCTCCATGATGTCATCCACAGGGTATCTATCCACCAGCTGTGCCTCGCCCGGGGCGGAACCCACGCTGCTTCTCAGCATGGAAGGGACGGTGCTATCCAATGCTGGATTATCCGCTAGCTGCTGCCACTGCTGAGACCCCCTTTCTTGGCTAAGTGAGTCGATTTGCTGCCGCTGCCACTGGAATTGGAGTGCCAACTCCGGGTGCTTTGATTCTAGGCCTTTAAGGCGTTCTGCTTCCTGCTTCCTCCGCTCCTCCTCCAACTTCCTCTTCTTCTCCTCCTCCATCTTCCTTCTCGCACGACTTCTGTAGTCGGTGTTCCAGTCCGCAAACCCCTCATACCACGGAACAACGCCTTTGCCTCGTGTTCTTCCCGGGTGTTCAGGATTTCCCAGGGCGCGTGTAAGCTCGTCGTTCTCTCTGTTGGGCGTGAACACCCCCGTTCGAGCCTCTTCTATTGCAAAAAGTATCTTATCTTTGACTCCTTTAAGACTTGCCCTCTTCGAAACTTTGCCTGTCGTCGGGTCCAACACCCCCCATGCGCATAGAACCAAGTCCTGATCCTGCGGGGCCAGCTCTTAGTAACTGTAGTGACCGCTGCATCCAACATCTCTTGCTCATACTTATCCCACTTAGGCATTGCCACCGCATATCCACCTCGCCCCAGCTTATGGAATTGCTCCTTTTTTGCAGCATTGGCCTTGTTTACTCTCGACTGTTCCTTAGATAATTCCGATTCCTTGAATTTCACGAAATCGGGCCAGTGCTCTCTTTGCTTCTCTAGTGTTCCCTTGAATTCTGGAGCCTTCTTTCCTCCTTCGACGTACTTGGCCCATATATTTTTCTTGTGATTGTTGAAAGCAACTGCCATCTTCCTTAGAGCAGCGGCCTTCACTTTCTTCACATCTGCATCTGTGAAATTATCTGGTAGGGTGAAATGTTCCATGAGGGATTCCCAAAGCAGATCTTTTGCTCTGTCGTCGACCCAAGTTAGATCTGGACGTTCCTTTGCTGTCCTTTTCCATTCTTGCATGGAGATCGGGAGTTGGTCCTTCACAAGAACTCCGCACTGACGAACAAACTTGTTCACATTCTTCTTAGGCAAGATTGGTTCGCCATCAGTTTTAATGGCATCGATGTTGTACTTTACGCCCTGCTTCAACCTTTTGGACGGGCCTCGCACTGTCCTACTGTCAGATTTTCTCGATCCGGAGGGCTGAAAGAAGAAAGATCGATTAGTTAATGTATCTTCAAATCATTAAAAACATGTGATTATCACCAGATGTCTGCTTATATAAATATACCTCGCCGGTCTCTGTTATTTCAAGATCAACATTTTCTTCGTCATCATAATCATAGTTCTGGACTTCATCAATTCGGTCGTCACGATCGAATATCATATCACCCTCCCTGGTATTGTTCAGATATTGGGAGCCGTCATCTGCTTCATTCTGATCATATGGCCGGCCAGGGGAGCGTATGATCTCGAACAGGGCCTCTTCTCCTTCTCTGCCGGTATTTGATACGTCTTCAACGTATCTATAATTTTTGATTGCTACATGCTATATTATCTACTGTTTTAGACATTATTGGGATTTATTATCCACTTTAATATTATTTTTGGGACTAATCTATTAACCGGAGGCCCAGCCCAGATTTGCTGTTTTATGCCTATTTCAGTGTTTCGAGGAAAAGGAATATCAGACAGAGTCAAAACGGAACGAAATCAACTGGAGAAGTTATTTTTGGAAGGAAAGCCACCGGATAGACTTGGACTCTACGTCAGAAGATACGGGAGCTGGCCATGAGGGTGGGGGGCGCGCCCCTGCCTCGTGGTGCCCCCGAAGCTCCACCGACGTACTTCCTGCACCCATATATACCTACGTATCCTAAAACTTCCAAAACAAAAAAAATATCGGGAGTTCCGCCGCCGCAAAACCTCCAGAGCCACCAAGAACCAATCGGGACCCTGTTCCGGCACCCTGCCGTAGGGGGGAACCCTCACTGGTGGCCATATTCATCATCCTGGCGCTCTCCATGACGAGGAGGGAGTAGTTCACCCTCGGGGCTGAGGGTATGTACCAGTAGCTATGTGTTTGATCTCTCTCTCTCGTGTTCTTGATTTGGCACGATCTTGATGCATCGCGAGCTTCGCTATTATAGTTGGATCTTATGTTGCTTCTCCCCCTCTACTCTCTTGTAATGAATTGAGTTTTCCCCTTGAAGTAATCTTATAGGATTGAGTCTTTAAAGATTTGAGAATACTTGATGTATGTCTTGCCGTGCGTATCTGTGGTGCCAATGGGATATCATGTGATTCACTTGATGTATGTTTTGGTGATCAACTTGCGGGTTCCGCCCATGAACCTACGCATAGGGGTTGGCACACGTTTTCATCGTGATTCTCCGGTAGAAACTTTGGGGCACTCTTTGAGGTTCTATGTGTTTGTTGACTAGATGAATCTGAGATTTTGTGATGCATATCGTATAATCATACCCACGGATACTTGAGGTGACATTGGATTATCTAGGTGACATTAGGGTTTTGGTTGATTCGTGTCTTAAGGTGTTATTCTAGTACGAACTCTATGGCTGTTTGTGACACTTATAGGAATAGCCCAACAGATTGATTGGAAAGAATAACTTTGAGGTGGTTTCATACCCTACCATAATCTCTTCGTTTGTTCTCCGCTATTAGCAGCTTTGGAGTGACTCTTTGTTGCATGTTGAGGGATAGTTATATGATCCAACTATGTTATTATTGTTGAGAGAACTTGCACTAGTGAAAGTATGAACCCTAGGGCTTGTTTCCTATCATTGCAATACCGTTTACGCTCACTTTTACCACTTGTTACCTTGCTGTTTTATATTTTTAGATTACAAAAACCTATATCTATCATCCATATTGTACTTGTATCACCATCTCTTCGCCGAACTAGTGCACCTATACAATTTACCATTGTATTGGGTGTGTTGGGGACACAAGAGTGTGACGCCCCCGATTCAACCGTACACTAATCATGCACACAAATGTGTACGATCAAGATCAGGGACTCACGGGAAGATATCACAACACAACTCTAAAACATAAATAAGTCATACAAGCATCATAATACAAGCCAGGGTCCTCGAGGGCTCGAATACAAGTGCTCGATCATAGACGAGTCAGCGGAAGCAACAATATCTGAGTACAGACATAAGTTAAGCAAGTTTGCCTTAAGAAGGCTAGCACAAACTAGGATACACAACTTTTCATTTACTGCTCTCAGTTAAGAATGTTTGGAGTTTGAAAGTTTAACTGGCGGAATACCAGAAGGTTATGACCCATGAAGACTTTTGGGTTCACAAAAATTAAGGAAGGTATATGTTCAACCCATCGGGGCATCTTAGAAACATATACCACAATCTTTAGGAGTAATTAACTCAAACTCGAAGGCAGAGCATGGTTGAGAAAGCAGAGGATACAATTTACCAAAGGCATTATGTATCCGAGGAAAGGCTCACAAGGTTATTCAATATGAAGGGCGTTGTCAGATAAATCCAAGAAAGGATCTGGTGGTCCATAAGGGATCTGATGTGAGCATCGGTACTCAACCAGAAGAAGAAAGAATGCAAAGATATCATATGGTTGAACAATTGACTAATTCAAAGCTCAATCGCAAAGGATTTATGATTTCCAATTCAAGGGATCAGAAGCAAATGCTCTGGTTAAGGATGGAATAGTTGAATAGACTTAGGGGTACAGCCGACGGCAATCTAATTGGTTGAGAACCAGCTCACGTTTGCAATGATGTCTGAGCCGGAAGGATGAATTCTAGGATCTGATTGAGGATTGCGAGCAGTCGCAACATATTGAATCAACAGACTCAAAATGATAATGACAAGGTATGCCATTAAGATTACGAGACTTATGGGATTAACCATAATGCAAGCAAGCAAGAATTTCAAGAGCAATAGGCTGCTCAGGATTTTCAGAAGATCGGGTAGTATTTGAATGTATTTTTGTGAAACACATGAACAACTTTGGACGAACGGATACTCGGCAAGCGTGAGTAATTATCCGTAGGGGTATTCATGCAACAAGGAACTGCAGGGCAGTAAGCGTAAAGAATTCTCGGAATATCGAAGAGTATTTCAGGACATCTTGTAATAACAAGAGCAACTGGGGATGACAATATGAACGATAGGTGTAAGTAGTTATCCAGAGGGATTTATCGATGGAAGTGAATTGCAAAAGCGATGGCACATAGTCTCGGGAGCACATCGTAGAGTATCTTCGGAATCTTCTGGTGCAGCAGGCTGTCATCGGTAACAAGTGGCTCTCCGGGAGAAAGTACTTGCGAGAACCTAAAGTTAGTTTTGTTTTTAGAAAAATCATTTAACCCGAATAGAAGAGAGCTCAGAGTCCCAGAGTAAAGATCATGGAGTAAAAGATCCTAATACCACCCAATGGCGACGTGGGCCCATGGGCCACACAGCCAAGTTAGTAAAAGTTTTGTAAAGTCTAGACTCGACTTCGGCCAAGGAGTGTGGAAGGGGCATTCCTACAGGCAGTCGGCTATGATACCAACTTGTGACGCCGCCGATTCAACCGTACACTAATCATGCACGCATATGTGTACGATCAAGATCAGGGACTCACGGGAAGATATCACAACACAACTCTAAAACATAAATAAGTCATACAAGCATCATAATACAAGCCAGGGGCCTCGAGGGCTCGAATACAAGTGCTCGATCATAGACGAGTCAGCGGAAGCAACAATATCTGAGTACAGACATAAGTTAAGCAAGTTTGCCTTAAGAAGGCTAGCACAAACTGGGATACAGATCGAAAGAGGCGCAGGCCTCCTGCCTGGGATCCTCCTAACTACTCCTGGTCATCGTCAGCGGGCTGCACGTAGTAGTAGGCACCTCCGGGGTAGTAGTCGTCATCGACGGTGGCGTCTGGCTCCTGGGCTCCATCGTCTGGTCGCAGCAATCGAGTAGAGATAGGGGGAAAAAGGGGGAACAAGGCAACCGTGAGTACTCATCCAAAGTACTAGCAAGCAAGGAGCTACACTACATATGCATGGATATATGTGTAAAAGGCCATATCAGTGGACTGAACTGCAGAATGCCAGAATAAGAGGGGGATAGCTAGTCTTATCGAAGACTACGCTTCTGGTCACCTTCGTCTTGCAACAGGTAGCAGAGGGTAGGTTGAAGTCCTCCAAGTAGCATCGAATAGCATAATCCTACCCGGCGATCCCCTCCTCATTGCCCTGAGAGAGAGCGACCACCGGTTGTATCTGGCACTTGGAAGGGTGTGTTTTATTAAGTATCCGGTTCTAGTTGTCATAAGGTCAAGGTACAAATCCAAGTCGTCCTGTTACCGAAGATCACGGCTATTCGAATAGAATAACTTCCCTGCAGGGGTGCACCACACAACCCAACACGCTTGATCCCATTTGGCCGGACACACTTTCCTGGGTGATGCCCGGCCGCGGAAGATCAACACGTCGCAGCCCCACCTAGGCTCAACAGAGAGGTCAGCACGCCGGTCTAAACCTAAGCGCACAGGGGTCTGGGCCCATCGCCCTGAGCACACCTGCACGTTGCGAGGGCGGCCGAAAGCAGACCTAGCCTAGTGGCGTTCCAGTCGAATTCGGCGCGCGCCGCTCAGTCGCTGACGTCACGAAGTGCTTCGGCTGATACCACGACGCCGAGTGCCCATATCTCTCCCACGTAGTTGGTTAGTGCCTATAGGCCCGTAGCCAGACTCATATCAAATACCAAGATCTCGTTAAGCGTGTTAAGTATCCGTGAACGCCGAACAGGGCCAGGCACACCTCTCTCCTAGGCGGTCTCAACCTGCCCTGTCGCTCCGCCACAAAGATCCACTCGCGGGTGCTCCACCAGCCGACCCGACTTTAGTCTCCACATGTATCATGTATAAGTATATAGTATATACCCGTGATCACCTCCCGAGTGATCACGGCCCGATAGTATAGCACAACAGATGGACATGAATGTAGGGCCACAGATGAAAATACTAGCATCCTATACTAAGCATATAGGATTGCAGGTCAAGGTAACAACAGTAGTAACAAGGACAGGCTATGCATCAGGATAGGTATAACGGAAAGCAGTAACATGCTACACTACTCTAATGCCAGAAGTATAGAGTAGAATAGGCGATATCTGGTGATCAAATGGGGGGGGGCTTGCCTGGTTGCTCTGGCAAGAGAGAGGGGTCGTCAACTCCGTAGTCGAACTGGGCAGGAGCAACGTCGGTCTCGTAGTCTACCGGAGAGAAGAGGGGGAAGAAACAATGAATACCATGTAAACAGATGCATATCAATGCATGACAAGACAAGTAACGATGCTAGGCGTGCCCTAACGTGGTATGAGGTGATACCGGTTAAGGGGGGAAACATCCGGGAAAATATCCCCGGTGTTTCGTGTTTCCGGGCAGAGTTGCCGGAGGGGGAAAGTTGCGAGTTCGATAGGTTAGGGGTGTGTGGCGGACAAACGGACTGCGTATCCGGATTCGTCTCGTCGTTCTGAGCAACTTTCATGTTGAAAATATTTTAATCTGAGTTACGGATTAAGAGATATGATTTTCTAAAGATTTTATAAATTTCTGGAATTTAATTAATTCGAAAAAAAGATTAATGACATCAGCATGATGTCATGCTGAAATCAGCAGTCAACAGAGTTGACTTGGTCAACCTGACAGGTGGGTCCCACCTGTTAGGGATTGTTTAGCTAATTAACAGTAGTTAATTAGGGTAACTATTTAGTAGGTTAATTAATCTTAATTAGTTAAACTAAAAATGATTAATTAAGCTAATTATTAAGTTAATTAATTAATTAATTAATTATATTATTAATTAATTATTTATTATATATTTTTTATTTTTTTTAATTAAAATGTTCTGGGGCGGGGCCCCCTGTCATTGGCCCATAGGGGAGCCTAGTGGGTTTGTGGGCGCTGGATGCGGGTGTGCGGGCACCAGGCGCTGAGGCGCAACCCGTCCGGTGAAAGGCGAGGTCGCCGGCGACGGCGGGGCCCGCCTGACGCAGCGGGCGAGCAAAGGGGAGTCCCCGGGCATGGGACGGCTCCAGCGGGCACCGGCCAATGAGTAGAGGCAGGCAGGGGGGGCCACGGCAGTCGGCGCGAGTCCATAGCCATGGCCGATGGCGGCCTCGGACGGGTGGTCGCCAGCGGGTGCATCCAAGGAAGCGGGAGGCGGTGACGCGGCGAGAGCAGGGGCTGGCGGGTGCAGAGGGGCGTCGGGGGCAAGCACGCACGACGCAGGGCGCGGTCGGGCGGCCGTGTACGGCGAGGCGACGGCGGGGAACGGCTCGGGCGCGATGGCCATCCAGAGGAGGCGCGACGAGCGTGGGGAGGCCGCGAGCGAGCACGGCCTCGGGCGCGCGGTGACAGGGGAAGAGGGAAGAGGAGGAGGACGCTCACGGCGGGGCTGTAGGGTTCATGGTAGGGTGCTCGGTGGAGGTCGGGGAGGACCGGCGAGGAGGAGGACGGGGACGGCGTTCCGACGACGGAGGAGCTCCGGCGAATGGCGCTCGGCGACGGCGGTTCGTGGCGGCGTCGGGGTCGATGGAGCGCGTCGGGGAGGAGGACGGAGAGGG
>LR880968.1:51932617-51960326 GCA_904067115.1 Aegilops sharonensis | reverse complement strand
CAAGTGTTAAGCTAACGGAATGGGTCATGTCAATCAGATCATTCAACTAATGATGTGACCTTGTTAATCAAATAACAACTCCTTGTTCATGGTTAGGAAACATAACCATCTTTGATTAACAAGCTAGTCAAGTAGAGGCATACTAGTGACATACTGTTTGTCTATATATTCACACATGTATTATGTTTCCGGTTAATACAATTCTAGCATGAATAATAAACATTTATCATGATATAAGGAAATAAATAATAACTTTTATTATTGCCTCTAGGGCATATTTCCTTCACAAACATTATAGTGGGGCATGAAACCTGACTCAAATAGGTGGATATGAATGGTTCTTGAGTTAGAGTAATTGTGATCATTCTTATAGCCAGCACATGGACAAGGCATAAAACCAACCGCCTGCTTGTTTGCCTCAGCCGCAATCAGAAAAGTATGCACGCCATCAACGAACTAGGAGAGCATCGGTCATCGTACATCCATTGCCTGCTCATCTTCATTAAACAGCACCGAATAGACCAAATTAATACAAGTTCATACAACACTTATTCTCATAAAACAAACATATAAATAACTCTCTAGCTAAAGCATTTAAATGCAACAACAAATGCGATCAAGATCGCAACTAAGGTAACAATTGATCCAACAGCATAATGATACCAAGCCTAACTATCAATGGCATATTTTCTAGTCTTTCTAATCTTCAAGCGCATTTTCTCCATCTTGATTTTGTGATCATCGACGACATCGGCAACATGCAACTCCAATTCCATCTTCTCCCCCTCAATTCTTTTCAATTTTTCTTTCAAATGCTCGTTTTCTCTTTCAACTAAATTTAGCCTCTCGACAATAGGGTCGGTTGGAATTTCCGGTTCACATACCTCCTTGATAAAAATATCTATGTCAACTCGATGGGCATAATTTGTCATAAACACGAAATGCAACAAAATAGTTATAAAAGAAAATATACCACATCCGAATCATAACCCGGACGAGGGCCGACGGGGACGGATATCAAAACCATGGCACTATGAATAACAAACAACGTACAGGTAAGATAGTTATACAAGTAACTATATATCTATATCACACAAACATGAATTTTTTTATATAAAAAAGAGAAGAACAAGATGCTCACCCCACAAGGCGGACGATCGACGGTGGTTAGGACGGAGACGGGAAGGCACTAAGTAAACCACACCTACATATGCAAACTAAGAGTTATTTTGAGCTCAAATTGCATATAAATCAAATAAACTAGCTACCACATATAATTCCTCCCAAATTACTAAAACCCACAAATTAATGACTATATAAAGCATTGCAAGAGCTAATCTAGCAATGAGAGATTAAAGGACAAAGTTGCTTACCTTTGTGATCACTTGAATGGATAGGGGCCTTCAAATCTTGACAAAATTTGGGCAAAATGTGTGATGAGCTCGAGGTAGAGGGGAAGAACAGAGAGGAGAGGGGAAAAGGGAAAAACAGAGTGAGCTCGATTGCGGGTGGACGAAGGGTTTATATAGGACGACCTTTAGTACCGGTTCGTGCCACGAACCGGTACTAAAGGAGCTGGAGGGGCCCCAGACTAACAACATCCACTAGTAGAAAGCAGGGCTTTGGTCGGGGCCTGGCAAGCCCATTAGTCCCGGTTCTGTCATGAACCGGGACCCATGGGGGCATACGTCCCGGTTCGTGCACCCACGGGGCCGGCCGGGCCTCAGGAGGCATTTGTCCCGGTTCATGTGGACCCATTTGTCCCGGTTCTAGGCATGAACTGGGACCAATGGCCCTCGCTCCTGGCCCACAGCCATTGGTCCCGGTTCGTGCCTAGAACCGGGACAGGAAGGGGGGACTTTAGTCCCGGTTCCAGCCACGAACCGGGACCAATGAGTTGCCTATATATACCCCTCGCCCGTGAGCAGAGCACTCCACAGTGCTCTGTTTTTCCTGGCCGGCGAGTGGAGAGCTTTTTGGTGCTCTAGCTCACCTCCTATGCACATGAGGTGTTCGATGAAATGCCCGAGCCACACTAGTTAAGCTTTCTCCTCTCGAAGCTCGACCTCCAAGCTCCATTTTCCCCGAGATTTGTCTAGGTTTAGCGGTCCGTCACGTCCCGTCCCTGTCTTCACCGCCGTCGATTGCCCGTGCCGATCTCGTCGCCGGCACCACCGTGGTGAGCCTCTTGTTCTTATCTTCTTCTAAGACAAAAAAAATTCTTACTTTAAATAGATACTTGTCTAATTTTCTTACTTTTATTATAGCTTGTTATTATATAGTGCGATGGTTTTGGTATCTGCCCCCGTCGTCCCTCGTCCTGGTTATGATTCAGATGTGGTATATATTATCTTTTATAACTATTTGGTTCATTTATTGTTTATGACAATTGTGCCCATCAAGTTGACATAGATTTTATTTATCTAGGAGGTAGTTGAACCGGAAATTCCAACCGACCCTATTGTCGAGAGGTTAAATTTAGTTGAAGAAGAAAACAATTATTTGAAGGAAAAAATAAAAAAAATTGAGGAGGAGAAGATGATATTGGAGTTGCATGTTGCAGATGTCGTCGATGATCACAAGATCAAGATGGACGCAATGCAGTTGAAGATTAGAAAGATTAGAAAATATGCCATTCATACCGAGGCTTGGTATCATTATGCCATTGGATCAATTGTTACCTTGGTTGTGATTATGATCGCATTTGTTGTTGCATTGAAAGGTTTTACATAGTTTCAATGTATGGTTTAATTAGATGCTCTGGAGAGCTATATGTTGTTCAATGAGAACTATGTATGTACTTTGGTTTTAATGTGATGATGAACTTCTATTAATTTGGTCACTTATCTATCCATGTGAATCTGTAATGGTTTTTGACACACATAATTATATGTAATGCACGCAGATGAACCGGCAATGGATGTACGGTGATAGACACACCTCTGAGTACGTTAAGGGCGTGCATAATTTTCTCGAAGTGGCCGAGGCAAACAAGCAGAATGGTCTTATGTGTTGTCCATGCCCTATATGTGGGAATATGAAGTCTTACTCTGACCGGAAAATCCTTCACACCCACCTGCTTTATAAGGGTTTCATGCCACACTATAATGTTTGGACCAGGCACGGAGAAATAGGGGTTATGATTGAAGACAACGAAGAAGAAGAGGACGATGACAACTATGTGCCCCCGGAATACGGTGATGCTGCAACGGGGGAAGCTGCTGAAGATCAAGAGGAACCAGAGGATATTGTGCCCGATGATGATCCCCGCCGAGTCATTGTTGATGCAAGGACACAGTGCGAAAGTGAAAAGGAGAAGCTGAAGTTTGATCTCATGTTAGATGATCACAAAAAGGGGTTGTACCCTAATTGCGAAGATGGCAACACAAAGCTCAGTATCGTACTGCAATTGCTGCAGTGGAAGGCAGAGAATGATGTGCCTAACGAAAGATTTGAGAAGCTGCTGAAAATATTGAAGAAGAAGCTTCCAAAGGATAAGAATTGCCCGACAGTACGTACGCAGCAAAGAAGGTCGTATGCCCTCTAGGATTGGAGGTGCAGAAGATACATGCATGCCCTAATGACTGCATCCTCTACCATGGTACGTACGAGGATTTGAACGCATGCCCGGTATGCGGTGCATTGCGGTATAAGATCAGACGAGATGACCCTGGTGATGTTGACAGCGAGCCCCCCAGGAAGAGGGTTCCTGCGAAGGTGATGTGGTATGCTCCTATAATACCACGGTTGAAGCGACTGTTCAGAAACAAAGAGCATGCCAAGTTGATGCGATGGCACAGTGAGGACCGTAAGAAAGACGGGAAGTTGAGAGCACCCGCTGATGGGTCACAGTGGAGAAAAATCGAGAGAAAGTACCGGTCTGAGTTTGCAGGTGACCCAAGGAACGTATGGTTTGGTTTAAGCGCGGATGGCATTAATCCTTTCGAGGAGCCGAGCAGCAATCACAGCACCTGGCCCGTGACTCTATGTATGTACAACCTTCCTCCTTGGATGTGCATGAAGCGGAAGTTCATTATGATGCCAGTTCTCATCCATGGCCCTAAGCAACTGTAACACCCCAAAAATTTAACCATGATTTATTGATTAAATTTTTTCCTTGGTAAATTAAATTTTTAATTTCTGGATTTTCTTTTGCTTCAGAACCACTCTTTTCTTCTAAGTTGTGGAGTTTCCACCCCAAGTAAAAACTTTTCAAATGTTGTTGGACTTGTATACCCTCTCATGAAACATTTCTTTTATCAGTGGAATTATTTCTACAATTAATTTTCCTGAGCTTTAATTCTTTTATGGTTTCTCAAAAGCCTTAGAGCCTCTTTTGCACTACAACCCTTTGATAAATTTATTTAAAAACCCCACCAAAATTTGGGGATGACATGTGATGTTCCTAAATCACTTTTATGCAAAAATATCTTTTAGTCATTTGGAGATTTTGAGCTCTACCCCAAGTTTTCAAATCTAGTCCAGTTTGCACTTTTGCACTACAACCTATTTAAATATTCCTTTAAAACTTCCACAAAAATTAGGGGATGTCAGAACGAGTATATAATTCAACTTTATGCAAAAAAAAACACTGGTGTTCTTTGAAAAATTTGAGCAAGTCATCCTCTTTTGCTCTCTAGTCTAGTTTGGCATTTTCTACTGCAACCCTATTTTATTTTGCTCTAGTGCCCATGATCTTTCTCCTGCTTATAGACCACCCTACAAAATCCTTAAGTCCAGGAGAGTGGACCGATTGGAGTATTTTTGGTCCTGCAATGATGCCCTTTACTTTCTGTCCAGAATTGGTTTTCTCAAAAACTTGCACTAACAAGTTTCTAGTTTTGCCCAAATAACCTTGCCATCATCACTTGTACCTCAAGAGGCTATGATCTGGAGTTTTTGGCCACCCCAGGAGATGCCTAGTTGACCATAGCATTCTGTCAAACACCTTGGGTTCATGAACAAAATTGGCATGAAACATAGTTTGCTTTTTGAACCTACTTACTTTGCCTAAACAACATGTCTCAGGGCTCTACCGTAGTTTCTAGCCCCACCTTGCTAAGCCTCATGTGGATTAGAGCCCCCCTGGCAGGCATTGGCATTTTGCCGAGCACCTCGCGTGCGTGCTCTGGGCGCGGCCAGAGCGCGCGTTTGGCAGGTGGGTGCGCCCGAGTCGCCGCGTCTCGTTGCCGCCTCCCCGCGTTCGTTCTGATCTGTGCCCGCCCCCAGCCATCGCGCCCGACCCCTCCCTCGTCGTAGAGCCGCCCTGCCCCCCCCCCCTCCTGGCACCCTACAGCGCCACCACCGCAAGCCACCACCGCCGCTCCGACAGCCTCTGCCATGGACGGCGCCGCCCGAGCCACAGCCACGCGCCAGCTCGCCCCTGAACAGCTCGAGCTCATCCCCTCGCCCTGCCAGACCCCGCCAGCCATCGCCACGCGCCCCCTGGCTACAGAACGGCGGTTCACCGTTCCTATCCTCGGCCGCCGTCGAACCGACCTCGGCCGCCTATAAAAAGGAGCCCCGAGCTCAACTAGACCCTCAGGCGACCTCCTACCATCCCCCCTAGTGCCCCCACAGCCAGCAATCGGCGGAGGGAGGCCGTCTTCCCCGTCTCCGGCCAGTTCGGCCGTCGCCGCCCTCCCGTCCCGTTCGTCGCAAGAAGAGAGCCCCCCCCGTCCATCCAGTGCTCCCATCCTCTTCCCCTCGATCTTGCGGAACCACCCAGCACCTCAGCCTCGACCGGGAGCCACTGTAGCACAAAGCCCCAAACCTCCTAAAGCCACCGTCCGCTGCGGAGCTCGCCGCCGGTGACTCCCTTCGTCCCCGCCAGCCGTTCAACCACTGGGAGGACCGCCCGAGGCTGGCGGATCTATCCCTGCCCTCGGAACCCCGTGGGGAGCCGTGGTTCATCGACGGCGATCGCTGGAACCCCGCCACCGCTCGGACAGAGGAGGAGGGAGGCGCGGGCGACTGGTCAAACCTGACCAGTGGGCCCAAGGGACCCACTGTCAGTGACCCAGCCCCGCCGAAACGTGTTTAAGTGGAAGCGTATTCCACCAAATACGCCTTCGCTAAGAGTAAAACATAAGTACTGCCGAAACGTTTTCTTTTTCTGTTTTTTTAAACAGATTTTTGACTAAACTTTGACTGGCTATAACTTTTAAAATACAAGTCCAATTGATTTTATTCTTTTTCTGTTGTTTCTCAAATTCTGTCTAGTATATTTTTATATTTACTTGAAATTTTTCCAAAACAACTTTTTGTACTGTTTTGAAACTATGTGTTAATTCAAATTTTCATAAAATAGGATTTTGATGAAGAAGGCAACTTTCAAAAAAGTGCACCCTCACTTGCATACTCTTGGAGGCAAGCATTTTGAACCTTGGCATAATATTTTTGTGTGTTGTTTGATACGGTTACAACACCACCTTGACATGGAGTATTCGTTATTTTATGTGATGATACGATCATACGCAAGAGTGCATAATGAAGATTCTTTGCTGTTGGAAAGGGATATGCTTGTGATAGTAATCACCCTCGTATGCCTTTCATGCCTATCGGAAGGAAGCCGGGAAAGTCTCTGTCTTGCGTAGACACGAGCTTGTCCCTAGTTCCTCGCCGAGACGGTTGTGTCCGGTATGGCATGATGAGGTATGATGAGTGGTGATTCTGTCTGTTGGTTGAAATATATTTGTTATGCTAATCATGCAGGGAATACTTAAACCTCCTGAGTCAACCATAGATCGAGTCTTTTTCCAGTAACGCCCATACTTGTTTCGTACTACCACTTGTCCCTGCCGCAGGTAGGGTACAGTTCAGTAAGTTGTCAACCCCTTTCTTGGCACACACCATACAAAGAGGCCATGGTGGAAGATACCGTCTGCATCCGGTAGGCATGCCACTTGGTCCTGGGGCATGGGTGTTTCCGGTTGGGACCGAGAGGGGGGCACCCCTTAGTAGCGCGCGGTATAAATTTGATCCCATGCTAATCGAGGATGTAGCCTCCCCACTTAGATTTTTGCTGAACAGGTGTCGTGGGTGATTCCAGACACCGGTAAGTTAAGCTGGTGTGTGCGGGTCAGGTGTGTTTTCAATTAAAACACCGTAAATGGAATTAGTCCCGATGGACTAAAGGAATCCGTTACTCGTGGGTAAAGTGTACACCCTCTGCAGAGGTTATATATATTCGAATAGCCGTGTCCATGGTTAAGGACTACAGTCTGGGATGGGTCAAGTGTCGGTCTTAGTGTCGGTCTTCGGAGGAAAGATTGCTAAACCAGAACATGGATCATGACTTGTGAATTATGGTGATTATGATTATTATTATTATGGACTAACCATTTATATTATTTGAATTATTGAGTATCCCTGGGACGGTTCTGCCTCCTGGATATCCACTGTGACTATCCTCTTATAAGCCCTTTATGTGGTGTCGCTGAGACGCCCGACTGTGGCATGCTTGTTATTTATTTACTTTATAAGTCCTTTATGTGGTGTCGCTGAGACGCCCGACTGTGGCATACTTGTTATTTATTTCACTTATAAGCCCTTTATGTGGTGTCGCTGAGACGCCCGACTATGGCATTCTTGTTATTTATTTACTTTATAAGTCCTATATGTGGTGTCGCTGAGACGCCCGACTGTGGCATACTTGTTATTTATTTCACTTATAAGCCCTTTATGTGGTGTCGCTGAGACGCCCGACTGTGGCATGCTTGTTATTTATTTACTTTATAAGTCCTTTATGTGGTGTCGCTGAGACGCCCGACTATGGCATGCTTGTTATTTATTTACTTTATAAGTCCTTTATGTGGTGTCGCTGAGACGCCCGACTATGGCATGCTTGTTATTTATTTACTTTATAAGTCCTTTATGTGGTGTCGCTGAGACGCCCGACTATGGCATGCTTGTTATTTATTTACTTTATAAGTCCTTTATGTGGTGTCGCTGAGACGCCCGACTATGGCATGCTTGTTATTTATTTACTTTATAAGTCCTTTATGTGGTGTCGCTGAGACGCCCGACTATGGCATGCTTGTTATTTATTTACTTTATAAGTCCTTTATGTGGTGTCGCTGAGACGCCCGACTATGGCATGCTTGTTATTTATTTACTTTATAAGTCCTTTATGTGGTGTCGCTGAGACGCCCGACTATGGCATGCTTGTTATTTATTTACTTTATAAGTCCTTTATGTGGTGTCGCTGAGACGCCCGACTATGGCATGCTTGTTATTTATTTACTTTATAAGTCCTTTATGTGGTGTCGCTGAGACGCCCGACTATGGCATGCTTGTTATTTATTTACTTTATAAGTCCTTTATGTGGTGTCGCTGAGACGCCCGACTATGGCATGCTTGTTATTTATTTACTTTATAAGTCCTTTATGTGGTGTCGCTGAGACGCCCGACTATGGCATGCTTGTTATTTATTTACTTTATAAGTCCTTTATGTGGTGTCGCTGAGACGCCCGACTATGGCATTCTTGTTATTTATTTACTTTATAAGTCCTATATGTGGTGTCGCTGAGACGCCCGACTGTGGCATACTTGTTATTTATTTCACTTATAAGCCCTTTATGTGGTGTCGCTGAGACGCCCGACTGTGGCATGCTTGTTATTTATTTACTTTATAAGCCCTTTATGATGTGTCGCACAGACGCCCGACTGTGGCATGTTTGTTACTTATTTCACTTATAAGCCCTTTATGTGGTGTCGTTGAGACGCCCGACTGAGGCATGCTTTATGTTATTGTCCTTTCGAGGCGTCGCTTCAGACACCCGATCGGTGCATTCCATTTCTACTCTTTGATTGCATATTCATGTTTTATATGAACAACCTGCTTGCGTGCATCATGGATTTTTATTTCGTGACTGACGTTGTGATCATAGAATAATTCGGAGCATGGTTATCATTTGTTATATTATACCCGTGTTCATAATGTTTGCGAGTACATTCAAAGTACTCACTGGCTTGTCCCTGGCTATTGTCTTGGCCAGATTTCTTGCTTGGAGAGGAGCGTTGCGATGACAGCCCCGGAACCTAAGCAACGGTGATAGCAGCCTCGCGAAGATAGGAGTTATCCATGTCAGCTGTTCCTGTGGGAAATGGAGTCCCATAGACGCTGAAGGACCACAAACCGCTTCCAACATCAGCCACTAGAAACCATTTGTTGTACTCATAGGCCAGAATGGTCTTGTACTACATATTTTGTATTTTGCTTGGAATTTCTGTATCAAGTTGGTGCCTCATCAGCTAACAGTAATCCTGGGGCTGATGAGCACAAGGACCATTTTCTGGGAAATTGATATCCCAAAAATCCGGCCCTGACAACCTTGGTATCAGAGTCAGGCTGACCATTGGCTAATCATATCTTAGCCAGGTCGATAAACCTAGGCTAACCAACCCACCAGACCTTAACCTAACCCCAGCCAAGCTTCTCGTGTAAGATAGCCACACAGTGACCCGCCACCTTTTGGCAGTCGGTGCCTAACCCATCAGCCTAGCCTGTCGATCACGCGCCAGTGACCGACACCTACATAGTCTCTTTCGCAAGCGTGCGAAGGAAGACTCCGTACCCTTTTTCTATAAAAAGGGCACGCTAGCCTCAACCCAGCACAGCACAGCCTCTACCCCAAACCGAGCTATAATGCCTAGCCCCATTGTTCACAATGAGACCACAACCAACCAACCTTGGAGGATTTGTGACCGTGCTAGCAAACCTCACCCGCCGTGCCTTTGCATTAGAAGAGCCCCCAGAGTATGTTGTGTATCAAGGGCCCATGAGCGGTGAGAGCAGTCAATTCTAGGCCACAGTACACGTCTATGGTAGGGGTCTATCGCCAGAACGCCCCTACAGGTTCACCGGAAGGACAACTTCCTTTGAGCCACAAGCCATCCAACTAGCTGCTCGAGAGGCTATATTTCAACTCCGGCACTTGTCGCCCAGAGTTAACTGTCGCTCGTTCTACTACTACCCCAGCCGTGACGGGTATGGTAGGCCACCCCAGGTTGCCAACGGAGATTACGAGACGGATCCTGCAGTGTTGCATCTGGTGCGCTATTTAAGTGCACTAGAGGAACTGTTCGATCAAATCACCCTTGATCTGATCGCAGCTCGTGGAGAACTGGTTCGCCGAGCCCCGGCAAGAGGAGAAGATGAGCCCGACGCCGACAACCCAGTCGTGTTGTTCGGACAACCGATCGAGTCCTTGAGGTCTGCCCCAGCCATCGACCAAAATACTTTGGTGTCCCCATAAGTGCTTCGTTGCCTTTTGGGAACACACTCCAACGGGATTGTGGCCAACAACCCCCGCGATGGTCATCATCGCTATCCTGACCCTGCAGTTCCTCAACCCCCTCCAGCTAACCCCGATGGTGAAACCCGTGGAGAAGCCTCAACGTCCACAAGGCACGCCCGCTTAGATATAAACGAGGTAGACTAAAGTCACTCGAGTAGTACCGAGTCTTAGTATGTCCACGCCCTGTAATTGTGTGATCCTGTATCCCCATAATTAAATACTGTTTGCTTGTGCACCCTATTTTAAATAGTAGCCATGCATAAGTATGTTGGTGTACGATTGCATTTTTAGTTCCGGGCGTAACTACCAAAAACCAACCCCGACAACACCCACAGTAATACGTCACTTTTGCGAGATATGTGTATTTGTGGCATTGACCCCGATCCCACAGAGCAGAACCGACAAACTAGTTACCCCTCACCATGATTAATGACCCAGCCCAGATGCTATATAAAAGGCCCCCTCGTGACCTTGCCAAGTACCCCTCACCTTGTGCACAACTCTCACAGCCATTTCTTGCCATGTCGAGCCCTAGTATTTATCCGAGAACCCCAGATGCCACCCCAGGTAGTTTTGTTAAAATATTGTGGGACTTTACCCGCAGTACCATGAGTTCTATCCAACCACCCCAGTATGAGTTGCTCAAATCGAGGATCACTCCATCCACCTCGAATTATTGGGCAGTGGTGCACATCCCTCCCGCAAACCCAAACCAAGACCCAACGGATGTCTCCTTCGTGGGGAAATCTATGCCGACTCCGCATATGGCCATAGAAGCTGCTGCGTATGAAGCGCTTGCTGCCTTCGATTCATGGTACCCTATGCCAGCGAACGAGGGTATTATTACTTCCCGAGTCGTGCAGCACCCGGAGAAGTAGCGTCTTTCCCCGGTGGACGAATTGAGAGAGATCCAGTACTGGCCAACCTTGCACAGTATGTCATTGCTCAAGAGCATTTAACCCAGCGAGTAATGGGTTATCTCCGGAGCCTCGCTGATTTAAATCCTCAGAGCGCCATCGGTAGACCACTGTGGCCCAACCAGGAGAGATGCATTCACCGACTAGGCAACCCGCTTCCCCCGATAGAAGAGGAGTGTGCCCCAATACCAGAGACGTTTTCTCAGGACCCTGTCCATTTACCGTTTTCATTATAGACATCACTGCTATGTTCATTGTCCCAACATTTATTTATGTGTTGCAGCTCATGCGTTGTACTCTAAGTTTGTGCTATGAGTAAACCGTTTGGTTTCAGCTAATAGGAGTAATATTTTCAAAACAACCCTTAGCAAATCTCGAGGACGAGATTTTTTCTTAAGGGGGGTAGTGTTGTAACACCCCAAAAATTTAACCATGATTTATTGATTAAAATTTTGCCTTGGTAAATTAAATTTTTATTTTCTGGATTTTCTATTGGTTCAGAACCACTCTTTTCTTCTGAGTTGTGGAGTTTCCACCCCAAATAAAAACTTTTCAAATGTTGTTGGACTTGTATACCCTCTCATGAAACATTTATTTTATCAGTGGAATTATTTCTATAATTAATTTTCCTGAGCTTTAATTCTTTTAAAATGGTTTCTCATAAGCCTTAGAGCCTCTTTTGCACTACAACCCTTTGATAAATTTATTTAAAAATCCCACCAAAATTTGGGGATGACATGTGATGTTCCTAAATCACTTTTATGCAAAAATATCTTTTAGTTATTTGGAGATTTTGCGCTCTACCCCAAGTTTTCAAATCGGGTCCAGTTTGCACTTTTGCACTACAACCTATTTAAATATTCCTTTAAAACTTCCACCAAAATTAGGGGATGTCCGAAGGAGTATATAATTCAACTTTACGCAAAAAAAACCACTGGTGTTCTTTGAAAAATTTGAGCAAGTCATCCTCTTTTGCTCTCTGGTCCATATTGGCATTTTCTACTGCAACCCTATTTTATTTTGCTCTAGTGCCCATGATCTTTCTCCTGCTTATAGACCACCCTACAAAACCCTTAAGTCCAGGAGAGTGGACTCATTGCAGTATTTTTGTTCCATGCAATGATGCCCTTTACTTTCTGTCCAGAATTGGTTTTCTCAAAAACTTGCACTAACAAGTTTCTGGTTTTGCCCAAATAACCTTGCCATCATCACTTGTACCTCAAGAGGCTATGATCTGGAGTTTTTGGCCACCCTAGGAGATGCCTAGTTGACCATAGCGTTCTGTCAAACACCTTGGGTTCATGAACAGAATTGGCATGAAACCTAGTTTACCTTTTGAACCTACTTACTTTGGCTAAACAACATGTCTCAGGGCTCTACTATAGTCTATAGCCCCACCCTGCTAAGCCTCACGTGGATTAGAGCCCCCTGGCAGGCATTGGCATTTTGCCGAGCACCTCGCGTGCGTGCTCTTGGCGCGGCCAGAGTGCGCGTTTTGCACGTGGGTGCGCCCGAGTCGCCGCGTCTCGTTGCCGCCTCCCCGCGTTCGTTCTGATCCGTGCCCGCCCCCAGCCATCGCGCCCGACCCCTCCCTCATCGCAGAGCCGCCCTGGCCCCCCCTCCTGGCACCCTACAGCGCCACCACCGCAAGCCGCCACCACCGCTCCGACAGCCTCTGCCATGGACGACGCCGCCCCGAGCCACAGCCGCGCGCCAGCTCGCCCCTGAACAACTCGAGCTCATCCCCTCACCCTGCCAGACCCCGCCAGCCATCGCCACGCGCCCCTGGCTACAGAACGGCGGTTCACCGTTCCTATCCTCGGCCGCCTATAAATGGGAGCCCCGAGCTCAACCAGACCCTCAGGCGACCTCCTACCATCCCCCTAGTGCCCCCACAGCCAGCAATTGGCGGAGGGAGGCCGTCTCCGGCCAGTTCGGCCACCGCCGCCCTCCGATCCTTTTCGTCCCCAGCAGGGGCCCCCCCCCCCCCCCCCCCTCCCTTTTCCCCCCCCCCGGCGCCCCCCCCCCCCCCCCCTCCCTTTTCCCCCCCCCCGGCGCCCCCCCCCCCCCCCCCTCCCTTTTCCCCCCCCCCGGCGCCCCCCCCCCCCCCCCCTCCCTTTTCCCCCCCCCCGGCGCCCCCCCCCCCCCCCCCTCCCTTTTCCCCCCCCCCGGCGCCCCCCCCCCCCCCCCCTCCCTTTTCCCCCCCCCCGGCGCCCCCCCCCCCCCCCCCTCCCTTTTCCCCCCCCCCGGCGCCCCCCCCCCCCCCCCCTCCCTTTTCCCCCCCCCCGGCGCCCCCCCCCCCCCCCCCCGGCCCCCCCCGCCCCGCCCTGCGCGGGGGGGCGCCGGCACCCGCCCCCGCCGCCCCCCCCGCCCCCCGGCCCTTTGGGGCGGCAGGGGAGGGCCGGCCCCCCCCCCCCCGTCCATCCAGTGCTCCCATCCTCTTCCCCTCGATCTTGCGGATCCACCCAGCACCTCAGCCTCGACCGGGAGCCACCCTAGCCCAAAGCCCCGATCCTCCCGAAGCCACCGTCCGCCGCGGAGCTCACCGCCGGTGACTCCCTTCGTCCCCGCCAGCCGTTTGACCACTGGGAGGACCGCCCGGGGCTGGCGGATCCATATCTGCCCTCGGAACCCCGTGGGGAGCTGCGGTTCGTCGACGGCGATCGCCGGAACCCCGCCACCGCTCGGACAGAGGAGGAGGGAGGCACGGGCGACTGGTCAAACCTGACCAGTGGGCCCAAGGGACCCACTGTCAGTGACCCAACCCCGCCGAAACGTGTTTAAGTGGAAGCGTATTCCACCAAATACGCCTTCGCTAAGAGGAAAACGTAAGTACTGCCGAAACGTTTTCTTTTTCTGTTAAAAAACAGATTTTTGACTAAACTTTGACTGGCTATAACTTTTAAAATACAAGTCCAATTGATTTGATTCTTTGTCTGTTGTTTCCCAAATTCTGTCTAGTTTATTTTCGTATTTATTTGAAAATTTTCCAAAACAACTTTTTGTACTGTTTTGAAACTATGTGTTAATTCAAATTTTCATAAAATAGGATTTTGAAGAAGAAGGCAACTTTCAAAAAAGTGCACCCGCACTTGCATACTCTTGGAGGCAAGCATTCCGAACCCTGGCATATTATTTTTGTGTGTTGTTTGATACGGTTACAACACCACCTTGACATGGAGTATTTGTTATTTTATGTGATGATACGATCATACGCATGAGTGTATAATGAAGATTCTTTGCTCTTGGAAAGGGATATGCTTGTGATAGTAATCACCCTCGTATGCCTTTCATGCCTACCGGAAGGAAGCCGGGAAAGTCTCTGTCTTGGGTAGACACGAGCTTGTCCCTAGTTCCTCGTCGAGACGGTTGTGTCCGGTATGGCATGATGAGGTATGATGAGTGGTGATTCTGTCTGTTGGTTGAAATATATTTGTTATGCTAATCATGCAGGGAATACTTAAACCTCCTGAGTCGACCATAGATCGAGTCTTGTTCCAGTAACCCCCATACTTGTTTCGTACTACCACTTGTCCCTGCCGCAGGTAGGGTACAGTTCAGTATGTTGTCAACCCCTTTCTTGGCACACACCGTACAGAGAGGCCATGGTGGAAGATACCGGCTGCATCTAGTAGGCATGCCACTTGGTCCGGGGGCATGGGTGTTTCCGGTTGGGACCGAGAGGGGGGCACCCCTTCGTAGCGCGCGGTATAAATTTGATCCCATGCTAATCGAGGTTGTAGCCTCCCCACTTAGAGTTTTGCTTAACAGGTGTCGTGGGTGATTCCAGACACCGGTAAGTTAAGCTGGTGTGTGCGAGTCAGGTGTGTTTTCAATTAAAAGACCATAAATGGAATTAGTCCCGATGGACTAAAGGAATCCGTTACTTGTGGGTAAAGAGTACACCCTCTGCAGAGGTTATATCTATTCGAATAGCCGTGTCCATGGTTAAGGACTACAGTCTGGGATGGGTCAAGTGTCGGTCTTAGTGTCGGTCGTCGGAGGAAAGATTGCTAAACCAGAACATGGATCATGACTTGTGACTTATGGTGATTATGATTATTATTATTATGGACTAACCCTTTATATTATTTGAATTATTGAGTATCCCTGGGACGGTTCTGCCTCCTGGATATTCACTGTGACTATCCTCTTATAAGCCCTTTATGTGGTGTCGCTGAGACGCCCGACTGTGGCGTACTTGTTATTTATTTCACTTATAAGCCCTTTATGTGGTGTCGCTGAGACGCCTGACTGTGGCATGCTTGTTATTTATTTACTTTATAAGTCCTTTATGTGGTGTCGCTGAGACGCCCGACTGTGGCATACTTGTTATTTATTTCACTTATAAGCCCTTTATGTGGTGTCGCTAAGACGCCCGACTGTGGCATGCTTGTTATTTATTTACTTTATAAGCCCTTTATGTGGTGTCGCACAGACGCCCGACTGTGGCATGTTTGTTACTTATTTCACTTATAAGCCCTTTATGTGGTGTCGCTGAGACGCCCGACTGAGGCATGCTTTATGTTATTGTCCTTTCGAGGCGTCGCTTCAGACACCCGATCGGTGCATTCCATTTCTACTCTCTGATTGCATATTCATGTTTTATATGAACAACCTGCTTGTGTGCATCGTGGATTTTTATTTCGTGACTGACGTTGTGATCATAGAATAATTCGGAGCATGATTTTCATTTGTTATATTATACCCGTGTTAATAATGTTTGCGAGTACATTCAAAGTACTCACTGGCTTGTCCTTGGCTATTGTCTTGGCCAGATTTCTTGCTTGGAGAGGAGCTTTGCAATGACAGCCCCGGAACCTAAGCAACGGTGATAGCAGCCTCGCGAAGATAGGAGTTATCCAGGTTAGTTGTTCCTATGGGAAATGGAGTTCCATAGACGCTGAAGGACCACAAACCGCTTCCGCCATCAGCCATTAGAAACCATTTGTTGTACTCATAGGCCAGAATGGTCTTGTACTACATATTTTGTATTTTGCTTGGAATTTCTGTATCAAGTTGGTGCCTCATCAGCTAACAGTAATCCTGGGGCTGGTAAGCACAAGGACCATTTTCTGGGAAATTGATATCCCGAAAATCCGGCCCTGGCAGCAACCCGACAACGACATTTATGTGTACCTAAGGCCATTAGTTGAAGAACTTTTACAGTTGTTTGATGGAAACGATGTACGTGTGTGGGATGAGCACAGACAGGAGGAATTTGACCTGCATGTGTTGCTGTTTGTAACCATCAACGATTGGCCTGCTCTGAGTAACCTTTCAGGACAGACAAAGGAGGGATACCACGCATGGACGCACTGTTTAGTTGACATAAATGTATATACCTGGACAAATGAAGGAAGAATGTGTACCTTGGCCAACGTCGATTTCTTCCGACCAACCATCAATGTCGAAAGAAAGGCAAACATTTCAAAGGCGAGGCAGATCACCGGAAGAAGCCCGCCATGCGTACCGGTGATCACGTACTTGTTATGGTCAATGATTTACACGTAATCTTTGGAAAGGGTCC
The DNA here is from genome assembly GCA_904067115.1 of Aegilops sharonensis. Classification (NCBI taxonomy): domain Eukaryota; kingdom Viridiplantae; phylum Streptophyta; class Magnoliopsida; order Poales; family Poaceae; genus Aegilops; species Aegilops sharonensis. Next base: position 51,943,578 of record LR880968.1, on the reverse strand, counting down.
CGGCGGACTATCTGTTCCGAATGATGCTGAGGGACGTGCACCCATATGGAAGAAGAAATCTATATCTTGGGACCTAGCTTACTGGAAAGACCTAGAGGTCCGCTCTTCAATCGAGGTGATGCACATGACAAAGAACCTTTGCGTGAACCTGCTAGGCTTCTTGGGCGTGTATGGGAAGACAAAAGATACACCAGAGCCACGGGAGGACCTGCAACGTTTGCATGAAAAAGACGGCATGCCTCCAAAGCAGTATGAAGGTCCTGCCAGCTATGCTCTTACCAAAGAAGAGAAGGAAATCTTCTTTGAATGCCTGCTCAGCATGAAGGTCCCATCTGGCTTCTCGTCGAATATAAAGGGAATAATAAATATGGCAGAGAAAAAGTTCTAGAACCTAAAGTCTCATGACTGCCACATGATTATGACGCAACCGCCTCCGGTTGCATTGAGGGGGCTTCTACCGGAAAACGCCCGATTAGCCATTGTGAAGCTATGTGCATTCCTCAATGCAATCTGTCAGAAGGTGATCGATCCAGAAATAATACCAAGGCTAAGGAGTGATGTGGCGCAATGTCTTGTCAGTTTCGAGCTGGTGTTCCCACCATCCTTCTTCAATATCATGACACACATCCTAGTTCATCTAGTCGACGAGATTGTCATTCTAGGCCCCGTATTTTCTACACAATATGTTCCCCTTTGAATGGTTCATGGGAGTCCTAAAGAAATATGTCCATAACTGCGCTAGGCCAGAAGGAAGCATCTCCATGGGCCATCAAACAGAGGATGTCATTGGATTTTGTATTGACTTCATTCCTGGCCTTAATAAGACTGGTCTCCCTAAATCGCGGTATGAGGGGAGACTGACTGGAAAAGGCACGCTTGGAGGGGACTCAATAATATGCAGGGACGGGCATTCTTTGTCTCAAGCACACTACACAGTTCTACAGAACTCTACCTTGGTGACCCCGTATGTCGATGAACACAAGACCAGTCTGCGCTCCAAACACCCGGAGCAGTGTGACGACTAGATTACATGTGAACACATCAGGACTTTCGGCAGTTGGTTGGAAACACGTCTCAGAGGTGACAGCACTGTTTGTGATGAGCTGTACTCGTTGTCCAGGGGACCATCTTCGACTATATTGACTTACAAAGGATACGTGATAAATGGGAATACATTTTACACGATCGCCCAAGATCAAAAGAGCAGCAATCAAAACAGCGGTGTCCACTTTGATGCAGTAACCAAGAGGGGAAAGGACACATATTATGGTTACATAGTGGACATATGGGTACATGACTACGGACATGATTTTAAGGTCCCTTTGTTTAACTGCAAATGGGTTAATCTGTCAGGAGGCGGGGTACAGGTAGACCCACAGTACGGACTGACAACAGTGGATCTGAACAATCTTGGGTACACAGACGAACCGTTCGTCCTAGCCAATGATGTGGCACAGGTTTTCTATGTGAAGGACATGTCTACCAAACCGAGAAAGAGAAAAGATAAGGAAGCGAACACATCATATGATGAGCCAAAGCGCCACATAGTTCTTTCAGGAAAAAGAGACATCGCGGGAGTGGAGGGTAAGACAGACATGTCCAAAGATTATGAAAAGTTTCATGAAATTCCTCCCTTCAAAGTCAAGGCTGACCCAAGCACCCTGTTAAATGATGAAGATTATCCATGGTCACGGCGCAATAAGCAAAGGACAGAAGCGAAGAAAAAGTGAAGACTTTCTCTCCACGACTATTATGATGATGCCTTTGATCTAGAATATCCATGATACTTCGAAATAGATTGTCCGTTTTGTAGTGCTGTAACCCTCTCAAATTCTGCTGTCACCCTCTCAACTTTCTAGCACATGCTATGTGGGTGAAATGATGATACCATGCCAACTTTCAACCTTTTCAGAGTTCATTTGTAGTGCTTTTCAATTTCAGGGTCATTTAACTCAAAAAATCAGTAAATGCATGAAAAATAAGGAATGAAGCTTTTATAAACCTCTAGTATTTTTTAAACTAAAATTATATAAAATTTATGCAACTAAAATTATCAGAGTATTTTCTATTCAAAACATAAAAAGCAAAAAGAATTATCATAAATAATTTTTTGTTAGAAACTTAAATAGTAAAAAGAATTTTCATAAAGAATTTTTTGATAGAAATTAAAATAAAAAAATCTGTTATTGAATATAATGATAAAACACAGTAATATTAAATAGCAGGAAAAGGAATCACTCAAAATATATTTTTATAGTGAAGTTATTCACAAACTAGTGATTCACACAAATTTTAAAGAATTCAAATTTAAACTATTCAAATTTGGAAACTAATGGCACTAACAGAAAGTTTATAATTATTCTGACCTAAAAGCAAAAAGAATTAAAAAAATAAAGCAAAAAGAAAAGAAAATAAATAATTCAAAAAACAAAAAAAAAATACTGGAAAAAATAAAAAATGCCGCCTACTAGGCCACACGGCCTGCATATGACTAGAAATCCATCTGTACATGGGCCAGGATGCAGGCCCGCAGGCCCAATAGGCCCAACATGGCAGTGACAAGGGTAGGCAAGTACTGCCTGCATATTAGAGAGGAGCTCAACACCTGAGCCGCAACGCAGCTTATAAACAGGTGCTGAGCTCTCTCAGCTAGCTAGGTGGGACTAAACTCCCACCACACCACCGCTGCACCACCTTTGGTTCCGGTTGGTGGCACCAACCGGGACCAATGCCCACCTTTGGTCCCGGTTGGTGGCACGAACCGGTACAAATACACCTTTGGTCCCGGTTGGTGGCACGAACCGGGACCAAAGGGGGGCATTGGTCCCGGTTGGTACCACGAACCGGGACCAAAGCTCTGGCTATATATACAGCACTTGTCAAAATTTTCATTCAGTTCCTCCCCCGACGACGCTGACAACATCGACGCCGCCAGGCTGCCCCGACGCCGTCTGCCGCCCCTGTCGTCGCCCGTGCCTCGTCCTCGCCGTCGCCGTCGCCGACGTCGTCCCCGACCTTGCGCGCCCCAGCCCCGTCCCCGAGCGTGCCGGTCGGTCGTGCCCCAGCCAGCCCCCTCCGTTGCCGCCACCGCCCCCGTTGTCGCTGTCACCGTGCCCTCGCCGCCCCCGCCATCGCCGTCGCCGTGCGCCCCCGCTGTGAGCCGCCACACTTGTCAAAATTTTATGCGATTTTTTTGGGATGATATTTTTTGTTCATATATATAATGTATATATGTATGTGTGGATGTGGCTATGTATGTATGGATATAATGTTCATAGCAATTGTTAGTTCATATATGTATTAATTTTTTTATTTAGGTTCTTAATTAGTAGATATTAATTTTTTTTCATATATGTATGGATGCATGTGGCTATGTATGTATGTATGTATGGATATAAGAAGAGGACGAGGGAGGAGAAGAAGGAGAAGAAGAGGAGAGGAAGAAGAGGAGAAATAAATAAGAAGAGAAAAAAGAAGAAAAAAAGAGGGGGGTCGATATACCCCCTTCGTCGACATGAGGGGGGGTTGATATACCCCCTCCCTGATAACTTCGACATGAGGGGGGAGAGGGGGCCGCCGAGGATTCGAGGGGGCGAGGGTCAGGAACTAGCTAGGGTAGAGGGTCGAGGGGTCGAGGTCGCCGAGGGGTCGACATGTTGCCTTGTGTCAAAGTATTGAAGAAATCCATGGCTTCATCATTAGCCGGAAGTAACCGGGGCATGATGGTACGAAGCTCTCTAAAGTTATTCTGGAACGGAGTCCCGGATAGGATAATTCGTCTTTTTATACGAATTATCCTATCCGGGACTCCGTTCCAGAACAACTTTGCAGAACTTCGTACCACCATGCGCCTGTTACTTTCGCCTAATGATGAAGACATGGTTTTGTTGAATCCTTTGACACTAGACAATTTTTTGCACATCCAGAATGCCGCCATTTTGTTAAATCCCTTGTCGGTCCGGACGTCACACAATCAAGGGAGAGGCGGTCCGGCCCAAACCCTACAAGTGCTGCCGCGGCCACCCAAATTTACCAAGTTAAAAGAGCGTTGTCGTCGAGGCCACCCCGAACCCTATAAGCGTTGCCGTGGCCAACCCAAACACTAGAGAAGCATCGAGGCCACTAATATGATTCCTTGTTGTGATTAGCTAGCTAGGTCTACGTTTGCCACTAATATGTCCACCTGCTGTCATGTTTGTATAATAATTGCCATGTTGTAATATTTGCCGAAACAATGGAGCACATACGAGACGAGGAAGCAGAAGAGGTGTTGGGGGACATAATCACAGCCGGAGCTGATGTCTTGTCGTATCTCAATGACAGGGATGGTCTGGAAGGACGGGGTTAAGAAGCAGGCTACGATGATCGAACAATAGAGGAGGAGGGACATGATTATGATGGCTCTGTTGACCGAATGCCCGTGGAAGAAGGACACTGTGATGACGGCTCCGGTGACCGAACAGAGTCTGGCCAAGTATATATATTAATTAAGCCTGTGCTGACTAGATGCACTCATTGTTTTGGTATGCGCACATATTAACTCCCGTCTTTCTTGTTTTTTCTAGCCCTTCCGATCGAGCACAACGACAGTAAAGAGACGAGGCCCGAAGAGAAAATTGCGCTCGGATGAAAAGTTCACGATGACAGAAATCGCGCGCGATGGCCAACCGATTGCACCCATCCGGACCAAGGAAGCATTTTCTGCTCAATGCGGGGTTCTTGTTAGGGACATCATCCCGATCAGCATCCACCAATGGTATAAGCCTAAGGAGGAAGACCATGAGGTCTCTTATGTCAATGATAGACAGAAAGATGATCTTTGGACCGAGCTGAAGGCAAATTTCACCCTACCGCCGGAGGAGGATCCGGAGAAGCCAGTTATAGAGCCATTGGTCAAGGCTCATGCTCTTAAGAAGATGGCGGATCTATTCAAGAGGTGGAAGACTGAGCTGAAAACAACTTTTGTTGACAAAGACAAGACTCCAGAATTCACCGGCCGGTTTGAGAAGATCGTAGATCACTGGGACGCATTTGTGGCCCACAAGACATCGGACAAGAGTAAGAAGATGTCAGCGAGAAACAAGATAAGTGCTACGAAGAAGGAGCATCACCATCGCACGGGGTCAGGTGGCTACCTCAAAGCCCGGCCGTTGTGGGCCAAGGCTGAGAATGACCTGCTTGATAAACGGGTCAAACCAGAGACATTGAACTAGCAAGACCGTTGCCGGACTTGGTTCTTCGGGGTTGGCGGAACCTTGGACCCTGTAACAGGGAAGTGCGTTTGGACGAACGAGCAACTACGAATACCCATCACAAAGCTTCAAGACTTTATCGCCGCAGCACAGGAAGGGACGTTCGTTCCCGATAGAGAGAACGACGAGCTCACAATGGCCCTCGGGAATTCTGAGCACCCTGAATGGACACGAGGCATGCCAGGCTCCGTTCCATGGAAGGCGGGGTTTCCATACGTAGGCGGTTACAAATTCCAGGAGAGGAGGAAGAAAGTGGAGCAGCCCAACTGCAGAAGCTGCACGCAAGGGTACACGCGCTAGAGGAACGAGAAGCAGTTTGCAGCAAGCGACCTGCCGAAGCTACCCCCGAAGCTACCCCGCCATCTCAGCGGAGAAGCAGTGTGGCTTCCACCGAGCTGCTTCAGGAGCCTGTCTTGACGGCTCCTGCTAGCTACCCCGTGGATGCTATCACGGAGTCTCAACATTGACACCTTATGACGCAATGGCAGCAATTCAAAGTCAAGGCGGTTGTCGGCTCTGTTCGACCTCCTGAACCCGGCGCAACTTTTCAGTGTCGTCCGATTCCAGAAGAATATGCTAGGGTGAAGGTGGACAAAATAACGGAGGGATTTGAGGACCTCAAGCTTGACCACCCTACTGGTGAAGGGGAGACTCGGCTGGGTTCTGCTTTGAAGACTCCATGCCTATGGCGGAAGGAGCTCATCAACCTTCCGAACTGGACGCCTCCGCCTCCTCCTCCGGCGAGTCAGGGCACTCCACCTCCTCCTCCGCCTCCTCCTCCGGCGAGTGATCAGGGCACTCCGCATCCTTCTTCAGCGCGTGGCAGCACTCCGCCTCCTTCTCCGCCTATGCCGGCGCGCCCGAGCAGCCAGCCTCCTCCTTCTCTGCCTCGTCAGCAAGGGCGGAAGAGACCCGGCGCCGCTCCGGCTGCTCCGGCGCGTCGTAGTCCTTCTCCTCCGCCTCGTAAGCAAGGAAAAAGACAGCCGCAGCTGCTCCGTCTGCTCCGGCGTCTAGCAGTACAGCCAGAGGCGGGAGGCAATACAGATTCGATCCATCTCTAAAGCCTCTAAAGAAGTTACCATACGAGAGGACCGTGGAGGAAAACAAGAAGATCGTGGAAGCCGAAGTGAGGGACTTCTTTGAAGTGGTGAAAGCAAAGAAACATCCACCTCCGGAGGACAAGATAGATCTAGTGAAAGCGAAGCGCACTATCGATGCCCTGAAGCGACCACCACCTTCTCCGCCGCAATCCAACTATGATCGCATTATTCAAAGGTCATATATCAAAGCGGAGCGGTCGGGAAGTACTATCAGTGATCAAAGGTTAGCAGAATGACGAGCTGGGAGAAAAAATGCCCAGCTCGGTGAACAAGCAAACCAATCGTGCCCCCCGCTCAAGGTGTCTAGCAATATCGCCGCTAATCATCCAGAGATTTTTCCCGGTACCAATCTTGGAGATTACCTGCCCGACGATGTAAATTATGATGCACTGGAGGTGGACGAACACAAATACCATTACGGGAAGCCTCTCGTCAAAGATGAAAGATCTCTAAAAATGATGATGTGAGGATTCCATGATTGGTACATGAAAACCTGCAGAGAGTCTGGGGGGAAGGATACTTTGACGCTGAGAGTTAAGGAGGAGCATGACCTCGTTGGAATTGATCTGTTGTCTGTTCCATTTGAGGAGTTCTTCTAGTTTTTCAATCAAACGGCCCTCGATAAATTAACGGTCACTTGCTACTGTCTGTAAGTACTACTTATGTCATTAAGTCTCTATATATAGCTCAGCTCTTTCATTGCATGTATATATAATTATCCTCGCTATATTATGCAGATTGAAGATCGCCGAATTGAAGAGAAGACAAATCGGTGATATTGGGTTCATTAACACAAATCTCATAGATGCATTTACGGTTGAATTTCATGCCAAAGATATTGAGGCCAACTTGCTATGATCGTTGGTAATAAATCAAAGCAAAGATATAATATTCTTTCCTTACAAATTCATGTGAGTGTTACTGTCTTGTGCATATTCGGTTTCCCTTATTAGTCAAGGTTATAGTAATGTAATTGATGAGTTATGCATACGTGCGCAGGTTCCACTATATTCTCCTAGAGATTAAGCTTGAGCAGGGACTAGTAACCGTCTTAGACTCGAGACGAAAAGATCCCCAGGAGTATGCAGACATGACTGAAATGCTCGAGAAGTAAGTTAAATCGATCATTGTCGCACCATATCGGCAACTTTGTTCACTTCCTGATATCAAGTAATTGTTTTCTTTGTCTCACAGGGTTTGGAAAAAATTCACCGCAAAAGCTTCGGGACTGCCGGGGAAGCTGCGATTTACACACCCGAAAGTAAGTACTACTAGCTAGTTCTGCACATCTCCTAGTGATTCAAGCGCTAGTTTCATCAATACCATTTAGCATGCTTGCTTATCAGTTTGATTGAACTCTATTTCTTGTAAAGTGGTTGTGGCAGGAAGCCGAGAATAATTATCGTGGATACTACGTTTGCGAGTCCATCCGCCACACGACCTGTGAGCGAGGCTACTCTAAAAAACAATATGAAGTGCGTAAGCAATAATATTCACAATTTTATTTTATTACCATCATTTGTGTTGAGTTTCATTTATTCATGTATATGTATTGACCCCCTTCTTCAAATTAGATGTTTCAGATGCGGGATGAACTCCTAGGACCAGATCGCATGCGAGAAATTCAAGAGGAATTGGCGGCATTTTTTCTTGACCACGTGATCAATAAAGACGGAGAATACCATGTGGACCCTGAGTTCATATATAATTAGGGGATTATATTGTAAGAGATCTTATATTGTATATATGTAGCCAGTAGCATCGGATAGATATACGAAAACTTGTTGTTCGACCAATCTCTCGGAGAAGGAGAGGTCGATATCACTTCTCTCTGTATGCATATGTTCATGATGATCTTCTATACTTAATGGTTTCCTTCATTTGCTTACTAGCTAGCATGTCGAGTCCTCTCTATACGTATAGTACATAGCGTCGACCAAGCATGGAGATAAGAGAGGACACTTCTCTCTATTAATTAGCTAGCTAACACAATATATGAAACATCTGAATTAACCCCCCAAACCCCCCTAAACCCACCCCCTTTAAAAAAAACCTCAGCTCCTACAAGCTGCTGACGCGTGAATGCCTTTTGGTCCCGGTTGGTGCTACCAACCGGGACCAAAGGTCCTCCTGCCTGGGCTCGCCGCAGCGGCCACGTGGAGGCCCATCTGTCCCAGTTGGTGTAAGAACCGGGACTAAAGGTATAGGTCTTTAGTACCGACCCTTTACTCCCGGTTCCCCAACCAGGACAAACGGGCCTTACGAACCGGGAAAATGGCCCTTTTTCTACTAGTGATCCTGCCACCACTCTCTTTAGTACCAGTTCGTGGCACGAACCGGTGCTAAAAGTTCAGCACGAACCGGTACTAATGAGAGCGGCCCGCCTAGCCATTGGAACCGGCACTAATGGTCACATTAGTGCCAGCTCAAATACAAACCGGGACTAATGAGCTGAACATTGACCCTTTTTCTACTAGTGTGTGGTGTCCAGTTGGGAGGAGAGAGAAGAGGGGGACCATGCATGTGCAGAGAGAGAGAGAGAGAGTAGAGGAGGACCAGGCAGAGGCTTTTGGTTGGTCAGGTGGATGTCCGGACTCCGGTATAGCTCCCCCATATTTGTCTCCACTTTGTAAAAAAATGTACGCCCGGACCACTTCGCGGACCGATGCAGAACCGTGTCGGGTTGCAAAAGTGAATAAAAGTGCCCGATCGAACATATACCGGAGTTTTGCGGTTCTCCCTTGGAGATGCCCTCATGCCTTTTCTTTCCCTTGAGGAGGCCAATGAGCTCTAGGTAAAGACCTTGGCCCTAGGTAAAATAGTAGTTTTTAGTAGTGTAAATGTGTTTCTTTATGCTACATTTCCTAATTTTGTTGTACAACTCTAGTTACAACTTACTTATATATTGACCAATGCATATATTCTCTGCATATATGGAGCTAAGTAATGTTTATATGCCATATGCCAACGAGCACATTGTTGTGATGATACAATAGAGTTAATACAAAACATATATCCTTGTCTAAGATTTGACTGATATATTTTGCTTGCAAGAACTAAATTAATGGTTGACAGTTCATGTAGAACGTGAAACATTTCTATTTTTGATTGTAAATTAAGGTTATATGTAATTCATATCCCCTCCCCAAATAGAATAAAAAAATTGTCAATCCTTGATGAATTTATTTAGGGGCTAAATAGGAACATCATTAACGAATGTGTACTCGAAGGGAAGTGTAGAGAGACTTGCATTATGGGTGAAGTTTGAAACAGTAAGAGAACTTGCTGCATGCTCAGGTCCATCTAGTCGATAAAAAACAAACTTGTATGCGATATTGTTGTCAACACGCAGGTAACACACCATGTTTGTCCAAGCTTCATTACTTTCGATATGTCTACTAATGAGACACACAATGATAAAATTGTTAATTTTTTTTGCCGAAAAAGCTGCTTTACAAAGATTTCAGAAAGAGTCTGATCTCTTGCTTATATTATTGGCATCTCCATTTCCTCCTAGATAACGGGACAACAACAGTTATTGCCGTCATTGCAGAAGGCCGCAGAGACTGGCGGCATGTCGTTGTCGCCGCCGCAGAACTTCTTGCATCGCTCGTCCGTGCAGTCCGGGAAGTGTTTGGAGTAGCACGAAGCCGGCAGGGGAAAAGCACGGGGCTCAACCATCCGCATATGCATGTAAATAAATGAAAGATAAAAATATGCACAGATTAGATATCTAATGAACGAGGGAAAGAAGATGGCTCCTCCTCCTTCCTCCTCTCTCCCCTCTCCCTCCTCCCCTTCCCCGTCCCCGCTCCGGTGTCTTGGTCCGGTCCTCCCCGCTTCCCTCCCTCTGCCATCGCAGGCTCTCACCCTCGTCGCCCCCCTCGCCTCTCGGGTCAGCTCGGTGCTCGTTCGCCTCTGGATCCGGATCTGGGAACAAGTTCTGGGCCTTATCGTCAGGCGAGGCAGATGAGGATTCCGATCTGGAGGTTGGTGCTCCCTCCCTTCCCTTGGTTTCTCCTCCGGCCGCTTCGCTGGTGTTGGAGTCGATGCCGTCTGGTCAGGTTCGGAAGTTTGCCCCGGGCGGCCGTGGTCGTCCGGTGGCCTCTGTTGAGGGGAATGGATTGGGTTGGCTCCAGGTGAGGCATGGCCGGCGACGGAAGCGCTCGGGGACGCTTTCCTCGCCGGGCCGTGCGGTTTTTGGTGGTGTTTCTTCTGGGGCGGGTGGCCCTGAGCGTTCCTCCTGCTCCTCGCCGTCCTCGCCGCCGGTGGCCTTGTTGATGCCGGCGCCGCTGGCGGCGACGACGCTCGCTTTTTCTCCTTCCCCAACCCTAGATCCATCCCCTGTGCGTGAGGCTCGTGGGCCCTCTGCGCCTTTTCAGTTGGGCCTACCTGGGCCGTCTGCTCCTGCTGGGCCGCCAACGCTGTCGTCCTTTAGTGATTTCCCCCCTCCATCCTGGGCCCTGGGCCCAGCGCGGCCCTCGTGCCTTCCTCTGCCTTGGCTGGCCCGGCCTGCGTTTCCCTCCCCCCCCCCCCGGCCTGGCTAGCTCTGGTTATTTATGGGTCCGAAAAGGTTCGGCTCCCCCATTTCTAGGGTTTCCTGCGTCTC
>LR880968.1:51864536-51923408 GCA_904067115.1 Aegilops sharonensis | reverse complement strand
TTTTTCATTAATTTTGTGTTCTCCATTTAATTCTTTTTTGTTTGCTAGTATTTTACGATACTACAAATTGTACACGTTATGCATATATATAAATAGATTTTCATGTACATAGAACCGCATATATATATATAAATATATATCATCGAATGTCTCACAACCAACACCATTAATTATTCACACATACACATGCATGTATATACATATACAATTTCTCCTACATGTTGCCTTTGTGCCTTCGGAGCACGATGACAAGTGGTTCATGGGGGCGGTAGCGGGTAATAGTATTCTCCTTTGGGATCTATGACCTGGTCGAGCAAAAATCCCGCTATTTCCTCTTGAAGTGCTAGTATGCGCTCCGCTGGTAGGAGCTGCTCCCGCACCTCTCTGAACTGTTAAGAAGGAGATCAATATGCATGTGTATTAGTTGTGTGACTAGATATCGATAATGGTGTGAATAGTGTTCTGACAAACGTACCCAGTCCTGTCTTTGAGATCTGCTTCTTTCGGACGCCATCATGCTAATGTTCTCGCAAACATAGAATGCACACAGATCATTCCCCGGCGCCTACTTCAGGGCCTTTACGAGAATGGAATTGAATCAGATAATGATTAATCAAGCATGATAATTAATTAATGGTATTGAAACAATAATTAAAGAGATGGTAGCTAGCTTGCTAGCTAGCTAGTACTACTTAATTAATTACCTTTTGTCGATACCAAAACAGCTTTTTTGCCCATTTGCCTGGAGTCACCTTGATGAACTTTGCCCAAGCCCTGCCCGCCGGCAAAGAAAATTAATAAAGGGGTTATTAAATAGTTCATATCAGGAAATGAAGAACTAAATAGACCGAGATATAGTTAATAATGATTGAAATTACCTGTTGACTATCCCCTTCACGATGGTGTAGTCTTTTTCTTCTTTCAATATTGAGTCCAGTACTTCAATTGTTCCTTTGTCAACTTTAATGTCTAACAAGATGCGCACACGTTTGCATGTCTTAATTAAGCGGGCATGTGCATAACACTAATCAACTATCGTAAACCCTATACACTTAATTATTAACATCTAGCTAGCTAGTAAGAAAAAACAGAATTGTAGTACAAGACAGTGTGACTCACAGAAAGTTGTAAGGAAGTAGTATATCTTCACTGGTATTGAGGCGCTTGAAGAACTCCAGCATTCTTTCTTCTAAACTATCTCGAAAAGTTGAAAGATTCCATGTGTACTCATTAATGGTATTTGGGTCAAGGAACCCAATGCCATAGCGTCCAGATTTTTTTCATTTCATACATCTTCATCCTGCATATAATACCACAGAAAAGAATATATAGTGAGGATAATTACATGTAATGATTGACCAAAAATTACAGAAAGAAATCACTTACAGACAATAGCAACTGACGATAGATTTGTCGAGTGCGTCTTGATTGTATAACTGAAATAGTTCTGAATACTCAACGGACAGAGCTTTCTCATGGAAGTAATGCTCCTCCTTGACATTCACCATGAGGGACTCTCGATTGGAAATCTTGGTAATGTTCATGTACCATTGATGCAATTCATACATTCTCGTTGGGAGGTCCTTGACCTTGTCTGGCTTGACCAAAGGTTGGCCCCGGACATATTTCCGTTTTATTACCTCCTCTCTAAGCGGAGACATGGGCTCAATTTCGAGGAGTTGTCCAACAGAGATCTTGAGCATTTCAGCTTGCATTATATGCTCCTCCGTTATTACCACATCGACCAACTGGGGAACCTTAACGGTTTGCCCACAATAATATTGGGCGCGCGGCCTCCTCTCATGTCTTGTTGGCACAACAAGCGGGGGGATCGATTGCGCCGCCTGTTCTCCCAGCTGGGGAACGGTTTTCCCGCATTTTTTGCCCGCTGCTTGTTGGCTCGAGCTCGAGCTCGAGCTCGCTTCCTTCTGTAGTCATGCTCGATGTGATTTTCTGATTTGGCACTCATAGTCTGAGTCAACAGGCTTGGGAGCTGGTGCTCTAGCCATACGAATGAAGTGGTCAGTCTTTTCCTCAAGCACTTTCTCCCTTGGCGGCGGTGCCGGTTTCGGTGCAAAATGGGCGTCCACTTGGGCCTGCACTATAGCTGTGTTTTGCTCCACGGTCATGTCGTAAGGCCTCCGAGGAAGAGGAGCAAGGCTTGGACCATATTTATATCGCTTGTCTCCGCCTGTACTTCCTGAACTACCTCGACTCGTACCGCTACGCACCATAGCTGCAGCGTGTCTCTTCTCCGATTGCTGAGACGGCGGAGACGGCTGACGTGGCTGAGTTGGAGCAGGAGAAGTGGCCTGACGCTGTGCCGGACTTGAAGTAGGAGGTGTGGCCTGACACGGTGCCGGACTTGAAACCGGAGAAGTGGCATGACGCTGTGCCGGACTTGAAACCGGAGGAGTCAGCTCACGCGTTCGGGGACTTGGAGGAGGTGGCGGACTTCGAGGAGGAGTCGGCTCACGCGTTCGTGGACTTGGAGGAGCGGGAGTCTGCTGACTCGGTGGCGGACTTCGAGGAGGAGTCGGCAGACGACGCGGTGTCGGTGGACTTCGAAAGATGATGCAATCCTTTCTCCATAGGATGATACAATGTATGGCCTCTCCCAGTGTGCGCTCGTCTTCACCTCCAGGAATGTCAAGCTGTAGCCCCGAATATGGGTCCACCACTTCATCAACCAAGACACGAGCATAGCCCTCTTGAATCGGGGTGCAATGGAAGGTTGCTTCAGGGGTAATTGTAAAAGCAACACCGTCCGCCACCTTCATGGGTATGTTCTTCATTTTGGAGTGTAGCTCACAGTTAGTGTTCTCTATGATGTCATCCACAGGGTATGTATCCAACAGTGTGTCGCCCGGGGCAGAACCAACGCTGCTTCTCGGCACGGATGGGACGGTGCTATCCAATGCTGGACGATCATCCGCTTGCTGCTGCCGCTGCTGAGACCCCCTTTCCTGGCTAAGTGAGTCGATCTGCTGCTGCTGGAATTTGAGTGCCAAGTCCGCGTGCCTTGCTTCTAGGCCTTGAAGGCGTTCTGCATCCTGCTTCCTCTACTCCTCCTCCAGCTTCCTCTTCTTCTCCTCCTCCATCTTCTTTCTTGCATGGGACCTGTAGTCCTCGTTCCATTCTGAAAAGCCCTCATACCAGGGAATAACGCCCTTGCCTCGTGTTCTTCCTGGGTGTTCAGGATTTCCTAGGGCGCATGTAAGCTCGTCGTTCTCTCTGTTGGGCGTGAACACCCCCGTTCGAGCTTCTTCTATTGCGTCAAATATCTTTTTTCGGCTCCTTTTAGACTTGCCTTCTGCGAAACCAGGCCTGTCTTCGGGTCCAACGCCCCCCATGCGCATAGAACCAAGTTCTGCACCTGGGGGGCCAGCTCCTAGTAACCGGAGTGACCCCTGCATCCTCATCTCTTGCTCAGACTTATCCCACTTAGGCATTCCCACCGCATAGCCACCTGGACCCAGCCTATGGAACTGCGTCTTTTTTGCGGCATTGGCCTTGTTTTTTATCGACCGTTCCTTAGATAATTCTGATTCCTTGAATTTCATGAAATCGGCCTAGTGTTCTCTTTGCTTCTCCAGTGTTCCCGTGAATTCTGGAGTCTTCCTTTCTGCAGCGAGGTAGTTGGCCCATACTGTTTTCTTGTGGGTGTTGAATGCAATTGCCATCTTCTTAAGAGCAGCACCCTTGACTTTCTCCACATCTGCTTCAGTGAAATAATTTGGTAGGGTGAAATGTTCCATCAGAGATTCCCAAAGGACTTTTTTTGCTCTGTCGTCGACCCAAGTAACACCTGGACATTTAGTCTTTGGCTCTTTCCATTCTTGAATGGAGATCAGGAGTTGGTCCTTCACAACAACTCCGCACTGACAAGTCCACTTGTTCGCAATGTTCTTAGGCGTGAGGGGTTCGCCACTAGGTTTGGTGGATTCGATGTTGTACTTTACACCCTCCTTCAACAATCTTCCCGGGCCTTGCTTTGTCCTGTTGTCTGTAGTAGCAGATTTGCTCGATCCGGAGGGCTGAAAGAAGAAAGATCGATTCATTAATATGTCTTCAATAAAAAAACATGTAATGATCACCATGATGCCTGCTTATATAAATATACCTCGCCGGTAGTCTTTATTATTTGAAGATCAGCATTGTCTGTGTCATCATAAACATTATTTGTGTCATCATAATCATAATCATAGTTCATGACTTCATCAGCTCGGTTGTCGAGATCGAATATCTTTCACCATCTCCAGTATTTTTCAGATATTGGGAGCCGTCATCTGCTTCATTCAGATCATCTAGCCTGTGAGGGCTGCGTATGATGTCGAACAATTCCTCTTCTCTCTCTCTCTGCCGGTATTGTCCGCCATAGCTTTTACTTAACTAATACAGAAGAAATATAAAACAATTTAGTACTCAAATTACAATGCATGGATGCAATCAATAAGGAAAAACTGAATCATATATATAGTACATAATATATGCATCGTCTCGATTAATATATAATCTTGAATACATCATCGTCTTAATATATATAATCTCGAATACATCGTCTCGAATATTATATATTGAATACATCATTGGCTAGGTACCTAATAAAGATCTAGTACTACATAAGAATCTAGGCCACTCGCGGTTCCTGAGGCGCGGGCGGTGGACACCCAAAGAGAAGGAACCATCACAGGATCATATCTCCGGTCATCTGCCCAAAGAACCTGCCAAGTATTGGAGAACCTGACGTCCATAGAAGCCATGTAGCGATGGACGTGCTTGTCCTCCTCCGTGACACGGCGACGCACCACCTCCGGCGGCGTCGGCTCCCTCTGCACCGAATGTGGCCCACGCGAACGCCACCAAAGGAGAACAGGGTCGACGACGGGACCCGAGGCCGGGTTCCTCACCAAGCGGCGCGCCCCTCCAGGTAGCACCTCCCAGTGCCAGCCCGGCGGAGCCCAGTCCAGGACATGGGTCCTCTGAAGCAGGACGTCTTCGCGAACGGGTCGACGGCGAGGATGCGGGCCGGGCATATCGTCAAGAACAAACACTATTTGCCCGCAAAAAGTAACATTTTTTAAATGATTGGATTGTGATAACTAAAATTCTATATATATGCAAATTCTAACAATTTGACATTAATCTAATTCATCTAATTAACTAAAACTAATTCTTAAATTTCTAACATTTCTGATTATATAACTAACATTTCTATAACATTTCTAATGTTTATATAACTAAAAAACAGAAAATTGCTAACATTTCTATAAATATTTCTATAACTAAAAAACAAAAAAATTATAACATTTCTATATAACTAACCTTTCTAATATTTCTATAACTAAAAAACAGAATAATTTCTAACATTTCTATAACTAAAAAACATAAAAATCTCTATAACTAAAATTTATAACAAACAAACTAATGTGTGTGTGTGTAGTGTGTGTGTGTGTGGACATGGCGGCCGGGGTGAGCTCACCGACGAGGCGACGACGGGGCGGCGACGACAGGGCGGCGGGACGGGGCGGCGACGACGGGGCGAGGGGACGGGGCAGCGACGATGGGGCGGGGCGCGGCGACGGGGACGTCGGGGACGGGGACGGCGGGGGCGGCGACGAGGGGCGGGGACGGCCAGGCGGCGACGGCGTCGATCGGGGCAGGCGGCGCGTGTCGTCGACGGAGAGAAGAAACAGAGAGGGAAACTGAATTTTTTTTCAAGTGTTGTATATATATGATGGACCTTTAGTACCGGTTGGAGCCACCAACCGGTACTAAAGGTCTGTTTTGGCCAGGCCAAGCGGCGGGAAGTGCACCCCCTTTAGTACCGGGTGGTGGCACCACCCGGTACTAAAGACACCCTCTTTAGTACCGGTTGCAGCCACCACCCGGCACAAAAGGGGGTGCGCTGGCACAGTGCGGTGCAGAAAGTTTAGTCCCACCTCGCTAGTCGAGGGGCGACCGCACTGCTTTATAAGCCCCAGTGCGGTAGCTCTCTCGAGCTCCTCTCCTAAGCAGGCCTACTGGGCCTACCTGTTCTGTGCTGCCCTGTGGGCCTACTGGGCCTTTGCAGGCCGCTTTGGCCCAGTAGGCGGGCTTTTTTATTTTCTTAATTTTTTTGCTTTTTTTATTTTTTTATTTTTTTGAGTAGTTTTTTGCTGTATTTAGAGTTTCTTTGTGAATATTTTTTCTTTAGGTACAAAAAATTACAAACTTTCTGTTAGTGCGAGTAGTTTTCAAATTTGAATAGTTTAAATTTTGAATTATTTGAAATTTGTGTGAATCACTAGTTTGTGAATAACTTAACTTTGAAAAAAGATTTTCCACTGATTATTTTTTTATGTTTAATATTAGTGTGTTTTATCATTATATTCAATTTGGTAATGCTTAGGTTATTTAAAAAATGAAATGCCTTTGTAACAGATGAGTTTTCGTCCGAAACCCTGATACTTCGAAAGAGATTGTCCATTTTGTACACGAAGTGCATCCAGTTTTTGCCATATAGTAAATGCATGAAAGAATTTGTTTGCACATATAATTTCTTCGCGTTTCAAATGCCAAAACACATAACTACCCTAACTATTACAGAGATTCCCTCCTGGGTGTGGAACACAGAAGAAAGTGATGATAGTGAAGCCGATCACATCCCAAATCTTTGGGTGTGAAACTTTTTCTTTGCATGTGTCCCTTTGCGCCGTAGCCATGGAAAATCTTCATCATTTCACTGGATGCTCGGGTCAATATTCACTGTGAATGGAGCAATTTCATCAAACTTTTCATAATCTTCTGACATGTCTGTCTTGTCATCCACTCCCATGATGTTTCTTTTCCCTGAAAGAACTATGTGGCGCTTTGGCTCGTCGTATGATCCATTCGCTTCCTTATCTTTTCTTTTTCTCGGCCTGGTAGACATGTCTTTCACATAAAAAAACCTGCACCACATCATTGGCTACGACGAATGGTTCCTGTGCATACGCAAGATTGTTGAGATCAACTGTTGTCATTCCGTACTGCGGGTCTTCCGTTACCCCGCCTCATGTCATATTGACCCATTTGCACCGAAACAACGGGATCTTCAAACCACCTCCATAGTTAAGTTCCCATATGTCCTCTATGTAACCATAATATGTTTCCTTTCCCGTGTTGGTTGTTGCATCAAAGCGGACACCACCGTTTTGGTTGGTGCTCTTCTGATCTTGGGTGATCGTGTAAAATTTATTCCCATTTATCTGGTACCCTTTGATAGTCATTATATTCGAAGATGGTAACTGGGACAGCGAGTACAGGTCATTTTGAATATCGCCATCATGCATGGCACGTTTCTGCAACCAACCGGCGAAAGTCCTCGTTTGTTCACGTGTAATCCAGTAGTCAGACTTCTCCGGGTGTTTGGAGTGTAGAAAATTCTTGTGTTCCTCCATATACGGAGCCACTAAGGCGGAATTCTGTAGAACTGTGTAGTGTGCTTCAGTGAGAGAATGCCCGTCCATACATATTATTTGATGCCCTCCTAGCATGCCTTTTCCATCCAGTATGCCCTTATGTCGCGATTCAGGAACACCAATCGTCTTAAGGTTAGGAATAAAGTCAATATAAAACTCAATGACCTCCTCATTTTCATGGCCCTTCGAGATGCTTCCTTCTGGCCTAGCACGGTTATGAACATATTTCTTCAAGACTCCCATGAACCTCTCAAAGGGGAACATATTGTGTAGAAATATAGGACCCAAAACGTTAATCTCTTCGCAAAGGTGAACTAGGACGTGCGTCATGATGTTGAAGAAGGATGGTGGGAACACCAACTCAAAACTGACAAGACATTGCACCAAATCATTCTGTAACCTTGGTATGATTTCTGGATCGATTACCTTCTGAGAGATTGCATTGAGGAATGCACATAGCTTCACAATGGCTAATCGAACGTTTTCCGGTAGAAGCCCCCTCAATCCAACCGGAAGTAGTTGCGTCATAATCACGTGGCAGTCATGAGACTTTAGGTTCTGAAACTTTTTCTTTGCCATATTTATTATTTCCGTTATATTCGACGAGAAGCCAGACGGTACATTCATGCTGAGCAGGCATTCAAAGAAGATTTCTTTCTCTTCTTTGGTAAGAGCGTAGCTGGCCTGACCCTGATGTATGTTGTCTTTTCCGTGCATACATTGCTGGTCCTCCCGTGCCTCTGGTGTATCTTTTGTCTTCCCATACACGCCCAAAAAGACAAGCAGGGTCACGCAAAGATTCTTCGT
The DNA here is from genome assembly GCA_904067115.1 of Aegilops sharonensis. Lineage (NCBI taxonomy): Eukaryota > Viridiplantae > Streptophyta > Magnoliopsida > Poales > Poaceae > Aegilops > Aegilops sharonensis. The sequence goes on along the minus strand of LR880968.1, from coordinate 51,915,159 downwards.
CACGTGCATCACGTCGATTGCGGAGTGGACCTCTAGGTCTTTCCAATATGGCAGGTCCCAAAATATAGATTTCTTCTTCCACATGGGTGCGCGTCCGTCAGCGTCCTTCGGAACAGGTTGTCTGCCAGGACCCTTTCCAAAGATTACCTTCAAATCCTTGACCATATCATGTACATCAGCACTAGTACAGTGGCGAGGCTTCGTCCGGTGATCCGCCTCACCTTTGAAATGCTTGCCTTTCTTTATTACGGGATGCCTGCTCGGAAGAAATCGACGATGTCCCAGGTACACATTCTTCCTACAACTATCCAAATATATACTGTCGGTATCATCCAAACAGTGTGTGCATCCACGGTATCCCTTGTTTGTCTGTCCTGAAAGGTTACTGAGAGCAGGCCAATCATTGATGGTCACGAGCAACGCCTTGAGGTCAAATTCTTCCTGTCCGTGCTCATCCCACGCACGTACACCTGTTCCATTTCACAGCTGTAATAGTTCTTCAACTAATGGCCTTAGGTACACATCAATGTCATTGCCGGGTTGCTTAGGGCCTTGGATGAGCACTGGCATCATAATGAACTTCCGCTTCATGCACAACCAAGGAGGAAGGTTATACAAACATAGAGTCACAGGCCAGGTGCTATGGTTGCTGCTCTGCTCCCCAAAAGGATTAATGCCATCTGCGCTTAGACCAAACCATACGTTCCTTCGGTCACCTGCAAACTCTTTCCTGTACTTTCTCTCGATTTTTCTCCACAGCGAACCGTCAGCGGGTACTCTCAACTTTCCGTCTTTCTTACGGTCTTCTCCGTGCCACCGCATCGCCTTCGCATGCTCTTTGTTTTGGAACAAACGTTTCAACCGTGGTATTATAGGAGCATACCACATCACCTTGGCAGGAATCTTCTTCCTGGGGCGCTCGCCCTCGACATCACCAGGGTCATCGCGACTGATCTTATAACGCAATGCACCGCATACCGGGCAAGCGTTCAAATCCTCGTACTCACCACGGTAGAGGATGCAGTCATTAGGGCATGCATGTATCTTCTACACCTCTAACCCTAGAGGGCAGACAACCTTCTTTGCTTCATACGTACTCTCGGGCAATTCGTTGTCCTTTGGAAGCATATTCTTTATCATTACCAGCAACTTTCCAAATCCCTTGTCAGATACACCATTCTCTGCCTTCCATTGCAGCAATTCCAATGTGGTGCCCAACTTTTTTTTGTCAGCTTCGCAATTCGGGTACAACAATTTCTTGTGATCCTCTAACATGCGCTGCAACTTCTTCTTCTCCAAATCACTTGCGCAGTTTCTCTTTGCATCGGCAATGGCCCGACCTAGATCATCAGCGGGCTCATCTGATGCCTCTTCTTCAGCTTCTTCCCGCATTGCCGGCTCAACTTCTTCCTCCATTGTTGTATCATCGTATTCAGGGAACCCATTGCCAGGATAGCCGTCATCGTCCTCTTCTTCTTCATTGTCTTCCATCATAACCCCTCTTTCTCCGTGCTTTGTCCAAACATTATAGTGGGGCATGAAATCGGACTCAAATAGGTGGACGTGAATGGTTCTTGACGTAGAGTAATTGTGACCATTCTTACAGCCAACATATGGACAAGGCATAAAACCATCCGCCCCCTTGTTTGCCTCAGCGGCAAGCAGAAAAGTATGCACGCCATTAATGAACTCGGGAGAGCATCGGTCATCATACATCCATTGTCGGCTCATCTTCATTACACAACACTGAATAGACCAAATTAATACAAGTTCATACATAAAGTTCATATACAACACTTAATTAAATGCTACATACAAATAACTCTCTAGCTAAAGAATTTAAATGCAACAACAAATGCGATCAAGATCGCAACTAAGGTAACAATTGATCCAACAGCATAATGATACCAAGCCACACTATCAATGGCATATTTTCTAATATTTCTAATCTTCAACCGCATTTTCTCCATCTTGATCTTGTGATCATCGACGACATCGGCAACATGCAACTCCAATTCCATCTTATCCCCCTCAATTCTTTTCAATTTTTCTTTCAAATACTCGTTTTCTCTTTCAACTAAATTTAACCTCTCGACAATATGGTCGGTTGGAATTTCCGGTTCACATACCTCCTAGATAAAAATATATATGTCAACTTGATGGGCATAATTTGTCATAAACACGAAATGCAACAACTAGTTTTAAAAGAGAATATACCACATCCGAATCATAACAAGGACGAGGGCCGACGGGGACGGATATCAAAACCATGGCACTATGTATAACAAACAACGTACGGGTAAGATAATTATACGAGTAACTATATATCCCAATCACGCAAACATCAATTTGGTAATGTAAAACATTCATGAACAAGAGCCTCACCACAAGGTGGTGCCGGTGACGGGACGGTGCGGGCGATCGACGGTGGTTACGACGGAGATTTAGAAGGCACTAAGTAAACCACACCTACATATGCAAACTAAGTGCTATTTTTGACCTCAAATTGCATATAAATCAAATACTAGCACATATAATTCCTCCCAAATTACTAAACTCACAAATTAATCACTGTACAAAGCATTGCAAGAGCTAATCTAGCAATGAGAGATGAAAGGACAAAATTGCTAACCTTTGTGATCATTTGAATGGATGGGGGCCTTCAAATCTTGACAAATTTTGGGCAAAATGTGTGATGAGCTCAAGGAAGAGAGGGGAAGAACAGAGGAGAAGAGGGGAAAGGGGAAGAACAGAGCGAGCTCGGGTGCACGAAGGGTTTATGTACGTCGACCTTTAGTACCGGTTCATGCCACGAACCGGTACTAAAGGTGCTGGAGGGGCCCAGACTGACAACATCCTACCACCACTGTCTTTAGTACCGGTTCGTGGCACGAACCGGTGCTAAAGGTTCACCACGAACCGGTACTAATGAGAGCGGCCAGCTAGCCGTTGGAACCGGCACTAATGGACACATTAGTGCCGGCTCAAAATCAAACCGGCACTAATGTGCTTCACATTTGACCCTTTTTCTACTAGTGTTGGTGTGCCTGCCTAGCCAATTATAAGTATGAATTAAATGTTTTAATTAATGCTTTAATTCAAGTAAGAAATAAATGGATATATATCCTTTTTACAGGGAATGGATATATATGTCATGTATGGACACATGGATAGATACTACTGGATACCTATGGAAGAATATACTACTCCCTCCGATCCAAAATAAGTGTTGCAATTTTGAACTAATATTAGGGGAGTAATTGTGATTAATTAGTACATATGGCCGATGATGATTTTTTATCCAAATTTAAGTATTTTTCAAATATATTTCTAGCCACAAAATTTGTTAGAGTACCTACTACTCCTTGCACTTTTTTATTTGAGATTTTTTACACTCTGCACTTGGTCGAGTGGAGAATTGAGCCCACAAATCAACACTACTGCAGCCCACTTGCTTCATAGGTTAACCCAAAAAATAAGGCCTCTCCAGAGAAACATCTGTCCGTTCACAGAAATGCAAATGGGCCGGCCAAACTAGCATGGCACCTCTACGGGTAGAGCATAACCCAAATTAGAATTTTGTTATTTTACTATATTAAGAGAAAATAAAAGGAAATTATAACTTTTTTTTGAAAAATCTCAACCCCATAAATTAATCAATTAAAATGTTTTTTTGCGGGAATCAATCAATTAACATGTTATTACAATCATTCGATACAGAAAACGCCATGCAGGATGGAAAACTATTATAAAGAACACCCTTGGACCTATTCTCAAAATTAAATTCGTAATCTGATGTGCTACCTCATCATCTATTATTAAAACTAAATATCACTCATTAGTACTAACCTTGCTTTATCTATTCTTTTCATCCTGATACTGCAAACTAGATAGCAGCATAGAAATCAGGTATGGACCTATTCTCTTGGGGAAGGACCACGTTAGCTATGGTTATCCCGGACAGTTGTTCAAGCAAGGATATGAATGCCATCTAGTCTTTTTTTAGCCTTCTTAATAAGGCATTTGTTAATTTTTACCTGTCTAAGGTATATTTTCACTTCCGTTGTGAGAACCGCATCTTGGTTGTATGACCCTTTGTTATATTTTACTTGTTGGATTCGTTGTGTGTGTGTTTGTTATATTTGACTTGTTGGATTCGGTGTGTGTGTGTGTGTGTGTGTGTGTGTGTGTGTGTGTGTGTGTGTGTAATTGTTTTGTAATACCTGTCGTTCCACCCACATGGCGTATGTGTCGTGACATTCACGGTGTGTTTGGTGGACGTCCTGGGGTCAATACTACACATTTACCACCAGAGGTGGTAGACATGTATAGTGCCACTTTTGCTCGGTTACACCCGCCCACGACATTGCATGGTTGCAGCGATGAATCATTGACGTGAAATTCTATATCATGTGACATGTAAAAAGATTGTGCAGAAACATCTCTATGTCACTCAGACTTCAATGAACGAAACCAAAAACCTGAGAAATAAATGTATACATGGTTTCACGGCTCTTCACCTACACCGCCCAGATCTAAGCCCACATAATGAAATGGTCAACATGCCCAGATAAAAAAAAATACAAGAAGCTCCCTGTAACTGAAAAAAGAACAGTGAATTTTCGTAATTAGCAAAAACAGAAGCCACAATATAGACAACACATACACAATCTTGCAGCTTGCTTTACCTTCTGCCGTACACATCCTCCAAAGCTTGCGGACCATAAATTTCATGAAAAAGATCTTGCCGCTGAAAATGATCCAACATGAAAGAAAACTGTATTAGAGGGTGACAGTCTGTATAAGGATCATAGTGCAGTCAATAATGTGGAGAATGACTATTTTTCGGAAAAATAATTCTAAAGATCAAATGTGAGTGTCAACTTTTTGATCCTTTCAAAATAGTTTATATGCTAGCATGCGAGCTTTTTCGTAGAGTCAAACTCATCAGATTTTATAGAAGTTGAGGTTGGCGTCCCCTGCCTCCAGATAAGTGATTCTAGATCTTTGACGAGCCATCATTCCATCCACTGAACAAAGTCCGAGCAGCTTCCTTTTTAATTCTCTTGAAGCCATGTCTCACAGAAATGGAGAGTGCAACTGTCTTTCGCTTGATCCAGTCGCCCAGACAATTTTTCTTTAATATTACCAAAGATTTTGGCACTCCAGATTTGAAGAGTTTTATCTGTGATGAAACTGATCTTGCGACATAGTCTGATTAGTGGGTTAGAGCTGGATATGACATAGACTGATTAGCGGGTTAGAAATAGCACAGAGGGCTGGATTTGTCTGCGCCAAGGAGTCCACATTTCCCTGGATAACCAACAAAATTCAAAACGTAATCTGCGACACCCAACAACTTTGTGAACTGTGGCGAGAAGCAATGGGCAGTGGTCGGATGTGGTCGAGGAAATTCCTTGGAGAAAACTGCCCGGGAAGAGATCATGCCACTCCGGAGAGGCCAACATGCGATCAATCTTGTAGAGAACCGTATATATTGTTGCGTTTGTCCATGTGAAAGCACGGCCATTAAGGTTAACATCATGCAACAGAACATCACTAACCACTTTATTGAACTTACCCATCATGTGCCTATTAAGGTTGCGATTATTCTTATCTTCCGCACTAACAATCAGGTGTTCTCATAGCCTGAGAGGAGCCACTGTCCTGAAGCACTTGATCTTATTGTTCTGATCTCATCAAGGAACCGGATTTTATCACAATCCTCTTGGGGGCCATAAACCGAGCAATTACCTAGTAATAATAAAAGAAAGTATGTCCATATATATATGTGTACCTTTTGGAGAAAGGTATGTCTGCCATGCACGGGATATCTCGTGCATGTAGCGGCCATTGATTTTCTTGAAGATTCGCATGCATTCATTGACTACTGCTTATAGTTGGTCAGACTCTTCTCTCACTACTGTTCTAGCTATGCGCCACCATCCCATGCTAGTATTTCGTTTTATTCCCAAGTCTAAATATATTTTATCTTTTCAACCGGGCGTTCATTTTAATTATGATCCATTTGCATATTTCTGTTTATGATGACGATGACTTTAAACGAGAGCACTTTTGATTATATTTCAACAAGTTTTAAAATTCATATTTTCAAACATGGTGAAACACGATGGTACACTCTGGAACACGATGCCCCCGAATGAAACTGGATATAAACTACTCTTAGTTACTAACTTCTACATACCGTATGAAACAATTTAAAACACACTAACACACGATGAAACACTTAGGTAAACAGTGTAACATTATGATACACTATGGAACATGGCTAGCCATACTGAGACAATAAGATTATTTATGCAGAACCTAATAAAACATTATTGATTTTTTGGTAAGATCTTGCTGAAAAAACACATTTGTGTAAACATAAAGTAAAAGAAAATTTTATTTCAAAAATATATTAGGCATCTATTTGTTTGAATGAAACTCAGTGACTAAAGAATGAGTGCGTCTAGGGCACATCTAAGTGAGTGAATCAAGCATAAAGAGAAAATGAAAAAAGAAAAGAAAATATCCACACGAATCTCAACGTAAGGTCAATGGCATAGGACTTAGACATGCAATACTTATTGCACATGTAGATGTGCTTTAGCAAAACTGCTATAGAATAACACATGCTAGGGGATAGAAAAAACACTACAGATGATACAATGGACCCACAAAACAAGAATAAAAAATATATGCATTCATGCACAGGAGGTCCCATGTATGGTGGAAAATCCTCTCTCATACCTTTTGAGGACTCGCGCACGAGCACAACGTGCATGGCGTTGTTGTTGGGTGGCAGCTGCAGGCGGAGCGGCATCAACTTGCTTGTGATGGGGTTGCGGGAGCAGATGATCACGTCCTTGAGCCCCGTCTCCTCCTGCAGTCTCTCCAGCAGCTCCCCAAGGCTTGTCCCGTTGAACAGGAACGAGTGCCCCTCATCTCCCTCACGCACGTAGCCACTGTCATCCGCAATATGGTAGTGGATGTGCCGCCCCTCCACCTTGTGCACCGGCACCGAGAAGGAGTCCGCCGACTGCATGCGTCCGCAAACACGACGCACGGAGAACCAAAATTAGCACCATTATATTGGGTTGTTGCACTCGTCGTGCAGGAACAGGTGCGCGTACGGACCTCGAGCCTGGAAAAGCCCACCGGGGGCGCCAGGGAGCCGGGGGGAGGCGGCGGGGGCTGCGCTACGACCGGAGTCGATGTACGGTGGTGCGGTGGCGCAGGAGGCCTGAACGCTCCTGTCGGCAAGGGAGCGGGCGAGGGCGAGGACGAGCGAGAGTGTGGTTTGTAAGGTAGAGGAGGAGAGTAGGCGGTGGTGATGGGATCGGAGCAATGAGGCGGGTGCACCAGCACCTGCACGATCTCGATGCACCAGACGACCCAGCCGGCATGCCGGTGGTGGGGGACGTCATGGGTCACGGAGTTGCGCAGTGGCGGGAGGCCGCCGTTGGCGCGGAGGAAGTTGCCGTAGCGAGTCTGGAGGCGGGCGTGCCTGCCTTCGCCGACGGGGACCCACTCGACGGACGAGTCGAGGCGGTGGGGCAGCGTCTGGATCACCTTGCGCCCGGTGACGCCCATGAGGATGGGCTCGTTGGAGGCCGTGAGGTAGCGGCCGTAGCGGCTGCGGAGGCGGATCACGCCGGGCGTGTTCGGCACCAGCTCGACGGTCCACCGCGCGTTCGGGGACGCGGCGTTGCGGTCCTGCAGGACGTGGGACTCGTCCTCGTCCGCGTACATGTACTTGTTTTGGTGGCTCCGCAGCCGCACCGTCTTGGCGCGCTCGAACAGCTCCATGCGCGCCCCGCCCCGGCGTGACGCTGTCGCGGCCGGTGACCCTCGCCTCACGCGCGTCCGCGGTTAGGGAGGGTTGCCGATGGGGACGACGGCTGCCGCGCGTGGCGATTCGCCCCCGGGCGTTGCGCTGCGCCGTGCCACAAACCATGGACTCTCGGGGACACCGAATATAGCATTTCCTAACTGATCGGAGCCCTTTGCATGTGCATGGCCCCTCTTTCTCTCTCTTCCTTCTCACACAACATATGCATGCCTACATTATCTTTCCCCTCTCCTCAAACTTCATTACTTTTAGTTTCCTTTTGACAGTTTAGATGGTTCGTATCTTTAAAATCAAAATTTTGTTTTTGAAACTTTGTATATATTTGAACTCCTAACATCAAGATCTTTAGAACAAGATCGGTCTTGGATGACTTCTAACACATATTTGTTAACTGAAATTGAAACAGTGATGAACTTATCAGTGTTTTCAGTGACGAACTTTGTTGGAAACAGTGAAGAACTTTTCTTTTCATTGTAAGGTGCTAAATAAACAGAATCAGGAGTTGAAGAACTTTCTGAACGGTGGGTTTATACTTTGTTAAAAATATTAGAGAACTTTGCTAGAAAATATATTCAGAACCGAATAACATTATAAACAACTTGCCTGAACTTTAATGAAAAGTTTATGGAACTTGTTTGAGCCACACACAATTTAATTTTAGCTTGGGCTCGCAATTTAATTGGAAAGTTATGGTGACATATTAATTTTTAAAATTATTGATGAATTTTAAAAAATGTTCTTGGATTTCCAAAAATATTAATAGATTTTAGAAATTTCTTTAGATTTAAAAATGTTCTTGGATATCGAATAATGCTGACGACTTAAAAAATGTTCACGAATCTCAATATTCATAGTTTTTTAAAATTGTTACTGGATTCCAATAAATGATCATGGCTTTGAAAATTATTTATAATTTTAAAATATGTTCCTAGATATCAAAAAATGTTTATGGAATTGCAAAATGTTCTCAATTTGAACATACGATCATGAATTTGAAAAATTGTTCTCATATTTCAAAATTTTCATGCTTTAAAAAAATGGTATTTCAAAAAATTTAACAAAATTATAAAAAATAAAAACAAGACAAGAGGAAACTGGAAAAAATAAAATCCGAGAAAACCCAAAGAAAGAACACTGAAAAAACTGAAAAGCCTGGTTGAGGAAATTGTTGGAAAACCAGAGAAAAACAATAGAACAGACAAAATTGGCCGACTTACTACTGCGAGCGGTGGTGCGCGCTTGGTCTCTAGATGTAGGTTCGCTACTTCACTCATCTCACGAACGACATATTATTGTGGGGCTAAATTAATGTATGTTTTTGCCAATCCTTGATGAAATTAATGTGGGGTTAAATAGAAACATCGTTAACAAATGTGTATTGGAACTGTAGATTGACTTGCATTTGGGTGAAATTAAAAACTCCAAGAGTACTTACTCACATACTCATGTCCATCTAGTCGATAAACAAAAAACTTTTTTGTGCTTATGTTGTAAACACGCATGTATCAACCATTTTTGTTCAAGCTTCATTACTTTTGATTTGTCTCCACATTCCCTGGATAGGCCTTACTTTTTGGGCTAACCCATGAAGCAACTGGGACATGTACTCCCTAGTGCAGACCTCTACTCCCTGTCGTAAACATGGACATGTACTCCCCATCATAAACATGGACATGTACTTTCCTGATCATGCAACACACCTGTGATGTGCGCGCTACAACATGATATGTTGAGATGACATGGTTGCATGTTGTGAGAAATATAGGTTAGTGAGTATCACCTAAATAGTTATATCGGGCATGAGCTCTGTGCAGGGCATATGATGACATCAAAATATAAGGGAGGTTTTGCCAAACAATTGATAAAAAATCTAAGGCAAACTTGTTTTGACCATAACGACTGTCTTCATAAATAGCTAAATCCAAGTTGGCTCCAAAGAAAAAAATCATCCAGGAAAGACTCCAACTCGAGAACTTTAGCTATATGTAAGTTGATTGATTTTTAAATTTGGGCAACTTGATTTTCCGATCGTTCTTTTGTTCAAATGTGTGCTGTTTTTCCCCCAGTGTTGTTTAATGGCTTCTTGGGCTGAATTATTGACTTGCCTCTGTTTAAGGTCAGTCGGTTTTCCTATTGGGGTTGAAGCACGTTACCCATTGCTTTTTTTTCATTTGTATGTGTTTTTGCTTTGCTTTTCTCCTTTTTAGTCAAATTTTTTGGGACCAATGCCAGAAATTGATTCTTCCATAGAAAACTCATTTTTTTTTTACTTTACTTCATTTATTTTCTTCGTTAAGGGTAGTACAAATGCCACAAATTCATTCCTTGTTAGCATTTTATATGAAATTTCACTATTCTATGCTTATTCTTGCATATTATAAAAAATCACAGTTTTATGTGTAAACAGTGTGCAAATTTATCATTATTTAATTTTTTAAAAGGGTAATTCCAATTCCACTAATTCAATTTTCCTTATAAATATTCATTTTCTGATTTTGGTTTTTATTTTATATTATTTCTTATTTAAGGGTAATACCAATGCCTCAAATTTAGTCATTCTTAGAAAACTCCTTTTTTGCGAATATTTGACTATTATATGCTTATTCTTGTATTTTATAAAAAACCCACAATTTATCTATAAATTATCTGCAAAGTTTGCGATTACTTTTTGTTTTATTTTCCTCTTCTTAAAGGATAATACCAATGTCACTAATTCATTTTTTTTAGAAAACTTTATTTTATTATTTTATTATTTATTTCATTTTAATGGTAATAAAAATGCCACTAGTCAATTCCTTCTTAGAAAACTTGTGTCTCATGCTCGATCGACATATAGACATTCCTTCATGTCACTGCCAAAGGAGATTTGCCCCCAAAGGACGATAGAGAGGTTTTGCCAAAGGAGATTTACCGAGAGCGCAGTAGAGGGGGAAAACATGTGCCGAGGAAGATCTGCCCAAAAGTACCATTCTGTGCTTATATATGCAGGATTCCCATGTATTTATGGTCCATAAGGCTTGGTGTGCTTCGTCGTCCAAAAAACATGTTCAGCGGGCGAGATCAAGTTGGTGGCAAAAAAGGAACTAGTGCTTAATGAGATTTGCGCATAATGCATTTGCCAAAGGCCAGATTTGCCCAGAGTAGAGAAGAGGGGGAAAAACATGTGCCAAAGAAGATCTGCCCAGAAGAACTACCTGTCACATACATATATGAAGGATTTGAATGTTCATAAGAGGCTCAATTTCCGGCTCTTATCTTGCTATACCTAGCTTAAACACAGCCACACAGGCACGTACGATCGACAAAGCAAAGCCAGACCAGAAAGCGAAAAAGAAAATTAGGGAAGCGATGAATGCATGCATGGCATGCACAGCGCACGTACACGCTCAGTTGAGAAGCTCGAACAGTGGCTCCAGCGCCGCCTGCGCGAGGTCAGCAGCGGCCACGGCTGCCGCCGGGAAGCGCTGGTGCACGAAGCGTTGCTGCTCGGAGTCGGAGGGGGCGTGGCCCGGAGGAGGAAGGAGACGGCCAGCAGCATGTACGTGGCGGCGTAGAGGCGGAGGCGGCGCTCCATGTTGTGCTGACCATCGTCGACGCCGCCGTAGTACTGCTGTGCCATCGCTAGGAAGAGGTTCCGGAGGAAAGCCGCCATTTCTCTGACTGTGTTAAGCTGCACTGTATACCAGGCTGTTGGGATTACCGGATTAGTAGACACAGTTAGGGTCAATCGTATATATGGCCCACATGATGTTGGAACGATCAAGTACAACGAAGAACATGTAGTCTGACTTGGAGCCCATTATTTAATAGAGTCGAATTGACTGTAATGACAGTTCGTACCTCGACGATAGCTGATAACTCAGTGATATCAATTGTGCAAATCAACGGTTGAACGATTAGAAGAACGGTGGTATCCTTAGCTTATCAGAGTATAAGTTTTAAATTTAACATTTATGCTCGCATTTTCATGAATTTATTTCAGGTTTTTCGACGATGTTAGTTTAGTAGGACGTGACATTTTCATTATAAGGTGCATGTGATGACTTCGTCAGTCTAAAGATACTATGCGGGCTCAGTCTTTCAGAAAGGTGTGTGTGCATGCGTTTATAATGTAAGTATATGTTTGTGTATGTGAGTAACTTTGATTGTACCGTGTTTTCGAAAAATCATATCAATTACAAGTAGGTTCTAATTGAAATATAACTGGGATAAGGGCATGTCCAACAGCGATCCGCAAATTTCTTTTCGAGCCGTCTGCGTACAGGGGGGACCAGTCCACGGATACGGATGTGGGAGGCCGCCTTCCAACGCTACCTGCATACATTTCAATAACTTTTTAAACCATTCGAACGAAATTCATGCAAACACGGCGGATTTCATACAGACGAGACGACATTCATGCAAACACGGCCGATTTTTGTTAGATTTTGAACATTTAGAACAAAAAACCCATTCTGACCTAACCCTAAACCTATCCTACGGCAGCGGCCGACGTCGAAGCCCTTGTCGTCCTCCATCGCCGTCGCCATGAGTACCGGCGATAAGACCAATGAAGTGAAGCTGCGGTTTCCAGCGAGGAAGAGTAGAACACGTGAGACGGACCGGCCCACATGGGACACAAGGCCCTGCCGCCTCCCCTGCCCTACTCATCCTCGAAGGAGTCTACACCTTGTCTATCGCTGGTGGGCGTGAGGTCCACAATGGAAATGGTGGCGCTCGCGATGTCCTCGTCCCACTAGGTCGCCTGATAGTTCGTCGACAGCACGTAGGATGCGCAACTGGCTTTGTTTGTCTCATCTGTGATCGCCTGTTGTTGCGCCTCCGCGGCGGCCGCTTCCTGGCGAGTGGCGGCTTATGCGAGGACAACCTCGTAGATAGCACGCTGCTACTCGACGAAGTTGGGGTTCGTCGCGACCATAGCCGCCACGGCCGGCCTCGCTCGTGCGCCGCCGTCGATCTAGCCCTCCGCCAACTGGTGCTACTCTAGGAGGAACATGTTGTACCGTTGTTCCTCCTGCGCCTGTTGGACCGTGCGCCGGCGCAGGCCGCACCTCTGCCATGGCGTCGTTGTAGTGCGCATGCGCCTACTCCATGATGAAGCCTGCGTGCATAGGTGCGGGCTCCGATGCGGTATCGTCGGAGCCCGTCTCCATCATGGGGTTGTTGTCGTCGTCAGCGACCTCGTGTGAGCTGGCCAGCATGTCGACCTCGACCAGCCTGGCACGGCGGCTCTGCCAGGCGGCCACAAGGGCGGGTGCCTCGTGCTTCATCTTCGTGGAAAGACTCTCGCACAAATTGTTGACGCATGCAGTCATGGCAGATACGGTACAAGGAAGAAGGATGTGGAGCGGCTTGTATTGTGGCTTGGTGTAAGCCCGGTATGGCTGCCTTTAAATAGCGGATTCCAGTGAGGCCAGGCATCTGGGTGTGTAAATGTGCGACGTCGGTGTGGGTTTCTCAACAGGCGAGCCTTCTTAATGGCGGCATATGGACGGGCAGGCATTGAACGGGCATGGTAGATAGATATCCATCACGTCCCGTCCAGTAACGCGTCGCAGGAGACGCCCTCGGCCGGCACGCCGCTTCAGTGGCGAAGCCAGTAAGAGGTCACGTCCGTTCTGGGCCGACTTCAATATGGAGCGGCCGCTCTACGGTAGCATGAATGCGGGCAGCTGACGCTGGATAGGAACGTGCGGGGCGAGGAAGGATGATTTGGATGGGCCAGATGGCCAAAAGCGGGCATAAGTGTTGTATGGACGCCCGCAAATTCTTCACATTTGTCTTCAATTTACGGAAGAAAATGCATCCGAAGCGTCCTACGGACCGATGCAGAACCATATACGACACGTCACGGTGCGAACAGTTTGATGATTCGTGTTGAAGATGCCTTAAACAGTGATCAAATATTTATTTTTAAGGGAGAACATCTCATGCTGGCCTATATATAATATAAACCATACGGACACAGTTGTTAATTTGATTTGTGTGCTTAAGATGCCCTCGATCGGCGGTCCATCTGCTCTACGCACGCCTGTGTGGGGAAAATTGGAGTGGGTGTGGGCGCGGCCGTCAAACCCCGAGTGCTATGTCATGGAATGACGTCATGTTGACGCCGGACCGTGCATGAAGCGTCGTGATGGCTAGTTAAATAATTATTACTATACTAGCAAAAACGTGAGTGCGTTGCAACGGGAGAAAAAAAATTCAGTTGGACAAATTGTGCATGACCGATTGGCAGGTTATGAGATCGAACCGTCCCATTGCAATTTTATTTTTCTCCGGACCTGGGCACAGTGCGCCGCCGTTAGATGGGCTTCCTCCGTTGGGCTGGAACGGATGGCAAGTAACGAAAGCAAATAGCGTACGTGAAATTAATTAAAGTAGAACCAAACGAAACGGGACCAAACTAAAAATATCACCTCCCTTTAATAATAGGTATAAAATTCCATCCTGGTTTGTTAGTCCCTTATATATTCTGACTCAAATTTTGATCTTAAGTTTAACTAATAAAATATTAATGATATCATAAAAAATATAATTGGAAACTATGTTCAGATGCGAATTCAATGATATAATATTTTATGATATGCATTAATATTTTGTTAGTTAAATTTATAGTCAAATTTTGACACAAAATACAAAATGAACTTATAAACCAGGATGGAGGTCGTAGCATTTTAGTGTGGCTAGTTAAATAATTAATTCGACGCTGAATTGTCCCAGCAAAGTCTTTAACCTATATCTATGTGTATATGTATACTTATACTTAATGAAATACAAGTAAATATGCTCATGCGTTGCAACGGGCGAACAGAATGTGTCAGGCCTAGGATAAGGCTTGTAGATGTGGTAGGGATAAAAGAACTTTCGACAATTATTGAGCCTGAGCGTTCGTCGGCCTATCTTCCAATGCATTGTTTTCCCGCAACAAATTGACTTGTGCCATTGTGCTTGTTTCTCTACAATTAATTGTTCACTTAACACATCATTGAAAACATGTCTGTGCGTTGCAACGGGAGAAACAAATCCTCGCACGCCTTAGGGCCCCAAGATATGAAGATTGTCCAGATCTCACTCTAGAAAACAAATTTCTCATCGAGAGACAAAATGTAGACTAATAATGTTGTTAATCATGCTAAATGTCAGCAATCATACATGGTAGTGAGCGTAAGTCCTCTAACGATATCTCACCGACACAAAGGAAGGTAATATGGAATTAAATTATGTTCTTAAAGGTGGTGTCCACACGTACCTTCTAGCCCCGCAGAAGCTATAATTTACATTGGTTAGAAATCTTGGACCTTATATTCCGAGTGATATAAATCAACTTGTAAGGGATAACGACTGGGTGGGCTATAAAATTTGTTGTGGCCTATTTGCCACATAGAGCGTCATGGCTGCCTCGACATAAGGTGGCAACTAGAACAGGAATGCGCGCGTTGCAGCGCCCGTCAGTCTCAAGGAAAGACTAATATAAATGTGTAAGGAAATTAAACCCGCAAATACAACTGGTTTGTGAATGATTTTATTTGAGTGACATCCAGCAAGCCCTACTATCTTTGGGGCATTCATAAACATTTAAGTAACTTAGAATAAACAATTAGACATGGTAAATAATACACGCCTAATCATGTTAGGTGGACATAATAGAAATACCTAAAGATATGTAAATCAATAGAATGTATTGATGCCACTGGAGCAAACACAACCTTAATTAGTTGCGCGCTTAGCATTATAAGAGACAAAGACCTTCACTTGAATTATTGTCATGCTCTTATCTACAAAAACATGTGGTTCTGTCATATTTTCTACATGCTCGTAATGAATTTGCAGAGATATGTTCATTGAAAGCCTGATGTACAATGAATTGTCTAACAGTTGTGCTTTTTCTTAGTCTGTACACACAGTTGTGCTTTTTCTACATGCTCGTAGTGAATTTGCAGAGATCTTTCTTAGTCTGCACACACAGTTGTGCTTTTTCTTACCATATGATAGTATTTATGTCTTACAAAATCGAAGATGCCACACCAAAACTGAGATAAGATGGTTACCTTTGAAACATTTGTCACTCAACAACTGGATAGTATCAATATAGGTATTTGAAGCATGCATGAAGGAGTAAGCGAGCAACAACAAACATGAGAGGAATGTTGAAACAAGAAGTGTTCTGAAAGTCATTAAAGAAGTAGGCCTAGAAATATATATATTCGCACTGTTACTCGCAACAACCAATTTGTTGGTCGAATAATTAATAATCTGTCCAACCTGTATTTGAAGGTTCTGTATTTATTAGTGAATTATGCAAACAAAAACTTCTTCCTAGAGAACTTGATGCCACAAAAACATTGGAAATTTATTGCATCTATATCGTGAGGCCCCGCTCACTAAAATCTATGAGTCCGTGAATCAAGCTCTAAACAATAGTCCAAGTTGAAAACAAAAAAAATGGAGACCAGAGTTAGCGAAAAGCATATCTTGCCTCTAAAACTTCTTGAACGAAACTATTCGTAGTGAAATAAAAGGCACTGTAATACCATACAAAAATATTATACAATATTAAAAGACAAATTTGGGTAGGAGGCTAATCTGATAAACAAATCCTCTTAACTATGTTCAGTGCTATCAACATTCAATCTTCACATACAGTAATACCAACCACTGCCTTGTGAGTGACCGGCAAAGAATAGTTGAATCCCATTAGTATGTATGGCATCAACTGTAATAACTGTTAACTTGGTAAAAAGGACACCGTACAGAGAAAACTGCTTACGGTCTCTAAAATAAAATCATTAGTTCGTGTTTGCCGGGTCACCTTCAACTCCATTGAGATTTATCAGCAACCCAGGAAGCCAAAACTTTCATCAAGTACAACTTTATCAATTGTGATCCTAACCTGCAGATTTATGTAGTACAATGTAAAGAACTAATATGCATGTAACAGCTTCAATCATATACATGGAACCCAGAATTTACCTGCTATGTCATGTCAACTGGCGGAAAATTCAGAGAAGAAAAACCAATGAAAACGTGGCTAACTCCTTTAATCAAAGAAAAATCGTGAAGTTGGTAAATTGCTTGAAATGAAAAATGCATAACAACCTGAATCACCTTAATTTAACAAAAGCAAACATCACACAATCAAAGTGTGGTGTACTGTGAGGATGGTAGTGGTTATGTGGATGAGGTTAGTATACCTTTGGAAGTGCCAGCAGAGTAGATCCATGGCAACAAACGGCAACAGGCTCGCAGCTGTCCCGACGGTGAGGAGGGCAACAACTCACGAGCAGTCCATGAGAGTTAGAAAATAGGGATCAGTGATGGAGGTGGTGCCGTGGACGGCTTGGCGGGGCCACTTGCCGGAAGAGACAACGCCGGCGGTGGCTCGTATGTTCCTCGGCGGTGAGAGGACAGAGGTAGCGAGGCGACGACATGAGGCGGTGACTGAAAAGGGCTGTGAGAGAGTATGGGTGAAGAGGAGGAGAAGATCACCGTGAGGGGAGCGCATGGTCGTGCTCAGGGGATATAGGATCCGCCGCCGCAGGTGAGGGGAGAAGAGGCGTCATCGATCGATGGGGTAAAAAGGGGAGAGATAGAGCAACGAACCAACGAAGTTGTGCTGGATTCGCAACTTCCACTGGACCTGGGCCTTTACAGCCCGATTACGGACAGAAACCGCAGGTTACTCTGCGGAGCAACGGCCCGCGAAACGTTGCGGGAAGGTCTTAAACGACCCGCGGGTGACCGAGCTGATCTAAAACGTACGTTAGAGCGATCCGACGGATGAGAGTGCCAAATCACTGAGAGGCTTCGTAGGTGGCTCTATTATACTGTTTCTTAATAGGATACATTACAAATCCCGAAACTCCCTTTTGGGTACTAATTATTCAATCGTTGCTAGTATGGAAGAAAAAAACAAACAAAGGAAACATTTACTTTATTTCAGGGTGCCCGAACCAAACTATATACATTCCATGGCTATATGGCAAACCATTAGTTAGAGTATTTTACATTAAAACATTGAGACTAATTAACACTACAATGATAGCATCTTAAGAAACCAAATTAAATAACAAACATTTTCGATTAACTACAACAACAAAAAAAGTACAAGTGTGTATAAGTAAGCACCTAGGTGGAACAGATGTTTGCATAACTACCTAGTAGACAACATATGTGCACAGTAGCGGAGCTAGGTTCAGCATACGCCCCAGGCAAGCAGCGTAACTACAGCACACTACAGTGTATTGTTTGCTACAGTATGCTACAGTTAACAAAGAAATGATCCACCACGCCACAGGCCAAGGCCCTGGCTGCCTGGGGCCTAGAACCGCCACTGTATGTGCATCCGTAAGCCATGGTATAGAATTATTTAATTACTTCATGTATTGACATTCAGGTCCACATTTTTCTTTGTTTTTATTAGTCCATTATTGTAGAAAAGGCTTATGATTTGAATTCCTATGCTTTCTCGACACTCTTATCCTGTGCATCTAAATCTCAATGAAGATGTGCGGTTTCAGCCACAACCATCCGTCATAAAAAAAATACCTGATGAATGCAGATGATAATGTATACCCTTGATCTATAAAGGATATCTATAAAGACTGCAGCTTCATGTATTACCAAGCATGAAGTCTGATTTTTGTGGAATATTCATGGTGGTGGAAGCCCTTTCTTTTCGACAAACCACAAAAGATTGGAAACCAACCTTACTTCCAGGGCCGGCCCTACCATTTCGGAGGCCCTAGTGCAAGGTAGGTTTAGTGTGCCTAACGGACACGGACATGCAGGTCTTCGCGAGCACTGCCGCACGCTGCCAGCACAAGTTCAACGAAGTGTAGATATGACTTGTTTTTCATGATAATGTGATAATGTCAAAATTTATAATCCTCGCCATATTTTACGATGTACCTACACATAACATTTTTTGACAAAAGCACAGACGCCTTCTACGCAAGTAGCTACAGAGAAATCCGACAATATAATAACAAAGCAGTATCTAATCATCATGCGTTGATTTGATGATACTTGATCACCATTAATATGAGGCAACCACTCGCACAACAATTTCATGCAAAGTAATCTTCCACAACATTCGCAATCAATAAGGAAAGATGGGCAATCGAGAGGAGAAACAACTAAGACTATCCATAGTGGGAGTAACCTCAGCAGTAACGTAAGGTCCAACTCAGCAAATTTGCTTATGTAATAATGATTTAATGAGAATAAAGATGAATTGAGTAACATAGATATTTTACTCATACTATAAGGCTGGTCATAGTGGGGAGTAACTTAGACTAGTAACATGCATATGTTACTAGTCTATATTACTACCTTCATAATGGGCAGTAACATATGGATGGTAATATGTAAGCCTTAATTAATTGAAATATAAACTCATTTTACCTCGGGATGTGTTATGTTACAGTAACATATTATGTTACCACAAGCATCTCTCTTCTCATTAACTTCATGCCACATAAGTACATTTTTTTTGAGATGTGTTATGTTACTACCTAAGTTAGAGGGTGCTTGGATACGTTTTAGTCTCATGACTAAAAGTAGTGGGACTAAAACTTGCTAGCCTCACCCATGCTTGGATCCAAATACTAAAGAGACTAAAATCAAGTTAATGGGCATTTATTATCCTCCAAACCCTCTAATTCAGAACTCGCCTGTGTTAAAGGAGAGGAGTTAAATGATGAGAGAGAGGACTAATCCATATTTTAGTAGGGGTACCCCTGACTAAAAAAATTTAGTCTCAAGACTAGTTTTAGCCCCTCTTTAGTCAGGGGTGCTTGGAACCTTAGCATCTTAAAGAGACTATTTTTAGTGAGACTAAAATAAGTCCTTTGGATCCAAGCACCCTCTTACTCCCACTATGACTAGCCTAAGTAACATCACATATATCAAGACAAGACAAGTCTACAAGCTAATAAATGAAGTGTTACATAACACCACACGACTAGTAACATATGTACATTATGTTATTAGTCGAAATTACTCCCCACTGTAAGTAGTCTAACTTGTGGACATGGGCTGTTGTCAACGCCTCACCGGACAATCGCCGAACATGTTGCTTCCTCAGCTCGTCGCCAAAGCTTGCCGGGGCCTTGTCTCCTTGAGATACTTTTACCAATATGTTGTCTCCTCAGCTCGTCGCCAGAGCTTGCCGGGGCCTTGTCTCCTTGGGATACTTTTAAGATGGAAGAACAAAAGGTTGGTGTCCTGCTTGGGGCAATGAAGAGGTTAAGGTAGTGATACATAAATATTTTCATTCAATTAGCATCGGTTTGGGGGCCCAGCCTCTTGGGAAATTGGTTCAGTTAATTAGCAAATAAAGGAGACGAAAAGACTGGGAGATGAACAAGCACTACTTTATTTTATTATTTTATTTCATTTTAATAGTAATACAAATACCACTAGTCAATTCCTTCTTAGAAAACTTGTGTCTCATGCTCGATCGACTTTTATAGACACTGGGTAGGAAGTGCGGGTTGCTACACCTGACGGCGATGCTGCCGGGTATAGTCATATCCAACCCGGTAATATAGTCACTGAAGCATTACAAATATAAAAAATAGCATAATGTAGCGAAAGTGCATAGGAGCACACGGCAACGCTCCCCACTGGAATCCTATCTATCCATTTGTCTTGGGATCCTCAACCACTATATTAGCTACGCCGTACTGCAAACTTATCATCATGTATTCTCATTTGCTTTGGCGTATATCAGTCTTTAATTCTACGCGGTTCCATATTCACTGGTGTGCAGCAGCCAGGGCCTATCCACCTCAACTAACAGCGGCCAACTACATCCATTCAATGCATCTGGTCCCCATCCTCCCACCTACCCCATCTCTTCTCCCCGGACGCCTTGTTCTTCCCCATAAGCTCCTAAAGAATCCTCACCAAGTCACCAAGTGTTCGTCATGTTCTTCTTAATCTCGCTCCTTTTATGGTTCCACTAGTAGAAAAGGGGGGCAAAGGTCCAGGTCGGGTCAGCCCATTAGTCCCAGTTCAGTCCAGAACCGTGACCCATGGGGGCATTGGACCCGGTTCGTGAGCCCCGGGGGCCGGCCGGGCCACGCGGGTTATTGATCCCGGTTCGTCCCGGTTGGTGGGACGAACCGGGACCAATGGGCCTCGCTCCTGGCCCACCACCATTGGTCCCGGTTGGTGGCTTGAACCGGGACCAAAGTCTGCCCTTTAGTCCCGGTTCATGCCACCAACCAGGACCAGTGATATGCCTATATATACCATGCCAAAATGAAAGAGAGGCGCAAAAAGAATTCTGTTCAAAACATTAAAAGCAAAAAGAATTATCATAAAAGAAAATAAATAAGTGATTAGAATTTTGTTACAAACTTTAATAGCAAAAAGAATTATCATAAAAGAAAATAAATAAGTAATTAGAATTCTGTTCAAAACATTAAAAGCAAAAAGAATTATCATAAAAGAAAATAAATAAGTAATTAGAATTTTGTTACAAACTTTAATAGCAAAAAGAATTATCATAAAAGAAAATAAATAAGTAATTAGAATTCTATTCAAAACATTAAAAGCAAAAAGAATTATCATAAAAGAAAATAAATAAGTAATGAGAATTTTGTTACAAACTTTAATAGCAAAAAGAACTATCATAAAAGAAAATAAATAAGTAATGAGAATTTTGTTACAAACTTTAATAGCAAAAAGAACTATCATAAAAGAAAATAAATAAGTAATGAGAATTTTGTTACAAACTTTAATAGCAAAAAGAACTATCATAAAAGAAAATAAATAAGTAATGAGAATTTTGTTACAAACTTTAATAGCAAAAAGAACTATCATAAAAGAAAATAAATAAGTAATGAGAATTTTGTTACAAACTTTAATAGCAAAAAGAACTATCATAAAAGAAAATAAATAAGTAATGAGAATTTTGTTACAAACTTTAATAGCAAAAAGAACTATCATAAAAGAAAATAAATAAGTAATGAGAATTTTGTTACAAACTTTAATAGCAAAAAGAACTATCATAAAAGAAAATAAATAAGTAATGAGAATTTTGTTACAAACTTTAATAGCAAAAAGAACTATCATAAAAGAAAATAAATAAGTAATGAGAATTTTGTTACAAACTTTAATAGCAAACAGAATTATCATAAAAGAAAATAAATAAGTAATTAGAATTTTGTTCAAAACATTAAAAGCAAAAAGAATTATCATAAAAGAAAATAAATAAGTAATTAGAATTTTGTTACAAACTTTAATAGCAAAAAGAATTATCATAAAAGAAAATAAATAAGTAATTAGAATTTTGTAACAAACTTTAATAGCAAAAAAAATTATCATAAAATAAAAGAAATAAGTAATTAGAATTTTGTTACAAACTTTAATAGCAAAAAGAATTATAGTAAAAGAAAATAAATAAGTAATTAGAAACAAAAAAGAAAGAAAAAAAAAGGAAAAAATGAAAAAAAGTGCCACCTACAAGGCCACCACAGCCTGCATACAACTAGAAACCCATTACTAGGGCCAGGACGCAGGCCCGCAGTAGGCCCAATAGGCCCACAAGCACAGAGAATGATTTTAGGCCCGTAAGCCTGCAGTAGAGAGGAGCTCGAGAGGGCAGCGGGACTGGGGCTTATAAACCACTCTCGAGCTCCCTCAGCTAGCGAGGTGGGACTAAACTTTCGTGCCGCGACGCGTGCAGCACAAGGCCTTTAGTCCCGGTTGGTGGCACCAACCGGGACCAATGACCCCCCTTTAGTCCCGGTTGGTGCCACCAACCGGGACCAAAGACAAGCAGAGGCCTTTAGTCCCGGTTGGTGGCACAAACCGGGACTAAAGGGGTGCATTGGTCCCGGTTGGTCTCATGAACCGGGACCAATGCTCTGCCTATATAAGCAGCACTCATGAAATTTTGGTTCAGATCGTTCTTCCCCGCCCGCCCGACGCCGCCAGGATGCCCGCCGTATCCGCCTCGCCGTCGCCGTCGTCGCCCCGCGCCGTCCCGCGCCGCCCCGAT
The DNA here is from genome assembly GCA_904067115.1 of Aegilops sharonensis. Classification (NCBI taxonomy): domain Eukaryota; kingdom Viridiplantae; phylum Streptophyta; class Magnoliopsida; order Poales; family Poaceae; genus Aegilops; species Aegilops sharonensis. Next base: position 51,892,291 of record LR880968.1, on the reverse strand, counting down.
CGACGTCGTCGCCGCCCCCCGCCCCGCGACGCCGCCGGCCCCTGCCCGTCGCCGCGCCGCCCCGCCCCTGCCCGTCGCTGCACCTCGCCGTCGCCGTCCCCGACACCGTCGCCGTGAGCAACTAATTTAATTTGATGTTAGTAGTAGTTAATTGAGTTAGATTTTGTTAGATTTTTTTGTAGATTTTTTTGTTAGATGTGTAGTTCATAGATTTTTCTGTTAGATTTTTTTTTCATATTGTGTAATTAATTTGTTCATATTGTGTTAGATTTTTTAATGATTTTTTCTGTTGTAATTTAGATGTCAAATTTTTATGATTTTTTCTGTTGTAATTTAGATGTCAATTTTTTTTCATATTGTGTAAGTAATTTAGATGTCAAATCTTTATGATTTTTTTCTGTTCACAGAATTTTTATGATTTTTTCCTGTTGTAATTTTGTTCATAGAATTTTAATGATTTTTTTGTTCACANTTTTTTTTCATATTGTGTAATTAATTTGTTCATATTGTGTTAGATTTTTTAATGATTTTTTCTGTTGTAATTTAGATGTCAAATTTTTATGATTTTTTCTGTTGTAATTTAGATGTCAATTTTTTTTCATATTGTGTAAGTAATTTAGATGTCAAATCTTTATGATTTTTTTCTGTTCACAGAATTTTTATGATTTTTTCCTGTTGTAATTTTGTTCATAGAATTTTAATGATTTTTTTGTTCACAGTATTTTCTTTGTCAATTTATTGTGTATGTATAGGAAAATTGTGAATGATATAAGTCATTTATGAATATGTTCATATTTAGAATAGAGGAAAAAGGAAAAAATAAGAAGAGAAAGTGTTTAATATAATTAGTTAGAAAAATAATAGAACTATAGTTAAACTAGTTTATTTTTAGTAAGTACTACTTTATTTTATTTATAGTAAGTGCTTCATGTATAGTTGAACTAGCTAGTTGATTTAATAAACTACTTTATTTAACTATATATAGAAGTAGTTCCCGCATCGACGTCGGCGATGCCTATCCCGCATCCTCGTCGTCGTCGACTCGGCGGTGGAGGCCTGTTTGATCAGGGCCATGTTCGGGACTGGGCTCCGCCGGGCTGGTATTGAAGGTGCTACCTTCCGGGGGACGTAGGTTGGTGAGGAGGCAGCCCGTTGTTGACCCGATTCTTGTTTGGTGGCGGTCGCGTGGGCCAGTGACGGTGCCGAGGTTTCCGGACACCGCGGAGGTGGTACGTCACCGTGTCAGTGAGGAGGACGAGCACGTCCGTCGCTACATGGTTGCATTGGAGGGCAGGTTCGACAATACCTGGCAGGTTCTTCAGGGATCTCACTGGAGTTATGATCCTGTGATGGTTCCTTATCTTTGGGTGTCCACCGCTCGTGACGATGCCCGTCGGGCGCTACGGTTCTAGCTGTATTAGTGATGCTATATGTATGATAGTATTCGAGGAGTATTAGTGATAATATTTGATTATGTAAGGACACAAGAGATGATGTACTTTTGCTTATAATTGAATGCATGCTAATTTGAATACTTTATTTTATGATTTAGTTTTGCTTATTGAATGCTCATATTGGAAAAGTACTCCTATTTTGAATGCTAAAATCGTGGGGGTAGCTTCTCTTTCATTCCCATATGCTAAACAATTTGGTGTAATAATGCACTCGGGAATGAAAGGAGGAGCTACGTACCATCACCGATAGTCAATCTGTGATTAATAATAATGATCTAATTTAGGTTTTTTAGTACATATATTTAATTCTACAAGTTTAATATTTGAATTATGAATATAGGCCGGAAATGTCATACTCGGACGATGAAAACCGCCCGGGGGAGTGCGACTGGTGCCACGACGACCGAGGTATGTGTGACAGGTTCATTGAGCTGGACGAAGATCGGCGCTTCAGCATTAAGCTCGAGGAGACCTTCGATGTTCATACGGTACACAATGACGACAATAGTTTTTTTCGTAATTAAGTACGACTTCAACTATTTTAACGTGTATTTTTCATCTTTTCCAATTCGACTAGCTTATCCCATGGTATGCAAGACGCTATGTCTTGGAGAGGATGGTTTTTGAAGACCGTGAAAGTATCGAAACCAAAAAAATTCTCCTAAGGACCCATCATGGTGTGGATTTTCAAGTAAAGCTGTACAATGCTGAGAGTGTAACCCATTTTGGTTGCAAAAATTGAGAAGCACTTTGCAAGATGTAGGGTTTTGATGAAGGTATACTTGTCACCATTGATCTTGGTGATCCTACAATCGAGCAAGACAATATGGAGATTTGGGTCCTTGTGAATACACCTCCGATTCTTCCCCATGTGAGCTCCTGTTGTACTTGTTCAGCAACGTGGATATTGAAACAAATCTAGAAGGAACTAGGAGGACGAGGAACAAATCGAGGAAGCATCAGCTTTGTTCCGTCCTCTGCAACCACGTCCATCGACACCACCTTTGCCGACACCAAGTCTTGTGTCCTCACGGCCAGCGAGTAGAAAGCCTATGTCGTCGATGATAAAGCTTGCCGCATCCTGCGCGACGCCGCGGCCCCGTGGTCCGAGGCTCCGAGTTTGCATTATCCTAAGCAAGGTTTTGATTTTTGGATTACGTTTTTTTTTCACGCCCTGAACGAGTGACACCACATGCCCTTGGAAGCTAGCACCATGTCTTGTGTTCTAGTAGCAGCCACGAGTGCCCAGAACGCCTTGCAGGAGAGTACAGGCAGCCTTCTCTCTCTCTACTGTTTGTTTTCTCATGAGTCCAAACGAGGCCACTGTTCCTCTTCCCCAGCGTCACAAAAAACACGCTATGATTCAGAAATACAGCTCGCTCCATAGAGAAGAATCACTAGGTCCAGTCTCACCGATGTAGACTCGCCGGGCTCTTTGTGTCGGAGTTCTGCAGCTGCATTCTCTTCTCTCTCTCTCTCTCTCTGTCTTCACTCACAGAAGCAGATTGCCATGGCCAGCATCTGGTTCACGAGTTCTCTTCACGTCAGAAGCACGCGGTACTTGTCCCATGGTGGTGCCCATCCGTTTCAGCACTGGTGGAGCGGCAGCTCGTCGGTATGCCTCGGTGCCATGGCCGCACTGGCTCACGGTCTATGTACTGACTTGTCAGTTCTTTTATGCATTTAATGCCAACAAACAGGTACGCACTGTGCATCTACGATGGAGCGGTGTATTGAACAACATCTATTCGTTTCATCCAATTATGCACTGATCCCTATACAACCAAGCAGCGGTGAGATTTCAATTAGTGTGGTCGCCGAGTGCTCTTAGTCCGCGTCCCATAACGTAGTTATGTTTATCAATCTAATATATCAAGTTTAGATCAGAAGCATTGTATCGATACATACACGTTCAATACACAGCAATTGATCCAGCAAATAACAAAGCACTTCAGTCCAAAAGCAATCTATACATATTTAGAACATAGCAGTTTGGTTCAAGCAAGTACAAAAAGTCCTCGACTTCCTTATAATTACATACCATATTATAGGTAAATAAAGTACGAACTGAATCCTGGGTAGCAATTCAAATAACTCAGTACCGGGTTCCATGCATTTAGACAAAGGTCGACGTGATTCGTTATTACATACCGCGTCTACCAAAAGAGAGCACAAATTCAGGTTTTTTCCTATAGAGAGGATAGTTTTAGCAGAATAGATAGTGTTACATAGTCCTAATAAAGGCGAAGTGCATATGGCAACCGGCTTATAAGAGGCATAAGACTGAAGCGTGTCTTTTGAAATCCGCAACGACAGTCGATAGCTGCAGAGAAGAGCACGTATGTTGCTTAAATACTGATATATTCTATAGCTGCCATAGGAAAAAATCAGGAACGCATGCAACACCATTTATCTATGCTTGATCTTCTTTTGGAGGAGCTTGGGTTTCCCGCAGCCCGTTACAGTCAAAGGGGCTATTTAGTAACACCATGAGTTTCACCACTCTGTTATGGACCTCTATTCACAACAACGGATCCTGTGGAACACAAATGTCAGTTACTGGTGTTCGATCCTCCGATGAGGCAGCGGCGGAAGACTCAGCCTCTTTCGAAGCCATCAAGACCATTGAAAATGCCACAAACACTATGGTCAAAGATCTGAATTATGGACGCCTAAACAGGATGTGGGTATTATAACCTAAAAAAGGGGAGAAGAAAAATATGTATATTAGGTCGGCTACAAACTGTGAATGTGGTTGCTACATAAACAGCGCACAAAGACGGACGTGGAGTAACTGAGCGCGAGCTCAAATGCGCTCGTTATCCACATCGTTGGTTAGCGACTCCAGATCTGTGCCTGTAGTTTTATACGAGCGTCGGTGTTCTTCCAGAAATTGAGTACTGTTGCGTAATACGTACGTGGCAGCGTTGTGTAGTGGGCCGGAGGTAACGCTCGGACGGACGGCAGTTTCCTGCCAGGAAGGTGTTCCATGGATCAGAATCGAAGCCGCCGTCTGATCCGTGGATCGGGAAGTTTGCTTTTCCGTCTGGCCGCCCCAGAGTCGAATTGAATGGAGGGTCCAGCGTCTTGTCTTGCAAAGCGAGTGGCGTTTTGAAGGCGACGACGGGGAGATAGAGGTCTGGAGCGGCGGCGGCGATCCACCGTGGAGTTTTTGATGCAACCAATAGGCAGGTACGTGGATCCTCTTTCCGCCGGCGAGATTGTCTGCACTCTTTGGGTGTTGGTTTAGCTTGTTGACTGCGGTTGCTTTTCCCGCATGATTTAGATCTGCTCTGCTTGAGGAGGTAGGAGAGGGGTTGGTGCCTGCGCCTCTAGTTGCGGATGACGGTGTGCCGGAGAAGCAGAGGCTGCCGGAACAGTAGATGGCGGCAGAGAGCGGCGAAGCACAGATCTTGTGAGCGGCGGAGGCCACAGCGGGCAGAAGGGATCTGACGTCCGAGGCTCTGAGCTCTCGACGGGGAAGATGAATCCCCAGGTACCCCGATGGAATAAGAGGTCAGTGGAAAAGCTTCCTTATGCCATCAGAGATGCAAAGATTTTAGTAAATAAAAATCGACAACAGTGCAGAAACCAGGCAGGTATAGCTTTCTGGATTCAGAAATAGTTAGCACACTGCATTCATTTGAAACTCCCTGATATGAGAGATGCAAAGATTTTAGTAAAGAAAAAAATTGACAGTAGTAGCGAATTCAGGTAGCTATAGTTTTCTGGGTTCAGAGGAGTTAGTACACTGCATTCAGATAATTGACATTCAGATAAGGAAAAACTTCCTTCTGTCATCAGACATGTAAAGATTTTAGTAAACATAAATTGACAACACTAAAAAAATCAGGCGCCTATAGCTTTCAGGGGTCAGAGTAGTTAGTTCGCTGCATTCAGTTGAAAACTCCTTCATACGAGAGATACATAGATTTTAATAAAGAAAAATTGACTGCACTAAAGAAATCAGGGAGCTATAGCTCTCTGGGTTCAGAGGAGTAAGTACAGTGCATTCAGATAATTCATGCTTACTATTTGGTGTTTGCAGACTGAGGATTGGTGCTGCTGCACCAAGCAGGGCACCTTGCTCAACTCGAATCAGTGTGTTTCAGAAGGCTGTTAGGAATTTGAGAGAGGATGGGAAATGCTGCTGGACAAATACAAGATGAGAACACATCCTTACATGACAGCCTTTTGAGATTAGGCAGAAATGCTGCTGGGCATCTAAATGATCAGCTTGCTGCAACTTCAAGCAGAACTGGATGTGAAATGTGAGCACAAAGAAAATGTTTGTTTTGAAAAATATTATTGACGCCGACATGAGAAAGTAATTGTTAAGTGTGTGCTTAATATTTTGTGCATGTTTTTTGCAGATCAGATGGAGAGAGAATCCCGTGCATCGGCATTGAATGTGCAGATGGGTTTGGTTGAAGGGATTATTGACATCTCTGACAGTGAACGCAACGATGAAGTTAATTTTGAAGAGTGGTCTGATCCTGAGCATGCTAAACTGGTTGAGACAGATAGAAGGTTGAGAGAGCAAGAGGAGAAAGATGCAGAGGTCGTGAAGATGTATCAGGAAATGTATGGCAAAAATGATGGGCACCAAGAAGTCTCAGGCACGGATAATGATTCACTTGTTGAGAAGCACCGTAAGTTAAGGGAGCAAGAGGAAAAAGACACCAAGGTTGCAATGATGTATCAAACACTGTATGATCAAAATGGTAAGTGCGGCTGAAGGAAAATGAGATACAGTAAATCATGGTGGTCATAAACTGGACAACAGTTATCTAAGCCGTTTTTTAGTAGTCATCTAAGCCATTTGTGTGTTTCTGCAGCTACTGAAGCTCAGATCACCAATGTGCCAGCAAACAGAATTCTTGCTCAGGCGGCAAAACCTGCAGGTCGGGAAAGAAGCCCCATGGAGAGTGGGCGTAGAGGTAGGTTACTAAACAGAGTAGAGTAGAGATTGAGCGTATCATGCCATAGGGTTACAATTTTTTCAAGTAGAAACAGTACCACAACTGTGAAATATGCTGACAGTGATTTAGCTGCTCTTGCAAATGTAGATGCAGCTGTTCAGGTGAATGAACATGCCGGGGAGAGTTCATACATGGAAGAAAATTTAAAATTTGTGTTTTGGGAATGCACTTTGAATATTTACTAACAACAACTTTGCTTTGCAGGACGGGGGTGCGTTGGTGGTGCCTCCAGGGCAGGGAACATGAATTCCATGAAGTGGTCTTGGAGGCGGAAAGGGAAGAAGTCGGAAACGGTATCCAAGGGGCAGAGGAGAGTGAGGTTCTCGAACACTGTGGAGACGATATGCCCATCGAAATCCTGAGTGAAGACAGTTCTAGTGATGATGGAATGCAGCAAGCGAAGATGATCACGAGCCTGCACATCTACCTGGTAGCAACGTAGATGGTTTGGATACATTAGTTGCAAATGACATCGTGGCGGCGAGGTCAAAGGAGGGTGGAAGAACCACCGTCAGCCATGTCAGGAGTGCAGCACGCGGTGGAGTTGGTACGTGCCTCCGTGATGCCCGTGACCACCATATTTTGTAAGGACTAGTTTTCTTTAGATAGTAAACATAAATGTTCTGCAATTGCAGACGCTGCTCCGCACGGACATGGGACTCACAAAGGCCCTGGGACCAGCCGATATCGGGAGTAGCTCATGTGGGAGAATTGAGCGTCGCGAGAGCGAACCTGGATACACATTTCAGTGGTTCACCAGGTTAGTGCAAGCCTGGATGGTCGACAGTCATGCATTTGTAGCAAAGATGTTGTTGGAAATGTTGAAGGTGCACATAATTTTTCAAAAAATGAATAATTCGGCATGGCGGGGAGGGTGGCAGTCCTCCGGTTAAGATTCGGTGGTATAGCCTTTGATTAGTCGGCGCATTTCATCAGCAATATCAATGTGATGCTGATAAGCACCTAAAATTCCTGATTAGGATTATGATGATTCTTTATAGTTCTCTCAGCAAAAGAGTACATTTCCCATACTGTTGCTTCTGGGTTGATCTGCTAGAATAGTGGTAGCAAGCCATCGCTTGAATTCATCAAAGGACTCAGTAACTTCTACGGCATGCTTAGCAGAGATATGTGATGTTGGTGCTGGGGGGTCTCCGGTGTGTTCTGATGTATGGCTACGTGTGGGTACGTCCTCAACAGCCGTCTCCCCCAGTAAGGAATAAGGACAGTAAGATTGACCAGTCATAGAAAGCATGAAAAATCTTGAAAATGTAACTGTGACTCGTAGGACTGGTCAAATAAAGATTCCTGTGAAATGTTTGGAAAAATACTGATGTCAACAACTTCCTTTGTGCACAGTTATGCAGTAATGCTGGATATAATCACATCTGCTGGCTTACATGCAAAAAGGTTTGTAGTTAAAAATCCTTAATTTACAACAGTCCTTGGTTGACGTTTGAGCAGATGTTGGCAGCAATTTGGTCATCTAATACATGAGCACATAATAATTCTTGTTAATAAATCAATCAGATCTAGCGGTACTAATAGATGGTAGAGCATGATATCTTACTTCTGATGAGAATATAATTAGATATGATAATATATGTGCGTGGAATGGTATCTGAAAGTACTGCATAATGGAGAGATCGACAAACTAAGATGCATCACTGACAATAAAATTCAGTTTGGCATGAACATCTGATTTGGGTAGGAAAAACCTTGGTCTACCAACTGCGCGGCATGCGCGACAAACATCAGGAGAACCAAATCAAACCTTAGATGGCACACTGCGCAGCATGCATGTAGATCGAGTGGGTGTGATGTACTTGATCAGCCGGTGTAGCTAGTGAATGTATACGGTGGTCGGTCAGCACGTAGACCGAGGTAGTGATGTGACTAGTGTCAAAGTGTTGTTAGAAAAAGGTCTCAAAGTTAAAAAAAAAACTGTAGCTGGTGGAACTTGAAAAAAAAAAACGCAGGCGCAATGATTTGCAGAGCTTAGTACTACTCCATGTGTGGCGCCGGTCGTATTTTATTAGTAGAACCCATGATTACAGCAGACTATATACAGACACAAAAGAACCATCAGGGCTGATGGCAAAGGGCTTAGCGCGTACTTCCAAATCTAAATGACAGATTGCATAGTTCGTGGTACATTTGGGACAGCACTCAGGCTAATTAGCTAAAGGACCGTTTAACTGCTTTGCTGCCCAAAATTAGGACCAACAACGCCAGGACAAGCAGGTGGTTAGTGCCGGCGAGGAGCACCAATGTGCATCTGCTGAATCTGTGGCTGAGCAGGTAGATCTGCCGATGTGGGGCTTGGTGCTCGATCTCGGTGCCGGCAGGGAAATGCTGCTCCCGGCGAGATCACTGGTGGAGAGACGAAGCTGGATGCACTGATAGAGGCTGCTGCAATCCGTGCCGGTGGGAGAGGCCATGGCGACTCAGCTCCGGCAGGTACGTGTAACTGGATCTCATGAATGAACAGAGTACAGCCTGCGGGCATGGGGCAAAACAAGGTAAATCTAGTATCAGAAAGCACGTATTATGTTTGTGGAACTGAAATCTTACATTTTGTTGAAGCACTTGTAGAACCGGACTCCAGCCCGGGAGGGCGACCTAGCCACCACAATCAGGACAAGGAATGAGCAGGAGTATCTCCCTAGGGCGCGAGGAAGAAGATGAGGAGGTCATGACCGGCGATCTGGTTTCTTGCGGCGCGTTGGTTGAAGAGAATGAGGAGAGGAGAAGAGCAGGAAGGATCTTGAGGAGGGGGTGGTTGGTGAGTTGCAGTAAATCAAGGGGCTGGTGTGGACGGCGGCCGTTAGTGGGATGGGGGCTGAGCCGTGGCCCTTGGTTGCAGGCCCGTCTGAGCCGGTTACTCTGGGATGACGCCCGTGACATTAATTGGGGTAGGTAGGCGGACCCGCTCCGGAAATAGATTGGCCGAATACATAGGAATATACATGGGAAGTTGTGAATCTTGATGCTAGCGGACGACTGTGATATTGAGTGCATCTGAGCTCGAGCTCAGAATAGCACTTCCTCACAAAGACACACTACTTGCACATACTTGATCTGAAAGTATATATAAGAAAATTAATGCAAGGAGACATTACAGTATCCCAACTACGGTTCAGTAACAACAAAATGTCCTCGTGTATTCAGTTCATCCTATTAAAGCGCCTATGAGGTACTTCACGAAGCATAACAAAAGGTAGTGGACCCCACAAACATACATAGGAATGCGTATATCAATGGTGACCTAGACAACAAGAGAGGTGGCCGCCTGACCTGCACATAATTCGCAGTTACAAAGCTATCATCCTTTATCTTCTGCCAATTATCGTACCAATTAAAAAGTCTATTAAGCTGATCATCTATTCGTTGCTAGCAGCTTGAATCTGATTGGGAGTTACAAAAGTCGTCTTCTTTCTAGCAAATTCACCATTTCAATCACTCGTGAAACAGGAAATATTAAGCCCATCATATATTCATGCTAGCAGTTTGACTGTGCTTTAAAAAATAGTGACTACCGAGTCCGAAACATGAGAATTGCCTGCATGCACACAACCTAGATATCCCATATCCTCTTGTACTCGAATGCGCACACACACACACACAGAGATTAACATGAACACTGGCCACCTAAACAACTCTCAAAACTCTACATACTAATGCAATGTACCTAACCCGTTTTGAGATGCCATGCGTATCAACACATACATATATACATAACTTGTCGATCAACAGAATTGAGAGTACATACCTTACCAAGAAATTCAGCAACAACCATCCAGAGACATTCTTTTCAACACTCCTTAATTTTTCATAATAATAATAAAAACCTATGGCTTGAAATATCAATAAACGATCTCTCCTAGTAAAAACGGATCAAAGACAAATTATGCAAAGGCCCTGCTAAATTTTGTGTGTTGCTCCCCATTCTTGTAAGTTAGAAAGGGAGTGTACCATAAATTCCTTGATCAGAAATAGCCAATATATCAAATACAGTTTGTAGGCTTGTCTATGACATTGGCTATCTTGCTATGAACACTTGAATAGAGCAAGCACAAACTAAGGTAGAGAAAAAAGAACAGAGAAGCTACCTACATGTCACCGCAGCTAGAGCACAGAGGCAGCTGTCCGTATATACGAGTTCACAGCAGCAGGGCAGAGGAGGTCTAAGGCAGAAGAACCCTCGATGGTAGCACTGAGAGGACCACGCCGGCTGTATATAGGGGACCCAACTGGACCTTGTTTCAACCCTTAGAGCATCTCCAGCCGTTCGGCCCTCCAGGGCGCCGAAAAAGAGCGGACCGGAGTCGAGCCGACGCTAGATCAGCCCTTGGGGTTCGTTTCTCCCCAGCCACGCCCCCTGGTGCCGTCCCCCAAGGCGCCTCATATTCGAACTCCATCGTTCCCGCTCAAAGAAAAGCAATCATCGCAATAGTTTGGCAATTCAGTGCCACAGTTCGGCATCAAATAAAAGGACACGCAGTAGTTCGGCGTACAGAAAAGGAAGGACGCGGAAGGAGTACATCAAACGTCGAGCTCAACCTCCGGCGGCATCGGCGGCGGCGTACGCGGGCTGGAAGGAGTCGGCGCGGCTTCTAGGCTGGTTGGCGTGGCTTCTGTGCTGCCGGGCGCGGCGGAGGCATAGTCGGTGGGGCTGGGCGTCGCGGAGGCATCGTCATCAGCCGCCGGGCTGGGCGGCGGTGTCGGCGTCGGCGTCCCCGGTATCTGATTCAGGATGAGGCCGCGCTCCGCCAAGAACCACACCTTGAGCTTCTCGTCGCCGCTTTGGAGCATGTCAGCGCCGCCCATCAAGAAGGCGAGGTCGTTGTTCCTCTTCTTCGCGTCTTGAGCTTTGAGTTTCGCGCCGGCGTTGGTCCGGAGCAAGTCGAGTTTGACGGCGCTGTTTGTCATCAAAACAACCCACCTCGCCTCAGTTTTCTCTTCTCGCTGGGCGGCCCTGGTCTTGGCATCGGCGAGGCAGTGTTCGATGGACTCTTGCTCGCGTGAGGCAGCCGACTCGGCGTATTTTGCCTTCTTGGGCATCCCCATCGGCATAGCCCGGCGACGACGTGCTTCATGGGTGCGGCGACGACGAGAACCCGGCCGGAGAGCCGACGCTTTGCTGGCTCCAGGCCGCGTACGGGTGCCCACCGGGTGGATTCATCATCGCCGCGCGCGCCGCCTCTGCTTGTTCTGCCGCCGACGCAGCCGCAGCGTGCGCCACTTTTTCCCTGGCCTTCTTGGCCCTGTTGCGCCTGTCGGCGGTGACGGCCTACCGACGCTCCACATCCGCCTTCCACTCGGTGTTGCTCATGCCGGGGGGCTTGGATAGCGGCGCCCTCGGCTTCCTTTGCTTCGGCTGGGCGGCGGCGGCTGTGGGATCCGTCGCTGCGCGCGGTATCACGTACTTCTTCGGCGGCATGGAGGGCGTTTGGCGGGAGGAGCCGAGCGTTTGGCGGGAAGAATGGAGAAGAGAGGGGAGCCTAGGGGGAAAGAGGGAGAAAACGGCGGGAAAGGGCTTTAGTCGCCGACGGAGCGGCCCCATGCTGCTTTTCGCTTGTGCCGGCGCGACCAGGCGACACCCGGCCGCTTGGGTTCGGGGCGGGATCGCCGGCTCTGTATTTCGCCCAAACCGGCGCTAAATGAGATCCTGGGTCGCGACTGGGCCGATTTTTGGCCACCAACGCTAAAAATTCGCCTGGGGGGCACTACTTGGGAAAACCTTATACACAGAATCTTACCAGTAGCGCGTGTTAAAATGAGGCGCTACTACTACTTAGCAGTAGCGCGTCTGCTAAAACTGCGCTACTGTTACCCACTTAGCAGTAGCGCGGCAGGAAAAGAACGCGCTACTACTATAATTGCCACACCGTTTCCGGCGTGCTAGGTATAGTAGTAGAGCCCTTCTAGAAACAGCGCTACTACTACGGATTTTAGCAGCAGCACGTTTTCGCTCCCCATGCTACTGTTAAAGCTATTTTCACCTAACCCCCCGCGCAGCCTGATTCCCTCTCCTCTGCTTCCTCCCCCAATTCCCCACTCTCTCTTCTCCCCCTCGTCGCCTCCGTCGGAGCCCCTCCCCTTGCCCTCGCCGGAGGCCCTGCCCTTGCTCTCTGCCGGAGTCTGCCCCTCGACGTCGTCGCGCGCCTGTGCCTCCTCCTCCTCGACCTCGACCTTGCCGGAGCCCCTGCCCTTACTCTCCACCGCCGTCTCCCTCGACCCGCCTCGCCGCCGTCTCCCCCGACCCCGCCTCGCCGCGCCTCGGTGCCGCCTTCTCCCCCGACCCCATCTCTCTCTCTCCCGCCCTCTGTAAGCACTCTCCCCTTCCCTCTGCTCTGCTTAGTATAAACCCTAGCTATTTAGTGCTAGTTAGTATGAACCCTAGGCTATTTTTAGTGCTAGTTAGTTAATTACAATTAGTATTAACCCTATTTAATTAGGTAGTACGAAACCCTAGTTAAAGATACTTATATGGTAATTAGGGTAGTAGTTCCTAGGTACTAATTAGTTAGTAAGAACTAGGTACTAATTAGGTACTAGTTTATTTTTAGTAAGAACTAATTGAATTAATAGAACTAGTTAGTAAGAACTTGTTGCAATTTTTTAGTTAAAGCAATTTTTCCCGCATCGACTTGGACGATGCCTATCCCGCATCCTCGTCGTCGAGTCGGAGGAGGACGACACCTGCTTGACCAGATGGGCCATGTCCGGGACTGGGCTCTGCCGGGGTGGTACTGGGAGGCGCTACCTACCGGGGGGCGCAGGTTGGTGAGGAGCCAGCTTGTCGTTGACCCGAACCTTCTTTGGTGGCGGTCGCATGGGCTAGTGACGGTCCAGAGGCTCGAGGACCCCGCAGAGGTGGTGCGTCACTGTGTCAGTGAGGAGGACGCGCACGTCCGTTGCTACTTGTTTGCGTTGGAGCACAGGTTCTCCAATACCTGGCAGGTTCTCCAGGGATCTCACTGGAGCTATGATCCCGTGATGGTTCCTTCTCTGTGGGTGTCCACCGCCCGCGCCGATACCCGTCGTGTGCTAGGGTTTTAGTTGTATTAGTGATGTTATATGTATGACACTATTCGGGATATATTAGTGATAATATTCGACGATATACGAACGCCTGAAATGATTTACTTTTGCTTATTGAATGCATGCTAATTTGAGTCCTATAAGATATTTTAAAATGTATATCTTGTATTGCTCAAATAGGATATGTGCTTGCCCAAGTGGCCGGTCATGTTTGCAGGTTACACCTCCGAGTGGCCTATGTTTTGCCGGAGTGTTGATTCATTTCCGTTCCGGCAAATTTCAGGCGCTCGATATGTCCTATTTTAGCAAAGGTCATGCCGGATTTTTCCGTGAATTTTGGCATGATTTGTGCCAAAATATGTAGGAAATATCGAGTGCCCCGAATTTGTGTGTTGAGTATCCTGCTAGTTGTCTTCGATCGATTTTCAATTAATGTTTTAACTATGAACATAGGAAATGTCTGACGACAAAAAGGATTTCGGTATTTGCAAATACTGCGAAGACGAGCGCGGCCTGTGCGACGGAATCTTCCTAGATGATGATAGGCGCTTCAGCATCAAGCTGGACGAGAACTTCTAAGTGGATACAGTAATTCATAACGACAAGTCTTTTTTCATAATTAAGCATGACATCTGCTTCATTTGCTTCAACTTATAATTTTTTTACTATTCTACTAGCGTATTCCCTGCCATGCAAGAGTTTTTGTATTGGATAAGATAGGTTTCAGTTCTATGACAACTACTATGGAGGTAAAGAAAGTTTATTTGAAGACCGAGCATGGTTATATTTTCCATGCAAAATTATACAACGAAGACGACTACGCCTATTTTGGATGCAAAACATGACGAGCACTATGCAAGACTTATGCATTTGAGCCTGATATGGTTATCACCTTTGATATTCGTCCAGAAGATGGTATTGAAGGTAATACCGACATCTGGGTCGATGTGCAGACGCCTCCAGTTCTACCAAAATGTGAGTTTCTCAACCATATTTATGTCTTTGATATTGTTTATTCAAAAATAGTTGACAACTAATTTCTTTTTTTTTTGAACGAAAGGGGTTTCCCCCCACCCCACTTTTTATTTAAGCGGGGCACAGCATAGGCCCAGACTGTTAATGGCACTCGAGTTTACCAGTAGTAGCAAACCAGAAAGAAAGAACTTGCGCAACACCTCACACTACAGCTAAAAAGGCAGTACATCATCGCGCCACGCAGGGCAGCTCAAAACTCACACCCACTCAGAAGTTCATCAGCGCAGACATGGGGGGACAGGACGAAGCCTCAGCCTCACACCAGACGAGCCTTCAGTGCACCTCCGCCCCGGGGCCTTTTTGAGCACGCACTCAGTCCCCAGCCCAGGCGATCCTGAGCAGCTCTCCTCTTTGTCGGTCCAGGAGTAGGAGGCAGCGTTGGAGGAGCACCAATTGATCGCCTTTGCACAGGATCTTCCATTGGTGTAGAGATGAGCTGATCCGATTCAACACCGTCCGGGTACTTGTCCACGACGCTCCCTGAAAACACATGTTGTTGCGCGTGGTCCAAATCCCCCAGATGGAGGCAACACAAGCAATGTTAACTACAGATTTCTTGCTATTCAGCATCCAAAAAGATGATAATTCAGCCATATCATTTGGGATATTAAAATTAAAAGTATCTGCTACATCAAGCCAAATTTGTTTGGCTACTACGCAATCGAAGAATAGATGATGAACAGTTTCATTCTCATTACAAAACAAACAGCACAGGTTATCAACCACCCTTCTTTTACTTAAGTTGTCTCTAGTAAGAATTTTATTATGATATGCTAACCACAAAAAGACCAAGTATCTGTTGGGAACAGCAATTTTCCAGAACTTTTTCCAAATTGGGGTAGAAACCCCTCCCCAATTTATCATATTGTAGAAAGATTTAACAGAATAAATTCCAGAGGGTTCCAACAGCCAGACAGGCTGCTCCTCCTCATTAGATATGGTCTTGGCAGAGATTACCTGAATTAGGTCATGCCACCTGTCCATAAATCTAGAGTCCACACATCTACTAAATGTAAGTTTCAAATTTGCACCATCCCAAACCTCAGCTACTACACATTTCTGTTGTTGACAAATTTCATAAATCTCCCGAAACTGAGTTTTCAGAGAAGAATCCCCAACCCAAGTGTCATCCCAGAAACTGATTTTGTCCCCTTTGCCCAATTTCCACTTGAAAAAAGGATGAATGCCCTCAAAGGCCCAGGTGACCCCTTTCCAAAAGGGCGACCCCACACCTTGCTTGGCCCAAAGCAAGTTGGGTTTATTAGTTATATACTTATGATCGATTAGCTTACCCGAATCATTATCATGGTTAGTGAAATATCTTTTTGCCCAAGAGGCTAGTAAGGTCATGTTGAACTCTCTTAAGTTGGGGATCCCCAGACCTCCAAACTCCTTTTTCTGAGAGATCAACCCCCATTTGGCAAGGTGATATTTATGCTCATCTCCCTGGTCACCCCAGAAGAAATGAGCCATCTAAGAGGTGATAGCATTTATAGCCCATTTAGGAAATTTGATCACAGACATCAAATACATCGGAATACTAGTGATGCAAGCTTTAAGTAGTACAAGCTTCGCCTCATAACTGAGTAACCTCCCTTTCCAGCCACAAATTCTTTTGATGATCTTATCTATAATGTACTGGATATCCTCTCTTCTAAGTTTAAGGTAGTGGAGGGGAACCCCCAAGTATTTGAGAGGGAAGTCTCCCATCTTACAGCAGAAAATTTGGGAAAGCATTTTGGCCTCATCAATATTAACATTAATGGGCACAACCTCACACTTATCATAATTGATTTTCAACCCAGATAGGCTCTCGAAACAGGCAAGCAACCACTTTAAGTTCTTTACATACTCAATATTAGAGTTGAGGAATAAAATCGTGTCGTCTGCATACTGTAAGCAGATAAGACCACGTGGGATAATATGGGGAACAATCCCAGATATTATATTATTATTGACTGCTTTCATCAACATCCGGGAGAAAACATCTGCCACTAAATTGAAAAGCATAGGGAGCTAGGGTCACCTTGCTTCAGTCCCTTCCCCCCCACAAAATAAGGACCCAGAACATCATTAATTTTGACACAGAAAGAGCTTTGCTTAAGAATTGAAAGGTTCAACTGAATCCACTTAGGGCCAAAACCCCTGGAGGTTAACATCTCCACTAAGGAATCCCAGTTAACACGATCATACGCTTTTTCGTAATCTAACTTGAGAACAATCCCATGGTCTTTGGATTTATGAACTTCATGAATAGCCTCATGGGCAGTCACCACACTTTCGAGTATAAATCTACCTCTCACAAAGGCAGACTGGCATGGAGCCAACAACCTATGCCCAATAGGGGAAACTCTACTTGTCATGGCCTTGCTAAAGATCTTCATAGAGCAGTTGCTAAGACAAATAGGTCGAATTTTTTTCATATTTTTGGCATCTGGTTCCTTAGGGATGAGAGTGACTATAGAATAATTTAACCTCTGGATATCCAGAGACCCTCTCTCAAAATCTCTCACAAGTGCCATAAAGTATCCTTTAATTATTTCCCAAAAATGTTGGTAAAATATAAAGGACAAACCATCAGGCCCAGGTGCCCCATTGGCATATGAGCCCATAACGGCTTCCTTAATTTCTTCTTCTGAAAAAGACCTTTCTAATATATCGTTCTCAGCTACAGTCACTCGTTCCTCTTCAGACCAAAAATGATCATCTAGGTGAATGTTAGGTTTAGGCTCAAACCCAAAGAGGAGTTTATAAAAATTAGTTGCCACTTCCAGCATATCTTTGGTGGAATATACAGGGCCATCCGGGCCTTCCAAGATGGATAACTGATTCTTCCTTCTTCTCTGGTTAGCCACAGCATGGAAGTAGGCTGTATTCCTGTCTCCCTCTTTGATTTTCCTATCTCTAGATCTCTGCCACATGGCAGTTTCTTCTTTCTTCCAAATCTCATCAAGTTCCTCCTTAATTTGTTTCATCCTGAGGATATCCTCGCTAGTAAGTCTGTTTTGTTCAGAGAAAACATCTAAAATATCAAACTCCTGAAGAAGCTCTTTCTTCTTCCTTTCCATAGCACCCTCAATGTTAATGCTCCAACCTTTAACTTGTTTCCTAAACAACTTAGTTTTAAACTGCCAGATTTCAATGGCAGAGGTAAAAGGGGAAGGTGTAGCCCAAACTTTTTCAACTAAAGCTTGAAAATCAGGTTGCCCCATCCACCATTTCTCAAATTTAAAAGGCCTAGCTGGGTTGTGCACACCTGCCCCGGAATCTAATAGGATGAGAGCATGGTCACTCCCAACCCTTGGCAGGGCACACAAAGAGGTAAGGGGGAAGTGGCTATCCCAGCTAGTAGCAGAGAAAACTCTGTCAATAGTAGCAAAAATGGGGTTATCTTGATTATTACACCAGGTAAAAACCCTATTCGATAGCTTATACTCCATCAATCCCCATTTGTTAATCCAATCATTGAACAAAAAAGCGCAAGAATTGTTGATAGTGCCTGAGGTTTTTTCCTTAGCCTCCCTAATTAGGTTAAAGTCTCCCCCAAACAAAACTGGGTGGCATAAGCCCTCCATGACCTCATGCAATTCTGCAATAAAATCTATCTTATCTACAGCATAAGCTGTCCCATATACTACCACTAGGTGCCAGCAGAAGCCATCATTCTGGTTCTTCAGAGTAACACTAATACCGTATTGTTTTGTATTAACATCTAAGACCTCAAAGACATTTGAGTTTGTACCAACAAGGATACCACCAGCAGTGCCCACTGCAGGAAGTAAATGCCACTCATAAGCAGTGGAACCAGCTAAGGTATTAAGGAAAGAATCAGACAGAGTTTCCCTCTTAATCTCCTGAAAACCCAAAAAATCAGGTTTATACTTATTCACCAAATCAGACAGGCACTGGAGTTTACCTTTTTGACCTAAACCTCTAATGTTCCAAAAAATACCAATCATGGAATTTTAAAGGGGTGTGTCAGACTAAAAAGTCCACCTCTTACTACATTCCCAGAGCAAAAACCAGCATCAGCAGTGCCCCCTAATGTGTTTTTGTCTGGGATGCTACTGACTGGAGTACAAACTCCATTTCCCTCAAGGATGTCAGTGTCCAATTTGTCAGGTAAAGATATTTCGGGATTTTGTGAAGCAAAAACTAAGCATTTTTCAGTTTCATCTCTAATTAAGTCATCAATTATCTGATTTTTTTCACTTTCGTTATCTCCAATTCTTAAGTTGACAGCAGAAGCATAAGCTCCTAAATTAGAAGCAACTTCAGAAGTAAAAGACTTACTTTTGAAAGTGTTGGGGATCTCCAGGTTCTTTTTCATCTTGTAGGCAGCGGCTTTTTCCATGATATTTTGTTTGTTGTGAGCTCTGGTACTTGGCCTCGCAGCAATCACCGGGCCCCACTTGTTTTTGACAGCAGGTTGTTCCTTCAGAAGGGGCAGCTTTTCCACCAGGGCCATAAGTTTTAGTCCACTGACCATAGAAGCATCCAAAGTACCCATCTCTTCATCAGAATCGACAGCATCGCTACAGGTGTCAGAGTCAGCCTCATCTACCTCCTTCAGTAACTCCGAGCAGTACTTTTTCTGACTGGACATCGAGGGAGTCACACAACATTCCTGAACTGTAGTGGTTTTGTCATGTCCACACACGCTTGGAGTACTTAAGACCTTGATAGCATCAGAGAAAGGAATCATAGAGCAATCATTTTGCACTTGCAGTGTATTGTCTATCACTTTGTCCACTCTCACAGGAGAAACGCAAGCCTCAGCCAGGTTAGCAGGATGGAAGGAAGCACCGTCTCTATTGATCTTTTGTTTCCCAATTGGAGACTTTACCTTGTTAGTCCTGTTGGCCAGGTCTAACTCATCGATAGGGTCCTCACCATCATCAAGGATATCCTTGTCAGTATCCTCATCTTCAAATTCCTTGTTATCCTCATCCACAGCTATATCAGATGGACCATTGTCATCATTGGGGTCATCAGCACCGATTTTCTCAACACCCTCCACTGTAAATGACAGAACGTACAACTTCTTCCTCATTTCCATGATTCGTTCAAAGGGAATTTTTGCTGGCTTTCTACAGGCGATCTTGATCCTCAATTTCTCATAGAAACTTTTCATCAGACCGTTCCAGTCAACGTCTACCAGGATCCCAAAGCAAGAAGCGATTTGAGACAGAACTTTCCACGTGCACCACTTGGACGACAGACCCTCTACAATCACCCAGGCTTCAGTCAGTTCATTGAACGGGTCGATTGCCCCAGTCCATCTCTCCACAGACACTGAAACTCCATCAATGGGTAACTCAAAGGGTGGAAAATCGATTAGTTCCTCTACATCCTTCCAGGGAGGAAATCTGACCAGAAACTTCTTAGCAGCTAGCTGTCTAACTTGCCAGGTCCAGTTCTTGTTCTTGCAAAAAATGCCTGACAGATTCTTGATTAGGTCAGCCTTGTTGATCTCACCCTTCATCACCCAGATCTCTCCACAGTTCCTGAAATTGAGCCAATTTGCCTCTCGACCCACAGGGGCGTCGATATGATAGAACCCTAATCCAAGTGCTGAGCTTCCAAAGAAAGTGGCCACTGGATGTGGTTGAGCCCAGGCAGCGCAATTGTTCACATTGTGGCCTTCCAGACCGCAGATGAAGCAAATCTTCTTCTGAATACAGTTGCCTACATAATGTCCAGGTCCGCCACAATTGAAACAAACCATGCCCCTGTACCGCTCGTCGAGAATCTGGACGAGCGGGGCAGGTGGAGCCGGCGGCGGAGGCGCAATCACAGCCTGTTGGGGAGGGGGGGGGGGGGGGGGGGGGGGGGCGGGGGGGGGGGGGGGGGGGGGGGGGCGGGGGGGGCCGAACCGGGGGGGGGGGGGGGGGGGGGGGGGCGGGGGGGGCCGAACCGGGGGGGGGGGGGGGGGGGGGGGGGCGGGGGGGGCCGAACCGGGGGGGGGGGGGGGGGGGGGGGGGCGGGGGGGGCCGAACCGGGGGGGGGGGGGGGGGGGGGGGGGCGGGGGGGGCCGAACCGGGGGGGGGGGGGGGGGGGGGGGGGCGGGGGGGGCCGAACCGGGGGGGGGGGGGGGGGGGGGGGGGCGGGGGGGGCCGAACCGGGGGGGGGGGGGGGGGGGGGGGGGCGGGGGGGGCCGAACCGGGGGGGGGGGGGGGGGGGGGGGGGCGGGGGGGGGGGGGGGGGGGGGGAGGGGGCCACCCGGGCGGGGTGGGGGGGGGGGGGGGGGGGAGGGGCAGCGCCTTTGGGAGGAGGAGCAGCGGAATTGGGACGCGCTCCACCGGTCCCCTGGCGAAGAGCCGTGTTCTTCTGCGGGGGTGGAGCACGCTGCTTCTGTATTCCGCCCGGCCCGCCCTTGTCTGCCATGGCAACCACCTGAGCAAAGGATTTGGAACCACCTCCGATACCTTCTCTGATAATCTTGAGCTGAATTGGTGGAGGATCAAAGGGGCGGAGTCTTTTGATCGGGAATAAATCAGACGGGGAAAAACAGCCAGCACGAGCTAAATCCTTCCTGAGCCATCCCAAGGTGGAAGCAGCTTGGCTTGGGGGACGAGGATGGGGATGGTGGCGGGGAGGGGAGGGAATGGACCAGAGCTGTCCAAAAACCCTAGATATAGCCTCATCCGCGTCCTCCTGGGCAGAAAGCGTAGACCTCAAAGGCGTTTTCACCCGTCTACACTTGATTGGGGGGAGCGACATGGCAGCAGGGCCCACACCACCGCGCAGGGGACGACCTGTTTGAATCATAGAGGAAAAATCCCCCAACTCCGGTCGCCCTTGCGTCACCGCCGGCGAGAGACCCCGCGTCATCGCCTGCGAATGCCCCGGTTTCTCTGAGCATAAGCTCCAACCAGCAATTGCATGCTCCTCAGTCTGACGAATCACCTTGGTATTTTGAATCCCAGGGATACAAATCCCCTTACGTGACCGTGAACGAACGCCAAAAGGAACCTCGCCGCGGTCACCAAACCACGGCGGCTCGCGGTCGCCGCGGCACGGCGGGGGGTTGACATGGCCCCCGCACTTCGCCGCAGATCTCAATCGCTCGGCGGCAGCACGCCCAGCACACATTCCGACCGGAGCGCCCGCCGCAGATCGCTTGATTCGCCTCCGCCCGAGCCCAAATCACGAACTCCGTCGGTGGCAAGTGCGGGAAAGGGGGCATCCTCGCTCTCTCTTCCAACGTGGCCTCGTCGAACAAGCAACGCGCCAGCTTCCTCTGCTCCAAGTCCGCCTTCCTCTGACAGATCTCCGCAACCTTCGCCGCTGCAGATCTCGCCATCGGCTCGGTTGCCGTTGCCACCGCCTGGTCCGCCGCCTTCCATTCCTGCACGCACCGGATCCACTCGAAGGTGGCATCTCGGATCCTGGTCGTGCGCTCCCTCCATCCTGCAGCACGAGTCCCCATGAGCACTGCTTGCGGAATCGGGGAGATTAACCGCAGCATCTCGGGGAATCTCTCGTATGTGGCGGGGGACAGTGGCTGCGGTAGGGGAGGTGTGGGTGCTGTCGGCGTCCGCGCCCCTCGACAACGCGGAGCCATGCTGCGGTGCTGGATCTGCGGGGGCGGCGGCTATGGCGAGCGGGAGGTGCAGCGTCGCGGGAGCGGGGGTGAGAAGCATGAGTGGCACTAATTTCTCCAAGGGTAGGTTTGTATCTGCATTGATTATACTTGGACAAATCTGAACTGAACGGTCGACAACTAATTTCTATTGACAGCTTATTTCCAATCAAGCAAACATGTCCAGCGCTTGGTAGACATGACCTACTACTATCCCGGGGCTGAACTAAACTACGAGGAGATAAGTCATTATGTTTCATGGCTTGAGGATCTTCATACTGTCAAGACAAATTATTCTTTTGGACTTGCAAATCTTAGTACTCAAAACGTGCAACTAATAGTGTTCGTATTGAACTACGGTCACATCTATTTAGGAAAAATGGTAAGATTTTTACTATTTGTACTCAGTGCATCTTTCGCATACATTATTTTTTAAGCTAAACTTTATTGCTAAGTATGTTACTATACGGTGTTCTTCAACAGGGACTCCCGCTTAATGTTGTGCCTCATTGGATCAAGACTAAAGGTCAGATGATAATTGTTAGCTTACGACCAAGATATCTTATAATGCACTTTAGTGCATTCGGGATTTCTAATAGCGAGGAATGCTTAATAGTGAAAGATTAGAGCAAAATTGTGAACGATCGCAGAGAACAATCAGAAACGCAACCCACGATTAGGAAACAGGTTCATCTGCATGCTCCAACTTGATGAAGAACGAGTGCTACACATGTTTTATGTTATTTTACCTGAGAGAGAGAGCAGCAGGAGTGATTAGCTAGTGTTGGTGGCAATGACTGATGATTTTTATTAGCTAGTGTTGCTGGTGATTAGATAGCTACCGCAGTTAGTGTTGGTGGTGTTTAGCTAGCTAGAATGAGTTTGAAGATGATGATGTGCTACACTATGACTATGATGATTAAATAACTACTATTGATGTTATGACTATGATGATGATTAAATAGCTTGTGCTGGCGGATTAGATTCAAGTGGAGGCAACATGTGGTGCACATCAAAAGTACTACTAGTCCAAACTAGATCAAGTTTGGTTTAGTAGTATACTTTTGACATGCACCACATATTGCCTCCACTTGAACCAAATTTACCTTCATTTGACACACTGTTATGGACATAATGATGTAAACCTCATAACTGGTATTGTACCAATATTTGTATGGTGGCACATAAATACACTAAAAATAAAAAAATAAAAAAATACTAGTAGCGATGGAGAGAAAACACGTTGCCACTGCGTGAGAGTGAACAAACGTTGCAGCTATTTGTCCTACCAGTAGCGCGTGCGGGCACGCGTTACTGCTAAGCAATAGCTGTAGCGCCTTATTAGTAGCGCGCCTCCCCGCGCTACTAGTGAGCACAAAACCAGCGCTACTGCTAGGGTTTTCCCTAGTAGTGGGGGCCTGTTGGGGACGCGGCTGGAGATGCTCTTATGTGCTCTTTTTATGCGAGCAATGATTGCATCAACGTCCTAATTACTGGGATTAGCGGCATGAAGTCATATGTCAGAGTACATGGTTGCTATTCTGTCAAAATACCTTCGCGGTTATACTTGGCTTCTTCAAATATATTTACTGATACTCTTGACGGCCAACTGTAGTGAAATTTCTGGTGTCGTGCTTGACATACCAATCTGCCATGGATCAAGCATATTTTATCAAATATGCAAATCTTTAAACAATGCATACAACACTAAATAGCTAGTCAACAATTTAACAGGGCAAATTGTGAGGAAATACTCATAGCAAAAGAAGGCACAAATTCATTGCTTGTTTCACGCATGCACGATGCATATGTTTCACCCTCCCCATTCTTCTACTCTCTCTAACATAATGTGTATGTATATACCTTCATCATCAGTGATGTATGTCGGGCTGCGCCTCCTTTCCGCTTTCATACTGTAGTTGTTATTATAGTCCTAGAAAGAGCGAGAACACATCAATACATTTACTCATACTTGCACGGAACAAAGTTCAATGGAAATGTATATTATCATTTGTATATGCAGTTGCTACTGGAGTTCTAAAAAGAGTGATCGGTGTGAGCTGAGAGAACGGACCAAAACAAATTTAAAAAGTATTTCTTGCACAAGTCTATTTGCATATGATTTTTAATCAGGACATAAAAGCATGATATTTTAAACTGAACTAAATGTCCAATACTATGTCAACAGTTAAACTACTTATCCTCTATAACACCAAGTTTCCTAATTTTAAAGGGCTGAGAATCAATTGAGGCTATCGATTCCGACTGGGAAAATCAATTTTGACCAGCGAAGCCTGAGAATGATGAATCATATGCGTGATGGACGCATCTTTACCATCAGCACAACACACAATGGCCTTGACCACACCCCGGGTTGCTGCGACCATCCAGTCCTGGAACTTGGCTTACAGACCATTGACAAACGCCGACTTAAGGAACACATAGCAATATGTATGTGGGTGTTGGCCTCGTCATGGGCGCACACGAAGTGTTCAACGTGGCAGCGCAATGCTCTTTCATGTCTCAGCTTGCCGCCACATCAGCAAAACCACTGTGGGTAACCACTTTAGGGCGTGATTTATTTGATTTTTAAAAGTTGAGATAATTAAGATTCTGATTTTGATGGTCATGGGTTATGTGGCCGAAACGTGATGCTTTACGTGGCTATACACTTTTTTAACATGAAGCGCACGTAAAGCATCACGAGACGAGAGTACGTTTAAGATGCTCTATGGTGTAGAAGGCGTGATGTGGGCCGTTGAGAGTCGAGAAGTGCCCCACGAGACATGAGTGCTGG
Source organism: Aegilops sharonensis (assembly GCA_904067115.1). Classification (NCBI taxonomy): domain Eukaryota; kingdom Viridiplantae; phylum Streptophyta; class Magnoliopsida; order Poales; family Poaceae; genus Aegilops; species Aegilops sharonensis. The sequence goes on along the minus strand of LR880968.1, from coordinate 51,867,391 downwards.
ACTGATGTAATGGTGTACTTAATTAACATAATCACATTTTTTTGTGGAAGACAAACAATTTACTCTAAGCCGGTTTACAAAAGATTAGAAAACGTGTTGCTGAGCCTGTCCAACGTTCCATGAAAGCATCCCCAAATATATTTCTCAGCATAAAAATTATTAATGCTTATTGGCATCTTGAATCGTTTCTGCGGAGCTCAACTAACGGGGCAGCAGCAGTTGCTTCTGTCGTTGCAGAAGGCTCCGGGGACCGGCGGCTCGCGGGCGCCGCCGCAGAACTTCTTGCACCGGTGGTCGGTGCAGTGCGGGAAGTAGTTGGAGTAGCACGACGCCGGCACAAAGGAAGCAGCAAGATCATCCATCTGCAAAGCAATTTGTGTACTAAATCTTCTGATCTCAGAGATACCGTGCAAATCAAATGCGTACTACTAACCTCTTTGTGGGCATCGCATGAGGAGAGGAGGAGGGTGGCAGCCATGACCACCATGAGGGCGGCCACGAAGCTGCAGCGCATCAGGGCGTTCGTGTTTCTCTTCAACATCGCCATGGCGTATGGTGCAGGAGAGGGGCAGGAGGCTAGCTAGTCAGCTATGCTTGCGTACGTGCACTTCTTCTTCCTTTGTGTTTCGTTGAGTGTTTATATATAGGCCGCCGTGTGTTTGCCTAGCCAATTATATGCAACCGCACCGCCGGATGTGTCCACCGCAGATATCATGGGCAAGCGTGGCGCCGCCAGGTTGACACGCATGGGCAAGAGAATAAGTGTGCCCCCAGAGTTGTGTGCGTTAGTTAAAGTGTGGTGTACGCGTGGGCTAGAACCAGAAAGAACTTATTCCGGAAAGCATGAGCCGAATGGACAAAGAACTTATTCCCCGTGTCCTCTTGCTTTCTGCCCTCCCCTACCTTTAGCGAGTGTTGTTCTCCCAACCCTGTATCGATCTCGCGTCCTGGATCCTATCATTTGCAAGGGATACTACATTAAAATGATAGGTTAAATGATTGATTCCACTTAAGAACACTGGTGGAAAAACAGGCTTCCGTCCAGCCCCATAAGTCGCGAAGCTGTAGGAACCGCGACTAATGGGACCTTTAGTCGCGGTTCTGGAGGTGAACCGCGACCAAAGGCCTGGGCCAAGGGCGCTCGGTGGCCAGCTGGCGCACGTGAGGGTCTTTAGTCGCGGTTGGCCAGGACAACCGCGACTAAAGGCCTTCGGGCACCTTTAGTCACGGTTTGCCAGGCCAACCGCAACTAAAGCCCCTCCCCTATATATACCCATCCAGCAGCCAACACTTAGCCATTTGGAGCCATTCTCTTCACAAGTGGGTGTAGGTTTGCTTTTGGTTCCTCTTATGCACATAAGGTGTTTGATGAAATGCCCCAAGAGCATGAAACAAACATGACATGAAGTGTTGGAGCCACACTCTTCGATCGCGGTTAGCAACTTGATGAACCTTTGATGTGTCATTGATAAAATATGCATGTGTGTAGTTCATTGTTTAATTTATATTGTTTGTAGCTAGTTAGTTTAACAAATGCATGATGGTTAATTATATATTTTATATTATAATAATGCAGATGAATCGGCAATGGATGTACGGTAACCGACTCTCCGGCGAGTTCACTACGGGTTTGAAAGATTTCCTCGTAGTGGCTAATGCGAACAAGCGGGGGGGTTTTGTTATCTGTCCATGTGTTATCTGTAAGAATGAGAAGGGTTACTCTTCCTCAAGAGTTGTTCACATGCATCTGCTTCAAAAGGGTTTCATGCCAAGCTATAATTGTTGGACCAAGCATGGAGAAAGATGGGTTATAATGGAAGAAGATGAAGAAGGGGATGATTTCATCGATGAAAGCTATCTTGCTCATTTCGGTGATACTTTCATGGAGGATGCTGAAGGTGAAGGGGAAGGTGAAGAAGAGGCACGTGATGATCCCGTTGATGATCTTGGTCGGACCATTGCTGATGCACGGAGATGCTGCGAAACTGAAAAGGAGAGGGAGAATTTGGATCGCATGTTAGAGGATCACAGAAAGGCGCTGTACCCCGGATGCGATGATGGTCTGAAAAAGCTGGGCTGCACACTGGATTTGCTGAAATGGAAGGCAGAGGCAGGTGTAGCTGACTCGGCATTTGAAAACTTGCTGAAAATGTTGAAGAATATGTTTCCAAAGGATAACGAGTTGCCCGCCAGTACGTACGAAGCAAAGAAGGTTGTCTGCCCTCTAGGTTTAGAGGTTCTGAAGATACATGCATGCATCAACGACTGCATCCTCTACCGCGGTGAATACGAGAATTTGAATGAATGCCCGGTATGCACTGCATTGCGTTATAAGATCAGAGGCGATGACCCTGGTGACGATGTTGAGGGCCAGAAACCCAGGAAGAGGGTTCCCGCCAAGGTGATGTGGTATGCTCCTATAATACCACGGTTGAAACGTCTGTTCAGGAACAAAGAGCATGCCAAGTTGTTGCGATGGCACAAAGAGGACCGTAAGTCGGACGGGGAGTTGAGACACACCGCAGATGGAACGCAATGGAGAAAGATCGACAGATGGTTCAAAGATTTTGCAGCTGACGCAAAGAACATAAGATTTGCTCTAAGTACGGATGGCATGAATCCTTTTGGCGAGCAGAGCTCCAGCCATAGCACCTGGCCCGTGACTCTATGCATCTACAACCTTCCTCCTTGGTTGTGCATGAAGCGGAAGTTCATTATGATGCCAGTGCTCATCCAAGGTCCGAAGCAACCCGGCAACGACATCGATGTGTACCTAAGGCCATTAGTTGATGAACTTTTACAGCTGTGGGGTGGTGTCCGTGTGTGGGATGAGCACAAACAAGAGGAATTTGACC
>LR880968.1:51825022-51839561 GCA_904067115.1 Aegilops sharonensis | reverse complement strand
GGAGCCTCCTGAAGCCAAGCGGAGTCGTCGGCGACGAACGTGAGCGCACCGAGACGGATCTCGTGGCCGTCGACCAGAACTCCACCTGAAACCATGATGCCGGAGATCGAGAGAATCCCAACTTCTCCAACAATTCGCTAGAACACCTGCCCCAAGGTGGGCGCCAACTGTCGTGGTTCTAAGTCTGACAGTAGAATGGGGGGTAGGTATGGAGAGGCAAGATCCTAGCTATGGAGTAGTTGTATACGCAAGGGATTTACGAGTTCAGGCCCTTCTCGGAGGAAGTAACAGCCCTACGTCTCGGAGCCCTGAGGCGGTCGACTGGATTATCTGCGTATGTGTTACAGGGGTGCGAACCCTTCTACCTGTGGAGGGGGGTGGCTTATATAGAGTACGCCAGGACCCTAGCCAGCCCACGCAGTAGAGGGTTTAAGGTACGTTAAGGCTAGGCGTTACTGGTAACGCCTTACATAAAGTGTCACTAAGGTCATAAAGACTATTTAACTACAGACCGTTTGGACACCGAGTGGCTCTTGGACTCTTGATGGTCGAGTGAGCCTTCATAGTCGAGTGTCTTTGAATCTGTTAAGTGGGAGCCTACCAGGTCGACTGGAAGGCTGCTTCTTTTGTGAGTGTCCTTGTGGAAGGTACCTTTGGGCAAGTCTATGACCCTACCCCAGGTACATGACTTCATCAGTAGGCTCATCTCCCTGCATGTCCGCAGACATAAAAATAAAACAAAATGTGTGTTTCAAATATAATCTTGAAAATGCCCTTGATCTTCTGATCTTAGCACGTTGCAAATTGAGTGATAAAATTCACTTATCAACCTCTTTGTGGGCGTCATACGAGGAGATAAGAAGGGTGGTAGCCATGACCACCATGAGGGTGCCCACGAAGCACAGGACATGCTCGTGTTCCTCTTCAGCATTGCAATGGTGTACCCTGTACAGGAGGGCAGGAGGCTGGTTACTCTCGCGTACCTACAATTCTTCCTTTCTTTGTGTTGTTATTATTTGATTTGTGTGTTTATGTAGATTATTAAAAGTATAGATTAAATGATTGATCAATGCTTTAATTCATGCAACGAATATAGTATAGATAGTAAATATCTTTTGTATGGTTAAGTGGATAGCTACTGCATGGCATATCCATGGAGTATATATCTTTGACGAACATTTGATAAACACAAGAAATTTTATCTAGAAGAACGTGAATCTGTTCCATTTCTCATATAAAAAAAGTATGTTTCATGGCTGCCGTCTCCAAGAAAGACCGCACTGCTCGGAGGGAATCACCAAAGACCCGGCAAAACTACCGTGGCAGTAAAGGGTAGAGGCTTTTGCGATTTTATTGGACTAAGAAAATTCCACTAAAAAACTCAAGAAAATAAAAATATTGTACCAAAATTGTAATTTATAAATTGTGGATAATAAGCGTATATATCACAGTATTTTAGAAACTATTTTGTATGGTTTTCAAAATAAATGTTCCACCGTGTTCGGAAATTTTCATGGTTGCTGAAAGTTGTTTGAAGTGTGTAAAATTAAATATCCATGCAACTTATGAAATATGATTGAATGAGAACTTGTCTTAAAAAAACTACATTTCATGGTTTATATTATATGGCAAAATTTCCATGGTTGTCAATCTGAAATCACGCGTGTCGTTCAAAAAAAGTTCATACACTTTATTAAAAATTATTCGCCTGATGAAAAAACAGAATATATTACACACTGTTGGAAAATACTTCATATGAATTGTTTTTAAGGAAATCTTACATACTTGCCTAATAAAATGTATAATTAAATGTTCATGCATTTTGTGAAAAATGTTTCAACGGGAGAATTTGTTTCAGAATGGTTCTTTTTAATGTTTCATCTTAAATGGAAATCTTTTAGTTTTGAAACCAAATATTCAAATATGTCAGGAAAATTGAACGGAATTTATATGCCTTTTGTTGGCATAATAAGATTGAAGTGCCACTACACAGATCCGTCCCAAACCGATGCAACGCCCCGAAAGGCTTGCCAGCACCGTCATGGCGCCACATGCTCGTGTTGTCCTGCATCATACAAGCCATGCATGCAAATCCCACGCGGATGCACAACCTCGGTCGTGCACGAGGAGGTAGACTGTCGTGCGCCGTCAAGGATGCAAGCAGCGTTGCCCACCCATATACAATCGTGTATATATTAAGGGCATCTCCACTCGTTCGGCCACCCAGCGCATAGGCCGGCGCTCTTTCGGGCACTCATCGACGATTTTTAGGCCCTAGGGGTGATCAAGGCCTCAGCCACGCCCCCAGGTGCCGCTCCAGAGGCGCCGCAAATTCAAACTTGGTCCATTTCTGCTCCCAAAAAACGCCACAAGTCCGGCGATCGGCGCCACAGTTCGGCGATCATCACCTTGCCACAGTTCGGCGATCAAGTGAAAAGTTCGGCTTACAAAAAGATAGGACACACAGGCAATGTATCAAATGGCGGTGTCGGCCTCTGGCGTTTGAGGAGTCGGCGTGCGCGGGCTGGGCGGCTTCTGTGCTGGGCGGCGTTAGACATGACCGGGGGCTTGGACGGCGGCGCCCTCTGCTTCCTCTGCTTCGGCTGGGTGGCGGCGGCGGCGGTATCCGTCGTCGCGACGTGGGGACCACGTACTTTCTCGGCGGCATGGCGGCCGGCTTGGCAGGGAGGAGGAGGAGATTGGCGGGAAGAATGGAGAATGAGAGGGAAGCCGAGGGGGGGAAGCGGGAGGAAACGGCAGGAAAATGGCCTCCTCTCACCAACAGAGCGGTCCCACGCCCCTTTTCGCTTCTGCCGGCGCCCCCAGGCGACCCCCGGGCGCTTGGGTTTGGCTCGGGGTCGCCAGCTGTTAATTCGGCTCAAAATGGCACTAAATGAGATCCTGGGGGCGCGACTGGGCTAATTTTCAGCCACCGGCGCTAAAAAATCGCCTTGGGAGGGGGCCTATTGTGGGCGCGGAGATGTTCTAAGGCTCGGGCTTAAGTGTGTGGTCACTCCCGGCAATGTAGGGCCACCCCCCGCTGTGCAGGCTTTGTCTGTGGGTTCCCTCCACCGTTAGTGAGGGAAGGAGATGAGGGGGAGGGGCTATGACGGCTGGCTAGGGCTCCACCAGAGTCACTCCCGAAAGGAGCGACAACCTATGTGGATCATCAGTAGTCTTCTTAATGCAAATATGGTGAAAAAAAATGAAGCCTCTTTTCCATGGTATTGTGTTGAATTCAAACAAAATTAAAGTCCGAACAAATCTTTTCTTTTTTGACAAAGGATGGAATTTATTGGCTCAAAATGTGCCATCAAGACGATACAAAACACAATGAGCACACATACCCAGCCTCTATATAGCTAGGATGCACACAACCGACAAATCTTTTCTTCGGAATGCCTAACACAGCTTTGTCATCTTTGTTCAATGTATGAGCAGGGTACCGATGTAAGAAATATTATCAATATCCATAATATCAAATCGGTAGCATTAGATTCATTGTGAAATGAATTTCTGTATTATATTTATTTAGGATTGCTGATGTTGATGTTTTTGCTTAGAACTTGATGAAACTGAATAAATTTGACTTAAAAAAATACAGCTTATATTTTGGAACTGAGAGAATATTTGGTTTGGCAAGTGGAGAGATGATGGAATGTTTTTTATTTTTATTTATAGTACGGTGTTTTGACGGACCCTTGTGGTTTGATTCTGTGTTATCTGCTAATCAACCCATATGTATTTTGAAACTGGGAGAATATTTGGTTTGGCGAGTGGAGAGATGATTGAGTGTGTTTTATTTTTATTTATAATGCGGTGTTTTGGCGTGACGTGATATATTTCTTTGTGTTATCTGCTAATCAACCAATATATATTTTGGAACTGAGAAAATATTTGGTTTGGCGAGTGGAGAGATGATGGACTGTGTTTTTCTTCTATTTATACTAGTAAGGTACATGTGCATTGCACGCATGAGATTTGACAATCAAATTATGAATAAATACCACACTATAGCATGTAAGCTTTGAGTCATATATGCATGATGTAGATGTTCGTTTAATTCTTATAGTTCATCTCATTCAAAATAAATTAGTTTTTATTAAAAAGTTAATCAATTTTAAGATTCATGGAATTGTGCGTTGTAAAGCATAAAGTAAAAATAAATAATGGCAATTCATCTAGAAACAAATTGGGCAATTATGATACGGAATATTCTAGAACAAAGGAGAAGTGCTTGTGTTTTGAGTTTTGTGCATTATGCTTAAGTACAACCATGGGGATCCGGCTTGCCTGCTCCCTCCCCATGCTTCCATCCGTGCTCCCACTTCATCCTACGGCTGTCCTTTTCCTTTTTCCTTCCTAATCTAATCACCCTCCTGATTTTAACGGGGTGTGCCCGGGCCTTATGTTGTTCCAATCAAATCAAGCCACGTACACGGGAGCACAGATGGGCGCACGCCTGGGGCGCAGGCAAGTCTCGTCCCAACCATGGAGTCTTCTAGATTGTACATGTGGCAGAATCTGGTGAAATGTAGATGATATCCAACGGCCAGTAGTGCTCGGATTTGCCATCTATGCACAATCGGATTGGCTTCATCCAACAACCATCTTTTAAAGTTATTTTCACACTATATAGTGGTATAGGTAATAAGATGTTTTAGTGGGCCTTTTGTAGTGTGATTTTGTGTTATCCGTTAATCAACCCGTATTTATGTGGTTTTTTTGCCGTTGGTGGTTGCATATACTATATTGGAGCTACAATATCACAAGGTGACGCTTTTTTTTTCTAAGTGGTGAGAGGGTGCGCTAGATTTTTATATTTTTATAGGTCGGTTGTTGCTGATTTAATTAAAAAATAATTGACTCGGTCAAGAACTCAAAATATGAACCAAATCCAAAATCAAATACCTCAATTGAATGGGAGAGGTCCAAAATTAAGGAACATAGCGAATTAATAGAATTGAATGAGAGAACTCCTTGATAAATTATTGACCTGGTCAAAATCGGATGACCCAAATTCAAATTGGAGACCTCAATTGATTGTGAGGCCTTAAAATTTAGGGAGCATAGTGCAATTAATAGATAGATATCAAATGATGCTTGAGATAGTAATCTATACTCTATACCTACTATTAAAGGGAATAGGTATTCTTGGTTTGGTTTAGTCCTTTTCGTTTTCTGGCCAGGTACTTGTACGTTGATGGGTCTTTTATGGGTTTTCGTAGAGACAGCAAAAAATGGTTAGAAGCCGCTCAGTTTATGGGCTGAAGTGCTCGGGCTGCAGAGATGTGGGGCGGGGCCGAAGGGTGGGCGCTGGATGGGACTTGGTGCAGGTCTCCGGCGAGATGGGGATGGCGTGGAGGGGGTCTGGACGCTGGCGAGTCCTTGGCGGAGCTTAGCCTCCTATTATGAAGGACACGAACAAATCAAAGAGAAGAGAGGAGAGAGAGCACATCTGAAGATATAGAAAAAAGGGTCCGAGGTAAACATACAGAACAAAAAAAATCAGAGTTAGTACGTCCGTCCACGGGCGGAGATGGCCGAGCATGAGCATATGGCCATGGCCGCCCATCGGTTGGCTGGAGCGGCGGCAAACCCGAGCGGTCGGAGCCCGCTCGTCTGTAGAGGTCGCCATGGCCGCCGCCGTGGGACTCTCGGTGGCGCGCGGGTGGCCACTGGGCACTGGCGGTGTTGGAGCAGGGAGTGGGGGATCCATCACGCGGGTGTGTAGCCCGCCATGGCCACTGGTGGTGGTGGAGCACGGGGCTGGGGGATCCTGGCAGTGTGGTGAGCCGAGCGGCCGGAGCCCGCTCGCCTACAGAGGCCGTCTTGTCCGCCGCCGTGGGATTCCGGGTGGTGGAGCAGGGGAACAGGGGATCCAGCGCGCGCGTGTGTAGCCCGCGATGGTTACTTGCGGTGGTTGGAGCAGGGGAGCGGGGGACCCGGGTGGCGAGGGGAATAACGAAGGCGGTGGGGCAGGCAGGCGGAAGTGGCGGCGTGCCTGACACCGGCCCCGGCGTCCTCTCCTGGCCCAGGGCGAACACAACCCCAGGACAACGCACTCAAGCAGTGGAGGAGCGCATCATCGGCGCAGCACGGGCGACTGTTGTGGGGACTGGGGAGCACGGCTAGGCGACGGTAGTATGGGGAACTGGGGAGGCCAAGCCATGGGGAACTGGGGTGGTGAGGGAGGGGGGGGGGGGGGGGGGGGGGGGGGGGCGGGGGGGGGGGGGGGGGGGGGGGGAGGGGGGGGGGGGGGCGGGGGGGGGGGGGGGGGGGGGGGGAGGGGGGGGGGGGGGCGGGGGGGGGGGGGGGGGGGGGGGGAGGGGGGGGGGGGGGCGGGGGGGGGGGGGGGGGGGGGGGGAGGGGGGGGGGGGGGCGGGGGGGGGGGGGGGGGGGGGGGGAGGGGGGGGGGGGGGCGGGGGGGGGGGGGGGGGGGGGGGGAGGGGGGGGGGGGGGCGGGGGGGGGGGGGGGGGGGGGGGGAGGGGGGGGGGGGGGCGGGGGGGGGGGGGGGGGGGGGGGGAGGGGGGGGGGGGGGCGGGGGGGGGGGGGGGGGGGGGGGGAGGGGGGGGGGGGGGCGGGGGGGGGGGGGGGGGGGGGGGGAGGGGGGGGGGGGGGCGGGGGGGGGGGGGGGGGGGGGGGGAGGGGGGGGGGGGGGCGGGGGGGGGGGGGGGGGGGGGGGCAGCGACGGCGGCCTCGAGCAGGCCGGCCCGCCATGGCTGTGCAACGAGGGATCCGTCGGCATGCAAGGGTGGGGGATGCACGGAGGGGAGGATCCGGCGGTGGTCGCCGCATCGGGGCTACGCCAAGCTATGCGTGGGCGCGCTGGACAGACAAGAGGAGGAGGAGGAGGAGCAGCGCTTGGTGGTGTGACTGTGCGGCTCGGTGGGGATTTACTGCCTACTAGACCATGATGATGCGCATTGCTGCGCCCGCCTTTGTTACTTTAAAATGATAAAATATCATGTAAAAATTTGAAAATGTAAAATACATGAATTAAATTTACATGACCTAACACGCATATTTCATATGACATAATAATGATGTCACCAGGAATAGAATTAGCTAGATGACTGCTCACGTTTTTAAAATAAATAGTGCATATGAAAGATGTCTAGGACGAAACAAATACAAGAATAGCATTTTTTAGTAACAAAAAGTACAAGAATAGCTGGGTGGCGTTGACACACGCCGCTACGTACGTCTGCGTTTTACACTTGGTTCGCCGAAACCAGTTCACAGGCCCAATAAACAATCGAGGCCCAATCAACCACATGTGGCGTAGATGATTCTGCGGAGCAGCAGCCCAAACAAATGTGCAGGCGACGTGATCGCGATCCTACGGCTAGCAACACCAAAGCGCTGTGGAGCCTCGTAGGTCTCTTAGTTTTACTGTTTTGTAATTGCTTTTTATTTAAATCAATCGTTGTTGCTGGAAGCTGCGCTGGATGCACCGAATTACGTTAGATTTATGTGCGATTGTTTTTGACGTTCCAACAAACGGTTATCTGCTAGGTGTCACCTCCTCACATTGGCCCATTGTGATTATTTGACTCTACCGCCTTACACTCTGATAGTAACAGTTTCAACTTAGTAGGCCATGTGCTAATATTCAAGTGACTGTGATTATTTGTAATATTTATGTTTGGTCTTCGGGTCAAGTTCAAATAGTGCAAAAGAAAAGAAACGGAATATATTCTTGCAAACCAAGCAACCAACATATTCTAAAAACATTAAAATAGTAAAAGCATGTTTGTTTTTGAATATTGACAAAAAATGTATATAGATAACCCCACTTCAATGCACCAGTACCCTTCTATCCAAACTAAATTCATTTGCATTGGAAATATTTTGAAATTATAAGAAAATACTTTTGAATTAGTTATTAAACTCTCAATTTACAACAATTTCACTGTCTGTAAATCCCACTAAAAACACTCACGCCAGTCCTATTCCACCCGATGATAGTGCTAAGATAAAGGAGGAGCCACCAAAGGACATCCCAACGACTTTCCCAACTTTATACTAACAATCCTCTTTTTATTGCGGACACCGAGCTTGTGTGTGTGTTTTTAAGATAAAAAAGTGTTTCAAATTCTTCTTGCTTTAAAATAAAAATCATGTTTTAAATATGTTCACGTTTTTTTAAATGCACAACACTCCCATAAAAATGTTCCAATTCTTTTTAACAGAATCATTTAAAATTGATCAAAAAAATTAAAATCATATTTTAAAAACACGTGTTCCATAAAATGTTCATCTTCAAAAGATGTTTCAATTCTTATATAAATATTAAAAGTTTCAAAAATAATAATTAGTTTGAAACAAAGGAATATTTATGTTTTCTGAAAAGTAAGAGATAAAACCGATTACTAGACTATTTCATGCACCATTGCTCTTTAATCAGGTGAAAGATGTTAGGGTGGATTATTTACGTCCCCGCTTCATATTACTCCGAAAAGTGATAATATTATAAACTTATAAGCGATGTTTATTAAAACTGAATATAAGAAATGGCACTTACTGTCACACGCAGCATGTTTTACGATATTTTTAGCCCGTTGCAACGCACGGGTATTTGTACTAGTGATTTAAAAAATATGAAAGGATAGACGCGGGAACAACTAAATAAAATGAAATATGACAAATCCAAATATGTGGAACGCAGAAAGCAGAGGATAGATAGCGGAACAACTGAAAATAAAAATAAGACAAACCCATATATACACAACGCAAGAACAAATATAGGGGCTAAAGTTTTTCCAGTTTTTCGAATTTCCAAATCTTTCTTCAGTCCTGGACAAGAGGAGAACGCGCTTGGGATTCTCCTATCAAACACTTGAGTGGGGGCTTCGTGTTGGCTGGGAGAACAGTACAAAGCTATGAGCTACTAGCTACAGTGCCTAGAGCTTGGCATGCCAGGCTACTGTAGTACAGCCAGTAGGATGGCCAAACCTTTTGCACCAAATAAAGTAAGAAACCAATTGCCTTTAAAAAGAAAATTAAAGAAGAAAAACACAACTCTTTGTGGCATGCAGCACCACACCATAGCCCATAGGTCACGTACGTAGTTCTTGTCCTTGAACTTTCGAAATGCTAGTTTGGGAGTGGTTGGGACCTTTTTTCTTTTGTGCAGGACTTTGGTGGTGAGGTTTCAGCTTGCAACCGTGGAATGAATACGTAATGGAATAGAGAGTAGATTTCGTATTCTAAATGGTACACCTTCTATTCAAAAATATAAAATGTTATGGATATTTTAATTTGAACCATATACAGGCTGAAATGAGTGAACAAACACACTAAAACGTGTCTTTATATCGCACACTGTTTTGAACATCTTATATTTGTGAACGTTGGGAGTAGTATATGGCACCAACGCAAAGGTTGGGGGAAGAAAATGTTTTTTATGGTACTATGCCGTTCCCAATGGGTAATGAATAGTTGAGCCGTACAAGTTTTGTTATCAAACATCTTTAGCTTTTGAGTCGCAATGCATAAAAGGTATTATGCTAATCAAGTAATTATTGAAAATTTGATAGATTATGAATTAAGTACTTTCAAAATTTTCATAACATTTTGTAACGGTTAAATTTGGGTGATGACTTGAAGAATGGATGGTGGTAGGGCCTATTTTGGTTGTAATATTTCAGGAAACACGTGAATACGAATAAGGTAGGAATTGAATGCGATTGCATTGCTAAATTATGAGAAACTCTGAAATAGATTATGTATAGTACAAATTGTTCGGTTGCACCATACATGTACTTTTATTGTGGAGAATATCTGACAAGGATTTCTTATAATGCCCATCAGTTCGACATAGAACGTTTGTCACGAGCAACCATTAGTCTGCAAGTATGTCATTTATAGCAACATACTCAATTGACACATACATTTTGCCATTGACAAGTACACATTCAAAATATGCTTACAGGGGAATGGGAACAAGACAACGTTAACGAACATGCATTGGACCTGTAGAAAGACTTGCATCATGTGTCAAGTTCGAAAGGCTACCATGCCCATCTACTCAAGGAACAACAAACAAGGACTTGTTTTGTGATCATGGTGTCAACACGCAAGCAACCACCATTTTTGTTTGAGACTCGAGGCTCTTTAGTAAATGGTCATGTGCATCGCTTGATGCAGATGTCGAGGTTAATCCTCCTTTTCAAAAAGAAAATCAACCATTTTTGTTAAACCTAATTATTTTCAATAGGTCTCCATGTGCATAGCGGGTTTCAAGACAAATTTGCTCTTGAAACCCGCTATATTACTACTCCCGCTATGTTACAGTAACATGTTATGTTACTCTAAATACATCTTTCCTCATTAAATACATGCCACATAAGCAAATTTGTCTTGAAACCCGCGTATGCAACTTCTGAAAATGTTTGAACGGGGGAATTTGGTTCAGAGTCGTTCTTTTTAAGGTTTCGTCTTAAGTGGAATTGTTTTAGTTTTCACACTAAATATTCAAACATGGCATTTCGTTGGGCCAGATCGACGTGACGCTACACAGATCCGTCCCCAAATGATGCATTCAACGCATCCGAGAGGCTCGCCACCACCGTTGTGGCACTGCAGTCTCGTGTCAGCCTCCATCATGCAGAGCTGTCGTGCGCCATCTAGGAGGCAGGCTGTCGTGTTGGCTGGGAGAACAGTACAGAGACCTACGAGCTAGTACTAGCTACAGTGGCTTGACACGCGCCATGCTAGTGTAGTACAGCCAGCAGGACTGCAAACCTTTTGCACCAAATAAAGCAAGAAGCCCATCCCTTTAAAAACAAAATTAAAGACTCTTTGTAGCAGTGGTACACCATGGCCCATAGGTCACGTACGTTCTTGTCCTTGAGCTGTCAGCTTCGGGCTGGCTCCGAGTTTATCTGCTCATGACCTTTTTATTTTGTGTGTGCAGGAGTTTGGGGGTGAGGTTTCAGCTAAGAGCATCTCCACTCGTTCGTCCCCCAGGCGTATCTTGCGAATGCGTTTTCGAGTTTGTGCCGGCGATTTTTCATCCTGGGGGCGATCGAGTTCCCAGCCGCGCCCCCAGGGTTCGGTCCTCACACGCCCAAAAAATTCAAACTTGTCTTTCCCGCTGCACAAAAAAAAAAGCCACAAGTTTGGCGGTCCCCATGCCACAAGCCGGCAATCATCGAGCCACAGTTCGGCGATCAAACATACCCGAAAGGTCGGCGATCAAAACGAAGGAAAGCATAGACACGGGGCGCATCAAACGGTGGGCTCCTCTAGCGTAGAACTAGCCGGGGTCGGCATGGACGCATGCGTGCTCGGCGTCGGCATGGCTTCTGTGCTGGGGCTGGTGGTTGGCGTCGGCACCGCTTCATCGGGGCTGGGGCTGGGCGTCGGCGTTGGTGTCTGCGTGGGCGTAGGGGCGGTGGTTGACACCGGCCTGGGCATCTGGTTCAAGATGAGGCCGCGCTCCGCCAGGTACCACGCCTTGACTTGCTTGTCCATCGTCGACATGCCTGCCGCCATCAAGAACGCCAGGTCGGTGTTCCTCTTCTTCGCGGCGACGTTGGTCCGTAGTAGGTTGAGCTTCAAGTCTTGCTTCGTCATCAATGCTGACCACTGCGCGTCGGATTTCACCTCCCTCTTTGCGGCATTGTTCTTGGCGTCGGTGATGCACTGCTCGATCGATGATCGCAGTCGTTCGGCAACGGGTGCCGTGTCCCTCACCGCCTTCTCTTTTGTTGCCATCAGGGTGCCCATCCGCTGCCCCGGGTGCAGGAGCGTCCAACTTGTACGTCTCCTTGGCCTTGGTGAGGGTGACCCAGACCTCCCTCCACTTCTCGCACGACTCGATCCTGGAGAACATGTGAAGGACCTGAACTCTTGGTCGTTGTTGTCCTGGCGATACATGTTAAACATCCGAACCATCTGCACAGCGAAGAACAAGTGTCGGCGAAGTACACGGCAGGCAAAAAGAATTGGCCGGCGACCGATGACCATACCTGGCCCTCGACGTTGGTGCCGCTTTCCGGGCGAGCCGCGACCTCATCGACGATCCCATGCCATTTGTTGCAGGCCGCCTAGATGATCACCCAATGGTTCTCCATGGCCTTGTCGCGGCGCTCCATGTGGATGTTGGCGAAGTAGGGGTCGACCAACTTGCGCTCATCGAACGCCGTCTTGATCCTTGTCCAGTATGTGTCGGCGAGGCTCGCCCGGCCTGGCATTGGCCGTCCGCTTATTTCTCCCTTTTTGTCGCCGGTGCCGCGCCGGCTATGCCTCCTCCTCCGCCTGTTCTTCCTCCTCCACCTCCTCGGCGTCATCGAGCTCGTCGTCCATGTCGACGGCGGTGTCCCTCGTTTCGTCTTGTACGTGGAACCAGGGGCAGGAAGCAGCGGCCATCGAGCTGCTCGTGATGATCTCGTCCATGTCGGCATCGGTGGCGCCGGTATTGTCGAACTGTGGCGCCGAGCCGTGCGCGAAGTTAGGGTGCCTCGACGTAGAGGCGGCCTAGGCGAGGCTGAGTACGCCGGCGGCAAATGGCTCTACTGGGTGGGGAAGCCGGCGGCGAACGCGGGGGAGGGAGTGCGCTGGTCGGGGTTCAGGCCGGAAGGGGAGGCATGTGGCAGTGTGTCATGCGAGAAGGTGATGTTGGTGTTAAAACCGCCATGTGCATCGCCGTCGGAGTAGCCAGGCGAGGGTGCATACCCCCATTGCGGCGGGCGTGGTGAGAAGTTGGTCGGCGACGCGATACTCCGTTGGCTCCACGCGGCTTGCACGTAGTGGCCGGGCGGAAGGTTCATCCCCGCACGAGACGCCTTTCCCTACTCCGCCGCCGCCCCCGAGTCCTTGGCCCTCTTTGACGATGAGCCTGTTCCGCCAGTCAGCGATGACCGCCTCCAGCGCTGAACGTCCGCACTCCACACGGCGTTCGACATGCCAGGTGGCCTTGCCATCGGTGCCCTCGCCTTCCTCTGCTTCTGCATGGTGGAATCGGCGGCGGCGACGCGAGGGGCCACACACTTCTTCGGCGACATGGTGGCTAGATGAGAGGAGAATGGCGGGAGCGGCAGGGGAGAAGAGAGAAGCACTGGTGTTGGGGATATAACTATTTGTGTAAGCCGCCCAGGAGGGGCCGGGTTATACAAAGAAGACTCGCCAGATTGGGGCCTGAAATCAAGCGTGAAGATGGCGGTTCAATAAAGGGCTTAAGGCCCACAGGCGACTTAAGGCCCGTTGTAGTAAACCGCCACAATGGCATGACTTGTATCATAAGGTAGATTTAACTAGGCACCGAGCCGGACACTGTTTATAAGCCGGCCGGGACTCTGTAAGTCGCAGGGCGTCAACCCGTGTATATAAGGGGACACTTGCTGGCGGCTTAGGGGCAAGAAACAACTCATCGAGAGCCGGGCATAGCGTATCTCGCTCCCTGGTCATCGAAACATCAAGCAATACCAACCCAACTAGACGTAGGCCTTCCTTCACCGCAAGGGGCTGAACTAGTATAAACCTCTCGTGTCCTTTGTCCCGATTAACCCCTTTAAGCTTCCTAGTTGCGATGGCTCCACGACTAAGTCCTTGCAAGAGGACATCTGCCGTGAAAATTCCACGACAGTTGGCGCCCACCGTGGGGCCCGCACACGGTGGATTTGAGTTCTTGAAGGGCAGCTTCGAAGGGCTCAAGGGATACGCAGTGGGCCGGATGACCAAGAGTCGTCGCGGCAAGATCTACATCGACAATGAAGGCTGGGGCCCCGACGCCGACTCAATTGAGTACGAGTACCGGGTCCCCATTGGCGGAATCCACGTCTTCATCGGCCGGATCGGTGAGCCGGGCCCTGAGCCGGACAACTGCACCAACCTCGTCAAGACGGCTCAGTGGGCGAGATCCGCCCGAGCTCGACCTGTCATGAAGCGTGCCTTCGTGGGCTGCGTCCACGGAGAAGAACTTCCTGAAGGATCTAAAGATGGTGGTGAGACGGTCGTCCCCTCGGATGATGATTCGTCCGTCGGTTCAACAGATTCTTTATATCAAGTCCAAGAGGGTATGCTAGGGGGCTTTTCTGACGGCTCTAGCACTCCGGATTTCAATGAGCCGCCAAGCTGGGCGGGGGTCTTCATGGCTGGTACTCAACCTGGTCAGAACTCGACGGCTGCAACAGCAATAACGTCCGAGTCAGGAGCGGCCGGGGCAGGAGGCCCTGTGCGCCCGCCGGCTCAGGTGCTGATGGATCTTATGGATAAGCTAACGGCCCTGTTAACCTCCACGGTTATTCCTGCAAATCAAGATGAGCATAACACAGAGGTGGCGAAGGTGCATGAGGAGATAGCCCGGGCCAAGGAGGCCTTGGCAGCTGAGGACAGCAGGTTAGCTACAGAGCGGGCCGCTTTGGACGCGCGGGCGCAACAACTCCAGTCAGAGGCTTTCCAGCTTAATATGAGCCTGAACGCATCCAATGACGTGATGAGCAGGAGACATCAGAAAACCCAATCCCGGTTGCCTCCAGTTTATGACCCTCGGAACCTTTTCGCGACACCCGGTGCCGGCCCTAGTAACCC
>LR880968.1:51756588-51771676 GCA_904067115.1 Aegilops sharonensis | reverse complement strand
GTCACAAGGGCACCATCACTGTACATGGGAGTCGAAAGGTAGCCTTGGAATGTGAGGAAGGCGATGCGGCTTATGCTGAGTCTGTTTGTGCAGCTGAGGAGCTGAAGTTTTATCAGAATAATATTGACCCGACAGATATGACTTCTTTGAAGAAGCCGACTACAGAGCATGACCCGACATTAAAGTTTAAATCAGCCGCTGAAACAAAACTTGTTGACTTCACTCCAGGCAACTCTTCCAAGCAGTTCAGCATCAGTGCCAACTTGGATCCTAAATAGGAAAGTGCGCTCATCGAGTTCATCCATGAGAACCGGGACATCTTTGCATGGAAACCTTCTGACATGCCGGGTGTTCCGAGGGAACTCCTGAGCACACTCTTAATATTGATCCAAAGTATAAGCCGGTCAGGCAATTTCTTCGACGGTTCAATGAGGAGAGACGGAAAGCTATTGCGGAAGAGGTCGGTCGCCTCTTAGCGGCTGGGTTCATTGTGGAAGTTCTTCACCCGGAGTGGTTGGCTAACCCGATGCTGGTACTCAAGAAGAACGGCACTTGGCGGATGTGTGTGGATTACACGGACTTAAATAAGGCTTGTCCAGCTGATCCCTTTGCCCTCCCCCGTATTGATCAAATCATTGATGCTACGGCGGGTTGTGAGCGTTTGAGTTTTTTGGATGCTTATTCTGGCTATCATCGGATCAAAATGGCAGTGAAGGACCAGGAGAAGACGGCTTTCATCACTCCGTTTGGAGCCTTCTGCTATGTATCTATGCCATTTGGGCTCAAGAGTGCCCAGGCGACTTATCAGAGATGTGTACAAAATTGTCTCCACGGTCAAATTGGGCGCAATGTTCACGCTTATGTGGATGACATCGTGGTGAAATTCAGGGAGAAGGAAACCTTGATATCTGATTTAAAGGAGACCTTTGATAATCTCCGGGTTTATAAGATGATGCTTAACCCGGACAAGTGTGTGTTTGGTGTACCTGCAGGCAAGCTTCTGGGTTTCCTGGTCTCAAACAGAGGCATTGAAGCTAACCCGGAGAAGATCAAGGCGATCACCTCCTTGACCAAACCGGCGTGCATCAACGATGTTCAAAGACTGGCGGGTCTTGTTGCTGCTCTAAGCCGGTTCATAAGCCGGTTAGGCGAGAAGGCCCTGCCGTTATATCACATGATGAAGAAAATTGATGCTTTCGTCTGGAGTGACGCTGCTAACGCTGCCTTTGAGGATTTAAAGAGACAGTTGTCTGAGCCGCCGGTCCTCGCGGCTCCCATTGATAAAGAGCCATTGTTTTTATATGTGACTGCTAACGCCCGAGCCGCCAGTGTGGCCATTGTGGTGGATCCCAAGGAGGCTGGCAAGGAGCATCCGGTTCAACGGCCGGTTTACTACATCAGTGAGGTGCTCATTGAGTCCAAACAGAGGTATCCACATTGGCAGAAACTTGTTTATGGGGTGTTTATGGCAAGCCGGAAGCTAAAGCAGTACTTCCAAGGTCATCCTATAACTGTGGTAAGTTCTGCCCCCTTGGGAGACATCATCCATAACAGGGAAGCCACAGGGCGAGTTGCCAAGTGGGCCATTGAGCTTGGGCCTCATGGTTTGAAGTATATGCCACATACAACTATTAAGTCTCAAGCCTTGGTGGACTTTATCAATGATTGGACAGAATTACATGCACCTGAGGAGAAGCCAGATAACACATATTGGACTATTGACTTTGATGGGTCCAGGCAGTTGGAAGGCTCGGGGGCTGGTGTCCTTTTAACTTCCCCCCGAGGTGACAAATTTTGTTATGTGCTCCGGCTTATGTTTCCCTGTACTAACAATGCAGCTGAGTACGAGGCTTTACTCCATGGTCTCCGGATGGCTAAGGAGATGAATTTGAGCCGGGTAAGGTGCTTAGGCGACTCAGACCTCGTCGCTCAATAGGTGCCAGGCACGTGGGATTCCAAGGATCCCCCGATGGCGGCTTATCGTCGTGAAGTTGATACGGTAGCTGGACACTTCAAAGGTTATCAAGTGGAGCACATTGATCGGAGGAAGAATGAGGCGGCTGATGCTTTAAGCCGGCTAGGGTCTCAGCGTAAGCCGGTGCCGCCTAATACCTTTCTTGATGTTTTGCATAACCCTTCTGTCAAAGTGCCTACAGAGGAAGAACTAGCAGTGCCAGACCCGGAGGCACAGCTGGTGGCAGCTCTCCACGCTATCCCAGATTGGACAGTCCCATATTTGGCCTATATGACCCGGGGAGAGTTGCCTGAGGATGAGACCTTGGCGAGACAAATTATCAGGCGGTCCAAATCTATGACAATTGTTCATGGAGAATTGCATCACCGCAGCGTTACTGGGGCGTTTCAACGTTGTGTGTCGCCTGCGGAGGGTCAGGAGATACTTCGTGAGATCCATGAAGGAGATTGTGGTCATCATGTCGGTTCAAAATCTCTGGTGGCCAAGGATTTCCGTCATGGTTTCTATTGGCTGACGGCTCATGCTGATGCGGAGGATCTGGTCAGCAGATGCGACGGCTGTCAAAAATTCTCACGACAAGCTCATGTGTCGGCTCAGGAATTGAGGATGATTCCAATTACTTGGCCGTTTGCAGTCTGGGGGCTTGACATGGTTGGACCTTTCAAAAGGTCTAAGGATAAGAAAATGCACCTTTTGGTGGCAGTCGATAAATTCACCAAGTGGGTTGAGGCAGAGCCGGTCAGTAAGTGTGATGCAGCCACGGCGGTTCAGTTCATGAAAAAGGTGATTTTTCGTTTTGGCTTTCCACACAGCATCATAACTGATAATGGTACTAATCTCTCCAAGGGTGCCATGGAAGAGTTCTGTCAACGAGAACATATCCGGCTTGATGTTTCGGCTGTTGCTCATCCTCAATCTAATGGTCAAGCAGAGAGAGCTAATCAAGATATCTTGAAGGGTATCAAACCCTGGCTCTTGGTCCCCTTACAGCGAACTCCGGGTTGTTGGGTGGAGGAGCTACCCTATGTGCTATGGAGTATCAACACAACGCCTAACAGATCTACAGGGTATACACCTTTCTTCATGGTGTACGGAGCAGAGGCAGTTCTACCAAGTGACATCCGGCACGACTCGCCCCGAGTGGCGGCTTACGTTGAGGTTGATAATGAAAAGGCTCGTCAGGATGCACTTGACTTGTTAGATGAGGAGCGAGACTTGGCAATAGCCTGCTCGGCGATATACCAGCAAGACCTGCGCCGCTATCACAACCGCCGGGTTAGAAGCAGAGCCTTTCAGGAAGGCGACTTAGTGCTCCGGCTCATTCAGGATCAGTCTGATATGCACAAGCTATCCCCTCCTTGGGAAGGACCCTTTGTGGTCAGTAAAAATCTGAACAACGGGTCATACTACCTTATCGATGTTCGAGAGCATAAAGACTCACGTAAGTCGGAGGAAGAGACCCGCCGGCCGTGGAACATAGCTCATCTTCGGCCTTACTATACTTGAGCCACCGACTCTTAAGATATATATCTATTTTTTCTTTTTAGACAATGTATATATTATATAAAGCAATAAAGCAGGACCTCTTTCCTTTTCACCCTCAAAGGTTTATATATTTTCTTTACCAGGTGGTGGAAACAACCAACAGGGAGCGGATCATATCTGAATTCGGCTTTCCCTTTGGTCCGGCTTATGATCATATCTGAATCTAGCCATGGTCACTTGGGGGCTTCCTGTTCAAACATAGGTCGTATTCGAACCAAAGAGAACATAGCTGTCGATACCCAATTGATCGGCATACTGCCAAACCCACTTGGGGGCTTCTTGATCATATTTGAATCATAGCTTAACCTCTTTGGGTCTGACGTGGATCATATTCGAATCAGCGTCATTAAACAACTCTCATGGTCATTTGGGGGCTTCCTGTTCAAACATAGGTCGTATTCGAACCAAAGAGAACATAGCTGTCGATACCCACTTGATCGGCATCGCCAAAGCCACTGGGGGCTATATGATCGTATTCGAATCTTAACTTAACCCCTTTGGAACGGTTCACTGATCGTATTTGAATCATAGGCCTTTGAAGTTAGGTTTATTATTCATTATACTCTGTAAGTATAAAGGTTATTAAGGGCCAGGTAAACATTATATGTGCCAACTGCCTGGAGTTAAATTAACTCTCTGGTTTGGGTCACATAAGCCGGTGAGTATATACCAAAATAAAAATCGCAGGTATGCTATTGTGATCATAATCATAAACCGGCCTTTATATGATGTTTTGGTTCATACTCCGGGTTATCAATACTTTATGTGACCCCGGATGCGATAAGTCGCCAAGGGAATTATATTTTGTTTTATACACAGGATAAAGCAAGAAGAATTTTGACATCAAGGAAAGATCAACATAAGCTGGAAGCATATGGTGATAGCGGCTTACGAAAGTATTAAGTGCCACAAACATGAGCGAAGGCATGACAAAATTAAGTGGGCTTTTTACCCTATTACAAGACTCCCCGAGTCTGAATAATGAAGCATCATTTTTTGCAAGATTCATAAACGCCTGCCGGTTCACGCCTTTGGTGGGCTTGATGGTTCCGGGTTATCCTTCTCCGCCTCTCCGTTGGGTGCTTTGTCATGGAAGGTTGATGAGGCCCAGTCAATGCCACTCAAGGCTTCAAACTCAGCTTCATCATCTATTAAACCGGCTGGGTCCACTTCAGGGGCAAAAGTATGCTTACGAGTTGGAGGGATCAGGCTGATTTGATCATATGGAGTGTTCGGAATTCTCCGGTTCTCGCTTTCATAGCCCCGAGAGTATTTGGAGAGGTCACTATTGTTCCCAATAAGGGTAGCCACGGGACGTATGACTTTGACGCAGGCGGTGAAATCATGATCATCAAATCTGGTACCATCCTCCTTCAGACTCGGGTATCCAAGAGCAAGGTCGGCCGGGTCTAGTTCTAGAATCCATGCTTTTGCCTGGCTCAAGGCGGCCACGGCTCCGGCTCTTGAAGATGACCGCCTTAAATCCTGGATCCGCTGAGGTAGCACAGCGAGACACTTCAACACGTCTTGCAGAAGGTGTGGAGTGGTATTTGATAAAGCCACAACAGCTAAAGCACGTTGTGACCCGGTGTACAGCTGCTCCACTAGAGTGTAAACCGCCTTAAGTTTGACCAGTGTGTTCTGCTTGAGGTTGGTGCTTCTGGGGCCTGTGTGTTCACAAACATAAAGGTGAGCCGGAGTTAACGATAAAAACAATAATCAAGGGAAGGATTGCAATGTTTAGGAGTTATGAGCAATAGCTTACCGAAGATGGCTGAGACCATTTGAGATATATGACGTTTTAAGTTGGACAGCTCGGTTGTTGCTTCTGCAAGTGAAGCCTCTGCCGTCTCAGCCCGGGTCACCAGTGAAGCCTTCTCATCAGCCCAGATTTTCTTCTCTGACTCAAAATTTTTCTTCAACTTCTCTTGTTCAGAGATGCTGAATTCAAATTTGGAGTTGGCTTTTTGAGTTTCAAGCTCTTGAGTTGTCAGACGGCTTTTCAGGCAGCAATCTCCGACTCAAATTGACTTATGGTGACCTGCATTGATACCGAGTTACGGTAAGAATCATGGTAAGGTATATTAAGTCCCAAGCACTTTACAAGTAAAGATACTTGACCCTTGGGGGCTAATGCATGCTGAAGAATTTTTAATCTACCATGCCGGGTTATGCATATTAAGTCTCAAGCACTTTACAAGTAAAGATACTTGACACTTGGGGGCTAATGTGTATCGCAAGTTCAAAACTATCATGCAATAACCGGGTTAAATATATTCTCTTTAAATCGGAGATATCAACAATAAGCAGATTTCTAAGTCTACAACATATTTATTCATAAGCAGTAGACTTGGGGGCTGGTACAGTAGGTAAGATTCAGGAGAACAGTATAAGTTATACCTCAGATTTGTGCTGTATTTGTTTAACCATGTCAATTTCCAGGTCACGGCTATTATGCACTTGATTCAGATAGCCCGAGACTATATCACCAATGCTTAGGTGAGTATAATCAGTAATGTCCTGCTTGGCCTTTCGGCGTTCGACAAGTTCTTCCTTGGCAGTACATTTGGCAAGGACAGTAGGCCGCCCCGGTTCAACAAACTGGCTTTTCAATACTTCAACTTCCGGGTCAGTTGTTTTGACTGGGCTAGGAGCTTCTGGGTTATCAGAGCTATTGAGAGTATCTTCGGCAGGCGGGTCAGAGGTTGGCACCGGAATGTCAGAAGCCGATTCAGGCGGCTGATGGGTGGATCTGGTTGGAGCAGACATACCAGGCGCCGGTTCAGCTACAATCGGGTCTTGAGACAGCTTATTCTTCTTTGCCCTCTTGCTGGGTTTCA
The DNA here is from genome assembly GCA_904067115.1 of Aegilops sharonensis. Classification (NCBI taxonomy): domain Eukaryota; kingdom Viridiplantae; phylum Streptophyta; class Magnoliopsida; order Poales; family Poaceae; genus Aegilops; species Aegilops sharonensis. Next base: position 51,765,316 of record LR880968.1, on the reverse strand, counting down.
CTTGCATGCTGTCAACAAAGGTAGAAGGATGAATATTAAAGCATGAGTAAGGTAAAAGCCTAAAGTAACTAAAGTTACAGTGCCCGGGAGCAGTTTTGAAAGCCGGCATGTTTGGTTGCATGGACTCGCTGGAGGAAGGAGAGGTATCCTGATAATTGGAGTCAGATGAATTGAGAGGTTGGCGAATTAAACCCGCCAAAGGAAAAATAGAACGCAAATCAGAGATAACCTCAGTCCAACGCTTCCTAGTTACGCCAGGTAAGCCGGAGGAGAGTTCTGCATCCTTGCTGGTCCAGGTCTGCCTCCGGCTTTCAAACTGTTGTTGCTTCAAAAGAAATTGAGGATCTTGATAAGCGAGAGGATGTGAAAATCTTACTTTCCGGGTCACCTTTCGGATTTTTTGCTTGGGCAAAGGCTCTGAGTCGGAGGAAATTATAGTTACCTCTTCGCCAACCGCTTGGCTGTGCCCTGTATCCTCCTGAAAGGATGAAATGTCAATAAAAGTAATGACAAAGGAGTTAAGAGAATCAGGGTTTACCTCATCATCATCCGAAGAAGAGTCATCCAATTTGAGTAAATCGGAAGCGCTGGGTTTCTTCTTCTTTGAAGTTCCCGTTTTGGCAGCTTTCCTTTCGGTCTTCTTGGCTGTCCTGGCTTGTTTAGCAGCCTCATGGTCATACTGGACCTTCCAAAAATTGTCATCGGCCTGTGGAAAAAGATAAGAAATTATGAGTACAAGTAAGGTGTGACAAGGCTAGGAGTATTTATTAAGGTTGATGACTTACTGCAGGGGCCGGGTTCTTCTTACAGAAGGGAAGTAAGCCGAAGGCGTTGCTAGTTACTGTGCCCTCCTTCAACAGTGACTGGGTTGTAGCTTCCACCACATCATCTGGTAAGTCGTCAGGGCTATGATGCAGTAGATCATCCTTTTCGCCTGAATATGTACACATTAAGCCGGGACGGCGGCTTAACGGAAGTACTCGCCAAGCGACCCAAACTCGGACCAGATCAATGCCATTCAGGCCATTTCCCAAAAGAGCTTTGATCCTTTTGATGGTGGGATTAAGAGGCAGACGCTCAATAGCAGTTAGCTTGTCCGCTAGCGGATGGTTGGACTCAAGGCGCGGAGCGCGGAAGCCGGGCAGAGGGCTTTCATCAGTCGGGGAAGTGTCCTGGCAATAGAACCACGTCTGATTCCAATCTTTCGGATGACTCGGCAGTTCAGCATAAGGGAAAAGGCAGTCTCTCCGCCGCTGAATTGAGATACCGCCAAGTTCAAGACTGGGACCGTTGGCACGTTCATTCTGCCGGTTCAAGTAGAAAAGCTCTCTGAACAAAAGCAGATTTGGCTCCTCTCCCAGGTACACCTCGCAGAAGACTTGGAAATTGCAGATATTTGACACGGAATTGGGTCCAATATCTTGAGGCCTAAGGTCAAAGAAATTCAAAACCTCTCTGAAGAATTTTGAGCCGGGAGGGGCAAATCCCCGGCTCATGTGATCCGTAAAAACTACTACTTCCCCTTCTTTGGGTTGATTCCTTTCTTCAGACGGGTCAGGAGCACGATAAGACATGACCTCCTTCTTAGGCAGATGGCCAGACTTCACAAATTCAGACAGTTTACTCCTCGTGACTGTGGATGGGACCCAATTACAGGTCACATGAGCCTTGGCCGCTTTAGATGCCATGACAAAAATTGAGACCTATGACAAAAATAAAGAGGATCCGGCTTAAATTTAACCCGGAGGAAAATATTTAAAACTAGTCATGATGGCGGCTTAAGAAGGGGACTAATGATATATGGATGACTATGCGATAAATATTAAGCCGCTACAGGTGTCAATGAGTAGTTAAATATATTCGACAGAGGCAGTTTTTTCACCTCCGGGTGGAACAAACAAGTTTCACAAGTTGCTGTTGTTATTTTGGATCAAACAGACGTTCAGACAAGAAAAATTCTAGACCTAAAAAAATGGTGCGGAGAAGTTCATACGTTCTACTGAGGATTCCTACAAAGAAAGAAGATCTGCTGCTACTAAAATTGGATGCGGAACAATAACCGCACGAGATCTACGCTATTACTGGATCAAACGAGCTACGGCAGAGGCAAGTGCGAGGAAGTAGGATGAATGATGAACTGTACAGAAGAACATACTAGCCCTAGCATAGATCTATGGCGCAGAAAGGGGAAACACTTACTGCGGAAGATCTTCGGAGGAGGAAAGCTGCCGTTCTCTAGTCAAGTTCAGGTCGATGCAGTGGCCAAGCTCGACGAAGATGAGGTGCGCTGTGGTGGAGCTCCAGTGACAGATGGGGGCGAGAGGAAGAAGATGCGGAACGGGAAGAATGAAAGAAGACCTAGTCGGGTCTATTTATAAGGAAGGGCTACTAAAGAGTGCGAGAAACGAGGAGATAAAAGTTATTATCCAGCGGCCCCGACGCCTCGGTTTTCGGAACAGTCAGTAAAGGCAAAAGATCCGTTGGAGGATACGATGAAATAAAGAATGAATTTAAGTAAGGATGACGTCACAGCGGGTTAACACGGATCCAAAAGATGACGTCATGGCGGGTTAAAGAAAACCTTTGCACAGCCGGAAGACTGAAGTTTACTTCTTAAGGTATTTTAAGATTGACATGAACAGGTTCAAATCAATCTGGGGCCTAATGTTGGGGATATAACTATTTGTGTAAGCCGCCCAGGAGGGGTCGGGTTATACAAAGAAGACTCGCCAGATTGGGGCCTGTAATCAAGCGTGAAGATGGCGGTTCAATAAAGGGCTTAAGGCCCACATGCGACTTAAGGCCCGTTGTAGTAAACCGCCACAATGGCATGACTTGTATCATAAGGTAGATTTAACTAGTCACCGAGCCGAACACTGTTTATAAGCCGGCCGGGACTCTGTAAGCCGCAGGGCGTCAACCTGTGTATATAAGGGGACGACTTGCTGGCGGCTTAGGGGCAAGAAACAACACATCGAGAGCCGGGCATAGCGTATCTCACTCCCTGGTCATCGAAACATCAAGCAATACCAAACCAACTAGACGTAGGCCTTCCTTCACCGCAAGGGGCTGAAATAGTATAAACCTATCGTGTCCTTTGTCCCGATTAACCCCTTTAAGCTTCCTAGTTGCGATGGCTCCACGACTAAGTCCTTGCAAGAGGACATCTGCCGTGACAATTCCACGACAACTGGGGAAATGGAGGGAAAGGGGCAGAAAACGGCAGGAAATAGGCCTGTGTCGCCGACAGCGTGGCCTACGCGCCTTTTCGCTTCGGCTGGCGCCCCCGGGGGGCTGGGTTTGGCTCGGGTTCACTGATTGTTATTTCAGCCCAAACCGGCGATAAACAACGACCTTGGGGCATGACTGGGCTGTTTTTTCGCCGGCGGCGCTAAACAAGGCGCATTGGGGGGCTATTGGGGAGGCAAGTGGAGATGCTCTAACAATAGTAGAATGAATATGTAATGGTACCGAGAGTAGATTTCATAGTATTTTATATGGTACTCCCTCCGTTTAAAAATATAAAATATTTTGTGTATTTTAATATGAAATATATACAGACTGAAATGAGTGAACAAACATAATACAACATGTCTATACGGCACACTGTTTTGAACATACCAATGCAAAGGTTCGAGGAAGAAAATGTGCTTTTATGGTACTATGCCGTTCCTAATGAATAGTCGAGCTTTTGAGTCACAATGCATGAAAGTTATTTATGCTAATCAAGTAATTATGGTTCTTTCTGCTCAAAAAGAGCAAAGCCTCTATTGTAAAAAAAGTCTTTAAAACCCGAAGTTTTAAAATAAAAAATGGAATGAAGATGGGATGTGACCTTATGGCCAACTATACTAGCTCCCCTAGAGGGATAAGATAGCTCCTAAAGGATGATTGTTTATGGTATATTGCCGTAACCGAAGAATTTGACCTAGTACTGACTTGCTACTGTTATGAGAAGGGGACATTACAAAGTTTGACAGGTTTTTTTTATATATTTATCAGTCCAGCTTGTCTACAGATAGGCGCTTGGTGTGGCAGCAATTAATTAATTTCAGCCTTAGAGCAATCCCAACGCGCCGACCCATTTCGTCTGTGCGCGTCTGTTTAGGTCGGTGAGGATAAAAAAGTTGGCCTAACTCGCCGATCCAAACGGACGCGCGGCCGCTTTTCGTCCACTTCTTGGTCTAACTTTTAGCCTGATTTGCGTCGGTCCGGACACTAAGCGGACGCGTGCATCATGCACCTACTCCTCCCCCTGGCTCGCCAGTCGGAGGCACATTGGCAATCCTATTCCACCCACATCGACAGCAAACCCTCGCTCGCCCCCGCCCCGTCGATGTCGCCGCCCATTTTCGGTGACTCTGCCAACAACCCGTGTCGACACACCTCACCCCCACCGCCACATCGCCGCCACCACCACCTCGCCGCCAGGCCACCGCAGCTCCCCCCCCCCCCACTCTGACATCGCCGTGAGCAGGAAACCGCCTTCCCGCCCCAGCCAACTCCTTCGCTCGATACTGCCCGCTGTCCTGACGCCGCCACGCTCGTCGGATGCCGCCAGGCCAGCCACCTGGTCCAGGGGAGGCGCACATCCCTTCGGCGGCTAGCTTCTTCATCGACGCCTGCAAGCTATTCGACAGTTTGCGAAGGTACCAAATGGACTCCGCCGACGAGCTTTTTTTTCACAATTTCCTGTGCGACTCCAACGATTCATCATCCGATGATGAGGATGGCATGTTGGATGCTGTGTTAGTCCATGACCACCTTAATAGTCAGCGGTCATTGTTCCATGGCTCGACCCCGGGGCACTTTCCGGCATTGAATCGCAATCGAGAGAGCGGCCATTTCCTTCTTTGAAAGGACTACTTTGACACCAGCCTGTTGTTCCAACATCAGAAATTTCGGCGGCGTTTCCATATGGCTAGGCATCTTTTCAACCGTATTAGAGAGGGGGTGGTCGGAGACGATAATTATTTTTGAGTGCAAAGAGGATGCCCTTGGAAAGATTGACTTCTCATCTTATCATAAATGCACTGCAACCATCCAGATGCTTGCATACGGAGTGCCTGGTGTTCTCAGATGAGTACGCCCATATGAGTGAGTCTACATGCCTAGAGTCCATGTACATGTTTCGCAATGCCGCGATTGCTGGCTTGGCCCTGAGTACTTGAGAGAGCCGACTGCTCAAGATATAGCCCGCTTGTTGGCAATGAATGCCAGTAGGGGCTTCCCAGGGATGCTTGACAGTATAGACTGCATTCACTAGGAGTGGAAGAATTGCCCTTCTGCTTGGCGAGGGTCGGACAAGGGCCATGTCAGGGCTTGCACTGTCATACTTGAGACTGTGGCCTCATAAGATCTCTGGATCCGAGACTCTTTCTTCGGCATGGCCGGACCGCACAATGATATCAATGTTCGCCGATGTTTGCATGGCTTGTTGAATGCAATAGCTCGCCGGTGAATGTTAACATCAATGGCCACAACTACGACAAAGGATACTACCTAGGTGATGGTATCTATCCTCAATGGACGACTATTGTGAAGACAATCCCCAACCCTGTCGGAGAGAAGAGGAAATGGTTTGCTCAAGAGCAAGAGACTGCTAGTAAGGATGTCGAGCGTGCCTTCAGTGTTCTGCAATTTCGATGGGGCATCGTTCCGTATCCTGCTAGAACTTGGAGCACCAAGAAGTTGTGGGAGATGATGGACGCTTGTGTGATCATGCACAATAAGATCGTAGAGGATGAGCGCCCGGAACGTATTTACAATCAAGGGTTTCAGTTTCAGAATGATAATGTTGTGCCTGAACATGAAGGAGGAGTGACAACGTTTGCACAGTTCATCCAATTTCATCATGAAATGCGTGGTTGGAAAACTCACATGTAGCTACAAAATAATTTGGTTGAGCATATGTGGGCTCATGTTGGCAACCAATTGATGTATCTTTAAAAAAATGTATTTGAGACAATTTATTTCATTGGGCTTGTAGACCTATGATAAATTTATTTGGTTGTGAAACTATGCTATTTTTGTTTTGCTTGTGAAATTATGCAAAATGTGTGCATATTTGTTCAAAAACGACGACCAGCCGGCCACGCCGATAAATATGGGTCGGCGCGTTGGGCGCACTGTCGACTCGGATCATAAGGAAGGCGAACACCGAGTAGGTGGCCGATCTAAACAGGCAAAAAGTGGACAAAATCGTTGCTTGTTCGACGTGTTGAAGTTGCTCTTAGCATACTAGTACTTATCATTCAGAATGTATCAAATTTCCATAATGTATCAAAGTACTTTTTCCCCAAAAAAACAAAGAATGATAAGTACTTTTAAAATTTTCATAGCATTATGCAGACCAACTCAAAGAAAAGAAAAAAACATCAGAGGATATGTGTTGCTTTGGACGTCAGCTGAACCACTGTAGCAAAGAGACAACAACACTTTACCTTCACTTCACACCATTGGTCAAAGCAGAGCAACCCCGTCTTGGTCCAGCAGAACAACCGTGCGTGCCCACCACACCTACCTCGTCTTCTTTCAGTAACTCTCTCTCTCTCAATTATTCTGCTATACGATCCCCATCTCAGGCCGGTCAAAATTTCAGGTGGCGCACCGGTAGATCTCCATGGGGGAGCAGCAGCAGCACAAGAAGAGGCCACGGAACGCGGAGGGGAGCGGCGGCAAGAAGTCGAGCGTCTTGGCGCTATCCAGCAGTCCGGTGGCCACCGTGGCACCATCGGCACCCAGCCCCGTTGCCACGGCAAAGCCGGCCCCCGCGGTGGCGGTGACCAGTCCCCTGGCCGCCATGCCGCCGGCGCCGGCCGCGCCCAGTCCAGCGGCCACGACGGAGGGAGACATGACTACGCCAGCCGCCACGGTCGTGGTGACCAGTCCAGTGGCCGCCATGGCGCCGGCGGCCCCCAGTTCAGCGGCCATTGCAAAGCCAGCTGCCAATGTGGTGGACCTGGAGGCGACCAGTCCAGTGGCCATGGTGAAGCCAGTCCGCGTGGTGAAGCCGGAAGACGAAGTGGCCGAACAAGAAGATGCGGCAATGGCAGCCGAGGCGACGGAAGATGTGGAGGTCGCCATGTTGGCCTTGCCCAAGAAGTCGTTTCACTGCGCCGCCTGTCTTTGCCCCCTCAAGCCTCCAGTATTCAGGGTAATCGCTCTCGCTCCGACTCCTCCATTTAGCTGTGGAAGGAGAATGAAGATTGCATCATACATCGACTTGTTGTTTGCAGTGCGAGAACGAGCATTTCGTGTGCCACGCCTGCGGCGGCGTCGGCGGCGCGAACAAGCACTGCGGCCCATGCGGGCGCGACGTGAACTACACCCACTCCCGCTTCATGGACGGCGTGGTCGACACCTACAAGGTGCCGTGCCTCTACAAGGGACACGGCTGCGCCATGGACGACATCCCGTACCACTCCGCCGCCGACCACAAGGCCAGCTGCAAGCACGCGCCCTGCTACTGCTTCGACTGCCGCTTCGTGGGCTCGCCGGCGAAGCTCGTGCGCCACCTTGCGTCGCCGTCCGGCGCGCACGCGTGGCCCGTGGAGAAGATAAAGTACGAGGTGCCCCAGCCGTTCGTCGTGCCGGCGTCGTCCGAGGAGGACCAGCGCCGCCTGCTGGTCGCGGAGGACGGCCGCGTGTTCCTCCTGGCCGTGGGCGCCGGCAGGGACCCGGGCGGCCGCCGCCCCGTCACCGTAGTGTGCGTCAGGGGCAACGCCGACGCGGACGCCGACGCCACGCCCCTGTACACGGGCGTGCTCTGGGTGGACGGCCCTCCGGCACCCCCGCGCCAGCCGCTCGGGTGCAGCTTCAGACTGAAGGCGACGGTGGCCAGCTGCTCCGTCCCCTGCGCCGTGGACATGGACCAGGGCTGGCTCCACGCCCTTGTCAGCCCCAACATGCTGCACGGGGAGTCCGGCGAGCTCCATCTGCGCCTTTGTCTCACTAAGCTAGCGTGAATTAGCTACCCCGGCCTCGCTAACCTAGCTAGCTAATCACCATGGCCGTCGCTACTGTTTTCGTTGGGTCACTGTTCTATCGATCTGCGAGTATTTAACCAAAAACTACCACAATTCACGGAACCGTGACGAAAAACTACCACTTTACGATTTTGTTCCGAAAACTACCACTTTCTCGCTAATCTGTGACTAAAAACTACCATGTCGGGAAAGTGCTCGATTCACCTCTTCTAAACGCATTTCTGACAGAATGGACCCACCTGTCAGCATCAATCTTCTTCTTCCTCCTCCTCCTCCTCTCTCTGGCATTTCCTCGAACACCTCGCGTGCACTCCGGTGATCCTCTCGCCCGCACTTCGCCGCGTCCACGACCACCTCATGCAGCTCCCCGTCACCATCGTCGGCGCCCGCTGCTTCCCCTCTACTCCGTGGCCGCGCGCCGGAGCTCGTGCTCCGAGCCGCACCCGCACGCGCGCGCCCGCGGCGCTCGTGGCCGCCCCTCGCCATGCGCACTGTGGTCGCCGTCCCCGTACCACGCTCGCTCGCCAACACCTCCCCGCACACACCTGCTACGCCCGCGGCGGCGCCCCCGCCTCCGGCCGCCCGGGCTCCTCGCACCTGCCGCCGCCGCCCTTCACCGCTGGAGTCGCTCGCCGCGGCAGCCGCGGGTCAGCGCTGGAGCCGCTCGCCGCGGGTCACCGCTGGAGCCGCCCGCCCCTCCACCTCCTCCTCTGCGACGCGCTGCTCTGCCTCACGGCGAC
>LR880968.1:51719249-51756291 GCA_904067115.1 Aegilops sharonensis | reverse complement strand
GCCCGCTGCTTCCCCTCTACTCCGTGGCCGCGCGCCGGAGCTCGTGCTCCGAGCCGCACCCGCACGCGCGCGCCCGCGGCGCTCGTGGCCGCCCCTCGCCATGCGCACTGTGGTCGCCGTCCCCGTACCACGCTCGCTCGCCAACACCTCCCCGCACACACCTGCTACGCCCGCGGCGGCGCCCCCGCCTCCGGCCGCCCGGGCTCCTCGCACCTGCCGCCGCCGCCCTTCACCGCTGGAGTCGCTCGCCGCGGCAGCCGCGGGTCAGCGCTGGAGCCGCTCGCCGCGGGTCACCGCTGGAGCCGCCCGCCCCTCCACCTCCTCCTCTGCGACGCGCTGCTCTGCCTCACGGCGACAGCACGGTCCAGGAACGGCGGGGGCAGCAGCGCGGCGCTGGCGGCCATGCGGCAGTGGCCGGCCCCAGGAGCTTGGTGGGCACGACGACGGCGAGGTGGGAGCGACGACGGCGAGGTGGGAGCGACGACGGCGAGGTGGGAGTGGGCGCGCGCGTGCGGGTGCGGCTCCGGCGCGAAGGATGGCCAGGGTGGCACCTGGTTCGCGGGCCCAAGCGGTCAGATTTGTGCTTAGCACGGGCCAAGCGAGCGATTTCGTGACTTGGTAGTTTTTTGCCATGGATTAAGAAAAAAGTGGTAGTTTTTCGCACAAAATCGTAAAGTGGTAGTTTTTCGTCACGGTTTCGTGAATTGTGGTAGTTTTTGGTTAAATACTCATCGATCTGCACATGAACCCTAGTACCTACTATGATTTTCTGATGGAAAACCCCGTCCGGTATGGATGGATTTGCATGGTTGTTAATTAATTTGCGGATGATTTGCGCTTCTTGTGTGATGCAGCAGTGTTTATGTTTTCTGAAATGAAAATAATAATGGGATCTCTGTCTGCCCATGTTGTGTTCTCTGTTTGTATGGGAGCAGGGATGACAAATGCATCACATCATCTTGCCCTTTTGTTGCAAGATCGTCGTCAGCCTCACAAAGCCACGCACATGCAAGATGGTTTCCACTATTTTTTCCTATCGTGTCATCCCTCTGAATGCACATTTACTGGGTACTTCCAATGAGTGACATATATTTTCGCATCTAGAAAGTACTGTATGGATTGTGAGATGTTGTTTTCTTTGCTTTTGCTTGACTCGCCATAGTTCAGTATTGCATCACAAAAGAGAAACAAGTATGGGATAATGGAACAAATTTAATTTTGGGGAAGTTTTCAATTCTTCTGAACAAAATATTCGTGGAGTTCTCGTTTTGTTCCGCCTTTGGCTTACATTATTGGTTGAGCGTGACCAACATGATAAAATTCACTTATCAACCTGTTTGTGGGCGTCGAACGAGGAGAGAACAAAGGTAACAGTGTCAGAATATGTATAGGATAGTTTCATTCATATTGTAATATATCCCTATCTCCTTTCTTTCTTCTCCTCGTCAACCTCCTATACCGAACCAACCTGAGATTGATCTCCTGATCTCTTCTTGTACTTCAAGGCATTGCCAGTATATATAAACATGCGGCCCGAGACAAAGGGTTCAACGCTTCCAACCCAATTTACATGGTAATCAGAGCATCTTCCTCTCAGATCGAAGATCGCATCTAGCTACCTTCCCGCGGCCGAGATCATGTCTTCCTCCGCAGCCCTATCTTCCACCACGAGCGTGCTTTCCACCTCCATGGCCTCCACCTTCGCATCATCATCTAGCAGCAGCTCTATCCCTCTCGGACCGCCCCCACAGGAGAAGCTGACAAGGGGAAATTTCCTCTTATGGAAGCCCGTCGTGCTCCCGCAAATCCGAGGCGCACAGATGGAGCATCATCTTGATGGGAAGAGCCAGGAACCGCCGGCCACCCTCACCATCACCAAAGAAGGAAAAGACGAACAGGTCGTCAACTTCGCCCGAACCCTCTGGTACGCGCAGCAGCAGCAACTCCAGGGGTACCTGATGGGATCTCTATCCCATGAGATCCTCGCTCAAGTCGCCACCCTTCAGACCCCAGCGGAGGTCTGGAACGCCATCAACGCCATGTTCGCCGCCCAGAGCCAGAGTCAGGCCATCAATACCCGCATTGAGCTCACAAACTTGAAGAAAGGTAACATGTCCATGGCAGAATATCTTGGAAAATTAAAACCCTTACAGATGAAGTTGCATGCTGCACCGAAGTCCCTCTTCCCGATCCAGAGATATTCTCCAATATCATGGCGGGCCTTGATCTGGACTACAATCCAGTCGTGTCCGCCCTGTCTGCTAGGGTTGAGCCGACCTCAGTTCAGGAGCTGTACAGCCAGCTCTTGAGCTTTGATGCTCGCCTTGCCCTCCTCCACGGCACCAACATCAGGCAGTCCTCCGTTAACTCGGCGGCTCGCGGGCGCGGTCACCAGGGACAGAACCGCAACACCAACGGCCGCGGCCGCGCCAGGGTGAGGGCGATCGTTCTGGTGGTGGCAACAATTCCGGAGGCGGCGGCTTCAACAACAACATGGGAGGTGGCGGCTTCAACAACAACAACAACAACAGCCGCCGCGCCTCCTCAAGTCGTCGCCCTTGCTGCCAGTTGTGCAAAAAGTCAGGCCATGAGGTCATGGACTGTTGGCACAGGTATGATGAAGACTTCGTCCCCAACTCTCGTCACGTTGCTGCAGCCATACGTGAAGAAGGAGGAGGAGGATACGGCGTTTGGTACGTGGACTCGGGTGCAACAGATCACGTCACCAGCGAGTTAGAGCAACTTGCGCTTCGAGAGAGATACCACGGCGGCGATCAGATTCACACCGCGGATAGTGGTGGAGGTATGGATATTTGTCACATTGGACAAGCTTACATTAATTCCCCCAACCTTAAACGTGATCTAGTTCTTAAAGACGCTCTTCATGTCCCATAAGCTGATAAAAACCTTGCATCTATGTCTCGCCTAGCCACTGATAATAATGTTTTCTTTGAAACTCACCCTCGTTACTTTTTTATAAAGGACCGGGCAATGAGGGAACTTCTTCATCACGGTAGATGTGTTGGAGGGCTCTACCCCATCACATCCGGAGCACTCAGTCACAATCGTCGTCAAGTTTATTCTGCCACTAAACCCTCCTTGGAGAGGTGGCATCAAAGATTAGGACACCCATCATCAATCATAGTTAAGCAAGTAGTCAATAAAGACAAACTTTCTTTGTCACATAGTCAAAATAGTGAGTTAGTTTGTGAAGCTTGTCAGTGTGCCAAGAGCCACTAAGTTCCTTATCCCAAGTCAAATAGTGTGTCTCATGCTCCTTTAGAGCTTATTTTCAGTGATGTATGGGGTCATGCCAGAGATTCTTTTGGAAGAAATAAATACTATGTTAGTTTTATTGATGATTATAGCAAGTTCACTTGGATTTATTTACTCAAATATAAATCTGAGGTTTTCTCTATCTTCCAAGAATTTCAGAAACTTGTTGAAAGGCAGTTTAACAGAATAATTCTAACAGTCCAAAGTGACTGGGGAGGGGAGTACGAAAAACTCAACTCTTTCTTTTGTAGCATAGGCATTCAACACCATGTGTCTTGTCCTCATGCTCATCAACAAAACGGTTCTGCCGAGCGCAAACATCGTCACATTGTTGAAGTTGGCCTCTCCCTACTTGCTCATGCGTCTATGCCTCTAAAATATTGGGATGAAGCATTTATTACAGCAACATATCTCATTAATCGTCTTCCAAGTAAAGTTATTGGCAATTCTACACCTTTGGAACGTCTCTATCATCAAAAACCAGACTACAACTCTCTCAAAACTTTTGGGTGTGCTTGCTACCCCAACTTACGTCCGTATAATCATCACAAACTTGATTTTCGTTCCACTCAATGTGTTTTTCTTGGCTATAGTAATCTACACAAGGGATACAAGTGCCTAAAAATTTCCACCGGACGTATATATATATATATATCTCGAGATGTAGTCTCTGATGAAACTCTTTTTCCCTTTGCCAAGCTTCATCCGAACGCAGGTGCCCTTCTCCGTGCCGAAATAGCACTTCTTCCGAACCTTGACACATTATCTGATCACGGGGGGTGAATTATCTATTGCTGACCATGTGAACAAATCCGCAGAAAATTGCAGCTCCAATGATATTTGTATAGATGCAGCTCATGATTTTATGTGGCTAGAAACAGCCAATACAGCCGTTGCTGACCGCGAGGAGGATTCTGGCGACAGCAGACGATCTGGCGCGCGATCCCAGGTGAATCCTGGAGCCAGCGCCAGCGCAATCATTAGCGCACGATCCGAGGAGGATCCTGCCCAGCTGCATGCGGAGGCGACGTGCCTGGTGATTGATGACCCACAAGTGTAAGGGATCTATCGTAGTCCTTTTGATAAGTAAGAGTGTCGAACCCAACGAGGAGCAGAAGGAAATGATAAGCTATTTTCAGTAAGGTTTTCTCTGCAAGCACTGAAATTGTAGGTGATAGATAGTTTTGTGATAAGATAAATTCTAACGAGTAACAAGTAAATAAAGTAAATAAAGTGCAGCAAGGTGGCATAATCCTTTTGTAGCAAAGGATAAGCGTGGACAATTTCTCATAATGAGAAAGGAGCTCCCGAGGACACATGGGAATTATCGTCAAGCTAGTTTTCATCACGCTCATATGATTCGCGTTCGGTACTTTGATAATTTGATATGTGGGTGGACCGGTGCTTGGGTACTGCTCTTACTTGGACAAGCATCCCACTTATGATTAACCCCTATTGCAAGTGTCCGCAACTACAAAAGAAGTATTAAGGTAAACCTAACAACAACATTAAACATATGGATCCAAATCAGCCCCTAACTAAGCAACGCATAAACTAGGGTTTAAGCTTCCACTACTAGGGAAAAGCCTAGCAGCACGCGGGTTTTGGGCCTCTCAGTAGCACGGGGACCGGCGCTACTAATAAGGCGCTACAGCTAACGTATAGCAGTAGCGCCTGTTGTCCCACGCTACTGCTATACATGAATAGCTGTAGCGCTCTTTAGAAAAGGGCGCTGCTGATATTATCTGCAGCGCTGTTTACTGGGAAGCGCTACTGGTAAGGCGGCGCTACTGCTAAATTTCCCCCCTCGCTACTACTAGTTTTATTAGTTTTTTCCCTGCATATTTGTTTTTGTATTTGTTTTGTATTTGAATAGGCTTTATACAATAATCTTCAGCATATCATACACATACAAATGTAATCATAGAATATACATACAATTAGTCTCATCAAATCATGTCATCATCATAATCATCATCCAACACAAAGTGGTCTCTCGTCATCATCTCGAAAATAGCGATACAAGTCTCGATTACTTGCAAATACATCGTCATCCATCTAAACAATGATATACGCGAGAAGAGCTATCACTTTGAGTACATGAGTTCGTATCCCTCTCGCATTAGCGTGAACCTAAACTAACTACTGCCTGTCGCTCGGAAACCGGAAACCGGTACACCTGGGCCTGACACTCCGGCCACTTGTCGTATATATACTCCTGGCGTAGCACTTATTCACCATCGATGATCTATGCACCTACATCGTCACATGAGTCGATGATATGCAACATATATAGTTGATCAACAGAAAGAGACAGACTTGGCAAAAATAGAAACAACATATCATAAGCATAAATGACAAAGTTCATCGTACCCCAAAATGCGCTAACTAGAGTGATTTTCGCTAGTCGAGGAGGAGGACGGTTTAATTACATCACAAATAAAGTTTCACCGTGCATAACTCAAAGTTTTGTCATATAGAAAGTATGGACTAAACGGACACATTGTCATATATCGACAATCACTCCAACATGTCGTTCCATCCATCCATGTCAGGGAGATAGTCCCCGAGCCTAGTGAAAGGCTTCAGGTCGAGACGCTGAGCGGCTACCCATGTTCGGACGTCTTCCCGCGACATTTGTCCTTCGTAGAACATCCCTGTTTTTCTGACGACCTCCTTCATGATGATTTGGGCAAGTTTGCGCTGGATGTGATATAACTCGGCTCGAAGTCGATGATCCTCGATATCTCCTATGTTATTTGCCCATTGCAGAATATGGGCATCGTCGGATGTAGGTGACATGCGAAGGTTCTGGTGATCCCGTCTGTACTCCAGGATGTGGTGTAGGACATAGGATCCATCATTAAGAGAATCGTTCGGTTGCTGGATGCAGCGGAAGTCGGTCTTATGGCCGAAGGCGACCCTGCCGCCCCTTGTCTTCTTGTCCCTAACCTCTCCACCCCTTGCTTGGAAGTAAAACATAGCACTGTCGAGAACATTCTTGATGTGGGTGTAATCCTTTTTGTGAATGTTCTTCGACGAGTCCAAGCAAAGAGCGTGGGAGAATCGGGGGTATAGGATGATGAGGACGGCGCGCCCGCCGCTTCGCAAAATAAGTACACCTCAAATTAATTAGCCTCCACCGTGCAAATGAATGATTGAAATCGAAGGAAGGATAGTAGCGCGGATGACTTACACGGGATGATAAGGCACGAGAATCGCCCCCTTGTCCTTATTGGCGAGCATGAAATTGACGATGTATTCCCTCGCGTATACACGGTGCTCTGCGCAGACTCCCAAGAAGCCCTCGTGCATGTAGTATGGGTCAGCGACACAGATATGAGATATCTGCTCAACCCCGATGATGTAGTTCATGTGCAAGGCATAAAGGCGGACAAACGTAAATCCAGCTTATTCACGTGAAACATGTCGAATATGTAATCGAATCGGAGGAAGAACTTATCCGCGGGGAAGCTGTCGACATACGACATTTGCCGCGGAACGTTAACTACGTAGAGTGGGTATCCTGGATCTGTCGAGGCGATGAGGCCTTTCTCTACCCGCAGCACATCATCATGAAGTCTCCTTAGATCGCCGAATCTGACCCCTAGCGCTGTTGCAGGTAGGATTGGTTGACCGGGGATATGCCATTTATCCGCATCAGGGATATCTATACGGTCCTGAAGCCGAGGCTGCTGGATCATAGAATCCGCTTTTTTGCCTTTCCTCGCTCTCTTCCTAGACTTCTTTACTACTGGAAGGTCGTCCATAATACGTTGAGACGGCAATTCAGGCACCGACTCATGACGCTCAAACCCTGAGGAGGCGCCAGTATAGACATACTGTTCAGCGCCACTGTCGTCCTCATCCTCATCCATGGCGACGTCATCAGCGACTAATGGAGCCTCCAACTTACCCCGTCCGCTATCACCCAACCCGACACCCGACGCTAATTGGGTAGGTGGGGTGTTGATGTTCATACCTTGCTGAGGCTGCGTGCTCGTGGGTGTGCTCCCGACCGCCTCCAGACGAAGCAGACTCTTTGGCCACAACAGGACCCATCCATTGCAACAATCACCAAGCCGCCGTGGTGTCTCCTCGTCATCCACCAGTAGTATTGGAGGAGGCAAATTCTCGTGGCCCAGTTCGACACTGGCCACGGAAACCTTGAAGATGTTCGGGGGGATCGGCCGGTTGTGGAACAATGGTTCCTTCGGCTCCATTATCGTCGCCTTCCCCACGTCCACCTTCTGGTCGCCGATGGTGTACAATATGGTGCACGGGGTTTCGTCGGCCTGCAAAGAAAAGTCTGCGACATGAGACATCCGAAAGGCAACAAAAACGGGAGATTATACATTTATATTGAAGGGGGCCGGTGTGACAGATACCATGAGGGCGTCGAGCTCAGCCAAAGATGAAGCACCGCCGAGCACGTCCGGTGCGGGAGCTAGTGTGGGAGCAGGTGCTCCCAAGAAGTCAGCAAGGGGAAAGTCTTCTGCATTTTCTGGATTTTGCCTTGTCCAAGTGAAAACGCCCGTCACCAAGGAAGTAGACAAATCTGCAACCACCTGTTTTGCGGCAGCTACAGCTGTTGCGACTGTCTGAGATGATTTATTCTCAACCGCAATCTCAACCTTCTTGTCGATGTTTTCTCCAGTTAACCTCCGTCTTTCCTTTCTCTCCTCCGTGGTCTCACGGTAGTACTTCTTCCACGTGGCGACGTCTCCGACACCGTGCACGCGTTTCCTGAAACCCGCTACTGCTATTCCTTTCTCCTTTTTCCCCATTTTTCTTTTATTTTTCTTTACATTTTATTTTTTTTCCTTTCTCCTTTTTCTATTTCTTTCATTTTCATTTACTTTTCTACTTGTTTTTTACTTTATTTTATTTCCGTTAGCAGTAGCGCCTTACACGTAAGCGCGCTACAGCTAAGGAGAGTAGCAGTAGCGCTGGGCCAGTATACGTGCTACTGCTAGGTTGGGCTAGCCATGTGCGCCCAGTTCAAATATAGCAGCAGCGCTTTTTGCTAGTACGCGCTACTGCTAAAGTCATAGCAGTAGCGCGGTTTATTTACGCGCGCTGCTACTAAGTAGCACTAGCGTTTGATTTTGTACAGCGCTACTGGTAACATTCTGTGTATAAGGTTTTCCCTAGTAGTGTTCTGTCACTCTAGCAACCCATCATCTACTTATTACTTCCCAATGTGTTGGGGATATAACTATTCTTGTAAGCCGGCCAGGAGGGGCCAGGTTACGCAAAGGTGATTCATCGTATGAAGCCCAATATCAAGCATGAAGATGGCGGTTCAATAAGGGGTCTAAAGCCCACGGGCGACTTAAGGCCCGTAGTGATAAACTGTTGTAATGGTATGACTTGGGTTATAAGGCAGGATTAACTAGTCACCGAGCCGGACACTGTTTATGAGCCGGCCGGGACTTTGTATGCCGCAGGGCGTCAACCCGTGTATATAAGGGGACGACCCGCTGACGGCCTAGGGCAAGGAACATCTGATCAAGAGCCGGGCATAGCGCATCTCGCTCCCTGGTCATTGAAACCCTAGCAATACCAACCCAACTAGACGTAGGCTTTACCTTCACCGTAAGGGGCCGAACTATTATAAAACCTCTCTCATGTCTCTTGTCCCGATTAACCCCTTTAAGCTTCCTAGTTGCGATGGCTCCATGACTAAGTCCTTGCAAGAGGACATCTGTCGTGACAAAACCACGACAGTTGGCGCCCACCGTGGGGCCAGCGCACGGGGGATTTGAGTTCTTGAAAGGCAACTTCGAAGGGCTCAAGGGATACGTTGTGGGCCGGATGACCAAGAGTCGTCGCGGCAAGATCTACATCGAAGATGAAGGCTGGGGCCCCGACGCCGACTCAATTGAGTACGGGTACCGGGTTCCCTTCGGCGGAATCCACGTTTTCATCGGCCGGATCGGTGAGCCGGGCCCTGAGCCGGACCACTGCACCGACCTCGTCGAGACGGCTCAGCGTGCGAGACCCGCCCGTGCTCAACCCGTCATGAAACGTGCGTTCGTGGGTTGCATCCATGGAGGAGAACTTTCTGAGGGATCTGTTGATGGCGGTGAGACGGCCGTCCACTCCGATGGTGATTCATCCATTGGTGAGACAGATTCGTTGTATCAACTGTAAGATGGCAGGCTTGGGGGCTGTTCCGATGGCAGCAGTATTCCGGACCCCTTTGAGCCGGCAAGCCGGGTAGAGGTCTTCATGGCTGGGACTCAGCCCGGCCAGAACTCTACGACTGCGGTAGCAATAACGTCCGGGTCAGGAGCGGCCGGGGCAAGAGGCCCTATGCGCCCGCCGGCTCAGGTGCTGCTTGATCTCATGGATAAGCTGACGGCCCTGTTAACCGCTACAGTTATTCCTGCAAATCAAGAGGAACGTGATGCGGAGGTGGCACATGTGCGTGAGGAAATAGCTCGGGCCAAGGAGGCCTTAGCAGCAGAGGACACCAGGTTGGCTGCAGAACGGGCGGCTTTGGATGCACGGGCCCAACAGCTCCAGTCAGAGGCTTTCCAGCTTATGATGAACCTAAACATGTATAACGAGGTGATGAGGAGGAGACACCAGAAAAATCAATCCCGTTTGCCTCCGGTTTATGATCCTCGGAGCCTTTTACCACACCCGGAGCCGGCCCCAGTAACCCGCCAGAAGCGAACCAGTTCATAACACCCGGACCAGGGGGGCCGGTTCAGCCTCGGGTGATGGCACCTTCTCATGGGAATATGGCCCCGCCCCGCAACGTACCAATACCACCGGGTCGTTTTTCTAACCCCATGGAGAACCTGATCGCAGCATCAGCACGTTTGGCGGCTCTCCCAGTGGACGGCGACGATCCA
The DNA here is from genome assembly GCA_904067115.1 of Aegilops sharonensis. Classification (NCBI taxonomy): domain Eukaryota; kingdom Viridiplantae; phylum Streptophyta; class Magnoliopsida; order Poales; family Poaceae; genus Aegilops; species Aegilops sharonensis. The sequence continues at coordinate 51,746,149 of LR880968.1, read as the reverse complement.
ACAACGATGGAGACGCGAAGGATCAGGGAACTCGTCCAGACGGCTCTGGCTCAGCAAGAGGCTTATTCCTATAGCCGAGACAGGATTCATTCGACTCCTCGCCCAAGCCGGAGTCCGAGTTATAGCAGGCACATGGAGTCGGAAGCTTTGTCAAGCAATGCCCAGCGCCGTAACCAACCCGGCGGTCATAACCCGGTACAGGACCGGATACGTCAGGAGGACGAGCGGGCGGCTCAGCTGGCGGCTCAGCAGACGGCTCATCAAGCTTTCCCGGATTACCCGACGACTTCTGTTGAGGCAGGAGTGGCCACCAGAACCGGCGGTGTTCCTTGTTTGGTGTCGTCTTTACGTAATGTGCGTTTGCCTAAGGATTTCAAGAGACCCTGGAAGGTGCCGAATTATACGGCCGACTTACAAACCGGGGCATGGATAGAAAGCTATGAGATGGCCATGGAGCATTTGGAGGTCAATGACGCGGCAATGGCTAAGTACTTCACCATGATGTTGGATGGAACGGCCCGGACTTGGTTAAAAGGCTTGCCGCTCAATTCCATCGGCTCATGGGCAGAGTTGAAGGCCCGGTTTATTCAGATTTCAAAGACACCTACAAGCAGTCCATGTCAATTGTGGATTTAACTAATTGTAAACAAGAGGAGGGTGAATCTACCACTCATTGGGTGCGCCGGGTCAAGGAGATAATACATTCGTCTGATAAGAGGGATGCTGGCTCTGCAGTCCTCATGCTGGAGAAAAATTGCCGATTTGTACCACTGAGACAGAAGCTGGGACGCCTCAAGCGTGATTGTAATGATATGGGTCAGCTGCTGGCGGCTCTAGTCAAATACACCGATTTTGATAATACCGCGGACCCTGCGTCTGACGAGGAAAAAGCGGGGAAAGGAAAGAAGAACGGCAATGGAAAAGGCCAGCCACATAACACGACAAATCAAGGAGGCAACAAGCGTAAAGCCGATGGTAATCCGGAGTTTGTGGCCAATGCTAATGTGCATGCTAACGATCAAAGACGCAAGGGGAGGTGGCCCCCTCGATCTGGTGGGTCAAGTCCATCGCTTGAGCAGCTACTCAATGAACCCTGCCCGAGACACGGTACCCGGGAAAAGCCGGCCACTCACTTATGGAAGGATTGCGCGATCATGAAGGCTTTCTAGAAATCCAACACATTCGATGTCAATCATGGGCCGGGTGGCGGCTCAGGTGCTGGCGGCTTTCATGGCCCGGGTGGCGGTTCAAATTCCGGCTTTCAGGGAAATCAAGGTGGCTATAATCACCAACAGTCTGGTCAGGGAGGTCAGCAGCAGCAACAGTCAGGTTATCAAAGCAATCCAAAGCAGCTGAATAGTGGACAGTATCATGTGTTCACCACTAGCTTATGCAAGCGGAACCAGAAGCTTCATAAAAGGGCTGTGAACGCTGTTGAGCGAGCGGTTCCCCATTATTTAAGGTGGTCAGAGCAGCCTATTGTATGGATTAGAGAGGATCACCCTCCCCGGGTTGACAATCCGGGTCAGTTAGCCTTGGTGGTGGCACCTCAAGTCAGTGGATATAAGCTTACTAAGGTGCTCATGGATGGAGGCAACAACATCAACATCCTCTATTATGAGACCTTTCGGTGCATGGGGTTGACGGACAAAAATTTGAAGACATCCAACACCGTTTTCCATGGAATGGTGCCTGGTAAATCGGCATACCCAGTTGGAAAGATTGAGCTGGAGGTGGCCTTTGGAGACGAATATGATTCTAGGGCTGAGAAATTAACCTTTGAGGTGGTCAAAATTAAAAGCCCGTATCATGCTCTGTTTGGACGGCTAGCTTACGCCAAGTTCATGGCGCGGCCGTGTTATGTTTACTTGCAGCTCAAGATGCCGGGTCACAAGGGCACCATTACTGTGCATGGGATTCGAAAGATAGCCCTCAAATGCGAGGAGGGCGATGCAGCTTATGCCAAGTCTATTTTCGCAGCTGAGGAGCTAAAATTTTATCAGGATAACATTAACCCGGCGGATATGACACCTCTGAAGAAGCCGACCGCCGAGCATGACCCGGCGATGAAGTTTAAATCGGCTGATGAAACCAAGCTTGTTGATTTTACTCCAGGCGACTCATCCAAACAATTTAGCATCAGTGCCAATCTGGATCCTAAATAGGAAAGCACGCTCATCGAGTTCATCCGTGAGAATCGGGACATCTTTGCATGGAAACCTTCTGACATGCCGGGTGTACCGAGAGAACTCGTTGAGCACACTCTTAATATTGATCCGAAGTTTAAGCCGGTCAGGCAGTTTCTTCGGCGGTTCAATGAAGAGAGACGGAAAGCTATTGGTGAGGAGGTGGCCCGGCTCTTGGCGGCCAGATTTATTGTTGAAGTTTTTCACCCGGAGTGGTTGGCTAACCCGGTGCTTGTACTTAATAAGAATGGCACCTGGCGGATGTGTGTGGATTACACGGACTTAAATAAGGCTTGTCCGGCTGATCCTTTTGCTCTCCCCCGTATTTATCAAATCATTGATGCTACGGCGGGTTGTGAGCGTTTGAGCTTTTTGGATGCTTACTCTGGTTACCATCAGATCAAGATGGCAGTTAAGGACCAGGACAAGACGCCTTCATTACTCTGTTTGGAGCCTTCTACTATGTATCTATGCCTTTTGGGCTCAAGAGTGCCCAGGCGACTTATCAGCGGTGTGTACAGAACTGTCTCCACAATCAGATTGGGCGCAATGTTCACGCATATGTGGATGATATAGTGGTGAAGTTCAGAGAGAAGAAAACCTTGATAGATGATCTGAAAGAGACCTTTGATAATCTCCGGGTCTACAAGATGATTCTTAACCCGGCCAAATGTGTGTTCGGGGCGCCAGCAGGCAAACTTCTGGGTTTTTTGGTCTCTAACAGAGGTATTGAAGCTAATCCGGAGAAAATCAAGGCAATCACCTCTTTGGATAAGCCGGCATGCATCAATGATGTTCAGCGACTGGCGGGTCGTATCGCTGCTTTAAGCCGGTTCATAAGCCGGTTAGGTGAGAAGGCTATACCGCTGTATCAGCTGATGAAGAAAACAGACAGATTTATCTAGGGTGACGCTGCTAATGCTGCCTTTGAAGATTTAAAGAGACAATTGTCTGAACCGCCGATTCTTGCGGCTCCCATTGATAAAGAGCCGCTGCTATTATACGTGGCTGCTAACTCACGTGCTGTCAGTGTTGCAATTGTGGTCGAGTGCAAGGAGGCTGGCATGGAGCATCCGGTTCAATGACCGGTTTACTACATCAGTGAGGTGCTCATTGAGTCAAAGCAAAGATATCCGCACTGGCAGAAGGTTGTTTATAGGGTGTTCATGGCAAGCCGGAAGCTTAAGCAGTACTTCCAAGGTCACCCTATCACTGTGGTAAGCTCTGCTCCTTTGGGAGACATCATCCAGAATAGAGAGGCCACAGGACGAGTCGCCAAGTGGGCCATTGAGCTTGGGCCTCATGATTTGAAGTATGTGCCACACACTGCTATTAAATCTCAAGCATTGGTGGATTTCATCAATGCTTGGACAGAGCTCCAGACGCCGGAGGAGAAGCCGGATAACACATATTTGACTATTCATTTTGATAGATCCAGGAAGTTGGAAGGCTCGGGGGCTGGAGTCGTTTTAACTGCCCCTCGAGGTGACAAATTTTGCTATGTGCTCCGGCTCATGTTTCCTTGTACTAATAATGCAGCTGAATATGAGGCCTTACTCCATGGTCTTCGAATGGCCAAAGAGATGAATTTGAGACGGGTCAGGTGTTTGGGCGATTCAGATCTTGTGGCTCAACATGTGTCGAGCAAGTGGGACTCCAAGGACCCCCTCATGGCGGCTTATCGTCGCGAAGTTGATGTTGTAGCAGGGCACTTCAAGGGTTATCAAGTGGAGCACATTGATCGAAGGAAGAATGAGGCGGGTGATGCTTTAAGCCGGTTGGGATCTCAACGTAAGCTTGTATTGCCTAACACCTTTTTGGATGTTTTGCATAATCCTTCTGTCAAGTTACCCACAGAGGAGGACTTAGCTATTCCAGACCCGGAAGCACAATTGGTGGCAGCTCTTCACGTCATCCCGGATTGGACAGTGCCATATTTGGCTTACATGACCCGGGGAGAGTTGCCCGAGGATGAGACCTTGGCGAGACAGATCACCCGGTGGTCTAAGTCCATGACCATTGTTCATGGTGAGCTGCATCATCGCAGTGTCACTGGGGCGTTTCAACATTGTGTATCACCTGCGGAAGGTCAGGAAATACTTCGGGAGATCCATGAAGGTGATTGTGGTCATCATGCCGGCTCAAAATCTCTTGTGGCCAAAGCTTTCCGTCATGGTTTTTACTGGCTGCCGGTTCATGCTGATGCAGAAGATATGGTCAGTAAATGTGATGGTTGTCAAAAATTCTCACGACGAGCTCATGTCCCGGCTCAAGAATTGAGGATGATTCCAATTACTTGCCGTTTGCAGTCTGGGGGCTTAATATGGTCGGGCCTTTCAAAAGGTCTAAGGATAAAAAGACAAAACTTCTGGTGGCGGTGGAGAAATTTACAAAGTGGGTTGAGGCAGAGCCGGTCAGTAAGTGTGATGCAGCCACGGCGGTCCAGTTCATGAAAAAGGTGATTTTTCGCTTTGGTTTTCCACACAGCATCATAACTGATAATGGCACTAATCTCTCCAAGGGTGCTATGGAAGAGTTCTGTCAACGACAACATATCCGGCTTGATGTTTCGGCGGTAGCTCATCCTCAATCCAATGGTCAAGCAGAAAGAGCCAATCAGGAGATCTTGAAAGGTATAAAACCCTAGCTCTTGGTCCCTTTACAGCGGAAGCCGGGTTGTTGGGTGGAGGAATTACCCTCTGTGATTTGGAGCATCAACACTACACCTAACAGATCTATGGGTTATACACCTTTCTTCATGGTGTACGGAGCAGAGGCGGTCCTGCCAAGTGATATCCGTCATGACTCGCCCCGCGTGGCGGCTTACGTTGAAGCTGACAATGAACGAGCTCGTCAGGATGCACTTTACTTACTGGATGAAGAGCGAGACTTGGCAATAGCCCGCTCGACTATTTACGAGCAAGACCTGCGCCGCTACCACAGTCGCCGGGTTAGGTCCAGAACCTTTCAGGAAGGCGATTTGGTGCTCCGGCTCATCCAGGATCAATCTGATATGCACAAGCTATCTCCCCCTTGGGAAGGGCCTTTTGTGGTTAGCAAGAACCTGAACAACGCGTCATATTACCTCATCGATGTTCGAGAACACAAAGATTCACGTAAGTCGGAGGAGGAGACCCGTCGGCCGTGGAATATCGCTCATCTTCGGCCTTACTATACTTGAGCCACCGGCTCTCAGGATGTACATATAGTTTGAGATGTATATATTATGAAAAGCAATAAAGCAGGACCTCTGTCCTTTTCATCCTCAAATGTGTACATGTCTTCCTTATTATTTTGAGATAACCAATAGGGAGCGGGTCATATTTGAATCCGGCTTTCCCTCCGGTGCGGCTTATGATCATATCTAAATCTAGCCATGGTCAGTAGGGGGCTTCCTGTTCAAACATAGGTCGTATTCGAACCAAAGAGAACATAGCTGTCGATACCCTCTTGATCGGCATACTGCCAAACCCACTAGGGGGCTTCTTGATCATATCTGAATCATAGCTTAACCCCCTTGGGTCTGACGTGGATCGTATTCGAATCAGCGTCATTAAATAACTCTTATGGTCACTTGGGGGCTTCCTGTTCAAACATAGGTCGTATTCGAACCAAAGAGAACATAGCTGTCGATACCCACTTGATCGGCATCGCCAGAGCCACTGGGAACTATATGATCGTATCCGAATATTAGCTTAACCCATTCGGAACGGTTTACTGATCGTATTCGAATCAACAACCTTTGAATTTTGTCTATCAATCATAGAACTTTGCGAATCACAATTGTTTGACGGTTTGCATACCTTTTTTCTGAAAGCATTTATGAGGTTTCAAAACTATGTTCTCTTTGGTTACAATTGAGAACCGACTTTTATGATTTTTGATTCATACTCCGGGTTATTTCTTAAACATATGACTCGCTATGTGGTAAACCGCCAAGGGACTTGCGTTTTTGTTTTATATGCAGGGCAATTAAAGCAGAAGATCAGTATAAACCGGAAGAATATCACGACGACGGCTTGAACAAGTGTTGAGCGCCTCAAACGTGCGCGATGGCACGACAAAATCAAGTTTTTTCTTCTATCCTATTACAAGACTCCCCGAGTCTGAATAAGGAATCATTGTTTCTACAAGGCAGAAAAATAAGACGCCCGATGGATCATTCATTTTGCTGGCCTGAAGCTGCCGGGTCATCCCTTTCCGCTCCTCCGCCGGCTGCCTTGTCCTGGAATGTTGATGATGACCAGTCAATGCCACTCAAAGCTTCAAATTCAACTTCATCATCAATTAACCCGGCTGGATCGACTTCGGGAGCGAAGGTATGCTTACGAATTGGAGGAGTCAAGCTGACGTCATCATAATGTGGCGTGGCGATCCTCTGATTATGGCTGTCATAGCCCGGCTGGTACTTGGTGAGATCCATATCATTACCGATCAGAGTGGCCACATGGCGTATTTCTTTCACGCAGGCGGTGAAATCCTTCTCCTCAAAGGGGGTGCCATCCTCCTTAAAGCTTGGATATCCGAGGGAGATGTCGGCCGGGTCCAGCTCTGGTAACCATGCCTTAGCCCGGCTTAAGGCGGTTATGGCCCCGGCTCTTGCAGAAGCACGCCTCAACTCTTTGACCCGTTGAGGAAGCACATCAAGTCGCTTCAGCACGTCATCCAGGCGAGTGGGAACATGGTTTGATAAATCCAGAACGGCTAAAGCGCGTTGTGACCCGGTGTACAGTTGCTCCACCAATGTGTAAACCGCCTTCAGCTTTGTTAACATATTATGGTTTAGATTGGAGCTCCTGGGACCTGTATTAACAAACATCAGGTGAGCCGGAGATGACAGACAAAATGCTTATGAAAAAAGATTTACAGAATTTAAACTTGCAGAATAAGCTTACCAGAGATTGCTGAGGTCATCTGAGATATATGGCGTCTTAAGCCAGTTAAGTTAGTCGTTGTGTCTGCGAGAGCCGCTTCTGCTTTCTCGGCCCGAGTAACCAAGGAGGCTTTTTCATCAGCCCATGCATTTTTATCAGCTGCAAAGCTTTTCTTCAGTTTCTCCTGCTCAGACACGGTGAACTCAAATTTGGAGTTGGCCTTTTGGATTTCAGTTTCTTGCACTGCCAAGTGGCTCTTCAAATCAGCAATCTCCAACTCAAATTGACTTATGGTGGCCTGAATCAAGTCGGTTGCAAGCAAAGGTACTTGACACTTGGGGGCTAATGCATATTGCAGTTAAAAGTATTATACGACGCCGGTTCAAATATCTTCTTTTCAAGTCGGTCTTCGATTGTTACAACATAAGCCGGGCGTCTGACAAGCAGTGCTAAGAAGATTCTAAGTCTACAGCATATTCTTTCTCATAAGCAATAGACTTGGGGGCTGGTACAGTAAGGAGGAATAAGGAATAGTTATACCTCAGATTTTTGATGGATTTGCTTCACCATATCAACTTCCAGATCACGGCTGCTGTGCACTTGACTTATATAGCCAGAAACAATGTCTCCAATGCTGAGATGAGTGTAATCAGTGACGTCTAGCTTGGCTTTTCGGCGCTCTGAAAGTTCTTCCTTGGCAGAACACTTAGCAAGAATAGTGGGTCTTCTCGGCTCAACAAACTGAGTCTTAAGAATATCAACTTCCGGATCATCTGTTCTTACCAGGCTGGGAACCTCCGGGTTATCAGAACTGTTAAGAGTCTGTTCAGCAGGTGGATCAGAGGTTGGAGATGGAATGTCATGGGCCGGTTCAGGTGGTGGCTCATGTGAGGAGGTATCAGGAACGGTTGTTCTGACCTCCGGGTCAGTCATGACTGGCTATTTGGCCGGCTTATTTTTCTTCTCCCTTTTGCTGGGCTTCACTTGTACGCTGTGTGCAAAACAGAAAGGTTAAGTACAAAGACATGAGTAAGATAAGTATGAAAATGAATACATTGACATTACCCTGGAGTAGTTTTGAAAGCCGGCATGTTGGATTGCATAGATTCGCCGGAAGAAGGTGAAGTATCCTGATAGTTTGAGTCAGATGAATTGAGGGGTTGACGAATGAAACCCGCCAAAGGAAAAAAGGAACGTAATTCGGAGATAACCTCAGCCCGGCGCTTCCTTGTCACGTCTGGTAAGCCGGAGGAGAGTTCCACGTCTTTGCTGGTCCGGGTCTGCCTCCGGCTCTCATGAGCCTGTTGCTTCAAAAGAAATTGAGGATCTTGGTAAGCTAAAGGATGTGAAAATCTTACTTTCCGGGTCACTCTTCGGACTTTCTGCCTTGGCAAAGGCTCGGAGTCGGAGGAAATTATATTTACCTCTTCCTCAACTGCTTGGCTATTTCCCGTGTCCCCCTAAAGGAAATTATTGTCAATAAGATGATGGTAAAGGAATCAGGAGAGTTAAGGATTACCTCTTCTTCATCGTCAGAGGAGTCATCTAGTTTGAGCAAATCTGAAGCACTTGGTTTCTTCTTACTTTGAGCTCCAGCTTTGGCGGTTTTCCTTTCGGCTTTCTTGGCCGCTCTGGCCTGTTTGGCAGCTTCATGATCATATTTGACCTTTCAGAAGTTGTCCTTTGCCTGTGAATAATGATAAAAGGTTGTGAGTAAAAGCAAGGCATTCCACAAAAAAGAGTAAATTCTTAGATTGATAACTTACTGCAAGAGCCGGATTCTTCTTGCAGAAGGGAAGTAAGACAAAAGCATTGTTGACCACTGAGCCTTCTTTCAAAAGAGATTGGGTCATGGCTTCAATCATGTCATCAGGCAAGGCATCAGGGCAATGACGCAGCGGGTCATCTTTTTCGCCTGTGTAAGTGCACATCAAGCCTGGGCGGCGGCTTAACGGTATCATCCGCCATGAGATCCAGACACGGACCAAATCAATGCCGTCTAAGCCGTTCCCAAAGAGAGCTTTGATTTTCTTTATGGTAGGAGCAATCTGTAGGCGTTTAGCGGCAGATATCTTATCCGGCAGTGGATGGTTGGATTCAAGGCGCAGAGCGCGAAAGCCGGGCAGCGGGTTCTCATCAGCCGGAGAAGTGTCCTGGCAATAGAACCACGTCTGGTTCCAATCCTTAGGGTGGCTTGGCAGCTCAGCATATGGGAAAAGGCAGTCTCTCCTTCGCTGAATGGATATACCACCAAGCTCTAGACTTGGCCCGTTGGCATGTTCATTCTGCCGGTTTAAATAAAACAACTCTCTGAAAAGCGGTAGTGTCGTGAAATTAACACGTCAGATGTCCTTAGTGTGAGGACTTAGTCGCGAGGCCAACGCATCTATGTGGTAGCTTGAGAGGGGTTGAGCGGAATCGAGAGACGCAACACAAGACAAGGGTTTAGACAGCTTCGGGCCCCGGGAAACATCATCCAGTAACAACCCTACATGTTGTTTGAGGCTAGATCTCATTATCATCACGAGGGAGTCGCCGTAAACTGGCTCTCCTCTTGTTGTGTCTAGCCCTAGAGATTTTTTCTTGCTTGTCCCCCTTTGGGGAGCCTTGCCCCTCCTTATATAAGTTAAAGGGGCGGGTTACATGTAGAGTCCATCTCAGACTAAGACTTAAATTATTTTGACTTCCCTTCCTGGGCTTCTTAACGTCTGCCGGTTTAACATTGTCTGCCAGTTTAACATTGTCTGCCGGTTTAACATGGTCTGCCGGTTTAACATTGTCTGCCGGTTTAACATGGTCTGCCGGTTTAACATTGTCTGCCGGGTTATGATTGACTTAACATACTTCAATGAAAATAACATCATATGTTGTAACCCCCATCATGGGGCTTGAATTCACGTCCACAAGGTTAAGAGCCTTGTGCTTTACCAACTGAGGAATGGACCCTTCAATGTAATGGATAAAAAACTTTATACCGTAAATTGTTGACAGAGGCAATTGGTAGCCCCCAAGGGCCGGCTCATTACAATGTGATGAGTCGGGTCTTCGATATGGTGAGCAAAAAATGTCTTTGCATTAGCCCCCAAGTGTCATGGTGCATGCTTGCAGCGACATGAGACTTGTGTATTTGATGTAATTTCAACCGAAATAATGTAGCCCCCAAGTGCCGGGTCGTAAGCCTGCAGCAACTCGGGACTTTTCCTTCAATTGTAGAATAAATCATATCTACTGATAATATGATAGCCATTGCGCTAAAGCGACTTTGAAAACCATAATTATAATACTGGTTATTGATAACCATAATAAAAATCCAGCCATGTTGGCTATTTGAATAATATACCCAATTATTTATAAGTGCATAATTCCAATGGCGCAATCCAAATATATACTGGCGACTTATAGTCCAAAGCCAGGCCGGGTCAATAAACACCGGATTATAAGTGATTATGTACTGACAACTTGTAGTTGAAAGTGGAGCCGGGTTAATGAACACCGGGTTAATTTCGATGACTGATAGTCATGCCGGGTCAATAGACGCCGGTTCAACATAAAATTTTATCAAAAGAGAAAATTCTTGACAAAGGCAAATAAAACCGTGTGTTCGAGGCTTTTCAAGGGCTGCCAGGCCCAAATTCGAGGCTTTTCATGGGCTGCCAGGCCGCTGAGTTAAACCATTTTGCAAAGCCTTTTAAGATGGGCCTCCAACTAACCAATCGTCGTTTTAACTTTGACAAGTTCAGGGTCTCTATGAGAGTAACTTGTCAAACGTTTGGCGGGTCATGCCAGGATTACCTGGATAGGAGTGGCTTACTTGATGAAGGCAGGTTAACCCGGGGTTTTAGGTGAATACACCAGGCTTCCAAGCCGTGGGTCGATACCCAATTACAAGGGTCCTTTCAAATTCTTTGTTACTTTACACAAAGAGCCCCCAAGTAACTTTGTGAGCTGTGCTAAATGGGTGCCTATGTTTGAGTTGTGCGTAGCAACAAGACTCTCTTTGGCCCCTTGGGTGTGAAGCTCCCAAGCTGTATTGTGGTGTAATAACCGGATTAATGGATAGGACTCCGCTTTGTCAGCTGAAGCCCCCATGTTCTATATTTTTGAGCTATGCTCGGCGGCGACCTATGTTTGAGTTGTGTTGTGCAACAAACTCTCTTTGGCCCCTTATGATAATATCGGCTTGATAGCTGCATCAAGAGGGTAGTAACCCTATGTTCTCTTTGGTGAACACACCTATGTTTGAACAGGAAGCCCCCAAGTGATCATATGAATATGAGCCCATAAGGCAGGATACCTATGTTTGAACTGCGCGCCAGGGCAGCAGGTCCTCTTTGGCAACCTTTAACTTTTTGCAAGAGATAAATTCTTCTTGAACCGGGATTTTGAACCGGATATTGAGAGCTTCAGTGAGACTGACTTCCTTTAAACCGGATTCCTTCTTATTAAGCCGGCAATTTTCTGACAGCCTTTAAATTCGCACCAATACGGCTCTTTAGGGTCCTGCATTAGATAACTCTGCAAGCCGGAGTAATTTCTCTTTTAAAGAAAGCAATATATGATATAAAAATATAGTGGATGTATTTCACCTGATACGCCAGGCTAGTTGTTATCCACCGCGGAGTTGATGATCACCATGGTGAAGCGGAAATTAATCATAGGTGAATCCGCCGTAGGAGCTGACAGACGAGTTAGCCACGATATCATAGGCCGGTGCAGACAGGCAAGTTGTCCTCCGTGTTGTAAACCGGTGCGGATGCATGAACCGGCCGTCCGTTGTATAACAATAATTTTTCGTTGTAGAACGTTGCGAGTGCATGCCTTATACCCCGCAGTATAACAATAATTTTTCCTGGTGATTTCTCTTGGCCTGCAACTAGCACCTGACCATCAAATCTTTCGTGTGTGCAGCGGTAGGATTTATTGATGGATCTTGCCGCCGACCCACTGCTGATTTTTTCTTCACGTGCATGTGCAGCAGATATTTCTTTATTTTCTTCATCGTCAAGACATCCATGCAGATTGATAAACCAACCTTTCCAACGCGCGAACAGAGCGCACAATGGTACGAGCCAGCAGAAAAACATAGCCCCAACCGGCCGTACGACGAACCGGTGAGAGGCACGGCAGCGCCAGGAAATACGCAGGGGCTGAAGCAAACACCACAAGCGGCTCGAGGATAGCGCGCTCGCGAGGCCACAGTCGTGGCGGATGCCGTGACTTGGAGCGGCGGCTTACGGCGCGGGAGCAGCGGGGGTGGCCGGTGACTCAGCAGGGATCACGGTGAGGGCGGCATAACGGGCACGTCCAGGACAACCTGGCGCCGGCTTATTGTCAGCAAAGCGGGCAGAACCGGCTTACGGGGCTCGGGAGCCGGCCGCAGTAGAGCGGAGGGCGGCCGAAGCACGCGGCGGTGAAGGCGACTTACGGCGATTCGGAGCAGGACCGAAGCAGCGACGACGGAGACGGTTCGGAACGGGGGCGGTGTGCCACGGTGTTGGAGGCAGCCGAGCGCGACAGAGCTGGCTTGAAGCGAGGCGACGGCGGCCGGTCGGCGCGCGGCCGAGGTAGCACGCGGCCGATTCAGCAGCAGCAGAAGCTGGTTCACGGCGGAGGTGAATGGCGTCCACGGCAGCTCGAGGTAACTCGTGATTTGCAGGCGAGGCTTGATGTGGTCAGTTGAGGCGGCCTACAACCCCGGCCACGGTGATTGGTGGTGCTCGCGGCGATTTAACGGAAACGCAGACCGGGTCGGAGGCAATGAGAGGCCATGGCGCTTTAGTGGCGATGCATGGCTGAACCGGCGGCAGGCTGAACCGGCATGGCACAACGGCAACTGTCTTTGACCATGAATTTTGACTGACGGAGCACCTCAGATTTTCCCAGTACCGCTTCGTAAAATAATACTTAATACGACCAAGTTTTCGAAGAACTTGTGCCTGCACGTGGCGATGTACTGCTGCGTACAACGCCAGTTTGCAACGCCGATTTACAACGCCACTGAGATGAGGATCTTGGAGGCACGAGGCAGCTTACAACGCAGGTTTGGATTCGACCGAAATGAGGCCAGCTCTCTGAGCGACGAGTTGAGGCTAGCTCTGCGGCTTCGATGCAGAGGAACGAACCGGCGCGAAGATGTTCTCCTGCTCCGGTGGCTTGTTCCTGAGGGTGGTCCGAGGGCGAGGATCCGCGTCCGGTTGTTGAGCAGCTTCTCCGCAAGAAGCCTTCAGTATGCATTCTCCTTGTCCTTCTTGGTCTCCGTGAATAGGTCGTGCGCCTTGTCCATCGCTGACCGGACCGGGATGAACCTGTCCCCGTAGCACTTGGCTGACGGGTTGCGCGAGGTGGTGCTGATCGGTGGTATGTAGGGGCAGGATCCGGCCTTCTGAAGCGGCGGGCGCTGCACGGCGGATCACTCGGCCCAGGCGGGCTTCGTAGAAGAAGCAAGGTGAAAGAGAACCTTACAGCGACTCGAGGCACCGCTGCAACGGCAGGAGCTAGAACAAGTCACCGCATGGCTGTCTCAACACGGCGACGATTTGAAGGCACAGGCCACGATGACTCTCATGCTGTTGCAGAGGTAAAACCGGCGCTGTGGTTTGAAGCCAGGGCGACTCAGAAACGTCTCACAAGCGGCGACTTGGCAGTAGTAGTAAACCGCGGCAGAGGCGAGGCAAGTCAGACAGGCGGACTTGCCTTTTCTCCGGGTTACACCTCGACGACTTAGCGTTTAGCAAACATATATTCAACCTTAATTGCCTTGAATCTTAAATCCAGCAGATTATAACCCTGGACTGATAAACTCGGAGTTGATTTGGAACCTTCTGCGCCGGCTTTTCATCCGAAAAAGTTTCAAATTTCTCGATCCTCCAGAGTGGTGAATATGTTTGCTGGGCTGAAGCGTCGGGCGGTTCAACAATAGTGGAGGTGGTTTGCCGGCCGCGACAGTGGAGTGAGCGCGGGGTCATCTTGATCCGGAGTTCATCGCGGCGAGGCCGGTTCATGCTCAGAACGGCAGCGGAGGCGGGCGCCTTGAAACATGCGCGGTCAATGGCCGAGTCCGAGTCATGGCCACTCTATTTCTGGCTCATAGTCACCCATGTAGTGATTTCCATATTTCTTAACTCGGTCTCCTAGTAGCTTCCGCGCGTGCATCAATCGGAGCTGTCGTGGAATTGTCACGGCAGATGTCCTTAGTGTGAGGACTTAGTCGCGAGGCCAACGCATCTATGTGGTAGCTTGAGAGGGGTTGAGCAGAATCGAGAGATACAACACAAGACAAGGATTTAGACAGCTTCGGGCCCCGGGAAATATCATCCGGTAATAACCCTACATGCTGTTGTGGCTAGATCTCATTATGCTCATGGGAGAGTCGCCGCATAAGCCGGCTCCCCCTTTGTGTCTAGCCCTAAATATTGTTTCTTGTTGCTTGTCCCTCTTTGGGGAGCCCTGCCCCTCCTTATATAAGTTAGAGGGGCGGTTTACATGTGGAGTCCAAATAGGATTAGGACTAGCCTATCTTCTATTACAAGTCGGATACAAGTACGGGTCTTGCTTCCTCGTAAAGGAAATATTCCTCATGCCTTCCGTCTTAAGCCGGCCCACAATAACATGAGCCGGCCTACTGGGCCTTGGGCCCTTGTCATCCATCTGAAACACCTGCCGGGTCATCAATGAGTCTTCAGACCAGTGAGCCGCCAGACCAGTGAACCGCCAGGCTTGTGAGTCGCCAATCCTCTGGCGGATTACCAATGAAACGTCAAGTCCCAGCTGGGTCATACATCCGCCCGGGTCATACATCCGGCCGGGTCATACCGCGGGGTATATCCCCGACATTAGCCCCGAGTTTAATCTGGATTTATCCATGTTACCGCGAGGTATATCTCCGACATTAGCCCCCATTTTAATCTGGATTTATCCATGTTAAACTAATCTTGTAAAATAAACACAAGAACAAACTTGATAGGTTGTGCTCCGGGTTAAATATTTTCCTGAACCGGCACCTGATCATCTTTAAGTCCTTGTCATTTCCTCCTGGATGCATACTCACGATCTTATAGCAAATCTCTTTTAACAGATATGTCCAAACCTTGCCAATGCAAAAAATCCAGGCACTTCTTCTAAAAAATCCGGGTCAATAGGCCAGCTTCAAAACCAATTTGCTGACATTGGCTCTTGTAGAGAAATATTATAAGAAATAATCCATTTGAGTCGGCCTTCAATGCTCTGACTTGACAAAAATATTGGCCTTGAAATATTCAACTAATATTCAGCCGGCTTAAAGATGTAGATCTTGCCGATTTATGATTGCCAAAATTGACGGGTTATAAATAAATGATGTCGGGTCATGATTTTTGCAAACACCGGGTTAATCTGGTCTACTCCAAACTGAGAATTTGAAGATTTTTTCTCCCTTATATACATATCACCTGTAGCCCCCAAGTGCTGGGTTGTCATGCTTGCAGCAACCTGGGACTTGTAATTGCCTTATGCTCATGAAAACTTCAACCAGTGTAGCCCCCAAGGGCCGGGTCATTATGCAATAATGAGCAGGGACTTTGTAGATATAATCATGGAAACTTGAACAGCAACGTGTAGCCCCCAAGGGCCGACTTAGTAAGATAATACTGAGCTGGGACTTTGTATATAATTTATTGATAATAACATCATATAATATAATCTCCACCATGGGGCTTGAACCCACGTCCACAAGGTTAAGAGCTTTGTACTCTACCTAACTGAATAGTGGACCATTCAATATAATGGATTAATGCTTGTGTACCTTGAATTTTTAATAGGAGCAATTGGTAGCCCCCAAGGGCCAGCTCATTTAGAATGTGATGAGTCGGGTCTTCAATAAGTTGAGCAAAAAATTACTTTGCATTAGCCCCAAGTGCCATGGTGCATGCTGGCAGTGACATGGGACTTGTATATTCGATGTAATCTCAATTTGAATAATGTAGCCCCCCAAGTGCCGGGTCGTAAGCCTGCAGCGACTCGGGACTATTTCCTCCATTGTAAAATAAATTATGCCCAATGATAAAAATAATAGCCGTTGCGCTAAAGCGACTTTGAAAACCTCAATCATAACACTGGTTATTGATAATCACAAATAGAAATCCAGCCATGTTGGCTATTCAAGATTTGAATACTATAATCCGGTATGAAAACCTCAATCGTTCCATATCATCATGAAAATCCAGCCAGTTTTGGCTATTAAAGATTTGAATACCTCATCGGTTGACAAGTAAATCCGGAGTTTAAATACCTGGTGGCTCTTGGCCGATAACGACTAAATGCGCATTCATTGTAAGCCGGAATTTTTGTAACCCGGTGGCCTATAGCCCTTGAGAAAATCAATAATTGATAACCCTTTTGAGACACCAATTTCAGTGATGAGCTTGGACTGAAGCATTTATATAAGTCATAGTTCTGCAAATCCCGCACAGAGTTCAAATAACACATGCCCTGGCGACTTAACGTCAAGAGCCGGGGCGGGTAACCACCCAAATGTAGTCTTATCCTGCACACAAGTAGATCACAAGAACCCTCGGCGGTTTACCGCAGGGCGGGTCATAATACCTCACATATAACCACTGTGATATTGAATTTGTACTGCTGGTTTACATGACCTATGCAGTAAGGGTGATAACCCAATCTTTAGAAGTCAATGCTTCCATATAGATGATGATTGTCATAAGCTGGCGACTTATAGTCAAAAGTCAAGCCAGGTTAAGCATAAAACAGTTATAGACATTTGAGATATAATCCAAAAAAGGTCTCAAGTCAAACCCAAAATTGTTCGCAAAAAATACTTAAAAAATTTAAGGCTTCTGATTCGTATACGATCAGAAAACCGTTCCAAAGGGGTTGAGCTAAGATTCGAATACGATCATATAGCCCCCAGTGGCTTTGGCGTTTCCGATCAAGAGGGTACCGATAGCTATGTTCTCTTTGGTTCGAATACGACCTATGTTTGAACAGGAAGCCCCCAAATAAACTTGAGAGTTGTTTAACGACGTTGATTCGAATACAATCCACGTCGGACCCAGAATAGGTTAAGCTATGATTCGGATACGATCAAGAAGCCCCCTAGTGAGTGGCAGTGTGCCGGTCAAAAGGGTTTCGACAGCTATGTTCTCTTTGGTTCGAATACGACCTATGTTTGAACAGGAAGCCCCCAAGTGACCATATATTAGCATTGCACCGATCAAGAGGATACCGACAGCTATGCTCGATGAGCAGGAAGCCCCCAAGTGACCATTATAAGATAAGTCGTAAGGCAGGATACCTATGTTTGAACCGCGCATCATGGCAGCAAGTTCTTTTTGGCAACCTTTAAATTTTCTTAGAACTCAAACTTGCGAGAGATTAATTCTTTTTGAACCGGAACTTTAAACCGGATTTGAAAGCTTCAAAAATTTATGAGGGATAAATTTACCTTGAGCCGGATTTTGAACCGGATTTGAGAGCTTCAAAAATTTGTGAGGGACAAGTTTACCCTGGGCCGGCTTTTGAACCGGATTTGAGAGCTTCAGTGCTTTGTGGGAGAAAGATGTCTCTTGAACCGGATTTTAAACCAGAATCCTTATTTTGAGCCGGAAATCTTCTGACGGCTTTTAATTTTTTTATCAATCTAGCAGCAATCTCCGGGGCCTGGGTTATTTTTCCCTTCAATGACCCGGAGTTCTTGGATTCATTGAAACCGGCTAACTTTTGCCGAGTTATACCATTGTAGCCCCCGAGTCTCAAGACGACTTGAGGAGTTGGCTTGAGATTCTCCATATTTGACCATAGCAGAAGGTGTATATCATTGGCGTTGATAGTACGATGTGAATCCATAGAAGGTTGACGTGACTGCGGCGGGTTATAATGAGCCGTGTCAGCAACTCGGCCAATGGTTCCTTCCAACTGTCTGTTTGAATTTAACCAAACCGTAGGTGGTGGCGACTTGTGCACCTACCCATTGAGCCATCCAGTGCAGACGGCGGCTGATAAGACATGATAACTTGCCTCCAATTTCTTGGAAGAAAACTGGGCTTCCCAAGCAGTGACTTGCTCATACTTAATAAACAGCTCATGCAGACAGGCGCGGCCCAGTGTGTTGATGTAGACCAAGCCGCGAGAGACGAACGGTAAAGACGACCGTAGCCTCAGAGGCGGTATAGACAGATGAGTCGGTCGCGGCGTTGTAAGCCGGCGCAGACGGATGAGTCAATCGCAGGCGCGGTAAGCCGCACGGACGGGCGAGTCAACCACGTCGTTGTTGATGTAGTGAACAATTGTCCTGCATCAACAATATTGCAGACCAAGGCAAAGATAAAATGTTCTTTGACGAAGATAATATGTGCCAATAAAATATATTTTAAATGGATATCACCTGATATGGCAGGCCGGAAATAATCCGCCATGAAGTTGATGATCACTTGGTGAAGTTGAAATCACTCATGGGTGAGTCAGCCGCGGGAGCAGATAGATGAATCGGCCGTGGCATTTGTAAGCCGGTGCGGATAAGCAAGTTGTTCTCCGCATTGTAAACCGATTCAGACGCGTGAACCGGTCGCGATGTTGTAGGCCAGTGCGGACGGGCGAGTCAGTCGCGTTGTGTTGATGTGGCGGGGGCGATGACTTGCGTACGTATCCATCCAGCAGCACGGCACGAACAAGCGCTAGTGCAAAGATAATCTTGACGCACGCCCCTTTGCGACACCTTTATAATGTATACTTGTCCTGCATAAAATATATTGCAAGAAAGCGTAATTGTTCTCAGGATAAATTAATATGTAGAAAATAGATAGAAAGATAACACCTGGTAGTAATCTTGTAGTGAACGTAGTAGTTCACAACAACCTTGATTCACGTGGTGCAACTAATATCAGTAGTTGAGGTGACATGTTTTGACCATCGTGGAAACAGCAGCAGCCACAACCGAAACCAGAGAAAAGAGCATCGAAGCCGACGACTCTCCTCTTGGATGCAGAGAAGCTCGGCGAGGCAACAGCGGCAGCCTGGCAACAAGGGCGGTCGGGCCAGCGAAGTGGAGGCACAGGCGGCTCCAGCGATTCAGAGCAACGACGGAAAGAAGCGGGTCACGGTGAGGGCAGCTCAAAGCGGCCAGCCGGCGCGGCGCGGCTGAATCGGGGGCGGCCGGTCGGCGACCACGGCTCAGGTGACGCGAGGGCGTGAGCAGCGGAGGCCTGAGTCTGCAGCCAAGTCCGTTTCCGGGCCGTACGTTTTGCCAAATCCACGGCGGGCGGGTCAGACTGACGACGGCGGCTCATGGAGGCGAGGCGAGGCTGTGGTGACTCGGTGGTAGATCCCGAGGCGGAGGCGGGTCAGCATGGCAGCTTGACGAGGCGTGCTGACACAGCCTACAGGCTAGCAATGGCCGGCTCGAGGACGGAGTGACCGCTTGCCAGCGGAGGCCGACTTGGAGTCGAAGCGTGGTCGTGCTGGCGGCGGCGGCGAACCGCGGCGGAGGCCAGTGGAGGCGCGATGCGAGGCCATCGCAGCTGCTCAACGGAAAGCAGTCGAGGTCATGTGGGTTGAGATCAGATGGCGCGAAGTCGGCCACGAGGGCGGCTCGGTCATAAAGGCGACTTGGAGATGAGGCCGGCAATGGCGGCTTAGAGGCATGGCAGCGGAGGTGGTTCTAGCGAGGCTAGCTTGGCGCACTGGCGGTTTGGAGGAGGCCGTGTGGAGGCGACTTGGCGCACCGGCGCGGCTCGCAGGCGAGGGCAGGCGGAGACGCGGCAGACCGGCGTAGGCGGAGCCCAGCGGCGAAGGCATGACATCGAGGCCGCCGCGCCGAGTCCGAGTCGATCCCCCCGTCCCCGCGCTCGTCCTGGTCGTGGTCGGTTTGACTTTTCTTCCTCCTCCTAACGAATCGATGGATGGATTACTTTTTCTTTTCCTTGATAGGCACGAGCTGGACCCACGTTTTATATTTTCTTCCATGATTTCTGAATTGTTCTCCTGAGATCCTTGGATGCAACGAAACAAAGCTCTTGTCTTGATCGGGACTTGGCCTTGTGTGCTTCGTTGACTTGCTCCCATCGGAATCGGCGAACCAATGCTGAACAAGACGGCGACTCTGACCATGCTGGTTACAGGCGAGTTACAGATCAAGACTTAACACGCCGGCGAAAACACGGCAAAAACATTGGTGGCGTACAGAGGCAACCCTAACTTTTCTTTGAACCTTTTAATTTCACAAATCTTAAACTTGAACTGATGAACTTGAAGTTGACATAGATCCTTCTGACCGGCTCTTCTTCATCTGATTAATCCCGAGCTTCTCAATCCCTAAAGAGATCCCTCCAAGAACTCAACACCACCGTGCGCAGGCCCCACGGTGGGCGCCAACTGTCGTGGAATTGTTACGGCAGATGTCCTTAGTGTGAGGACTTAGTCGCGAGGCCAACGCATCAATGTGGTAGCTTGAGAGGGGTTGAGAGGAATCGAGAGACGCAACACAAGACAAGGATTTAGACAGCTTCTGGCCCCGGGAAATATCATCCGGTAATAACCCTACATGCTGTTGTGGCTAGATCTCATTATGCTCATGGGAGAGTTGCCGCATAAGCCGGCTTCCCCTTTGTGTCTAGCCCTAGATATTGTTTCTTGTTGCTTGTCCCTCTTTGGGGAGCCCTGCCCCTCCTTATATAAGTTAGAGGGGCGGGTTACATGTGGAGTCCAAATAGGATTAGGACTAGCCTATCTTCTATTACAAGTCGGATGCAAGTACGGGTCTTAATTCCTCGTAAAGGAAATATTCCTCATGCCTTCCGTCTTAAGCCGGCCCACAATAACATGAGCCGGCCTACTGGGCCTTGGGCCCTTGTCATCCATCTGAAATACCTGCCGGGTCATCAATGAGTCTTCAGACCAGTGAGCCACCAGACCAGTGAACCGCCAGGCATGTGAGTCGCCAATCCTCTGGCGGATTACCTATGAAACGTCAAGTCCCAGCCGGGTCATACATCCAGCCGGGTCATACCGCGGGGTATATCCCCGACAGGAGCTCATCAAAGGAAAAGACTGGCTTTAGCTTCAAAACACGTACAAGTCAAAGATGCCCACTATGTACTCTTGAACGTGGAATAGTGGAAAACTTGAAACGACTGCAACACTTCTCTCGTGGGTCTTGAAATCCTTCGCCAACTTGTGATTACCATGGTCGTACAACACATAACCCTATAATTTGCTGTCAAAAATCTTTTGTTTCAGACTCGGCGAATCATCATGGCTGCACATCATGCAACCCTAAAATCTCAGTCTCAATTTCAATCTTGTACACGCTTGCTCGTCCATGACGTAAATCCTTCCGCGCCGATTTTTCTTCATCTGGAAAATTGCGAACTTCTCGAACCCTAGGAAAGATCCCTCCAAGAACTCAACACCACCGTGCGCCTGGCCCCATGGTGGGCGCAACTGTCGTGGAATTAACACGTCAGATGTCCTTAGTGTGAGGACTTAGTCGCGAGGCCAACACATCTATGTGGTAGCTTGAGAGGGGTTGAGCGGAATCGAGAGACGCAACACAAGACAAGGGTTTAGACAGCTTCGGGCCCCGAGAAACATCATCCGGTAACAACCCTACATGCTGTTTGAGGCTAGATCTCATTATCATCACGAGGGAGTCGCCGTAAACCGGCTCTCCTCTAGTTGTGTCTAGCCCTAGAGATTGTTTCTTGCTTGTCCCCCTTTGGGGAGCCCTGCCCCTCCTTATATAAGTTAAAGGGGTGGGTTATATGTAGAGTCCATCTCGGACTAAGACTTAAACTATTTTGACTTCCCTTCCTAGGCTTCTTAACGTCTGCCGGTTTAACATTGTCTGCCGGTTTAACATGGTCTGCCGGTTTAACATTGTCTGCCGGTTTAACATGGTCTGCTGGTTTAACATTGTCTGCTGGGTTATGATTGACTTAACACCTGCCGGTGCTACCATCTGACTTAACACCTGCCGGTTTACCACCTGCCGTTTTACCGTCTGTCTTAGCCATCTATCTTGACTCTCTGTCTTAACTCTCCGCCGGTTTACCATCCGCCGGTTTACCAAGTCCCAGCCGGTTTACAACTCCAGACGGGTCATACCGCGGGGTATATCCCCGACAGGTAGGTTGGGTTCTTCTACAAGATATACCTCACAAAAGACTTGGAAGTTGCAAATGTTTGACACAGAGTTGGGCCCGATATCTTGAGGTCCGAGGTCAAAAAAGTGTAAAACATCTGTGAAGAATTTTGAGTCGGGTGGAGAAAAGCCCCGGTTCATATGATCAATAAAAATGATCACTTCCCCCTTCTTGGGCTGATGCTTTTCCTCTGACAGGTCAGGAGCACGATAAGACATAATTTATTTCTCGGGCAGATAGCCGGTCTTCACGAAATCAGATAAGGTGTTCTCAGTATCGACTTGACCCAATTACAAGTCACAGGTGCTTTGGGAGCTTTGGGAGCCATTATGCAGATGAAAACCTATGACAGAGTAAAAAATTTCCGGTTCAGTTTAACCCGAGGAAAAAAACATTTCAAATTCTATTCAACACGGCGGCTTATGAAGGGGCCTAATGACATATGGCTAATTATATCTGGTTATTTAAGCCGTTGTGGGAATCAGAAACAGTTAAGTTATTTTAAGTCGCCGGGAGCTGGCAAGGCTATTGATTAACATTTTGTATTTCAAACCGGCAATGAGAGCCGCCAGAGTTAAATGGACCTGACAGAAACAGATTTTGCCTAAGTGTTGTATAAACAAGCTTCGCAACTGGCAGATATTATTTTGGATCAAACAGGTGTACACAAAAGGAAATATTTCTAGACCTAGAAACCAGTACAGATGAGTTCATAAGCTTGAATGAGGCCTATATGCAAGCGAAAAGGGATCTATTTGCATTCGAAATGGGTGCGGAACAGCTACCGTGGCAGTTTTATATTATCTTAAGATCAGAAAAGGGCGGCGGAGGGGAAATCTATCAAGGTTCATGATGAGCAGCGACGAACACCGACGAACTCGAAAGTCTTAAGGCAGATCTGAGGAACAGGGAGGAAGAAACTTACAGATGCAGAGTAGCTGCGGAGGTTCATCGCGGTTTTCTGGTTGGATCAGGTCGATGCAGCGGCCAAGGTCGACGAAGATGCGGAGCTCTACTGCGGCGGCGGCGGCAGTGGAGCTCGAGCAAGCAGAAGAATAGCGAGAGGAAGAGGACGGCAGAAAGGGGAGAATGGGAAAGACCTTGGGGTCGTGTCTTCTTATAAGGAAGGGCCGACTGAGAAGGCGCGAGAAACGAGGTGGCCGGGCGTCATTATCCAACGACTTCGATGCCTCGATTTTTGGAATGATCATTAAAGATAAAGATCCGTTAAGATATGATGGAATAAAATATGAATTTAATGGAAGATGACGTCACGGCGGGTTATCACGGATCCAGAAGATGACATCACGGCGGGTTATAACCTTTGCACAGACAGAAGGCTTTTTCTTAAGGTATTTCAAGATTGACATGAACCGGTTCAAATCAATCTGGGGCCTAATGTTGGGGATATAACTATTCTTGTAAGCCGGCCAGGAGAGGCCGGGTTACGCAAAGGTGATTCATCGTATGAAGCCCAATATCAAGCATGAAGATGGCGGTTCAATAAGGGGTCTAAATCCCACGAGCGACTTAAGGCCCGTAGTGATAAACTGTTGTAATGGTATGACTTGGGTTATAAGGCAGGATTAACTAGTCACCGAGCCGGACACTGTTTATGAGCCGGCCGGGACTCTGTATGCCGCAGGGCGTCAACCCGTGTATATAAGGGGACGACCCGCTAACGGCCTAGAGCAAGGAACATCTGATCGAGAGCCGGGCATAGCGTATCTCGCTCCCTGGTCATCGAAACCCTAGCAATACCAACCCAACTAGAAGTAGGCTTTACCTTCACCGTAAGGGGCCGAACTAGTATAAAACCTCTCTCGTGTCTCTTGTCCCGATTAACCCCTTTAAGACTCCTAGTTGCGATGGCTCCATGACTAAGTCCTTGCAAGAGGACATCGGCCGTGACAAAACCACGACACAATGCCTTCCTCTATAGGCCCAAATAATGGTGAAGTGTCATGTAGTCAACGTTCACATAACACCACTAGAGGAAAAGACAACATACATCTCATCAAAATATCGAACGAATACCAAATTCAAATGACTACTAATAGCAAGACTTCACCCATGTCCTCAGGAACAAACATAACTACTCACAAAGCATATTCATGTTCATAATCAGAGGAGTAATAATATGCATTAAGGATCTTAACATATGATCTTCCACCAAGTAAACCAATTAGCATCAACTACAAGGAGTAATCAACACTACTAGCAACCCACAGGTACCAATTTGTGGTTTTGATAAGGGTTTTAAGAGGAGATGGTGCTGGTGAAGATGTTCATGGAGATTGACCCCCTCCCGATGAGTGGATCGTTGGTGATGACGATGGTGATGATTTTCCCCTCCCGGAGGGAAGTGTCACCGGTTGAACAGCTCCGCCGGAGCCCTAGATTTGTTCCGCCAAGGTTCCGCCTCGTGGCTGCGGAGTTTCATCCCGTAAGCTTGCCCACGATTTTTTCCAGGGTAAAAGCCCTCATATAGCAGAAGATGGACACCGGGGGCCACCAGGGGGCCCAGGAGATAGGGGGCGCGCCCAGTAGGGGTGGGCGCGCCGCCCACCCTCCTGGCCAAGGTGTGGGCCCCCTGATGTATTTCTTCCGCTCAATAATTCTTATTAATTCCAAAAACATGTTTCGTGGAGTTTCAGGATTTTTGGAGCAGCGCAGAATAGGTTTCCAATGTTTGCTCCTTTTCCAGCCAGAATTCCAGCTGCCGGCATTCCCCCTCTTCATGGTGAACCTTGTAAAATAAGAGAGAATAGCCATAAGTATTGAGATATAATGTGTAATAACAGCCCATAATGCAATAAATATTGATATAAAAGCATGATGCAAAATGGACGTATCAACTCCCCCAAGCTTAGACCTCGCTTGTCCTCAAGCGGAAGCCGATATCGAAAAATATGTTCACATGTTTAGAGATAGGGGTGTCGATAAAAATAAAATACGGACATGAGGGCATCATGATCATTCTTATAACAGCAACATAAATAGATTTTATCATATGATTTCTTATACTCAAGTAACAATCAATTGACAACGTCAAGTATGGTTCAAAAACTTCATTGAGAACTAACAAACTATAATCTCAGTCATTGAAGCAACTGCAATTTATCATAACATCAGAAAGATTCAACAATAGATCCTTTCAGCAAATCCACATACTCAACTATCATGTAGTCTTCTACAATTGCTAACACTCACGCAATACTTATGGTTATGGAGTTTCAGCCGGACACTGAGAAAGATAGGGGCTTATTGTGTTGCCTCCCAACGTATTCACCTTTCACTACTAGAAAAACCCCTACTAATGGCGCACCTAATATTGCTATTAATGGCGCATCTGTGGTGCGCCATTAATAGCACGCCGTTAGTATCTGGTATACTAATGGCGCACCGCGGGTGCGCCATTAGTATAGGCCAGGGTGCGCCATTAGTATGCCTCCCAGGGGCTTTGGCATACTAATGGCGCACCACCTCTGGATGCGCCATTAGTAATTATTTTTTTTCAAATTTTTTTTTCAAATTTTTTTCAGAATTTTTTTTTAATTTTTTTTTGAATTTTTTTATTTTTTTTTCAAATTTTTCTTAATCTCAATTCACTATGGCTTAATCTCGGGTCAATATGCTTAATCTCAGGTCAAATCGCACTCCGTGGTCAAACTTCCCGAAAGGTCACCCATCCTCACACTACTCCAGCCCAAGCACGCTTAACTTCAGAGTTCTATCCAACCCCAGCAACAGCCACAGGCACTTGTTGATATATCTAGCATATCAATCCTGTTATACCTTGTTGATGTCTAGGACTTTGTTCATGTTCATGACTATGATGAAATTTTGAAAAATATTTCAAACTTCCCGATCATATTACGTATCATTTTTTGAAAAAAAATTCAAAAAAAAAATTTCAAAACCAATTTTTTTTGAAATTTTTTGCCGCTAGATCTTGAAAGCCCCGTAACTTTTTTTCTGTTAGGTTTTTGGGGATTTTGAAAATGTTTAACGGGATTTCGAGTAGATGATTTTTCATATAAAAAACTTTTTCATCCGAGTTAGTATGCAAAAGTTATGCCCATTTTTACAAATTCTCGAGAGATTTTGCAAATGAAGTCGAAATTCATATTGCAAATTTTCCCAACAACTAGACCACATATCACATGGGAAACTTATTTTCTTTTATTTTTTTGACATTTTCATCATTTTCTTTTATTTTTTTTAAAACTGAAAAGGCGATCCACAGGGGGGGGGGGTGCATTCGGTGGAAGGTGGCCAAGTTACTAATGGCGCACCGTGGGAGTGGTGCGCCATTAGTAGTTGAACTACTAATGGCGCACGTGGAAGGTGGAAGGTGGCCAAGTTACTAATGGCGCACCGTGGGGTGGTGCGCCATTAGTAGTTGTTCAACTACTAATGGCGCACCACTCCCGCGGTGCGCCATTAGTAGTTTTGAAAAAAATAATAAAAAAAATGATATTTTTTTTGATTTTTTTTTAAAAAAAACTTAGTAATGGCGCACCAGTGGAAACTGCGCCATTACTAGTTAAAACTAGTAATGGCGCACCACTCCAAGGTGCGCCATTAGTAACAAAATTTTTTTTATGTTTTTTTCCCAAACTACTAATGGCGCACCACACACCAGGTGCGCCATTAGTAATATATTACTAATGGCGCACCGAGACATGGTGCGCCATTAGAATATA
>LR880968.1:51704272-51718735 GCA_904067115.1 Aegilops sharonensis | reverse complement strand
GATCTTTCAAACACGAGGAGCTTGCCAAAGGATAAAATGAAAAAGGGAAAGGTGAAGATCACCTTGACTCAAGCATAAAGTAAAAACATAAAGTAAAAGATAGACCCTTCACAGAGGGATGCAGAGGTTGTCATGTGCGTTTAGGGTTGGATGCACAAAATCTTAATGCAAAAGAACGTCACTTTATATTGCCCCTTGTATGTGGACCTTTATTATGCAGTCCGTCGCTTTTATTACTTCCACAACAAGATCGTATAAAGCTTATTTTCTCTGCATAATAAGTTATACATATTTAGATAGCAATTTTTATTGCCTGCAACATGACAACTTACTTGAAGGATCTTACTCAATCCATAGGTAGGTATGGTGGACTCTCATGGAAAGGGTTTAAGGATATTTAGAAGCACAAGTAGTATCTCTACTTGGTGCAAGGAATTTGGCTAGCATGAGGGGGAAAGGAAAGCTCAACATGTTTGGAAGGTCAATGACAATATACTTTAACTGAGATGTGAGAAAACATAAACCATTATGTTGTCTTCCTTGTCCAACGTCAACTCTTTTAGCATGTCATACTTAATGAGTGCTCCCAATCATAAAAGATGTCCAAGATAATATATTTTTATGTGAACCTCTCTTTCCTTATCACTTCCTATTAATTGCAACAATGACCAAAACTACGTTTATCAACTCTCAACAACTTTTATGCCTCATACATTCTATGTGTGAAGTCATCACTAACCATAAGATCAATATGAACTCTTTTATTCTTTCTACTTTCTTAGGATCATAGCAACATAGCAAAGCCCTTGACTCAACACTAATCTTTATTATAGATAGCTCACGGACTCGATTACAAAAAGAGATCACAAAGCAAAACTCAAAACTACTTGATATCAAAACTTTAATCTACTAGATCAAGATACTACTAAAGGGATCAAACTAAATAAAACGGTAAAGATAGGAGTGTGATGGTGATACGATACCGGGGCACCTCCCCCAAGCTTGGCAGTTGCCAAGGGGAGTGCCCATACCCATGTGATTATGTCTCCTTCTTCACGGTTGGTGTTATGATCTTCTTGGTGATGATGCCCCTCAGGATACGGTTCTCCTCCTCGAGCTTATTGACTTGTTGTTTGAGGTCCATAATTTCTTTACGGAGCTTGCCCGTAACGGCCAAAGCTCCCTTTACCGAAGGATGCTGCATAGCTTCTGGAGAACAAGTGAAGCTCTTTTTCATATTTTCATAAGAAAGAAATCTAAAGTTGGAAGGGATGACCGAAGTTGGAATAGCCGAGCTAGGTAGTTCCCCCATCATGAATTCTGCTTGGAGACGAGAGGTAACTTCTTGATCTTCCTCCATGGCATCTATCCTTTTCAAATCAGCCTCCATCTCATCCTCTGTTGATGGTCCAAAGTGATAAGCATCGCTATTTGCTCCTGGACCTGGTGTTGGGTGAGACACCCGACTCTCCCCGACTGACTCTTGAGAAGACATCTTGCTTTTAATCTGCAACAGGAATAGCTCGAAACAAAAACAGAGGAAATTTGCGTGATACGGTGGTCAAAACCTTCGGGAGTTTATATATGATACGTCTCCAATGTATCTATAATTTTTTTATTGTTCCATGCTATTATATTACCCCTTTTGGATGTTTATGGGCTTTATTTTACACATTTATATCATTTTTGGGACTAACCTACTAACCGGAGGCCCAGCCCATATTGCTGTTTTTTTTTCCTATTTCAGTATTTCGAAGAAAAGGAATATCAAACGGAATCCAAACGGAATGAAACCTTCGGGAGCGTGATTTTTGGAACGAACGTGATCCAGAGGACTTGGAGTGCAAGTCAAGAAGCAGTTGAGGCGGCCACGAGACAGGAGGGCGCGCCTACTCCCTCTGGGCGCGCCCCCTATCTCATGGGCCCCTCGGGCGGCCACCGACGTACTTCTTCCTCCTATATAAGACTACGTACCCCGAAAACATCCAGGGAGCCAACGTAACACAATTTCCACCACCATAACCTTCTGTATCCGTGAGATCCCATCTTGGAGCCTTTGCTGGCGCTCCGCCGAAGGGCGAATCGACCACGGAGGGCTTCTACATCAACACCATAGCCCCTCCGATGAGTTGTGAGTAGTTTACCACAGATCTTCGGGTCCATAGTTATTAGATAGATGGCTTCTTTTCTCTTTTTGGATCTCAATTCAATGTTCTCCCCCTCTCTTGTGGAGATCTATTCGATGTAAACTCTTTTTGCGGTGTGTTTGTCGAGATCCGATGAATTGTGGGTTTATGATCAAGTTTATCTATGAGAAATATTTGAATCTCCTCTGAATTCTTTTATGTATGATTGAGTTATCTTTGCAAGTCTCTTTGAATATCAGTTTGGTTTGGCCTACTAGATTGATCTTTCTTGCCATGGGAGAAGTGCTTAGTTTTGGGTTCAATCTTGCGGTGTCCTTACCCAGTGACAGAAAGGGTTTCAAGGTACGTATTGTATTGTTTCCATTGAGGATAAAAAGACGGGGTTTATATCATATTGCATGAGTTTATCCCTCTACATCATGTCATCTTGCTTAAGGCGTTACTTTGTTCTTATGAACTTAATACTCTAGATGCAGGCATGAGTCGGTCGATGTGTGCAGTAATAGTAGTAGATGCAGGCAGGAGTCGGTCTACTTGTTGCGGACGTGATGCCTATATACATGATCATGCCTAGATAATCTCATAATTATTCGATTTTCTATCAATTGCTCGACAGTAATTTTTTCACCCACCGTAATACTTATGCTATCTTGAGAGAAGCCTCTAGTGAAACCTATGGCCCCGGGTCTATCTTTTATCATATAAGCTTTCAATCTACTTTTATTTGCATCTTTACATTTGCATCTATATTATAAAATACCAAAAATATATTTATCTTATCATACTATCTCTATCAGATCTCACTTTCGCAAGTGGCCGTGAAGGGTTTGACAACCCCTTTATTGCGTTGGTTGCGAGTTCTTTCTTTATTTGTGTAGGTGCATGGGACTTTTGAGGAGCCTCCTACTGGATTGATACCTTGGTTCTCAAAAACTGAGGGAAATACTTACGCTACTATTGCCGCATCACCCTTTCATCTTCAAGGAAAAGCGTCACTGATCCGACTGAAGTTGAGGTCCCAACTGTGGTCGACCTGATCATGGAAGTTTTGGTCATCACTCCCGACTGGATAGTGCCGTACATCGCGTATATCCTAAGGAAAGAGATCCCAGAGAACGAAGAAGAGGCTCGACAGATCGTCCGCCGATCCAAGGCCTTTACTGTGATCAAGGGATAGTTGTATAGAGCAAGCGCGACTGGAGTCAGCCAGAAATGTATAACACCAGAAGAAGGTCGGATAATTCTTGATGATATCCACTCGGGGACCTGTGGTCATCATGCGTCCTCTCGGACCATTGTGGCTAAAGCATACCGATCGGGATTTTACTGGCCAAGAGCAAATGAAATGGCGAAGGAAATAGTCGACAAGTGTGAAGGATGTCAGTTCTATTCCAATATGTCACATAAACCCACCTCAGCCTTGAAGACCATTCCACTCGTCTGGCCCTTCGCTGTTTGGGGATTGGATATGGTTGGACCACTGAGAACTGGCAGGAGCGGCTTCACCCATGTACTGGTGGCAGTCGACAAGTTCACTAAGTGGATCGAAGCCAAGCATATCAAGAATCTCGATGCGTGCACTGTTATCAGTTTCGTAAGAGATTTGATATTCAGATATGGAGTCCCGCATAGCATCATCACTGACAATGGGTCAAACTTCGATTCCGACAGATTCAAAGCCTTTTGCGCCTCTCAAGGCACACGAGTCGACTATGCTTCAGTCGCTCACCCAAGTCGAATGGACAAGCGGAAAGAGCAAACGGTCTAATTCTCAAAGGACTGAAACCCCGACTGATGCGCGATCTCAAGCACGCAGCAGGCGCATGGGTCGACGAGCTTCCGTCAGTTCTTTGGGGATCGAGGACTACCCCTAATCGGTCAACTGGACGAACTCCATTCTTTCCAGTCTATGGAGCTGAAGCAGTTCTGCCGAGCGACCTGCTTCACAATGCGCCCCGAGTCGAACTCTACTCTGAAGATGAAGAGGAACAAGCCCGGCAGGATGCAATCGACCTCCTAGAAGAGGAGAGAGAGATGGCCCTGATCCGCTCGACTATCTATCAGCAAGACTTGCGTCGATTCCATGCCAGAAATGTGAAGAGTCGAGCCTTCCAAGAAGGAGACTTGGTCCTCTGAGTGGATCAACAGAAACCACACAAGCTCGCTCCCACTTGGGAAGGTCCCTTCATCGTCACCAGAGTTCTCCACAATGGAGCATACCATCTTTACAACGTCGATCGCTAGATTGACGAGCCTCGAGCTTGGAATGCGGAGCTGCTCCGCCCCTTTTATACTTAAGTACTCACTCAGATGAGATGTAATAAAAGTACCTATGTAGTTTGTTTATCAAAGACAAGAATGTTATAATTTTCCCAGTGATTGTTATTACTTTTTGTTTACATAAGAAACCCCCCCAGTGGGTGGCTTAGCTGCGAATCCGTTTTGCCTAAGTTTGTAAAAAAAATCCCTACCGAGTGGTAAGCCTGCCTCCCACTCGGGGGCTTAGCTGCGAATCCGTTTCGCCTAAGTACTTGAAAATCCTACCGAGTGGTGAGCCAGCCTCCCACTCGCGGGCTTAGCTGCAGTCCAAGTACTCGCCTAAGTGTTTAAAATCCTACCGAGTGTTGAGCCAGCCTCCCACTCGGGGGCTTAGCTGCAGTCCAAGTACTCGCCTCAGTGTTTAAAATCCTACCGAGTGGTGAGACAGCCTCCCACTCGGGGGCTTAGCTGCAGTCCAAGTTCTCTCCTAAGTGTTTAAAATCCTACCGAGTGGTGAGCCAGCCTCCCACTCGGGGACTTAGCTGCAGTCCAAGTACTCGCCTAAGTGTTTAAAATCCTACGGAGTGGTGAGCCAGCCTCCCACTCGGAGGCTTAGCTGAAGTCCAGTACTTGCCTAAGTATTTAATACAATGTGAACTTTGCAAGGAAGACGAGGTGCAGGTCGACTGCTGCCTTCTCCTTCGGAGCTACACCACGAAAATCCTACCGAGTGGAGAGCAAACCTCCCACTCGAGGGCTTAGCTGCAGTCCAGTGCTCGCCTAAGTATTTAATAAATCCTACCGAGTGGAGAACAATCCTCCCACTCGGGGGCTTAGCTGCAGTCCAAGTATTCGCCTAAGTATTTAAAAAATCCTACCGAGTGGAGAACAATCCTCCCACTCTGGGGCTTAGCTGCAGTCCAAGTACTCACCTAAGTGTTTAAAATCCTACCGAGTGGAGAGCAAACCTCCCACTCGGGGCCTTAGCTGCAGTCCAGTACTCGCCTAAGTATTTAAAAATCCTACCGCGTGGAGAGCAAACCTCCCACTCGCGGGCTTAGCTGCAGTCCAAGTACTCGCCTAAGTGTTTAAAATCCTACGGAGAGGTGAGCCAGCCTCCCACTCGGGGACTTAGCTGCAGTCCAAGTACTCGCCTAAGTGTTTAAAATCCTACGGAGAGGTGAGCCAGCCTCCCACTCGGGGACTTAGCTGCAGTCCAAGTACTCGCCTAAGTGTTTAAAATCCTACGGAGAGGTGAGCCAGCCTCCCACTCGGAGGCTTAGCTGAAGTCCAGTACTTGCCTAAGTATTTAATACAATGTGAACTTTGCAAGGAAGACGAGGTGCAGGTCGACTGCTGCCTTCTCCTTCGGAGCTACACCACGAAAATCCTACCGAGTGGAGAGCAAACCTCCCCCTCGGGGGCTTAGCTGCAGTCCAGTACTCGCCTAAGTATTTAAAAATCCTACCGAGTGGAGAACAATCCTCCCACTCTGGGGCTTAGCTGCAGTCCAAGTACTCACCTAAGTGTTTAAAATCCTACCGAGTGGAGAGCAAACCTCCCACTCGGGGCCTTAGCTGCAGTCCAGTACTCGCCTAAGTATTTAAAAATCCTACCGCGTGGAGAGCAAACCTCCCACTTGGGGGCTTAGCTGCAGTCCAGTACTCGCCTAAGTATTTTAAAATCCTACCGAGTGGAGAGCAAACCTCCCACTCGGGGGCTTAGCTGCAGTCCAGTACTCGCCTAAGTATTTAAAAATCCTACCGAGTGGAGAGCAACCCTCCCACTCGGAGGCTTAGCTGCAGTCCGAGTACTCGCCTAAGTATGAAACTCATTCCGATCCGCAAGGATAACGAGGTGCAGGTCGACTGCTACCTTCTCCTTCGGAGCTGCGCCACAAGTACAACGTGCACTCCATTCCGATCCGCAAGGACGGCGAGGTGCAGGTTGACTGCTACCTTTTCCTTCGGAGCTGCGCCACAAGTACAACGTGCGCTCCATCCCGATCTGCAAGGACGCAGGTCGACTTCAATCTGTGCTCCATCCCTACCTGCAAGAACGATGAAGTGCAGGTCGACTGGATTTTCCACCTCAGAGCCGCGTCTCAAGCACTAAAGTATATTCCGAGTGAAGAACAAAGTTCACTCAAAGGCAAATGAAAGCATATTCAATGATAAACCAAGTTCAGATAACATCCTACGGATTCATAAGTGCTCAGGCGTAAATCCTGTAAAAGTTTATCGGTTACAAAACCACTCGGCATTCCGAGGCAAATTTAAGGCGGAGCATAGAAGTTTTTCCTACTCCTCAGGAGGAGGACTGGAGGGCGCGACAAACTGGTCCAAGTCAATTCCGTCAGCAATCCGAGTGGCAGCAGCAATGGAGGTATCCATGAAAGATTGGAAGTCGTACTTCTTGGTATTGGCAACTTTGATGGACGCCAGCTTTTCCTCTCGCGCCTCCTTGCAGTGAACACGGACCAGGGACAGAGCGACGTCAGCGCCGCACCTGGCAGAAGATTTCTTCCATTCCTGCACTCGACCTGGAATGTCATTCAGCCGAGTCATTAGAGACTCAAGGTCATTTTGAAGCGTCATTCCTGGCCAGAGTGTCGTGTCAATTCGTGACACCGCAACCTTCAGTCGAGCGATATATTCGACCACACCAGCCACACGAGACTCCAGTCGGAGCACATTCATAGCAGCTTCATCCTTCACAGGAGAGTTGATGGGGTCAAGGCTTGTCTCCACTTGACTGGTTTCCTCCTTGAAGTTTTGGCAGAATTCTGTAAACACAATTCGAAGTCACGTCAACAGTTTTATGATGAGTCGATAATGACAAGTCAGTCGGATAGAAGGGATTACCTTCAAGCATGAGGAATAACTTCTTGGCGAGCCCTCCCAGATAAGCCTCCAGATCGTTCTTCTTCCCCGCCAGTTCACTAGCCTTGTCATTCAGAGTTATTTTGTCATTCTTCAGTCGGCTGACCTCCTTGTTGGCCGCGTCGAGAGCAGCTTTCAGATTGGCGTTCTCTTCTTCAAGTTTACCGACTGAAGCCAGTTTTTCTTCCGCGAGCTTTGTTTTGTCCAAAGCCGCCTTCTGCGCCTCGGCAAGGTCATGGTCCTTCTTCATCAGAGCCTCCTCCATTTTATCTGCAAAATGACAATGAGACCAGAATTAAGAATGGACAGAAAGATAAAGACAGTCGTCAAGTTCACACCAGCCATACCTTTTTCTTCGTCTCTCGCCTTCTGCAAGTTCTCCTGAGCAAGCTTCAAGTCAAGGTTGATCTGGATCTGTTTGTTTTCCAATTCAGTATAGCGAGCCACAAGCTCGCAGGATTTCTGTGAAAGGACAGTCGACAGACATCAAAGATAGGTCCCTTCCGAGTGACTAAGAAAAAAAACTGTAGCATTTCTAAGACTACAACCGAATCAAAATATTCAACAGTAGTCTCGGGGACTACACCCAGTGGGTGCACTCAGCGTGCCCCCATTGGTTCTACCGACTCGGTTCGATCAGTCGACCGAAAGAGACAAAAAGGTTATGACCTCTAAACCATAGCTAAGTGCCAGCAGTCAGCCACGGTATCATCATGATCTAAAAAAAGGGGTTCTTTAGACTTTAGTCGACTGCCAGCAGTCGACCATAGTCTCGGGGACTACACCCAGTGGGTGCACTCAGCGTGCCCCCACCGGTTCCAAGATTCCATTCGACATGGTCCGACTGGACCGAGTGAAGAAGTTAGCAAAGAAATTCAAAGTATAAAGACTACAGTCGACTGCCCGCAGTCCACCATAGTCTCGGGGACTACACCCAGTGGGTGCACTCAGCGTGCCCCCACCAATCCAAAATTTCAATCGACACACCCAGTGGGTGTACAGATACGAAGATCTTCAGAAAGAAGAGTTTTCAGGTAGCATATCCTAACAGAACAAGCGGTGACCAACTAACCTGGACGTTGTTCTGAAGAGCTGAGCTAGCATCATAGGCCGCCTGGCTGGCTTCCCGGACCACCTTCACCTGCTCCATCATGATCCCCGCCTGGCTATAGCCTCCTTAGCAGCACCCACTTGGTCCTCTGGGACGTGGTGTGTGGCGAAAAGGGAGGGCGTGTCAACAGTCAATGATGAAGGCCGAACACTCGTCAGCGGCACAGCGAAAGACACAGAAGTCCAAGTGATGTTGCCACCCTCATGAACCAGCGTCTCAGGCACTGATACAACCTGACCAGTCTTGCCAGTAGGCGCCTTTTTATTCCTCCTCTGCCTCAGCGACACCTCATCGTCATCATCAGGGAGATCAATGACATGAGGTGGGGCTACAGGAAAGATTAAAAGTTAAAAATGAAGATCCAATTGACCAAAAGCGAAACTACAGAAGTCATACCGGGGTTGGAGGTGGCAGCATCTTCCATTTCATGGTCTTCGTTCCTGGCTGAGGTCTCGGAGGTAGCAGCACTGCAGATGTCAGAAATCAGTCGGTTAACCAACGAGTCGACCAAGAGTTTGTCCATGCTAAACGAGAAAACGCAAGTTCTACTGTTACCCAGAAATGGTGGGAATGGCCATTCTCATCTTGGGCAGGGCCTTCGGCGGCTTTGATGATGCCGCTCGGGGATGCTTCGGCGCTATTTCAGTTGGCGCCGGAGAGGCCGTCCGAGGGCGTTTTGTCGACTGCCCAACAGGCATAGTCGCTTTGCCACGCTCGACTGCGGAGTCATGGGTGAGTTTGGATCGCCTCTCCGTGCGAGGAGGGTCAACTTCCTCCTCCTCCTCCTCTTCGCCGAAGTCGTCGTCATCTTCATCCCCCTCGCCATCAGATTGCCACTCCTCCTGACTTTCACCACTGCTCGCCTCCTCTTCCTTGACCTGATCTTGCGCCCCGTTGGGCATCGAGTACATCTCAGTGGTAGCCTGGAAGACAACGAACAAGACAAAAGTCAGTCGACTAATTTTAAGAAAACAGAATCATAGTCGGAGATGCAGGATCAGACCTTGTCTACTTCATATGATTGGTTGAGTGGAGGAATCCTCCTGGCCCCTCGAGGGTTGTCCTTGTTCCCTGTGATGGCAGCCAGCCACCTCTCCAGCGTGGCCTCCTCGACCTCCTCTGGGTGGATCCGAGTGGTGTCCTCAGTGCCAGAATACATCCACATCGGATGATCTCGATATTGAAGCGGATGGATGCGTCGTCGGAGGAAGACCTCCAAGAGGTCCATGCTGGTGACCCCGTCACGGATAAGCTGGACTACACGCTCGACCAACACCTTAACATGCGCCTTCTCCTCCGGGATCACCTTCAAAGAGGAAGACTTCCTCACTCGGTCCATAGAAAAAGGGCGAAGTCTGATCGACTGCCCTGGCGTCGGCTGGTCTTTGCAGTAAAACCAGGTCGACTGCCATCCACGGACCGAGTCGGGAAGGATCATGGCCGGGAAAGCACTTTTTCCCCTCATCTGAACCCCAAGACCCCCACACATCTGAATCACTTGTGTTCTCTCGTCACTCGGATTGGCCTTTTTCACCGTCTGAGAGCAACAAGTGAAAATGTGCTTGAAAAGACCCCAATGAGGCCGACAACCCAAGATATTCTCGCACAAAGACACAAAAGCAGCGAGGTACACGATGGTGTTGGGTGTGAAGTGGTGGAGTTGCGCCCCAAAGAAGTTCAGAAATCCCCGAAAGAAAGGGTGTGGTGGCAAAGAAAACCCACGGTCAACATGAGTAGCCAAGAGAACGACATCACCCTCTTCAGGTTGCGGCTCAGACTCCTTCCCCGGGAGCCGCGCCGATCCATGGGGGATCAGTCCTCCATTGGCCAGGTCGTCAAGATCCGCCTGACGAATCGTCAAGCGGATCCAGCCGCCCTGGATCCAGCCCTGCGGCAGGCAGGCCCTCGACGAAGATCCACCCCAACTGGTCGCCATTCCCTTTGCCTTCGCCGTCGCCTTCTTCGCCCGCTCCAGGGCCGCCGTCTTCTCCTTCACCATCATTGCCGGCGAGACGCGCACAGAGCAGCGGCACTAAGATGGAGGCGAATGCGGGAGATAAGTCTGAGGAAGAGAGGAGAAAATGAGAGCGCACTGTTCAAAACCCCCCGTCCGGGACCTTATATGAGGTTGCTTCCGAGTGACTGACTGGTAGGCCCGGGCGATCCTGTCAAATCCCGCAGCAGTCGCGCGCGTGATACTGGGCGAAAAAGGTGGCCCAGTGATCGAGGCATCCATGCCTTATCCCATCCGATTATTGCGGCTTCCTCTGCCCCGCGCGCTTCCCGAAATTCGAATCCTGCTATATCCGGGCGCCGTAGAGCAAATCGTCAGACGGAGGATTTCCTCCGCCCTGTCATTCGGAGTTCTCCAAGTAAAGAAATTCACTCGACAGATACAGAGAATGGATCAAGGCGACTGAAAAAGAAGTTGGTGCCTACACCTAAGTTCATTGATCCAGAACAAGACACACTCGTAGCACAAAAATGGGTCGGAAGTATGTTCAACTCCTTCCCCACTCAAACCTCGATCCATTCGAGGGCTAATGATGAAGCCAGGAACCTAGGGTAGGGTCATGGACCTGTCCAAGATACCCTCCCCAAGGACATCTCTAGAAGAAACCACCTTTCAGTCGACCTGGAAGGGTTCCACTCGACGGACTTGAAGACACTCGACCATGAAGCCAACCACTCGACCGCCAGGAGATCTAAAGTCAGTCTGCACACAAACGGTCGGTCGTTAAGTAGCTTTTATTGTCATCATAGCACTTTATGTGGGGCGTTACCAGTAACCCCCGGTCTTAATGTACTTTAATCCCTGCATAACTGAGGGCTGGAGGGGTCTGGCGAACTCTATATAAGCCATCCCCCTCCTCAGTGTAAAGGGTTCGCACCCCTGTAACTCATAGGCACATAATACAGTCGACCGCCTCCGGGCTCTGAGACGTAAGGCTGTTACTTCCTCCGAGAAGGGCCTGAATTCGTAAACATCTTGCGTATACAACTACTCCATAGCTAGGATCTTGCCTCTCCATTCCTACCCCCTATTCTACTGTCAGACTTAGAACCACGACACCCTTTCCTCTTCAAGGAAAACCAACGCAAGCTCAAGACGTAGCAAGAAGGATTTCTGGCGCCGTTGCCGGGGAGGTCTTCGCTCAAGTCAAGACATACCAAGTACCCATCACAAATGTTGGGGAACGTAGTAATTTCAAAAATATTCCTACGCACACGCCAGATCATGGTGATGCATAGCAACGAGAGGGGAGACTGTTGTCCACGTACCCTTGTAGACCAAAAGCGGAAGCTTTAGAACAACGCGGTTGATGTAGTTGTACGTCTTCATGGCCCGACCGATCATGCACCAAAAGCACGGCACCTCCGAGTTCTAGCACACGTTCAGCAAGATGACGTCCCTCGAACTCCGATCCAGCCGAGTGTCGAGGGAGAGTTTCGTCAGCATGACGGCGTGGTGACGATGTTGATGTTCTACCGTCACAGGGCTTCGCCTAAGCACCGCTACAATATTATCGAGGAGGACTGTGGTGGAGGGGGGCACCGCACACGGCTAAGAGATCAATGATCTGTTGTTGTGTCTCTAGAGGTGCCCCCCGCCCCGTATATAAACGAGCAAGGGGGGAGGGGGCGGCCGGCCAGGGAGGAGGCGCGCCATGGGGAGTCCTACTCCCACCGCGAGTCGGACTCCCTCCTTTCGTTGTTGGACTTGGAGAAGGGGGGAAAGAGGAGGGAGAGAGAGGAAGGAAAGGGGGGCGTCGCCCCCTCTCCTTATCCTATTCGGTCTAGGGGGAGGGGCGCACGGCCCAGTCCTGGCCGCCTCTCCTCTTCTCCACTAAGGCCCACTACGGCCCATTAAGCCCCCGGGGGGTTCCGGTAACCCCTCGGTACTCTAGTAAAATTCCGATTTCACCTGGAACACTTCCGATATCCAAATATAGGCTTTAATTATATCAATCTTCATGTCTCGACCATTTTAAGACTCCTCGTCATGTCCGTGATTACATCCGGGACTCCAAAAAACCTTTGGTACATCAAAACTCATAAACTCATAATATAACTGTCACCGAAACTTTAAGTGTGCGGACCCTACGGGTTCGAGAACTATATAGACATGACCGAGACACGTTTCCGGTCAATAAGCAATAGCGGAACCTGGATGCTCATATTGGCTCCTACATATTCTACGAAGATCTTCATCGGTCAAACCGCATAACAACATACGTTGTTCCCTTTGTCATCGGTATGTTACTTGCCCGAGATTCGATCGTCGGTATCTCAATACCAAGTTCAATCTCGTTACCGGAAAGTCTCTTTACTCGCTATGTAATGCATCATTCTGTAACTAACTCATTAGCTACATTGCTTGCAAGGCTTATAGTGATGTGCATTACCGAGAGGGCCCAGAGATACCTCTCGACAATCGGAGTGACAAAACCTAATCTCGAAATACGCCAACTCAACATGTACCTTTTGAGACACCTGTAGAGCTTCTTTATAATCACCCAGTTACGTTGTGACGTTTGATTGCACACAAAGTGTTCCTCCGGTAAACGGGAGTTGCATAATCTCATAGTTGTAGGAACATGTATAAGTCATGAAGAAAGCAATAGCAACATACTAAACGATCAAGTGCTAAGCTATCGGAATGGGTCAAGTCAATCACATCATTCTCCTAATGATGTGATCCCATTAATCAAATGACAACTCATGTCTATGGTTAGGAAACATAACCATCTTTGATTAATGAGCTAGTCAAGTAGAGGCATACTAGTGACATTATGTTTGTCTATGTATTCACACATGTATCATGTTTCCAGTTAATATAATTC
The DNA here is from genome assembly GCA_904067115.1 of Aegilops sharonensis. NCBI lineage: Eukaryota > Viridiplantae > Streptophyta > Magnoliopsida > Poales > Poaceae > Aegilops > Aegilops sharonensis. Next base: position 51,705,492 of record LR880968.1, on the reverse strand, counting down.
TAGCATGAATAATAAACATTTATCATGATATAAGGAAATAAATAATAACTTTATTATTGCCTCTAGGGCATATTTCCTTCAGTCTCCCACTTGCACTAGAGTCAATAATCTAGATTACACACTAATGATTCTAACACCCATGGAGCCTTGGTGCTGATCATGTTTTGCTCGTGGAAGAGGCTTAGTCAACGGGCCTGCAACATTCAGATCCGTATGTATCTTACAAATCCCTATGTCTCCTACTTGGACTTGGTGCCGGATGGAATTGAAGCGTCTCTTGATGTGCTTGGTCCTCTTGTGAAATCTAGATTCCTTTGCCAATGCAATTGCACCAGTATTGTCATAGAAGATCTTCATTGGTCCCCATGCACTAGGTATGACACCTAGATCGGAAATGAACTCCTTCATCCAGACTCCTTCATTTGCTGCTTCTGAAGCAGGTATGTACTCCGCTTCGCATGTAGATCCCGCCACGACGCTTTGTTTAGAACTGCACCAAATGACAGCTCCACCGTTCAATATAAACACGTATCCGGTTTGCGATTTAGATTTGTCCGGATCAGTGTCAAAGCTTGCATCGACGTAACCATTTACGACTAGCTCTTTGTCACCTCCATCAATGAGAAACATATCCTTAGTCCTTTTCAGGTATTTCAGGATATTCCTGACCGTTGTCCAGTGATCCACTCTTGGATTACTTTGGTACCTCCCTGCTAAACTTATTGCTAAGCATACATCAGGTCTGGTACACAATATTGCATACATGATAGAGCCTATGGCTGAAGCATAGGGAACATCTTTCATTTTCTCTCTATCTTCTGCTGTGGTCGGGCATTGAGTCTGACTCAACTTCACACCTTGTAATACAGGCAAGAACCCTTTCTTTGCTTGATCCATTTTGAACTTTTTCAAAACTTTATCAAGGTATGTGCTTTGTGAAAGTCCAATTAAGCGTCTTGATCTATCTCTATAGATCTTGATGCCTAATATGTAAGCAGCTTCACCGAGGTCTTTCATTGAAAAAAAAATTTATTCAAGTATCCTTGTATGCTATCCAGAAATTCTATATCATTTCCAATTAACAATATGTTGTCTACATATAATATCAGAAATGCTACAGAGCTCCCACTCACTTTCTTGTAAATACAAGCTTCTCCAAAAGTTTGTATAAAACCATATGCTTTGATCACACTATCAAAGCGTTTATTCCAACTCCGAGA
>LR880968.1:51667881-51693908 GCA_904067115.1 Aegilops sharonensis | reverse complement strand
TCACTGGGGCGTTTCAGCGTTGTGTGTCACCTACGGAGGGTCAAGAGATACTTCGTGAGATTCATGAAGGTGATTGCCGTCATCATGCCGGTTCAAAGTCTCTGGTAGCCAAGGCTTTTCGTCATGGTTTTTATTGGCTGACGGCTCATGCTGATGCGGAGGATCTGGTCAGCAAATGCGACGGATGTCAAAAATTCTCACGACGAGCTCATGTGCCGGCTCAAGAATTGAGGATGATTCCAATTACTTGGCCGTTTGCAGTCTGGGGGCTTGATATGGTTGGACCTTTCAAAAGGTCTAAAGATAAGAAGACACACCTGTTGGTGGCAGTGGATAAATTCACCAAGTGGGTTGAAGCAGAGCCGGTCAGTAAGTGTGATGCAGCCACGGCGGTTCAGTTCATCAAAAAGGTGATCTTTTGTTTTGGTTTTCCGCACAGTATTATAACTGATAATGGCACTAATCTATCTAAGGGTGCCATGGAAGAGTTCTGTCAACAAGAGCACATCCGGCTTGATGTTTCGGCTGTTGCTCACCCCCGGTCTAATGGTCAGGCAGAAAGAGCTAATCAAGAGATCTTGAAAGGTATCAAACCCTGGCTCTTAGTTCCTTTACAGCGAACTCCGGGTTGCTGGGTGGAGGAATTACCTTCTGTGCTATGGAGCATCAACACACCGCCTAACAGGTCTACTGGTTATACACCTTTCTTCATGGTGTACGGAGCAGAGGCGGTTCTGCTAAGTGACATCCGGGATGATTCACCCCGGGTGGCGGCTTACGTTGAGGCTGATAACGAAAAAGCTCGACAGGATGCACTTGACTTGTTGGATGAAGAGCGAGACTTGGCCATAGCCCGCTCCGCGATTTACCAGCAAGACATGTACCGTTATCACAGCCGCTGGGTTAGAAGCAGAACTTTCCAGGAAGGCGATTTAGTGCTCCGGCTCATCCAGGATCAAACTGATATGCACAAGCTGTCCCATCCTTGGGAAGGACCTTTCATGGTCAGCAAGAATCTCAACAACGGGTCATATTACCTCATCGATGTTCGAGAGCACAAAGACTCACGTAAGTCGGAGGAGGAGACCCGCTGGCCGTGGAACATAGCGCCTCTCCGGCCCTACTATACTTAAGCCGCTGGCTTTTAGAGTATATTTATCTTTTATTTTTTAGCAATGTATATATTCTATAAAGCAATAAAGCAGGACCTCTTTCTTTTCCATCCTACAAGGTTTATGTGTCTTCTTTACCAGGTGATGGAAACGACTAACAGGGAGCGGATCATATCTAAATCCGGTTTTCCCTTTGGTCCGGCTTATGATCATATCTGAATCAATCCATGGTCATTTGGGGGCTTCCTGTTCAAACATAGGTCGTATTCGAACCAAAGAGAACATAGCTGTCGATACCCAATTGATTGGCACACTGCCGAACCCACTTGGGGGCTTCTTGATCATATTTGAATCATAGCTCAACCTCTTTGGGCCTGACGTGGATCATATTCGAATCAGCGTCATTAAAAAACTCTCATGGTCACTTGGGGGCTTCCTGTTCAAACATAGGTCGTATTCGAACCAAAGAGAACATAGCTGTCGATACCCATTTGATCGGCATCGCCAAAGCCATTGGGGGCTATATGCTCGTATCCGAATCTTAGCCTAACCCCTCTGGAACGGTTCTACTGATCGTATTCGAATCAGAGGCCTTTGAAAATCAGGTTTACTTTATTCTATAAGAGTAAATAATACTTAGGGCCAGGTAAACATTATATGTGCCAATTTTCAGAAGTTAAGTATAACTGTCTGCTTTTTTGGGATCAAGTAAGCCGGTAAGGTACGCCTTAAACCGGCTGATACTTATGATGTTTTGGTTCCTACTCCGGATTAACGTTATCTTACATGACCCCGGATGTGGTGAGATGCCAAAGGAAGTTTTTGTTTTATACACAGAGTAAAGCAGAAAGCTTTTGGATGATTCAAGCAAGCCGGTAGTGCACATTGCTGGCGGCTCGAGACATTGTTAAGCACCGCAAAACATGCGCGAAGGCATGACAGAGTTAAGAAGTTTTTCTACCCTATTACAAGACTCCGCGAGTCTGAATAATGAAGTATTGTTTTCTTTAAAAGACTTAAGTGCCAGGCGGATTACTCCTTTGGTGGACTTGACGACTCCGGGTTATCCTTCTCCGCCTCTTCGTCTGCTGCTTTGTCCTGGAAGGTTGACGAGGTCCAGTCAATGCCGCTTAAGGCTTCAAATTCAGCTTCATCATCTATTAAACTGGCCGGGTCAACTTCAGGAGCAAAGGTATGCTTATGAGTTGGAGGGATCAGGCTGACATCATCATAATGCGGAGTTGGAATCCTCCGGTTCTCGTTGTCATAACCCGGCTGGTACTTTGTAAGATCAATATTGTTGCCGATGATGGTGGCCACAGGACGTACGACTCTCACACAGGTGGTGAAGTCTGATTGACTGAATGCAGAGCCATCCTCCTTTAAGCTGGGGTATCCAAGAGCAACATCGCTTAAGTCTAGCTCTGGAGCCAATGCTTTGGCCCGGCTTAAGGCGGCTATGGCCCCGGCTCTACCAGATGCTCGCCTTAACTCCTGAATCCGTTGAGGTAACACGGCAAGCCGCTTGAGTAAATCTTGCAGGAGATAAGGAGTATCATTTGATAAAGCCACAACGGCCAAAGCACGTTGTGACCCGGTGTACAGCTGTTCCACTAGAGTGTACACCGCCTTAAGCTTGATCAGCATATTCTGCTTCAGGTTGGTACTCCTGGGACCTGCGTTTATACATATAAGGTGAGCCGGAGTTAACAATTAAAATAGACATCAAAGGATCCATTGTGATATTTAGAGTTATACACAGTAACTTAACGAAGATTGCTGAGACCATTTGAGATATCTGGCGCTTTAAGCCGGACAGCTCGGCGGTTGCCTCGGCAAGAGATGCCTCTGCTGTTTCAGCCCGAGTCACCAGTGAAGCCCTCTCCTCAACCCAAGTTTTCTTCTCCGATTCAAAATTTTTCTTCAGTTTCTCTTGTTCGGAGACACTGAATTCAAACTTGGAGTTGGCTTTCTGAGCTTCAAGCTCTTGGGTTTTCAACTGACTCTTCAGATCAGCAATCTCCGCCTCAAATTGACTTATGGTGGCCTGCATCGACATCAGGTTATGGTAAGAATCACGGTAAGATTACATTCAAGTCCCAAACACTTTACAAGTAAATATACTTGGCACTTGGGGGCTAATGTATGCTTAAAGAATTTCTTAACCTATTTTACCGGGTCATGTATATTAAGTCTCAAGCACTTTACAAGTAAAGGCACTTGACACTTGGGGGCTAATGTGTAACCCAAATTCAAAGTTTCATGCTATCACCGAGTTAAATATATTCAATTTAAGCCGGACAAAACTAACAGTAAGTAGATTTCTAAGTCTACAGCATATTCATTCATAAGCAGTAGACTTGGGGGCTGATACAGTAAGTAAGGTTCAGGAAAAAGTTAAAGTTATACCTCTGATTTATGTTGTATTTGCTTCACTATGTCAATTTCCAGGTCACGGCTATTGTGCACTTGGTTCAGATAGCCCGAGACTATATCACCAATGCTTAGGTGAGTATAATCAGTGATGTCCTGTTTGGTTTTCCGACGTTGGGCAAACTCCTCCTTGGCAGTGCATCGAGCAAGGACAGTAGGCCGGCCCGGTTCAACATATTGGCTTTTCAGAAATTCAACTTCTGGTTCAGTCGTCTTGACCGGGCTAGGAATTTCCGGCTTATCAGAATCATGGACAACGTCTTCTGCAGGCGGGTCAGAGGTTGACACCGGAATATCAAAAGCCGGTTCAGGCGGTGGCTGATGAGTGGAGCTATCAGGAACAGATGAGTCAATTGCCAGTTCAGTGACCACTGGGTCTCGGGACAAATTATTCTTTTTGGCCCTCCTGCTAGGCTTCACTTGCAGGCTGTCAGTCAAAGTGGAAGGATGAGTACCAACGAATAAGTATGGAAAAACTTAAAGTAAGAAAGGTGGCATTACCCGGGAGCTGTTTTAGAAGCCGGCATGTTTGATTGCATCGACTCGCCGGAAGACGGAGAGGTATCCTGATAATTGGAGTCAGATGAATTGAGGGGTCGGCGAATTAGACCCGCCAAAGGAAAAGCAGAATGTAAATTGGAGATAACCTCGGTCTGGCGCTTCCTGGTTATATCGGGTAAGCCGGAGGAGAGTTCTGCGTCTTGAGTGGCCCGAGTTTGCCTCCGGTTCTCAAGTTGTTGTTGCTTCAAAAGAAATTGAGGATCTTGGTAAGCTAGAGGGTGTGAAAACCTTACTTTCCGGGTCACCCTTTGGATTTTTTGTGTTGGCAAAGGCTCTGAGTCGAAGGAAATTATAGTTACCTCTTCGCCAGCTGCTTGACTGTTTCCAGTATCCTCCTGAAAGGATCAAATGTCAGTAAAGTATTGGCAAAGGAGTTAAAGAAAATTGAAAAAGATTACCTCTTCCTCATCCGAAGAAGATTCATCCAATTTAAACATGTCAGAGGCGCTGGGTTTCTTCTTGTTAGAGGTGCCCGGCCTGGCGGCTTTTCTTTCAGTTTTCTTGGCCGCCCTGGCCTGTTTAGCAGCCTCATGGTCATACTTGACCTTCCAGAAATCATCACCGGCCTGTGGAAACAGATAAAGAATCATAAGTATAAGAAGGTAACATACAAAAGAGTATTTGTTAACACTAGTAACTTACCGCAGGAGCCGGGTTCTTCTTACAGAAGGGAAGTAAGCCGAAGGCATTACTGGTTACAGTGCCTTCCTTCAACAGAGATTGGACTGTAGCATCTACCGCATCGTCTGATAAATCATCAGAGCTATGACGCATTGAGTCATCCTTTTCGCCTCTATAAGTACACATTAAGCCGGAGCGGCGGCTTAATGGTAGTATCCGCTAGGTGACCCAGACTCGAACCAGATCGATGCCATTTAAACCGTTCCCTAGAAGAGCTTTGATCTTCTTGATGGTGGGGTTGAGAGGCAGGCGTTCAACAGCGGATAACTTATCTGCCAGCGGATGATTGGATTCGAGACGCAGGGCGCGAAAGCCGGGCAGTGGCTTCTCATCAGCCGGTGATGTATCTTGGCAGTAGAACCACGTCTGGTTCCAGTCTTTCGGGTGACTTGGCAGCTCGGCATAAGGGAAAAGACAATCTCTTCGCCGCTGGATCGAGATGCCGCCAAGTTCAAGACCAGGCCCGTTGGCACGTTCGTTTTGCCGGTTCAAATAAAAAATTTCTCTGAACAAAAGCAGATTTGGTTCTTCTTCCAGGTACACTTCGCAGAAAACTTGAAAATTGTAGAGATTTGACACGGAATTGGGCCCGATGTCTTGAGGTCTAAGGTCAAAGAAATTCAAAACTTCTCTGAAAAATTTTGAGCCGGGAGGGGCAAATCCCCGGTTCATGTGATCCGTGAAAATTATCACTTCCCCGTCTTTTGGTTGAGGGTTTTCTTCGGATGGGTCAGGAACACGATAAGACATGACCTCCTTTTTTGGCAGATGGCCAGACTTCACAAATTCGGCCAGTTTACTCTTAGTGACTGTGGATGGGACCCAGTTGCAGGTTACAGGAACTTTTGCCGCCTTAGGTGCCATGACAACAGTTGGCCTATTACAAAATAAGAAGTTCCGGTTCAAATTTTAACCCAGGAGGAAAATATCCAAATTACTGAAGGTAGCGGCTTACGAAGGGGCCTAATGATATAAGGGTGATTGTGCAACAATATTTAAGCCGCTACAAACATCAAGAGCGATTCAAAAAATTTAAAGTCATGAGAAGACGGCAAGGATTACAGCTCAGTATCACTTATTTAAACCGGACACCTGGACAGTTGTGTTTAAGGGCATTTACCAGAAGAAGCTTTCCGGGTGATAGAAACAAGTTTCACATATGACAGCTATTATTTTGGATCAAATTATTGTTCTGAAAGAAATTTTTTCTAGAACTAAAACAGAGCAGAGAAGTTCACGCACTCAAAGAAAGTTCCCAAACAAGGGAGATGAGATCTGTTTTTATGCAAGATCAACACAAACAACTACCGCAGCAGTTCTGCATAGTTTTTACGATCTAAGCAGGCTGTGGAGGTGCAAGCTAGCAAGGGTTTGCGTCCGGCGGTGATGAACGCCGACGAACTCAGGAAAGTTCCGATGTAGATCTGAAGAAAGGAAAGGAGAGTAACTCACGGATGAACTCGAGCTGCGGAGGTTCATCGTCGATTTCTGGTCCGAGTCATGCTGATGCGGCGGCCTGAGTCAATGAAGACGAGGGGTTCGACGGCGGCGGCGGCGGAGCTTGAGTGACAGAGAAGAGAGGAAGAAGACGACTGGAAGGAGAAGAATGAAAGACCTGAAGTCGCGCCTATTTATAGGGAGAAGATAACCGAGACGGTGTGGGAAACAAGGAGATAATAATTACTATCCAGCGGCCCCGACGCCTCGATTTTCGGAACAATCAATAAAAGCAGAGATCCGTTGAAGGATACGATGGAATAGAAAATGAATTAAGGAAAGGATGACGTCATGCCGGGTTAAGACGGATCCAGAAGATGACGTCATGGCGGGTTAAAGAAAACCCTTTGGATAGTCAGTAGACTGAAGATTTATTCTTTAAATATATTTTTAGATTGACATGAACAGGTTCAGATCAATCTGGGGCCTAATGTTGGGGATATGACTATTTGTGTAAGCCGCCCAGGAGGGGCCGGGTTACACAAAGAAGACTTATCAGAGGAAGCCCAAATACAAGCATGAAGATGGCGTCTCAACAAGGGGCCTAAGGCCCACAGGCGACTTAAGGCCCGTTGTAGTAAACTGCCATAATGGCATGACTTGTATCATAAGGTAGACTTGACTAGTCACCGAGCCGGACACTGTTTATGAGCTGGCCGGGACTCTGTAAGCCGCAGGGCGTCAACCCGTGTATATAAGGGGACGACCCGCCGGCGGCTTAGGAAAAAAAACAACCAATCAAGAACCGGGCATAGCGTATCTCGCTCCCTGGTCATCGAAACCTCAAGCAATACCAAACCAACTAGACGTATGCCTTACCTTCATCGTAAGGGGCCGAACTAGTATAAACCTCTCGTGTCCTTTGTCCCGATTAACCCCTTTAAGCTTCCTAGTTGCGATGGCTCCACGATTAAGTCCTTGCAAGAGGACATCTGCCGTGACAATTCGACGACAGTTCCCCTTCTTCTTCCCTTTACCCTTTTTCTTGAAACTGGTGGTCTTATTGACCATCAACACTTGATGCTCCTTCTTGATTTCTACCTCCGCAGCTTTTAGCATTGCGAAGAGCTCGGGAATATTATTGTCCATCCCTTGCATGTTATAGTTCATCACGAAGCTCTTGTAGCTTGGTGGCAGTGATTGAAGGATTCTGTCAATGACACTATCATCAGGAAGATCAACTCCCAGTTGAATCAAGTGATTATTATACCCAGACATTTTGAGTATATGTTCACTGACAGAACTATTCTCTTCCATCTTGCAGCTATAGAACTTATTAGAGACTTCATATCTCTCAATCCGGGCATTTGCTTGAAATATTAACTTCAACTCCTGGAACATCTCATATGCTCCATGACGTTCAAAACGTCGTTGAAGTCCCAGTTCTAAGCCGTAAAGCATGGCACACTGAACTATCAAGTAGTCATCAGCTTTGCTCTGCCAGACGTTCTTAACGTCATCAGTTGCATCTGCAGCAGGCCTGGCACCCAGCGGTGCTTCCAGGATGTAATTCTTCTGTGCAGCAATCAGGATAATCCTCAGGTTACGGACCCAGTCCGTGTAATTTCTACCATCATCTTTGAACTTAGCTTTCTCAAGGAACGCATTAAAATTCAACGGAACAACAGCACGAGCCATCTATCTACAACAAACATAGACAAGAAAAATACTATCAGGTACTAAGTTCATGATAAATTTAAGTTCAATTAATCATATTACTAAAGAACTCCCACTTAGACAGACATCCCTCTAGTCATCTAAGTGATCACGTGATCCAAATCAACTAAACCATGTCTGATCATCACGTGAGATGTAGTTTTCAATGGTGAACATCATTATGTTGATCATATCTACTATATGATTCATGTTCGACCTTTCTCAGTGTTCTGAGGACATATCTGTATATGCTAGGCTCGTCAAGTTTAACCTGAGTATTCCGCGTGTGCAACTGTTTTGCACCCGTTGTATTTGAACGTAGAGCCTATCACACCCGATCATCACATGGTGTCTCAGCACGAAGAACTGTTGCAACGGTGCATACTCAGGGAGAACACTTATGCCTTGAAATTTAGTGATAGATCATCTTATAATGCTACCATCAATCAAAGCAAAATAAGATGCATAAAGGATACACATCACATGCAATCAATATAAGTGAGATGATATGGCCATCATCATCTTGTGCTTGTGATCTCCATCTCCGATGTACCGTCATGATCACCATCGTCACCGGTGCGACACCTTGATCTTCATCGTATCATCATTGTTGTCTCGCCAACTATTGCTTCTACGACTATCGCTACCGCTTAGTGATAAAGTAAAGCAATTACAGGGCGATTGCATTGCATACAATAAAGCGACAACCATATGGCTCCTGCCAGTTGCCTATAACTCGGTTACAAAACATGATCATCTCATACAACAAAATATAGCATCACGTCTTGACCATATCACATCACAACATGCCCTGCAAAAATAAGTTAGACGTCCTCTACTTTGTTGTTGCAAGTTTTACGTGGCTGCTACGGGCTGAGCAAGAACCGTTCTTACCTACGCATCAAAACCACAACGATAGTTCGTCAAGTTAGTGATGTTTTAACCTTCTCAAGGATCGGGCGTAGCCACACTCGGTTCAACTAAAGTTGGAGAAACTGACACCCGCCAGCCACCTGTGTGCAAAGCACGTCGGTAGAACCAGTCTCGCGTAAGCGTACACGTAATGTCGGTCCGGGCCGCTTCATCCAACAATACCGCCAAACCAAAGTATGACATGCTTGTAAGCAGTATGACTTGTATCGCCCACAACTCACTTGTGTTCTACTCGTGCATATAACATCTACGCATAAAACCAGGCTCGGATGCCACTGTTGGGGAACGTAGTAATTTCAAAAATATTCCTACACACACGCCAGATCATGGTGATGCATAGCAACGAGAGGGGAGAGTGTTGTCCACGTACCCTCGTAGACCGAAAGCGGAAGCTTTAGAACAACGCGGTTGATGTAGTCGTACGTCTTCACGGCCCAACCGATCAAGCACCGAAAGCACGGCACCTCCGAATTCTAGCACATGTTCAGCTCGATGACGTCCCTCGGACTCCGATCCAGCCAAGTGTCGAGAGAGAGTTTCGTCAGCACGACGGTGTGGTGACGATGTTGATGTTCTACGTCGCAGGGCTTCGCCTAAGCACCACTACAATATTATCGAGGAGGACTATGGTGGAGGGGGGCACCGCACACGGCTAAGAGATCAATGATCTGTTGTTGTGTCTCTAGAGGTGCCCCCTGCCCCCATATATAAAGGAGCAAGGAGGGGGGTGGCGGACGGCCAGGGAGGAGGTGCGTCATGGGGAGTCCTACTCCCACCGGGAGTAGGACTCCCTCCTTTCCTTGTTGGACTTGGAGAAGGGGGGAAAGAGGAGGGAGAGAGAGGAAGGAAAGGGGGGTGCCACCCCCCTCTCCTTGTCCTACTCAGACTAGGGGGGAGGGGCATGCGGCCCAGCCCTGGCCGCCTCTTCTCCACTAAGGCCCACTATGGCCCATTAAGCCCCCGGGGGGTTCCGGTAACCCCTCGGTACTCCGGTAAAATTCCGATTTCACCCGGAACACTTCCGATATCCAAATATAGGCTTACAATATATCAATCTTCATGTCTCGACCATTTCGAGACTCCTCGTCATGTCCGTTATTACATCCGGGACTCCGAATAACCTTCGGTACATCAAAAATCCTAAAGTCATAATATAACTGTCATCGAAACATTAAGCGTGCGGACCAGACGGGTTCGAGAACTAGGTAGACATGATCGAGACACGTTTCCAGTCAATAACCAATAGCGGAACCTGGATGCTGATATTGGCTCCTACATATTCTACGAAGATCTTTATCGGTCAAACCGCATAACAACATACGTTGTTTCCTTTGTCATCGGTATGTTACTTGCCCGAGATTCGATCGTCGGTATCTCAATACCTAGTTCAATCTCGTTACCAGCAAGTCTCTTTACTCGTTATGTAATGCATCATTCCGTAACTAACTCATTAGCTACATTGCTCGCAAGGCTTATAGTGACGTGCATTACCGAGAGGGCCCAGAGATACCTCTCCGACAATCGGAGTGACAAAACCTAATCTCGAAATATGCCAACTCAACATGTACCTTTGGAGACACCTGTAGAGCTCCTTTATAATCACCCAGTTACGTTGTGACGTTTGGTAGCACACAAAGTGTTCCTCCGGTAAATGGGAGTTGCATAATCTCATAGTTGTAGGAACATGTATAAGTCATGAAGAAAGCAATAACAACATACTAAACGATCAAGTGCTAAGCTAACGGAATGGGTCAAGTTAATCACATCATTCTCCTAATGATGTGATCCCGTTAATCAAATGACAACTCATGTCTATGGTTAGGAAACATAATCATCTTTGATTAATGAGCTAGTCAAGTAGAGGCATACTAGTGACATTATGTTTGTCTATGTATTCACACATGTATCATGTTTCCGGTTAATACAATTCTAGCATGAATAATAAACATTTATCACGATATAAGGAAATAAATAATAACTTTATTATTGCCTCTAGGGCATATTTCCTTCAACAAACTCATCTCCCTCGCATTTATATTATTTGCCATTTGCCTCTCGTTTTCCTCTCCCCCACTTCACCCTTGCCGTTTTATTTGCCCTCTCTTTCCCAATCTCCTCTCTCTTTTTTCGCTTACCTTTTTCTGTTTGCTTGTGTGTTGGATTACTTGTTGCCATGGCGCAAGATAATACCAAATTGTGTGATTTCTCCAATACCAATAATAATGATTTCCTTAGTACTCCGATTGCTCCTCTCAATGATGTTGAGTCTTGTGAAATCAATACTGCTTTGCTGAATCTTTTTATGAAAGATCAATTCGCCGGCCTTCCTAGTGAAGATGCCGCTACTCATCTAAACAACTTTGTTGATTTGTGTGATATGCAAAAGAAGAAAGATACGGATAACGATATTGTTAAACTGAAGTTATTTCCATTTTCACATAGAGATCGGGCTAAAGTTTGGTTTTCGTCTTTGCCTAAAAATAGTATTGATTCTTGGAACAAGTGCAAAGATGCTTTTATCTCTAAGTATTTTCCTCCTGCTAAGATTATCACTCTTAGGAACGATATTATGAATTTTAAACAACTTGATCATGAGCATGTTGCCCAATCTTGGGAAAGAATGAAATTCATGATTTGCAATTGCCCTACTCATGGTTTGAATTTATGGATGATCATACAAAAATTTTATGCCGGTTTGAACTTTGATTCTAGAAATCTCTTAGATTCGGCCGCGGGAGGCACATTTATGGAAATCATGTTAGGAGATGCTACAAAACTTCTTGATAATATTATGGCTAATTATTCTCAATGGCACACCGAAAGATCTTCTAGTAAAGAAGTGCATGCTATAGAAGAATTCAATGTTTTGAGTGGAAAGATGGATGAACTTATGAAATTGTTTGCTACTAAGAATACTCCTCTTGATCCCAATGATATGCCTTTGTCTACTTTGATTGAGAATAATAATGAATCTATGGATGTGAATTTTGTTGGTAGGAATAGTTTTGGAAACAATGCTTATAGAGGAAACTTTAATTCTAGACCGTTCCCTAGTAATTCCTCTAATAATTATGGAAATTCCTACAATAAGTCTTATGGTAATTTTAATAAGATGCCCTCTGATTTTGAGAATAGTGTGAAAGAATTTATGATTTCTCAAAAGAATTTTAATGCCTTGCTTGAAGAAAAATTGCTCAAGGTTGATGATTTGGCTAGGAACGTTGATAGACTTTCGCTTGATGTTGATTCTCTTAAACTTAGATCTTCTTCTCCTAAGCATGATATCAATGAGTCCCTCAAAGCAATGAGAATTTCCATTGATGAGTGCAAGGAAAGAACCGCTAGATGGCGTGCTAAGAAAGATTGCTTTTGTAAAGGCGTGTTCTTCTAGTTTCCATGAAAATAATGATGAAGATCTTAAAGTTATTGATGTGTCTCCTATTAGATCTTTGTTTTGCAATATGAATATTGATAATTATGGGACTGAAGATGAGTCAACTTTAGTTAGAAGGCGTCCCAAGAATTCGGACTTTTTAGATCTTGATGCTAAATTTGGTAAAAGTGGGATTGGAGAGGTCATCACTTTAAATAGCATTGAACCCACTATCTCATATTTCAAGGAATTTGATTATGATAATTGTTCTTTAGAAGGTTGTATTTCCTTGTTGCAATCCGTTGTTAATTCTCCTCATGCTTATAGTCAAAATAAAGCTTTTACCAAACACATTGTTGATGCCTTGATGCAATCTTATGATGAAAAACTTAATTTGGAAGTTTCTATACCTAGAAAACTTAATGATGAGTGGGAACCTACTATAAAGATTAGAATTAAAGATCATGAGTGTTTTGCTTTGTGTGATTTGGGTGCTAGTGTTTCCACGATTCCGAAAACTTTGTGTGATATTCTAGGTTTCCATGAACTTGATGATTGCTCTTTAAATTTGCACCTTGCGGATTCCACCATTAAAAAGCCAATGGGAAGGATCAATGATGTTCTCATTGCTACAAATAGAAATTTGGTGCCCGTAGATTTTATCGTTCTTGATATAGATTGCAATCTTTCTTGCCCTATTATTCTTGGTAGACCTTTCCTTAGAACGATTGGTGCGATTATTCATATGAAGGAAGGGAATATTAGATTCCAATTTCCATTAAAGAAAGGCATGGAGCACTTTCCAAGAAATAAAGTCAAATTACCTTATGAATCTATCATGCGAGCTACTTATGAATTTAGTGCCAAAGATGACACTACTTAGATCTATCTTCGCTTTTATGCCTAGCTAGGGGCGTTAAAGGATAGTGCTAGTTGGGAGGCAACCCAATTTTCTTTGTGTTTTTTGTTTTTGTTCCTGTTTAGTAATAAATTTTGCTTCTACCTTCTGTTTAGATGTGTTTTTATCTTTTAATTAGTGTTTGTGCCAAGTAGAACCTATAGGATAACCTATGATGATAGTTGATTTGATTCTGCTGAAAAACAGAAACTTTGCGCGCACGAAATTAGTTTTGTTAAATCAAAGAAACGTGCTTTTGCATTGATTGTTTTTGCTGCTGATCAATAGACAAATTGTCCAGGACTTCCTATTTAGGTAGGATTTGTAGAGTTCTAGAAGTTTGCGTTAGTTATAGATTGCTACAGACTGTTCTGTTTTTGACAGATTCTGTTTTTCGTGTGTTGTTTGCTTATTTTGATGCATCTATGGCTAGTAAAATAGTTTATAAACCATAGAGAAGTTGGAATAAATTAGGTTTGACACCAAAATAAATAAAGAATGAGTTCATAACAGTACCTTATGTGGTGGTTTTGTTTTCTTTCACTAAAGGAGCTTATAAGATTTCCTGTTGAGTTTTGTGTTGTGAAGTTTCCAAGTTTTGGGTAAAGCTTTTATGGACTATGGGATAAGGAGTGGCAAGAGCCTAAGCTTGGGTATGCCCATGGCACCCCAAGATATTCAAGGATAGCCAAAAGACTAAGATTGGGGATGCCCCGGGAAGGCATCCCCTCTTTCGTCTTCGTTCATTGGTAACTTTACTTGGAGCTATATTTTTATTCGCCACATGATATGTGTTTTGCTTGGAGCGTCGTGTATTATATTAGTCTTTGCTTTTTAGTTTACCACAATCATCCTTGCTGTACACACCTTTTGGGAGAAGCCTACTTGATTATAATTTGCTAAAATACTCTATGTGCTTCACTTATATCTTTTGAGTTTGATAGTTTTTGCTCTAGTGCTTCACTTATACCTTTTAGAGCACGGCGGTGGCTTAATTTTGAAGAAATTGCTAGTATCTCATGCTTCACTTATATCTTTTTGAGACTCTTTTAGAACAGCATGGTATTTGCTACGGTTACAAATTTGGTCCTAGAATGATGAGCATCCAAGTTGGGTATAATAAAAACTATCATAGGAAGTGAATTGGATGCTATGATCAATTTGTTGCTTGATAATTGTTTTGAGATATAAAGTTAGTAATGTTACGGTCATGCTAGTGGATAATTATGAAATTGAGAAATACTTTTGTTGAAGTTGGCAAGTCCCATAGCATGCACGTATGGAAAAAGTTATGTGACAAATTTGTTGCATGAGGTGCTCTTTTGATTGTCTTCCTTATGAGTGGCAGTCGGGGACGAGCAATGGTCTTTTCCTACGAATCTATCCCTCTTGGGACATGCGTAGTAGTACTTTGCTTCGAGGGCTAAGTAGACTTTTGCAATAAGTATATGAGTTCTTTATGACTAATGTGAGTCCATGGATATACGCACACTCATCCTTCCACTTTGCTAGCCTCTATTATTACCGTGCAACTTTTGCCGGTATCATAAACTCTTTATTTACCTTCCTCAAAATAGCCACCATACCTACCTATTATGGCATTTCCATCGCCATTCCGAGATAAATTGCCATGCAACTTTCCACCGTTCCGTTTATTATGACACGTTCCATCATTGTCATATTGCTCTTTGCATGATCATGTAGTTGACATCGTATTTGTGGCAAGGCCACCTTCATAATTTTCATACATGTCGCTCTTGATTCATTGCATATCCCGGTACACCGGCGGAGGCATTCATATAGAGTCATATCTTGTTCTAGCTTTGAGTTGTAATTCTTGAGTTGTAAATCCATAAAAGTGTGATGATCTTCATTATTAGAGCATTGTCTCAGTGAGGAAAGGATGATGAAGACTATGATTCCCCCACAAGTCGGGATGAGACTTCGGACTTTACAAAAAGAAAAAAAAGAGAAAAAAAAGAGAAAGGCCAAAGAAAAAAATATAAAAAGAAAAGAAAAAATAAAATGAGATAAAAAGAGAGAAGGGACAATGCTACTATCTCTTTTCCACACTTGTGCTTGAAAGTAGCACCATGGTCTTCATGATAGAGAGTCTCCTATGTTGTCACTTTCATATACTAAGTGGGAATTTTTCATTATAGAACTTGGCTTGTATATTCCAATGATGGGCTTCCTCAAAATGCCATAGGTCTTCGTGAGCAAGCGAGTTGGATGCACACCCACTCAGTTTCTTTTGTTGAGCTTTCATATATTTATAGCTCTAGTGCATCCGTTGCATGGCAATCCCTACTCACTCACATTGATATCTATTGATGGGCATCTCCATAGCCCGTTGATACGCCTAGTCGATGTGAGACTATCTTCTCCCTCTTTTTGTCCTCACAACCACCATCTTTTACCACCTTAGTGCTATGTCCATGGCTTACGCTCATGTATTGCGTAAGAGTTGAAAAAAGCTGAAGCGCATTAAAAAGTATGAAACAATTGCTCGGCTCGTCATCGGGGTTGTGCATGATGGGAGTATTTTGTGTAATGAAAATGAAGCATGGCCCAACTATATGATTTTGTAGGGATAAGCTTTCTTTGGCTATGTTATTTTGATAGGACATGATTATTTGTTTGTATGCTTTGAAGCATTATTATTTTTATGTTTTATAAGCTTTTATCTTGAATCATTTGGATCTGAACATTCATGCCACAATAAAGAAAATTACATTGAGAATTATGCTAGGTAGCATTCCACATCAAAAATTCTGTTTTTATCATTTACCTACTCGAGGACGAGAAGGAATTAAGCTTGGGGATGCTTGATACGTCTCCAACATATCTATAATTTTTTATTGTTCCATGCTATTATATTACCCCTTTTGGATGTTTATGGGCTTTATTTTACACATTTATATCATTTTTGGGACTCACCTACTAACCGGAGGCCCAGCCCGTATTGCTGTTTTTTTTGCCTATTTCAGTATTTTGAAGAAAAGGAATATCAAACGGAGTCAAAACAGAATGAAACCTTCGGGAGCGTGATTTTTGGAACGAATGTGATCCAGAGGACTTGGAGTGCAAGTCAAGAAGCAGCCAAGGCGGCCACGAGACAGGAGGGCGCGCCCACCCCCTCTGGGCGCGCCCCCCTATCTCATGGGCCCCTCGGGCGGCCACCGACGTACTTCTTCCTCCTATATAAGCCTACGTACCCTGAAAACATCCAGGGAGCCAATGAAACACAATTTCCACCACCGTAACCTTCTGTATCCGTGAAATCCCGTCTTGGAGCCTTCGTCGGCGCTGCGCCGGAGGGCGAATCGACCATGGAGGGCTTCTACATCAACACCATAGCCCCTCCGATGAGTTGTGAGTAGTTTACCACAGACCTGCAGGTCCATAGTTATTAGCTAGATGACTTCTTCTCTCTTTTTGGATCTCAATACAATGTTCTCCCCCTCTCTTGTGGAGATCTATTCGATGTAAACTCTTCTTGCGGTGTGTTTGTCGAGATCCGATGAATTGTGGGTTTATGATCAAGTTTATCTATGAGAAATATTTGAATCTCCTCTGAATTCTTTTATGCATGATTGAGTTATCTTTGCAAGTCTCTTCGAATTATCAGTTTGGTTTGGCCTACTAGATTGATCTTTCTTGCCATGGGAGAAGTGCTTAGCTTTGGGTTCAATCTTGCGGTGTCCTTACCCAATGACAGAAAGGGTTGCAAGGCACGTATTGTATTGTTGCCATCGAGGATAAAAAGATGGGGCTTATATCATATTGCATGAGTTTATCCCTCTACATCATGTCATCTTGCTTAATGTGTTACTCTGTTCTTATGAAATTAATACTCTAGATGCAGGCAGGAGTCGGTCGATGTGTGGAGTAATAGTAGTAGATGCAGGCAGGAGTCGGTCTACTTGTTGCGGACGTGATGCCTATATACATGATCATGCCTAGATAATCTCATAATTATTCACATTTCTATCAATTGCTCGACAGTAATTTGTTCACCCACCGTAATACTTATGCTATCTGGAGAGAGGGCCCCCGGGTCTATCTTTTATCATATAAGCTTTCAATATAATTTTATTTGCATCTTTACTTTTTGCATCTTTATTATAAAATACCAAAAATATATTTATCTTATCATACTATCTCTATCAGATCTCACTTTTGCAAGTGGCCGTGAAGGGTTTGACAACCCCTTTATTGCGTTGGTTGCGAGTTCTTTGTTTGTTTGTGTAGGTGTGTGGGTCTTTTGAGGAGCCTCCTACTGGATTAATACCTTGGTTCTCAAAAACTGAGGGAAATACTTACGCTACTATTGCTGCATCACCCTTTCCTCTTCAAAGAAAACCAACGCAAGCTCAAGACGTTTTCCTGAAAGAATCTTAAACGAGAGTTGAATAATAACACATAATCACCTACATTAAACTCACGCTTTTGTATCCTTTTATCATGCCAGCGTTTGACTTTTTCTTTGAATAACTTGGCATTCTCATATGCTTGGGTTCTCCATTCATCAAGTGAGCTAATGTCAAACAACCTCTTCTCACCGCCAAGTTTGAAGTCATAGTTGAGCTCTTTAATAGCCCAATATGCTTTATGTTCAAGTTCTAAAGGTAAATGCCAAGCTTTTCCCTAAACCATCTTATATGGAGACATACCCATAGGATTTTTGTATGCAGTTCTATAGGCCCATAATGCATCATCAAGTTTTTTGGACCAATTCTTTCTAGATCTATTGATAGTCTTTTGCAAAATTAATTTGAGCTCTCTATTGCTCAACTCTGCTTGACCACTAGATTGCGGATGATAAGGAGATGCGATTCTATGATTGACATCGTACTTAGCAAGCATCTTACGGAAAGCACCATGAATAAAATGTGAACCACCATCAGTCATAAGATATCTAGGGACTCCAAACCTCGGAAAAATAACTTATTTAAGCATTTTAATAGAAGTGTTATGATCAGCACTACTAGTTGGAATAGCTTCTACCCACTTAGTAACGTAATCAACAGCAACTAAAATATGTGTATAACCATTGGAGGCAGGAAAAGGTCCCATATAATTAAAGCCCCAAACATCAAACGGTTCAATAACAAGAGAGTAATTCATAGGCATTTCTTGACGTCTACTAATATTACCTATTCTCTGACATTCATCACAAGATAAGACAAACTTACGAGCATCTTTGAAGAGAGTAGGCCAATAAAAACCAGATTGCAGTACCTTGTGTGCAGTTCTATCTCCAGCGTGGTGTCCTCCATAGGATTCAGAGTGACACTTGCGTAGGATTTGTTCATGTTCATGCTCAGGCACACAACGTCTAATAACACCATCTACTCCTTCTTTATAAAGGTGTGGGTCATCCCAGAAGTAATGTCTTAAATCATAAAAGAACTTTTTCTTTTGCTGGTATGTGAAACTAGGAGGTACAAACTTAGCAACAATGTAATTAGCATAATCAGCATACCAAGGAGCAGTACGAGAAGCATTAGCGACCGCTAATTGTTCATCAGGAAAGCTATCATCAATAGGTAGTGGGTCATCAAGAATATTCTCTAACCTAGACAAGTTGTCTGCAACGGGGTTCTCAGCTCCCTTTCTATCAATAATATGTAAATCAAATTCTTGGAGCAGGAGAACCCATCTAATGAGCCTAGGCTTAGCATCTTTCTTTTCGATAAGATATTTAATAGCAGCATGATCAGTGTGAATAGTAACTTTGGAATCAACAATATAAGGTCTAAACTTATCACATGCAAACACAACTGCTAAGAATTTTTTTCAATAGTAGCATATTTTCTCTGGGCAGTATCAAGAGTCTTACTAGCATACTGGATAACATTCAATTTCTTATCAACTCTTTGCCCTAGAACAGCACCTACAGCATAATCACTAGCATCACACATAATTTCAAAAGGTAAATTCCAATCAGGTGGCTGAACAATAGGTGCAGTGATCAAAGCTTTCTTAAGTATTTCAAATGCTTCTACACAATCATCATCAAAGACAAAAGGAATATCTTTTTGCAATAAATTAGTCAGAGGCCTAGAGATCTTAGAAAAGTCCTTAATGAACCTCCTATAAAACCCGCATGACCAAGGAAACTTCCTATACCTTTTATGTCCTTAGGACATGGCATCTTTTCAATAGCATCAACTTTGGCTTTGTCAACTTCAATACCTCTCTCGGAAATCTTATGCCCCAAGACAATGCCTTCATTAACCATAAAATGACACTTCTCCCAATTCAGGATGAGACTAGTGTCTTCGCATCTCTGCAAAACTCGATCAAGGTTGCTCAAACAATCATTAAAAGAGGATCCATAAACGGAGAAATCATCCATGAATACCTCACAAATCTTTTCACAAAAGTCAGAGAATATAGCCATCATGCATCTTTGAAAGGTAGCAGGCGCATTACATAAACCAAGAGGCATACGTCTATAAGAAAAAGTACTGAAAGGGCAAGTAAAAGTAGTTTTAGATTGATCCCCCGCCGACACAGGTATTTGAGAGAAGCCATAATAACCATCTAGAAAGCAGAAATGTGTGTGTTTGGATAGTCTTTCTAGCATTTGATCTATAAAAGGTAAAGGGTAATGATCTTTCTTAGTGGCTTTATTTAATTTATGGAAATCAATTACCATCATATAACCTGTAATAATTCTTTGCGGGATCAATTCATCTTTATCATTAGGAACAACGGTAATACCTCCCTTTTTAGGAACACAATGGACAGGGCTTACCCAATCACTGTCAGCAACGGGATAAATTATACCTGCCTCAAGGAGCTTTAGTATCTCCTTTCTTACCACTTCTTTCATCTTGGGATTCAGTCGTCGTTGAGGATCTCTAACTGGTTTGGCATCTTTCTCCACTGTAATTTTGTGTTGGCATAACGTGGGACTAATGCCCTTAAGATCATCTAGAGTATATCCAATAGCAGCCCGGTGCTTCTTCAGAGGTTTCAATAATCTTTCTTCTTCTTGCTCTGAAAGGTTAGCACTAATAATAACATGATATATTTACTTTTCATCAAGATAAGCATACTTAAGATTATCAGGTAATGGTTTGAGTTCAAACATGGGATCACCCTTGGGTGGAGGGGGATCCCCAAGAATTTCAACGGGAAGGTTATGTTTCAGCATAGGTTCCTGTTTAAGGAACACTTCATCTATTTCCCTTCTTTCCTTCATAAACAATTCATTTTCATGGTCTAGCAAATATTGTTCTAACAGATCAGTAGGAGGTACGGCAATGGAAGCAAGACCAGTAATCTCATCCTTACTAGGTGATTCTCTATCACGAGGTTGTCTACGAAACTTAGCAAAATTAAACTCATGAGACATACACTCTAAGCCAATTGTAACAGTATCCTTTTCACAATCAATCCTGGCCTTAATCGTGTTCAAGAAGGGTCTACCGAAAATAATGGGACAAAAATCATCTTGTGGGGAACCAAGAACAAGAAAATCAGCAGGGTATTTAACCTTCCCACACAAGACTTCAACATGTCTAACTATCCCAACTGGTTTAATAGTATCCCTATTAGCAAGCTTAATAGTAACATCAATGTCTTCTAATTCAACGGGTGCAATTTCGTGCATAATCTCTTTATATAAATCATAGGGTATTGCACTAGCACTAGCACCCATATCACATAAGCCATGATAACAATGATCTCCTATTTTAACAGAAATAACAGGCATGCCTACGACAGGTCTATGTATCTTAGTATCTGGTCTAGCAATATTAGCAGTCTCACCACAGAAATAAATAACATGCCCATCTAAATCATCATCCAAGAGATCTTTAACCATAGAAATACTAGGTTCAACTTTGATTTGCTCAGGAGGTGTATAAGTCCTAGTATTACTCTTACAAACAACAGTCGAAGTTTTAGCATGATCCTTTATCCTAACAGGAAAAGGAGGTTTCTCAACATAAGTAGTAGGAACAATAGGATCACTATAGGTGATAGTCTTTTCTTCAACTGTAATAGGTGCAACTACTTTTACTTCAACGTGAGGATTATGTTTAAACCACTTCTCCTTATGGAGATCAACGTGAGTAGCAAAAGATTCACAGAAAGAAGCTACTATCTCAAGGTCAAGTCCATATTTAGTGCTAAATCCACGAAAAGCGTCGGTATCCATAAAAGATTTAACACAATCGAACTTAGGTGTCATACCTGACTCCTTACCATCGTCGGAACCCCTATCTTCAGAGTTGCATTTAATTCTTTCCAATAAGTCCCATTTGAAATCAATAGTCTTCATCATATAAGAACCAGCACAGGAAGTATCGAGCAGGTTGCGATCATTAAGAGAAAGTCGAGCATAAAAATTTTGAATGATCATTTCCCGGGAGAGCTCATGATTGGGGCATGAATATAACATTGATTTAAGCCTCCCCCAAGCTTGAGCGATGCTTTCTCCTTCGCGAGGCCAGAAATTATATATGTAATTACGATCATGATGAACAAGATGCACAGGATAGAACTTCTGGTGAAATTCCAACTTCAATCGCTTATAATTCCAAGATCTCGTATCATCACATAGCCTATACCATGTCAATGCATATCCCTTCAAAGATAAAGGGAAGACCTTCCTTTTGACAACATCATCGGGAATACCTGCAAGCTTAAATAATCCACAAACTTCATCCACAAAGATAAGGTGTAAATCAGGATGTAATGTTCCATCTCCTGCAAATGGATTAGCTAGCAGTTTCTCTATCATAACCGAAGGGATCTCAAAGTAAATATTTTCAAAAATTTCAGTAGATTGAGGAGCAACTCTTTGCTCTTCTGGTCGGGGTGAAGATACCCCGAACAAGCCCCTCAAAGGATTAGTTTCCATAGTGACAAGTAACAGAAAATTTCAGCACACTATATAAATGTTTCCTTACCAAGTTCCACTCACCAAAAGCGCTACACTCCCCGACAACGGCGCCAGAAAAGAGTCTTTATGACCCACAAGTGTAGGGGATCTATCGTAGTCCTTTTGATAAGTAAGAGTGTCGAACCCAACGAGTAGCAGAAGGAAATGATAAGCGGTTTTCAGTAAGGTTTTCTCTGCAAGCACTGAAATTGTAGGTGATAGATAGTTTTGTGATAAGATAAATTGTAACGAGTAACAAGTAAATAAAGTGTAGCAAGGTGGCCCAATCCTTTTGTAGCAAAGGATAAGCCTGGACAATTTCTTATAATGAGAAAGGAGCTCCCGAGGACACATGGGAATTATCGTCAAGCTAGTTTTCATCACGCTCATATGATTCGCGTTCGGTACTTTGATAATTTGATATGTGGGTGGACCGGTGCTTGGGTACTGCCCTTCCTTGGACAAACATCCCACTTATGATTAACCCCTATTGCAAGCGTCCGCAACTACAAAAGAAGTATTAAGGTAAACCTAACCACAACATTAAACATATGGATCCAAATCAGCCCCTAACGAAGCAACGCATAAACTAGGGTTTAAGCTTCTGTCACTCTAGCAACCCATCATCTACTTATTACTTTTCAATGCCTTCCTCTAGGCCCAAATAATGGTGAAGTGTCATGTAGTAGACGTTCACATAACACCACTAGAGGAAAAGACAACATACATCTCATCAAAATATCGAACGAATACCAAATTCACATGACTACTAATAGCAAGACTTCACCCATGTCCTCAGAAACAAACGCAACTACTCACCAAGCATATTCATGTTCATAATCAGAGGAGTAATAATATGCATTAAGGATCTGAACATA
This sequence comes from Aegilops sharonensis, assembly GCA_904067115.1. Taxonomy (NCBI): domain Eukaryota; kingdom Viridiplantae; phylum Streptophyta; class Magnoliopsida; order Poales; family Poaceae; genus Aegilops; species Aegilops sharonensis. The sequence continues at coordinate 51,670,984 of LR880968.1, read as the reverse complement.
TCATCTTCCACCAAGTAAACCAATTAGCATCAACTACAAGGAGTAATCAACACTACTAGCAACCCACAGGTACCAATTTGTGGTTTTGATACAAGAGATGAACTAGGGTTTTGAGAGGAGATGGTGCTGGTGAAGATGTTGATGGATATTGACCCCCTCCCGATGAGAGGATCGTTGGTGATGACGATGGTCATGATTTCCCCCTCCCGGAGGGAAGTGTCCCCAGTAGAACAGCTCCGCCGGAGCCCTAGATTGGTTCCGCCAAGGTTCCGCCTCGTGGCGGCGGAGTTTCATCCCGTAAGCTTGCCCATGATTTTTCCAGGCTAAAAGCCCTCATATAGCAGAAGATGGCCACCAGGGGGCCCAGGAGATAGGGGGCGCGCCCCCCACCCACCTGGCCAGGGTGTGGGCCCCCTGATGTATTTCTTCCGCTCAATAATTCTTATTAATTCCAAAAACATGTTTCGTGGAGTTTCAGGATTTTTGGAGCAGTGCAGAATAGGTTTCCAATGTTTGCTCCTTTTCCAGCCAGAATTACAGCTGCCGGCATTCCCCCTCTTCATGGTGAACCTGGTAAAATAAGAGAAAATAGCCATAAGTATTGAGATATAATGTGTAATAACAGCCCATAATGCAATAAATATTGATATAAAAGCATGATGCAAAATGGATGTATCAGTGATCGACAGCGACCGCGCAGAGCCCACCAGCTCAGGCGGGGCCGGGGACGAATCTCCGCGCGCCACGAGTCCACAGCCCGCGGAGGTGGCCGACCGGGCGACCGCGCCTGGGTCCAGCCCACGGGTCTCGATGCGCACGTCCACCCGCGTGGAATCTTCAGGCGACACGCGGCCCGTTTCCGCTGGTGGAACGATCCCGAGGCGGATCCCGTCTGCAGAGGATTTGGCGCGTGATCCCGCGGCAGCTGGGCGTGTTCAGGATGCTGGATCTTCTGTGGGTGCCTCCTCTGCTGCACAAATTATTCCTCGGCGTCACACACGGTCACAATCAGGTATTACTAAGGAAAAGGAATACAAAGATGGCACCATTAGGTATGATAAAAAACGTGCTTTTCTCACTAGTACTGGTGAACCAGTTAATCTTGTTGATGCTCTTGCTCACAAAGATTGGAAAGAGGCCATGGATAGTGAGTATGACGCACTTATGAAAAATAAAACATGGCACCTAGTACCATCAAAAAGTGGAATGAATGTCATTGATTATAAATGGGTGTACAAGATAAAAAGAAAGTCAAATGGAAGTATAGACAGGTACAAGGCTAGATTAGTTGCTAAAGGCTTTAAGCAAAGGTTTGGGATTGACTATGAGGATACTTTTAGTCCAGTTGTCAAATCAGCCACCATTCGACTTGTCTTGTCTATTGCTGTTTCCAGAGGTTGGAGCTTAAGACAGCTAGATGTTCAGAACGTGTTTCTTCATGGTGTTCTTGAGGAAGAGGTGTTCATGCGGCAGCCACCAGGTTATGAAAACAAAGGTACACCACATTATGTTTGTAAGTTGGATAAAGCTCTATATGGTTTAAAAACAGGCACCAAGAGCTTGGTATTCACGATTGAGCATGCAACTACAACAACTTGGATTTGTACCATCCAAGGTAGACACATCCTTGTTCTTTTACAATAAAGGAAATGTCACTATTTTTGTGCTAGTTTATGTTGATGATTTTATTGTTTCTAGCTCGAGTTCAAGTGCCACTACTTGCTTGCTTAAAGATCTTAAGTTGGAATTTGACCTCAAGGACTTGGGAGATCTTCATTACTTTCTTGGCATTGAGGTCAAACAGATAAGAGATGGTATACTTTTGACACAAGAAAAATACACAGCTGACATACTCAGGAGAGTAGGTTTGGAAAAATGTAAACCTGTGAGTACACCTATCTCAACTTCTGAAAAAAATTCTGTTGAAAGTGGAGAGCCACTTGGATCAGAGGATGCAACAAATTACATAAGTGTTGTGGGTGCCTTGCAATATTTGACACTTACACGTCCTGATATTTCTTATGATGTCAACAAGGTATGTCAGCATTTGCATGCTCCTAGCACTACTCATTGGACTGCAGTTAATAGAATTTTGAGGTACCTTAAGTTTTCAGAGGGACTTGGACTTCAAATTACCAAGTCTTCTTCTATGCTTGTTACTGCCTACTCTGATGCAGACTGGGCAGGATGTATTGATGATAGAAGGTCAACTGGTGGATTTGCTCTATTTCTGGGATCCAATCTTGTGTCATGGAGTGCAAGAAAGAAGGCTACAGTTTCTAGATCAAGTACTGAGGCTGAATACAAAGCTTTGGCAAATGCCACAGCTGAAGTAATGTGGATACATACATTACTTTATGAACTTGGGATTAAGACTCCAAAAGCTGCCATACTATGGTGTGATAACATTGGCGCAACCTATCTGTCAGCTAATCCTGTCTTTCATGCACGCACAAAGCATATTGAAGTTGATTTCCACTTTGTCAAAGAAAGAGTAGCTAGAAAGCTACTCGAGATTCAGTTCATTCCTACTGGAGATCAACTGACTGATGGATTCACAAAGCCTCTCACTATGAGGACGTTAGATGAGTTCAAGTACAATCTCAACCTTGGTCGAAGTTCATGAGGTCTAGATTGAGGGGGAGTGTTAGAATATGTATAGGATAGTTTCATTCAAATTGTAATCTATCCCTATCTCCTTTCTTTCTTCTCCTCGTCAACCTCCTGTACCGAACCAACCTGAGATCGATCTCCTGATCTCTTCTTGTACTCCAAGGCATTGCCAGTATATATAAACATGCGGCCCGAGACAAAGGATTCACCGCTTCCAACCCAATTTACAAACAGCCATGACCACCATGAGGGTGGCCATGAAGCACAAGATGAAGGAAATATGCCCTAGAGGCAATAATAAAGTTATTATTTATTTCCTTATATCATGATAAATGTTTATTATTCATGCTAGAATTGTATTAACCGGAAACATAATACATGTGTGAATATATAGACAAACAGTATGTCACTAGTATGCCTCTACTTGACTAGCTTGTTAATCAAAGATGGTTATGTTTCCTAACCATGAACAAGGAGTTGTTATTTGATT
>LR880968.1:51634090-51658670 GCA_904067115.1 Aegilops sharonensis | reverse complement strand
GCAAAAGGCTGGTTACGCTTGTGTACCTAGAATTCTTCCTTTCTTTGAGTTGTTATTATATTATTCCGATTTGTGCTTTTATAGAGATCTGTATGCCTAGCTCATTAGAAGTATAGATTAAATGATTGATCAATGCTTTAATTCACGTAATGAATATAGTAGATAGTAAATATCTTGTGTATGGATAAGTGAATAGCTAAATTATTAATTGTAAATAATGATTATATATCTTTGATGAACATTTGATTCAAACACAAGAGATTTTATCTACAAGAACGTCAATCCGTTCCATTTCTCAAAAAAGAATCCGTTTCATGGGTTGCCTCTCCAAAGAAACCTCATACTCTGCTCATAAGGAATCACAAACGACCCAGCCCAACTTGCATGGTAGTAAGGGGTAGTAGAGGCCTTTGTGCCCGATTCTCAAAGCCAAATATTATCCAGATCGGACGATGGCGGCACCGCCGTGTCGTTTCTCTGTTGGGGAGCATTGTTTTTGGAGCAGCGCTGAAAGACAAAGACAGGAGGTGTAGCGGCTTTGTCTTACACAGAGCTTCGGTGGAGATGTCAAGTCATGCCTGACCGACAGGTGCTACGCTATGTCATGCATGTTTGGCAGGTGCTACACATGACTCGCTCCGAGCTGTAACGGGCTGGCTAGGACTCCACCCGAGTCACCCTGAGAGGAGCGACGATCTATGCATGGGTGCGTTTGTTTGGGCTGCAACTTCTTCGGTTGCAAGTGCAACAGCTCTGACTGCAAAGAGCGGCTGTAGCTGAAAGGTTGGAGCTGAGGTGTAGTCGTTTGGTAATGGTGCTGTAGCAGCTATAGTTGGTGCTGAAATGTTTTGAAACGACCAAAACACCCTCTGTCGTTTAGTTAATTAGGTTTCTATTTTAACAATAAATAACCCGATTAAGAGTTGTTGTTTTTACCACAGACGTCCAATTTTCACAGATTTGAACTGAAACCATGCTAGTTTGATGGTATAGACAATGTATTTAAACGAATATGATGATAATTAGGCATATGATAATAAATTTCCTATTGGTTTATTAGATCGGACATATTGCAATGGTGGCCGCTCGAGCACATACATAGCATGAGCACGCCAACAAACACTAGCACACTCTATCAGATAGCCAGCGCCCAGCGGGCAAACACACAAGGAGCAGCAGATGCACGCACGCGAGGAGCAGCAGTCCACGGAGAACAGTACAAACCTGTACGAGCTACTAGCTTGAGCCTAGAGGCTTGACATGCCAGGCTACTGTAGTACTTTCCTTCGTTTCTTTTTACTCCGCATATAAGTTTTGATCAAAGTCAAACTACACAAAATTTAACCAAATTTATATTAAAAAATATAAACATCTACAATACTTAAACTATATAATATGAAAATACATTTCATGGTGCATCTGAAAATGTTAATTTCATATTATGAATGTTGATATTTTTTAATATAAAGTTAGTCAAACTATGCAAAGTTTGACTTTGACCAAACCTTATATGCAGATCAAAATAAAAGGAGAGAGTAGTATAGAACCGTTTGCACCAAATAAAGCAAGAAGCCCATGCCTTCAAAAGGAAAATTAAAGAAGAAAAACACAACTCTTTGTAGCATGCAGTACCACACCAGAGCCCATAGGTCACGTACGTGCAGTGGTCCTTCCTTTGAGCTGTCGAAATGCATGCTACCTTCCGGCTGGCTGGCTGGCTGGCTGGGAGTTAGGCCAACTCCACTGCGTAACCCCATCTGGTCCGGTTTTGTCCGTATGGGGTAAAATCTGGCCCAACGGGCACACCCAAATGGACAAGCTTGTTCGTTGGCGTCCGTTTTTGTCCGGCCCAACCCCAAAATCAGATCAAACTTGGGCCATAAATGCTCCCGAGCGGACAGAAACGGACGCCTCTTCTCGTCCCTCTGGTCAGCTCCCGTCCGCCCGTGCCTTCTCTCTGGCCCACAAACCAGTGAGACTGCGAGAGCTCCGCTGCTGTCTCTCCCGCCCGTGCCTTCTCTCCACTGCTGCCGCGCACCCGCTGACACGCTCTACAGCCGCCGTGCGCGCCCATGCCCGCCGCCGTTGCTGGAGGCTACTGCGCCCGTCGCCATCGCTGGAGGTCGCTCCGCCCGCCCACCGCCGCGCCCCGCGCCCGCCGCCGCGTCCGCCACGGCGCCCATCGCGTTCACCGCCGCGCGCAACAGGGTGCGACCTCAAGGAGGAGGAGGAGCTCAGGCGCGGGCGCAGGCCAGGCAGGCGCAGGCCAGCCCGGCGAGGGGGCGCAGCCAGCCCGGCGCGGGCGCGGGGGCACGGCGCGGCCTTGCCGGCGCGGCGCGGGCGCGGCCCGAGCCGCGGGCGCGGGGGTTCAGCCAGCCCGACGCGGGGGCGCCACCAGCCAGGCGCCGGCGGGCGCGCGGGGGCGCGGCGCGGCGCGGCCCGGCCTGCGCGGGCGCGGGGGCGCGGCCAGCCCGGCGCGGGGGCGCAGCCAGCCTGGCGCAGGGGCGTAGCCAGCCCGGCGCGGGCGCGGCCGCGGGCGCGCGGCCAGCCCGGCGAGGCGCCGCGCGGCCCGGCGAGGCGCCGCGCGGCCCGGCGCGGCGCGAGGCGGCATAGCGAGTTTGGGGCGAGGCGGGACGGACCGTTTTTGGGTGCTAGGGGCTTTCTGCGCGTTGGGCGTCGATTGACCCATCCTCGTGTCCGCCCCCCGAACGTCCGCCAAATCCCACCCCAAACGGACAAAAGCGGACGTCCGGATGGGGTCTTGCGGTAGAGTTGGCCTTACAGTTACTGCATCATCTGCTCGTCATCTTTTTATTTTGTGTGTGCAGGAGTTTGGGGGCGAGGGTTTCAGCTACAGCAACAGTGGAACGGATGCAAATGTTGTGGAAAGAAATGTCTCCGCACTTCGTTAACTTTTGAGTCGCAATGCAATGCATAAAGATGATTTATACTAATCAAGTAATTACGTAAATTTTGTTGCATTATGAGTGATAAGTACTTTTAAAGTTTTAGCGACATTTTGTAACGGTTAAATTTGTATGATGCCTTGAAGAATGGATGGTGGTAGCTAGGGCCTACTTTGGCGGTACTATTTCGGGAAATGCGTGGATACGAATAAGGTAGGAATTGAGTGCCATGGCATTGCTAAATGAGCACAGCTATGCACATGACAGATTCACTCATGATTCACAAGTCACTTACACCATGGGATTGCCTTGTTTACTTAATCTGCGCGGCTTCTAATTTTGTCGTGCGCAGATCGTGTTGAACAAATCGTGTGCGCATCACTTTCATTGCTAAATTATGATAAACTTTGAAATAGAGGAAGTATAGTACAAGTTTTTTTGGGGCGAAAAAAATCCAAATTTATTAAAAAATCACCAGAAATACAAAACACCACCAACATAATAAAAAAATTACGTAGAGGCCTCTGGACTTCTATCGCCGGCAGAACGAGGCTCCAACGCGTTGCTACCGCCGCTCCCCTATCAGAGACAACCTGACCTTGTCGATGCCAGTCGGTAGGTCTTCATGCACGTGCCTTTAAGAACCAACGCCCTGGAGCCGCAGTCATCGCCGTTGAACCCTTTAATCGATCCAAAGTGCCTGATATTAGATCTCATTGTCGCACACATACGACGAGATATCCTCACCTCACCGCCCAAGTAGTCTACGCCGGAGGTCTGTCGATTTCACCCAGACGGACGAACACAAAGAGGATCGGAGCCCAAAAGGCCAACTCAAAGAAGAAATTAACACCACTATCCGTCTGAACGCTGCCCCTATGAGGGCCATCCTAACCTAAACTACCAGCCGTAGCAGAGGCACGGGAATTCTCCTCCCCGCCATTGGCTGTCGAAGTGGCAGACAAAAGGGAGGTGAATCAACGGGCTTGCCGCTGTTGCTTGGAGGGAAGGTGTAACTCTTGCCGTCGCTGAGCAAAGGAACACTTCCTGAGAGTTGTATCACAGAAAACACGCATAATTTTTCCTAATTTTCTTATCAGTGTCACAATTTATGAGGTTGGATAAATGGAGACATTTTGCAGAACAGCTTGCAAAATAGATTTATTCTACAAATCAAATTTGGAGAGCTTGGTGTCGAGCAGCTCAACTACTAAACCAAGGCCATGGGTGCACACTTCACGCCCTCGATCGGTCAAAGCAGAGGAACCACTACCACCACAGCTAGCTTGTTCTTCTTCCAGCAAGTCTCTCTCTCTCTCTGTCTCTCTCTCTCAATAATTTCCGATCACTCACTCCGGCCGCTCAATTTTTCAGCTGCGCACACCGGTCAATCGCTATGGGGGAGCAGAAAATCAAGATGCAGCGGTTTTCCCAGAACGGCGAGGGCATCGGCGGCAAGAAGTCGAGCGTTGCGACGCTAGCCCGCAGTCCGGCGGCCACCGTGGCACAGGCGGCGCTGGCGCCCAGCCCCGTCGCCATGGCACAGCCAGCCGCCACCGTGGCGGAGACCACTCCTCTGTCCCCCACGGTGGTGGACCTGGCGGCACCAAGTTCAGCGGCCGTTGCGACACAAGATGCCACGGTGGAGGACCTGGTGGTGACCAGTCCAGTGGCCGCCATGGCACCGGCACCGGCGGCCCCTGTCGTGGTAACGATTCCGACAGTAAGAGTGGGGTAGGATAACGGAGCATGATCTATCGAGATGCATATGGGTGACATGGTGGTTTTAGCGAGTTCGGGCCTCTCACGGTGGAGATAACAACCCTACGTCTCGTGCTCCGGAGAGGCTTTGTTTTATCTGAGTATATATCCGGAGATTACAATGTGTGTGTGAGAGAGAGGAACGAATCCCATGCCTGAGCTAAGTCCTGAGACTAATGGTGAAAAGAGAGAGAGGTGGAAGAAAAGAGGGCCCAAGTCTAGTGGTGGGGGTGGCTTATATAGAGTGCGCCACCCCCTCACCTCCTATATTACAAAGTGGAGCATCAATGCCATAATGCCTGCCACAACAAAACCGTCAGGTTGACTATAGGTCTTCGCATATCCGAGTGAGTTACATGGCCGAGTGGAATGAGCTCGTCGAGTGGAGTGTCGTGCTCCGAGTGGTTGTTGCCGTCTGAGTGACTTTCAAGTTGCAGTACATCTGGACGGCGATCTGGCCCAGGGGCTCAGTACAAAGTGTACGGTGTCCATGGGTAGGGTATTTAGGTCAGGCCTGTTACCCTACCCTTAATACATGTCCTCGTCATTAGCCCCCGAATCGGTCGAGGTTGAGCAGGTCGAGTCGAGGTGTATTCCCAGATGAGTCGAGTGCTTCGGAGGCACTTATGAACTTGCTCTGGTCACCCGGCGGTCTTATCTCCGCGTGTTGCCTTGACGAATTCCAGACTGCATGGTGTCCGAGTGAAATGAGCTCAAAAGGGTCCGCGGAGGAGCGTTAAACTCACCTTATAGCATTTTTTTCTGGAGTGATTTGGAGCTGGACCTGCATCGAGTAACTGATTACTCGGAATTTCTTCACGCCTGGAACGTGTCTTTTTTTTGTTTGGCCGTCACTCGGACCGGGCGGACCGTTCTGAGTGGATACCATTCTAGTGGGGGCACGCTGAGTGCACCCGCTGGGTGTAGTCCCTGAGACTGTCGTCGACTGCGGGCAGTCGGCGGGAGTCTTAGGGGTTGTTTGGATACGGTGATTTTACTAAACCAGTTTGGCCTACACATGTTTTCGGTTATAACAAACTAAAATTCTGTTTGGTTAATGTAACAAATCCATGGATAAGGAGATCTTAGTTTTAGTAAAACTGGAAAACCGAGTTTATAGAAAAACGACTATTTGACGTTTTTCTATAAACCAGCTCTTCATCTGCGGCCGCGATCGGTGTATGGCTCAGCTGGCACGCATGTTGAGTCTTTCCCGAGCAACAACTCATCTTGCATCGCCCATGACCATCACTCCCCCGTCGCCGGCGGCGGCCGCTGGTGCCGTCGACCACTGGTCTTCTCCTTCCCCAGCGACAAATCATCTCACGACGCTCATGACCATTGCCATCGCCGACCCGTCATTGTTGCCCTCTGATCCTTCCCCGGCAAGCACTCATCCCGCAGCGCAGGCGGCCGTCGCATCACAGTCGACCACCGGTCCTTCCCGAGCGGGCACTCCTCCCGCGTCTTCGTCGCTGATTCCTCTGGGCGGCAGCGACTCACGTCAAGAATGCTTCCAGGTCGGCACTACATCATCAACGTCTTTCCGGGGCCTGGTTCCGCGTGCTAGAAGCTTGTCTCAACAATTTGATCCTCAGTTGTGCAGCCGCAGCAGATTCCTTGTACTCTAATTCTTGTTCTTCAATGGTTGGTCATTTGCATGTCTATCACACGAGTGTTATTTTTTCTGCTAAGATTCATATTCGTAAGCATCGAGGCGACGGCCTACCGCAGCATCCATGCTGGACACGATCATCTCTTACGCGGATGTGAGGTGCAGCGACAGTGCAGTCCTCCAGTGCCTCGTGCTTAAACTTGTTTTACCGTCCAAACAAGGTTTTGTGCATGCTTATTCTTAACCGAATTATTAGTAAAACTAGTTTTCCAAAAAACTCCTACTAAAATGCGTTTTGTTAAAACTAGGCGTTAATTTCGTTTATCCAAACAACCACTTAGAGCCTGTCTTTTTTGTTGTTGTTCATCACTCGGGCTGGTCAGGCCACACCGAGTGGAGATTAGTCCAGTGGGGCACGCTTAGTGCACCCACTGGGTGTAGTCCCCGAGACCACCATCGACTACGGGCAGTCGGCGGGGGTCTGAGAGAACTAAAATTCTTTTTAGCTGGTACTGATCGAACTTGTTCTTCTCTCGGATTGGTTTCTGTTTGCTTGATACAGCTTCTGAAGAGGAATCAGTAGTCGACCAGTTGGACGATCCTTGAGCAACATTGATCAGCTCATCAGCAAGGCCCTCAACAATGGTCTTGACGTTCTTGCCTCAGCTCACCAGCAAGGCACTCAGCAATGGTCTTGACGTTCCTGTCAGCCGTATGCTTTGGGTCGCCTTGGCGACACGCTCAATCTCGTCCTTCTCTTGATGGTACAACTCTGAGGTGGTGGTCGTGGCCGACCCACACTTTGCTAAGCCCCCGAGTGGGAGGATCGCTCACCACTCGGTAAGACTTTTCAAACTTAGGCGAGTACTGGACTGCAGCTAAGCCTCGTAGTGGGAGGTTCGCTCACCACTCGGTAGGATCTTTTAAACTTAGGCGAGTACTGGACTGCAACTAAGCCCTCGAGTGGGAGGATTGCTCACCACTTGGTAGGATTTTTTATTACTTAGGCGAGTACTGGACTGCAGCTAAGCCCCTGAGTGAGAGGCAGACTCACCACTCGGTAGGATTTTTTATTACTTAGGCGAGCACTGGACTGCAGCTAAGCCCCTGAGTGGGAGGATTGCTCACCACTCGGTAGGATTTTTTATTACTTAGGAGAGTACTGGACTGCAACTAAGCCCCCGAGTGAGAGGATTGCTCACCACTCGGTAGGATTTTTTATTACTTAGGCGAGCACTGGACTGCAGCTAAGCCCCTGCGTGGGAGGCTTGCTCACCACTCGGTAGGATTTTTTATTACTTAGGCGAGCACTGGACTGCAGCTAAGCCCCTGCGTGGGAGGCTTGCTCACCACTCGGTAGGATTTTTTATTACTTAGGCGAGCACTGGACTGCAGCTAAGCCCCTGCGTGGGAGGCTTGCTCACCACTCGGTAGGATTTTTTATTACTTAGGCGAGCACTGGACTGCAGCTAAGCCCCTGCGTGGGAGGCTTGCTCACCACTCGGTAGGATTTTTTATTACTTAGGCGAGCACTGGACTGCAGCTAAGCCCCTGCGTGGGAGGCTTGCTCACCACTCGGTAGGATTTTTTATTACTTAGGCGAGCACTGGACTGCAGCTAAGCCCCTGCGTGGGAGGCTTGCTCACCACTCGGTAGGATTTTTTATTACTTAGGCGAGCACTGGACTGCAGCTAAGCCCCTGCGTGGGAGGCTTGCTCACCACTCGGTAGGATTTTTTATTACTTAGGCGAGCACTGGACTGCAGCTAAGCCCCTGCGTGGGAGGCTTGCTCACCACTCGGTAGGATTTTTTATTACTTAGGCGAGCACTGGACTGCAGCTAAGCCCCTGCGTGGGAGGCTTGCTCACCACTCGGTAGGATTTTTTATTACTTAGGCGAGCACTGGACTGCAGCTAAGCCCCTGCGTGGGAGGCTTGCTCACCACTCGGTAGGATTTTTTATTACTTAGGCGAGCACTGGACTGCAGCTAAGCCCCTGAGTGGGAGGATTGCTCACCACTCGGTAGGATTTTTTATTACTTAGGAGAGTACTGGACTGCAACTAAGCCCCCGAGTGAGAGGCAGACTCACCACTCGGTAGGATTTTTTATTACTTAGGCGAGTACTGGACTGCAGCTAAGCCCCCGAGTGAGAGGCAGACTCACAACTTGGTAGGATTTTTTATTACTTAGGCGAGTACTGGACTGCAGTTAAGCCCCCTAGTGAGAGGCAGACTCACCACTCGGTAGGATTTTTCTTCGACTTAGGCGAAACGGATTCGCAGCTAAGACACCCACTGGGGGATTTTAGAACATGTAAAAAATGAACAACAATCATTCGGAAGACTGTAAAATCATGTCTTTTGATAATCAAACTAAAGGGTACTTCTTTCTGAGTTCGAGTAATTGTGGAGATGGGTTGATTGAATGGGCGTAACCCCTGAGGGCGGCATGGCCAACGGCTGTGCGTAGCCCCCGAGTGATGCTCGAAAGAGGCAAGCTTGCTACATAGTGTTATATGAGGTTTGATCATATGAGTAACTTAGTCGTTACCGTGTTGGGGGTGTGGAGGTAAAGACATGTCCAACTGATGGTGACGCGCGAGGCGGCCGAGGGGCGAAGATGTGTATAGTTGAGTGGCGACGCGCAGGGCGGCCGAGTGGTGAAGACGTGCGCAACCGAGTGGCGACGCGCAGAGCGGTCGAGTGGTGAAGACGTGCGCAACCGAGTGGCGACGCGCGGGGCGGCCGAGTCACGATGTGCGAGGTGGTCGAATGATGAAGACGTGCACAACTGAGTGGCAATGCGCGGGGCGGCCGAGTGGTGAAGACGTGCACAACCGAGTTGCGGCGCGTGGGGCGGCTAAGGCGAAGTCGTGTGCCACCGGACGGCGAAAATGGTCCTCGGAGGAGTTAGTCGAATTCGAAGTTGATGTAGCGACGAGGTCGGTGTAGTGTGGTTGCGACACAACAAGACCGGCGTGACAACTAAGTTTGAGTAGGGATGAAGATGGCGTACAGAGCGTCTGGGTGATTATAAAACTTGTCAAAGTGGCAGATCGAATGCACTTGTTGAAGTGAAGGATCTGACTGTTGATGAAGTACTCGACCACTCAGGAGAGTGTCGTTCCAAATGAGATGCAGCCACCGAGTGCGGCCTAGCCCCCGAGCTTACTATAGGCTTCGACAACGGACATGTCGGAATACGGGAAATATAGTTTTGAATGGATGATTCGCAATTCATCGAGTCAGACTCGGGTAAAGGTGAGGAGAAGCTTCCGAGTGATACTCGAAAGAGGCAAACTCGCAAAAGAGTGAAGTGTGAAGTTTAATTATAAAAGGGACTTATCTGTCTCATGTCTGACGAGGTCTATATCATTGATATGATGAAGAGGTTTCCACAGAGCGGTTGGCCGGATGTGTTTGAAGTCAACAGAGCGAAAAGGTCGGTGTTGTGGTGCGTTGGGACCGGTGTGGTGACCGAGTCCGAGCAGCGATAAAGTTGGCGCGTAGGGCCGTCGAATGATCGCGTAACTCGTGTAAAAAATGGCACAAGCCAACGAAATAATTTTGCGAGGAAATTTAATGTGTGCTGAAATAATTTGTGTGAATAACACCCATAGACACCCGCTGGGAGTGCAAGGGGCTTGCTGGTTAGCCAGCAAGAGTCTGAAAGAGCGCAGGATCCGTTCGAACTTGTCGAAGCGACGGATCCGACTGAACTCACTAGAATACTGGCTCAAATAAAACGGAATTGCAGTGTTTTGACTGAGTTGCAGCCCCGGAGGACCGATGCAAACTCGAAATGAAGAACGACACATGGTGTTCGTGAATGATGTATGCGAAAAAATGGAAGTTGGACTCGGGAGTCACATAACCAGTACTAAGAAAGTATGTGAAAATAAACAACCGAGCGTAGAAGTATACTCAATGACGTGGCCTCCGAGTGAACGTGATGTGTGAATTATGGGATACTCGGGAAGGCGGAAATAGTAGAATGTAGCGCATGTAGAATGACTTAGTTGTTTGAAGGCGCGCGAGTGGCCAAGTGGTGAAGATGAGTTCAACCGATGGCGATGCGCAGGGTGGCCAATTGATGTAGATGTGTCTCAACGAGTGGCGACGCGCGGGGCGTCCGAGCGGTGATGAGGTGACCAACCAATGGCGACGCGCGTGACGGCCAATTGGTGATGATGTGACCAACCGAGTGGCGAAGCGCAGAGCGGCAGAGTGGTGATGAGGTGACCATTCGATGGCGACGCGTGGGGCGGCCGAGTGGTGATGAGGTGACCAACCGATGGTGACGCGCGGGGCGGCCAAGTGGTGATGAGGTGACAAACCGAGTGGTGACCCGCGGGGCGGCCGAGTGGTGATGAGGTGACCAACCAAGTGGCGACGCGCGGGGCGGCCGAGTGGTGATGAGGTGACCAACCGAGTGGCGACGTGCGGGGCGGCCGAGTGGTGATGAGGTGACCAAACGAGTGGCGACGCGTGGGGCGGCGGCAGGGTGATGAGGTGACCAACCGAGTGGCGACGTGCGGGGCGGCCGAGTGGTGATGAGGTGACCAAACGAGTGGCGACGCGTGGGGCGGCGGCAGGGTGATGAGGTGACCAACCGAGTGGCGACGTGCGGGGCGGCCGAGTGGTGATGAGGTGACCAAACGAGTGGCGACGCGTGGGGCGGCGGCAGGGTGATGAGGTGACCAACCGAGTGGCGACGTGCGGGGCGGCCGAGTGGTGATGAGGTGACCAAACGAGTGGCGACGCGTGGGGCGGCGGCAGGGTGATGAGGTGACCAACCGAGTGGCGACGTGCGGGGCGGCCGAGTGGTGATGAGGTGACCAAACGAGTGGCGACGCGTGGGGCGGCGGCAGGGTGATGAGGTGACCAACCGAGTGGCGACGTGCGGGGCGGCCGAGTGGTGATGAGGTGACCAAACGAGTGGCGACGCGTGGGGCGGCGGCAGGGTGATGAGGTGACCAACCGAGTGGCGACGTGCGGGGCGGCCGAGTGGTGATGAGGTGACCAAACGAGTGGCGACGCGTGGGGCGGCGGCAGGGTGATGAGGTGACCAACCGAGTGGCGACGTGCGGGGCGGCCGAGTGGTGATGAGGTGACCAAACGAGTGGCGACGCGTGGGGCGGCGGCAGGGTGATGAGGTGACCAACCGAGTGGCGACGTGCGGGGCGGCCGAGTGGTGATGAGGTGACCAAACGAGTGGCGACGCGTGGGGCGGCGGCAGGGTGATGAGGTGACCAACCGAGTGGCGACGTGCGGGGCGGCCGAGTGGTGATGAGGTGACCAAACGAGTGGCGACGCGTGGGGCGGCGGCAGGGTGATGAGGTGACCAACCGAGTGGCGACGTGCGGGGCGGCCGAGTGGTGATGAGGTGACCAAACGAGTGGCGACGCGTGGGGCGGCGGCAGGGTGATGAGGTGACCAACCGAGTGGCGACGTGCGGGGCGGCCGAGTGGTGATGAGGTGACCAAACGAGTGGCGACGCGTGGGGCGGCGGCAGGGTGATGAGGTGACCAACCGAGTGGCGACGTGCGGGGCGGCCGAGTGGTGATGAGGTGACCAAACGAGTGGCGACGCGTGGGGCGGCGGCAGGGTGATGAGGTGACCAACCGAGTGGCGACCCGCGGGGCGGCCGAGTGGTGATGAGGTGACCAACCGATGGCGACGCACGGGGCGGCTGAGTGGTGATGAGGTGACCAACCGAGTGGCGACGCGCGGAGCGGCCGAGTGATGATGAGGTGACCAACCGATGGCGACGCACGGGGCGGCCAAATGGTGATGAGGTGACCAACCGAATGGCGACGCACGGGGCGGCCGAGTGGTGACGAGGTGACCAACTGAATGGCGACGCGTGGGGCGGCCGAGTGAAGTAGACGCGTCCCGCGGAGTAACGATTCTTTGGGGCGTCCGGTGAAGTAGACCCGCCCCGCGGAGTGGCGACACGCGGGGTGGCCAGTTAGGTAAGTTGATGAAGATGTGCCCAGCCAAGCGGCGATGCACGGGGCAGTGGAGTGGTGGCGTATCTAGCAGACTGACGGTGTGCGGTAGGCGAATGTCTGGATGTTTACTTGTTCCAGCTACCTGCACATTGTTCGTCTGAGTGCGGAATCCACAGAACGATATTGAACGTTTAGTTATCCGTATGTACAATGTACGAGGATGAACTATGAAAACACACTTAGCTTGTCGGGCAAGCCAATGAAGACGCGCCCAACCAAGCGACGATGTGCGGGGTGGCCGAGTTGAGCATGTCGTCGAAGAGGCGTTCGACCGAGTGGAAACACACGACCGCGCGAAATATATGTTCGGTCCGAGTGAATTGATGTGCTGTCCAGACGAGTGAATTGATGTGCTGTCCGGTCGAGTGAATTGTTGTGCTGTCCGGACGAGCAACCTGCAAGTTAGTATAGCAAGTATAGCTACAAATATCTATTGATAATCAAAAACGCCCCTGAGTTGACGCCTTTTGGAGAGACTTAAAGTCCCGTGGTTATAGTGCATGCATGCATGCACTAATAACTGCCGCGGTAAGAGCGGAAGTAGCCAAATGAGCGCATTAGTTTTGGCAGCAGTAAATAAGTAATTGATGCTGGAAATACTCACCTGATGAGCCCTTTAATGAGGCAATTACCTTAGCGAAACGGTCAACCCACGTTTCTCTGTTTCCTTTTTCTGTATGATGGGGAGGCGGCCCGACGCCGGTGGGCTGCGCTTGCATGCGGCTAGCGCCCCATACAGGCGAGCGGGACGAGTGGTTGACAGGGTTGATCCCCTGCCCCTGAACGCCAACTGCAGCGAGGGGGAGTCGGAAACGCCGCTAGAGGTGCCGATCCGGCGCGTCAATCCGGCGCAGATGGACGCGCCCGAGGCCTGGGGGTCGGGGAGCAGCCGAGCACCACGTCACCGGAGTGATTGTTGAACGCTTGCGGACGCCGCAGCCGGCAGACGGTTGGGCTGAGCTCGACGGAGAAGTGGAAGCGGGAGGTGCGCTGGTGGCCGCCCCAGCTGGTCCGGTCGAGCGGGCACAGCCGGACTGCTTAGCGAAGAGGAGCCGCACACCGCCAGGCGGCGCATCTCCAGCGGTACCGGCCCTCGAAGAGTAGAAGTAAATCGCCTGATCAGACACGTTTGTGAATGATCATGCACGCTCGCAGTGTCGGGTGAAGATGTATCTTCTCCTTCGCTTTTGCGGTGCTTCAATTGTTTGTATGAACTGCATGAACACGAAAATAGATGAATGAAAAACCATATGCATCATGGCTCGATAGACGCCATGCCCCACGGTGGGCGCCAACTGTCGTGGTAACGATTCCGACAGTAAGAGAGGGGTAGGATAACGGAGCATGATCTATCGAGATGCATATGGATGACACGATGGTTTTAGCGAGTTCGGGCCTCTCACGGTGGAGATAACAACCCTACGTCTCGTGCTCCGGAGAGGCTTTGTTTTATCTGAGTATATATCCGGAGATTACAATGTGTGTGAGAGAGAGAGGAATGGATCCCCATGCCTGAGCTAAGTCGTGGTTCTAAGTCTGACAGTAGAATAGGGGGTAGGAATGGAGAGGCAAGATCCTAGCTATGGAGTAGTTGTATACGCAAGAGATTTACGAGTTCAGGCCCTTCTCGGAGGAAGTAATAGCCCTACGTCTCGGAGCCCGGAGGCGGTCGACTGGATTATATGCGTATGAGTTACAGGGGTGCGAACCCTTCACACTGAGGAGGGGGTGGCTTATATAGAGTTCGCCAGACCCCTCCGGCCCTCAGGTATGTAGGTTTAAAGTACATTAAAGTCGGGGGTTACTGGTAATGCCCCACATAAAGTGCTATGATTACCATAAAAGCTACTTAATGACCGACCTTTTGTGTGCAGACTGACTTTAGATCTCCTGGCGGTCGAATGACTTTAGATCTCATAGTCGAGTGTCTTCAAGTCCGTCGAGTGGAATACTTCTAGGTCGACTGACAGGTGGTTTCTTCTAGAGATGTCCTTGGGGAGGGTACCTTGGACAAGTCCATGACCCTACCCTAGGTACGTGGCTTCATCATTAGCCCCCGAATGGATCGAGGTTTGAGTGGGGAAGGAGTTGAGAACTCTTCCGACCCATTTTTCGTGCGATGGGCATGTCTTGTTCTAGATCAATGAACTTAGGTGACGGCATCAACTTCTTTTTCAGTCGCCTTGATCCATTCTTTGTATCCGTCGAGTGAATTTTCTTTACTTGGAGAACTCCGAACGACAGAGCGGAGGAAATCTCCCGTCTGACAAGTTGCTCTGGAGTTCGCGGTTTTAGCGGGATTCGAACTTCGGGAAGCGCGCGGGGCGGAGGAGGCCGCGGTACTCGGATGGGATAAGGCAGGAACGCCTCAATCTCCACGCCACCTTTTTCGCCACGTATCGCGCGCGCGACTGTTGCGGGATTTGACAGGATCGCCCGGGCCTACAAGTCAGTCACTCGGAAGCAACCTCATATAAGGCACCGGACGGGGGTTTTTGAACAGTGCGCTCTCATTTCCTCTCCCTCTTCCTTAGACTTATCCGCCGCGTTCGCCTCCATCTCAGCGCTGTTGCTCTGTGCGCGCTTCGCCGGCGACGATGGTGAAGGAGAAGACGGCGGCTTTGGAGCGGGCGAAGAAGGCGACGGCGAAGGCGAAGGGAAGGGCGACCAGTCGGGGCGGATCTTCGTCAAGGGCCGGCCTGCCGCAGGGCTGGATCCAGGGCGACTGGATCCGCTCGATGATCCGTCAGAAAGATCTTGACGACCTGGCCAATGAAGGACTGATCCCCCATGGATCAGCGCGGCTCCCGAGGAAGGAGTCGGAGCCGCAGCCTCAGGAGGGTGAGTGTGTCCTCTTGGCCACCCATGTTGACAGCGGGTTTTCTTTGCCTCCTCACCCTTTCTTCCGGGGATTTCTGAACTTCTTTGGGGCACAACTCCAACACTTCACACCCAACTCCATCGTGTATCTCGCTGCTTTCGTGTCCTTGTGTGAGAATTTCTTGGGTTGTCGGCCTCATTGGGGTCTTTTCAAGCACATTTTCACCTGTCGCTGCCAGACGGTGAAAAAGGCCAATCCGAGTGACGAGAAAACCCAAGTGATTCAGATGTGTGGGGGTCTTGGAGTTCAGATGAGGGGGAAAAGTGCCTTTCCGGCCAGGGTCCTTCCCGACTCGGTCCGTGGATGGCAGTCGACCTGGTTTTACTGCAAAGACCAGCCGACGCCAGGGCAGTCGACTGGACTCCCTCCTTTTTCTATGGACCAAGTGAGGAAGCCTTCCTCTTTGAAGGTGATCCCGGAGGAGAAGGCGCGGGTTAAGGTGCTGGTCGAGCGTGTAGTCCAGCTTATCCGTGACGGAGTGACCGTCATGGATCTCTTGGAGGTCTTCCTCCGACGACGCATCCAGCCGCTTCAATATCGAGACCATCCGATGTGGATGTATTCTGGCACTGAAGACACCACTCGGATCCACCCAGAGGAGGTCGAGGATGCCACGCTGGAGAGGTGGATGACTGCCATCACAGGGAACAAGGACAACCCCCGAAGAGCCAGGAGGATTCCTCCACTCGACCAATCATACGAAGTAGACAAGGTCCAATTCTGCATCTCCGACTGTGATCCTGTTTTCTTCACTCTGCTTTGCTTAAAATCAGTCGAATGACTTCTGTCTTGTGTGTTGTCTTCTAGGCCACTACTGAGATGTACTCGATGCCCAACGGGGCGCAAGAACAGGTCGAGGAGGAGGAGGCGAGCGGAGGTGAAAGTCAGGAGGAGTGGCAATCTGATGGTGAGGGGGATGAAGATGACGACGGCTCCGGTGAAGAGGAGGAGGAGGAAGTCAACCCTCCTCGCATGGAAAGGCGATCCAAGCTCACCCACGACCCCGTGGTCGAGTGTGGTAAAGCGACTGTGCCTGTTGGGCAGTCGATGAAACGCCCTCGGACGTCCTCTCCTGCGCCGACTGAAAAAGCGCCGAAGCAAGGCCTTGCCCAAGATGAGAATGGCCATTCCCACGATTTCCGGGTAACAGCAGAACTTGTGTTTTCTCGTTCAGCATGGATAGACTCTTGGTCGACTCATTAGCTAACCGACTAATTTCCGAAATCCGCAGTGCTGCTACCTCCGAGACCTCAGCCAGGAACGAAGACCAAAAAATGGAAGATGCTGCCACCTCCAACCTTGGTATGATCTCTGTAGCTTCGCTTTTGGTCGATTGGATCTTCATTTTTAACTTTGAATCTTTCGTGTAGCCCCACCTCATGTCATTGATCTCCCTGATGATGACGATGAGGCACCACTGAAGCCGAGGAGGAATAAAAAGGCGCCTGCTGGCAAGACTGCTCAGGTTGCGTCAGCACCTGAGACGCTGGTTCAGGAGGGTGGCAACGCCACTCGGACTTCCGTGTCCTTCACTGTGCCGCTGACGAGTGCTCGACCTTCGTCGTCGACTGCTGATCCGCCTTCCCTTTTCGCCACACACCACGTCCCAGAGGACCAAGCGGGTGCTGCTAAGGAGGCTATACGCCAGGCGGGGGTCATGATGGAGCAGGTGAAGGCGATCCAGGACGCCAGCCAAGCGGCTTATGATGCAAGCTCAGCTCTTCAGAGCAACGTCCAGGTTAGTTGGTCACCGCTTGTTCTGTTAGGATATGGTATCTGAAAACTCTTCTTTCTGAAGATCTTTGTATCTGTACACCCACTGGGTGTGTCGATTGAATTTTTGGATTTGTGGGGGCACGCTGAGTGCACCCATTGGGTGTAGTCCCCGAGACTATGGTGGACTGCTGGCAGTCGACTGTAGTCTTTATAATTTGAATTTCATCACTTTAACTTCTCCACTCGGTCTGGTCGAATGGAATCTTGGAACCAGTGGAGGCACGCTGAGTGCACGCACTGGGTGTAGTCCCCGAGACCATGGTCGACTGCTGGCAGTCGACTAAGGTCTGAAGAACCTCTCTCTTTTTTTAGATCGTGATGATACCGTGGCTGACTGCTGGCAGTTAGCTATGGTTTAGGATCATAACCTTTTTATCTCTTTTGGTCGATTGATCGAACTGAGTCGGTAGAACCAGTGGGGGCACGCTGAGTGCACCCACTGGGTTTAGTCCCCGAGACTACTGTTGAATATTTTGATTCGGCTGTAGTCTTAGAAATGCTACGATTTTTCTCTTAGTCACTCGGAAGCAACCCATCTTTAATGTTTGTCGACTGTCTTTTCGCAGAAATCTTGCGAGCTTGTGGCTCGCTATACTGAATTGGAGAATAAACAAATCCAGCTCGAACTTGACTTGAAGCTTGTTCAGGAGAACTTTACGAAGGCGAAGGATGAAGCAAAAGGTATGTTTGATGAGAATCTTGACGACTGTCTTTATATTTTTGTCCATTCCTGATTCTGATCTCATTGTCACTTTGCAGATAAACTGAAGGAGGATTTGAAGAAGGACCATGACCTTGCTGAGGCGCAGAAGGAAGCTTTGGACAAGACGAAGCTTGCGGAAGAAAAGCTGGCTTCAGTCGGAAAACTTTAAGAGAAGAATACCAATCTGAAAGCTGCTCTCGACGCGGCCAACAAGGAGGTCAGTCGTCTGAAGAATGACAAGATAGCTCTGAGTGACAAGGCTAGCGAACTGGTGGGGAAGAAGAACGATCTGGAGGCTTATCTGGAAGGGATCACCAAGAAGTTATTCCTCATGCTTGAAGGTAATCTCTTTTATCTGACTAACTCGTTATCATCGACTCATCGTAGAACTGCTGGCTTAACTTCAAACTGTGTTTACAGAATTCTGCCAAAACTTCGAGGAGGAGACCAGTCGACTGGAGACAAACTTGGACCCCATTAACTCTCCTGTGAAGGACGAGGTCGCTATGAACGTGTTCCGACTGGAGTCTTGTGTTACTGGAGTTGTTGACTATCTTGCTCGACTGAAGGTTGCGGTGTCGCGAATCGACACGACACTCTGGCCAGGAAAGACGCTTCAAAATGACCTCGAGTCTCTGATGACTCGACTGAATGACGTTCCAGGTCGAGTGCAAGAATGGAAAAAGTCTTCTGCCAGGTGTGGTGCTGACGTTGCTCTATCCCTGGTCCGTGTTCACTTCAAGGACGCGCGAGAGGACAAGCTGGCATCCATCAAAGTGGCCAATACCAAGAAGCACGACGTCCAATCTTTCATGGAAACCTTCATTGCTGCTGCCACTTGGATTACTGATGGAATCAACCTGGACTAGTTTGTCGCACCCTCCAGTCCTCCACCTGAGGAGTAAGAAAAACTTTTATGCCTCACCTTAAATTTTCCTCAGAATGCCGAGTGGTTTTGTAACCGATAAACTTTTACAGGCTTGACGCCGGAGCACTTCTGAATCCGTTATCTGAACTTTGCTTATCGTTGAATATGCTCGCATTTGCCTTCGAGCGAACTTTGTTCTTCACTCGGAATATACTTTAATGCTTGAGACGCAGCTCTGAGGTGGAAAGTCCAGTCGACCTGCACTTCATCGCTCTTGCAGGTAGGGATGGAGCACAGATTGCAGTCGACCTGCGTCCTTGCGGATTAGGATGGAATGCACATTGTATTTGTGGCGTAGCTCAAAAGGAGAAGGTAGCAGTTGACCTGCACCTCATCGTCCTTGCAGATCGGAATGGATTAAGTACTTAGGCGAGTACTGGACTGCAGCTAAGCCTCCGAGTGGGAGGAGTGCTCTCCACTCGGTAGGATTTTCAAATATTTGGCGAGCACTGGACTGCAGCTAAGCCCCCGAGTGGGAGGAGTGCTCTCCACTCGGTAGGATTTTCAAATACTTAGGCGAGTACTGGACTACAGCTAAGCCCTTGAGTGGGAGGAGTGCTCTCCACTCGGTAGGATTTTCAAATACTTAGGAGAGTACTGGACTGCAGCTAAGCCCCCGAGTGGGAGGATTGCTCTCCACTCGGTGGGATTTTCAAATACTTAGGCGAGTACTGGACTGCAGCTAAGCCCCCGAGTGGGAGGATTGCTCACCACTCGGTAGGATTTTTTAAACTTAGGCGAGTACTGGGACTGCAACTAAGACTCAGAGTGGGAGGCTGGCTCACCACTCGGTAGGATTTTAAAATACTTAGGCGAGTGTGGGACTGCAGCTAAGCCCCCGAGTGGGAGGACTGCTCTCCACTCGGTAGGATTTTTTGAACTTAGGCGAGTGCTGGGACTGCAGCTAAGCCTCCGAGTGGGAGGCTGGCTCACCACTCGGTAGGATTTTAAAATACTTAGGCGAGTGTGGGACTGCAGCTAAGCCCCCGAGTGGGAGGACTGCTCTCCACTCGGTAGGATTTTTTGAACTTAGGCGAGTGCTGGGACTGCAGCTAAGCCTCCGAGTGGGAGGCTGGCTCACCACTCGGTAGGATTTTAAAATACTTAGGCGAGTGTGGGACTGCAGCTAAGCCCCCGAGTGGGAGGACTGCTCTCCACTCGGTAGGATTTTTTGAACTTAGGCGAGTGCTGGGACTGCAGCTAAGCCTCCGAGTGGGAGGCTGGCTCACCACTCGGTAGGATTTTAAAATACTTAGGCGAGTGTGGGACTGCAGCTAAGCCCCCGAGTGGGAGGACTGCTCTCCACTCGGTAGGATTTTTTGAACTTAGGCGAGTGCTGGGACTGCAGCTAAGCCTCCGAGTGGGAGGCTGGCTCTCCACTCGGTAGGATTTTCAAATACTTAGGCGAGTACTGGACTGCAGCTAAGCCCCCGAGTGGGAGGATTGCTCACCACTCGGTAGGATTTTTTAAACTTAGGCGAGTACTGGGACTGCAACTAAGACTCAGAGTGGGAGGCTGGCTCACCACTCGGTAGGATTTTAAAATACTTAGGCGAGTGTTGGACTGCAGCTAAGCCCCCGAGTGGGAGGACTGCTCTCCACTCGGTAGGATTTTCAAATACTTAGGCGAGTACTGGACTGCAACTAAGCCCCCGAGTGGGAGGATTGCTCACCGCTCGGTAGGATTTTTTAACCTTACGCGAGTACTGGGACTGCAGCTAAGCCTCCGAGTGGGAGGCTGGCTCACCACTCGGTAGGATTTTCAAATACTTAGGCGAGTACTTGACTGCAGCTAAGCCCCCGAGTGGGAGGACTGCTCTCCACTCGGTAGGATTTTTTGAACTTAGGCGAGTGCTGGGACTGCAGCTAAGCCTCCGAGTGGGAGGCTGGCTCACCACTCGGTAGGATTTTTTAAACTTAGGCGAGTACTGGGACTGCAGCTAAGCCCCCGAGTTGGAGGACTGCTCTCCACTCGGTAGGATTTTTTAAACTTAGGCGAGTGGAGCCTCCTGAAGCCAAGCGGAGTCGTCGGCGATGAATGTGAGCGCGCCGAGACGGATCTCGCGGCCCTCAACCAAAACTCCGCCTGAAACCATGATGAAGGAGATCGGAACAATTGCAACTTCTCCAATAAGTCGCTAAGACACCTGCCCCACGGTGGGCGCCAACTGTCGTGGTTCTAAGTCTGACAGTAGAATAGGGGGGTAGGAATGGAGAGGCAAGATCCTAGCTATGGAGTAGTTGTATACGCAAGAGATTTACGAGTTTAGGCCCTTCTCGAAGGAAGTAATATCCCTACGTCTCGGAGCCCGGAGGCGGTCGACTGGATTATATGCGTATGAGTTACAGGGGTACGAACCCTTCACACTGAGGAGGGGGTGGCTTATATAGAGTTCGCCAGACCCCTCCGGCCCTCAGTTATGTAGGGTTTAAAGTACATTAAAGTCGGGGGTTACTGGTAACGCCCCACATAAAGTACTATGATGACCATAAAAGCTACTTAATGACCGACCGTTTGTGTGCAGACTGACTTTAGATCTCCTGGCGGTCGAGTGACCTTAGATCTCATAGTCGAGTGTCTTCAAGTCCGTCGAGTGGAATACTTCTAGGTCGACTGACAGGTGGTTTCTTCTAGAGATGTCCTTGGGAAGGGTACCTTGGACAAGTCCATGACCCTACCCTAGGTACGTGGCTTCATCAGCCCCCAGTCCAGTAGCCATTGCAAAGCCGGTGTGCGTGGTGAAGCCGGAGGAGCAAGGCGCCGAAGTGGCTGAACAAGAACATTGGGCAATGGCGGAGGAAGAGGAGGAGGCCGTCAATATGGACCTGCCGAAGAAATTGTTCAATTGCGCCGCCTGTCCTGGCCCCCTCAGGCCTCCAGTTTTCAAGGTACCCGGACTACATTTGAACTAGTAGCTAGAGAATTGCCCATGGAAGGAAGGAGAATGAAGGTTGAATCTTGCAGGGCCTTGTGGATTGCAGTGCGAAAACGAGCATTTCGTGTGCCACACCTGCGGCGCGAACAAGCACTGCGTTCCATGCGGGCGCGACGTGTCCTACACTCGCTCCCGCTTCATGGACGGCCTGGTCGACGCCTACAAGGTGTCGTGCCTCTACAAGGGACACGGTTGCGCCATGAACGACATCCCCTACCACTCGGCCGCCGACCACAAGGCCAGCTGCAGGCACGCGCCCTGTTACTGCTTCGACTGCCGGTTCGACGGCTCGCCTGTGAGCCTCGTGCGCCACCTGACGGCGCGGTCCGGGCAACACTCGTGGCCGGTGGAGAAGATCGAGTACGAGGTGGCCAAACCGTTCGTCGTGCCTGCATCGTCGGAGGACCAGCGCCGCCTGCTGATCGCGGAGGACAACTGTGTGTTCCTCCTGGCCGTGGGCGCCGGCAGGGACCTGGGCGCGGCCACCGTCCCGTCAACATCGTCTGCGTTCGGGGCAACACGCATTCTTCTGATAGATAGCAGCAGGGGTGGAGGCGATGGGGGTCAGTTAGGGATGTAAATGGTACGGATAATTTCCGCTCCGAATCCGCATCCGCATCCGTTTTTGAGGATATGGTATGCAATTTTGTGAATCCGCCGGATATGGATGCGGATACGGATATCAATCAATCGGATATCCGGCGGATATGGTAGCGGATATGGTATCCCTAGTATCCGGTGGATGTGGATTATCCGCTATTTTTTGCGGATTATCCGAGGAATGGAAATCGAATTATATCCGACAAAATAAGCCCAATCGTCCCGGACTCCAGGTCCATATGTATGCCCATTTAACTTAGTGATTGTAGATTATACTCTACCATAATCTCGTCCGCAATCAAGGCATGCAAAATTGGTAGCATATCCGTGATAGCGCATACATATCCTTCCCTCCATCGCCATATTGCATTTTTGGTTCTCCTGGCCGCCGGTTGCATCTCCGATCTCTCCGTAGTCTGGTGGTTCAAGCATGGTCAAAGATGTCCATGGCCAATCAGTTGGTCCCAACAACGAAGGTAAGTGAATTCTTAGATGCAGAGTCCTGTGCAAGTTTAGAGCACCGATGATCTGTGATGCAGAGTCCGCCTGTCAGTGGGAGTGGACGCCGTGAGGAGCCGCACGCCTGCACCACGACACCAGGCACGCCAACATCATAGAGCCTCGACGGGCGTGGCCGACACTTCTTACGGCCATGATCGGCAGCCCGGACACAACTATGGGCAGCGTCAGCCCGTGCGACACACGCACGTAGGGACGATGGTCTGCCATGGATCTGGCGTGGGTTTCTGTCGACGCGGCCGTAACTCCGATAGGAACTGTACTACTAGCACGTACGCACGTACTCTTCCAAACTGACCAGATTGAAAGCAACGAATCTAGTAGCTAGCTCTAGAAATCAATCCAACTGCTTGCTTTGCCAGGGCCTTGGGTTAGCTTCTTGTGCGTCTCGCCGAATCCATGTAACTATGTGGTCACACCCTCTGTCTCTCTTGTCTCTGTCTATTTTCTTTGGACTCACACACATGCTGTGATTCAGAAAAAATGTCTGCTTCAGAGTTTCAGAGAAAAACATGGGAGACAGACAGAGACGGTAGTATCTAGTTCCGGGCAACACATGCCCTTTTCTTCTTCTATTCACAGTTAGCCTTTTCTGTACAACAAAGCCCATACAAGATTTAGTTGCCAACACAACCTGACTTAAACACTAAACTGACGCACCCAGCTGGTTCAACTCAGTAGGATCGAAAAACATTCTGGCACATGTGCAAGTTGGCTTGAGTTGCAGGAAAACTTAAACACTATAAATATATGTTGTTTAATGTGTGTGTGTGTGTGTTCGAACTACTTAGTTCACCACAACTAATTATAAAATAGTTTTTCTGATTGTCAAGAGCGGCATCTAAATATCTTCTATCACTCTCACAGGATGTTGCAAGTGGACTAGTTGAAACACCACGTTGACGAAAGTCAAGGATGTGTTATGGACTTCTACTTGATCGACTAATTTCCTTTTATAATAAATAAAAACTTCAATAAACCTTTGGATTAAGTATTTCTTAAGTATGACCAGTACTGTTTATTGTTGTGATATTGGTGTGAGTTATGACTTTTAAAAGCTTGGCCACTCTCTAGTGTAATGTGGTTGGATAAAAACATGTTTTCATATTGTTTGCAAAGTAGAAATAAGTTCATGTTTCTTTGCACATATCACCCGATATTTTTGTCCATTTCCGGTCCGAGTCCGTTCCGAATCCGCCCCGAATCCGTAGTCCGATATAATCCGCATTCGAATCCGCATCCGATCAATATCCGCTCCGCTCCGAATCCGAAAAAAAAATATGGTAAAGGATATGGTAAAGGCATTATCCGATCCGATCCGATCAGTTTACATCCCTAGGGTCAGTCAATTCCTTATCTTTGCTGCCTTGGCAAACATGATACCCCTTCTCTAATCGGCATGGCCGGTCAAAAAAATATTAGGCTCTGATGCTAGTCAAATAAATATCAATACTTATACTAAAAATGATTTGAAAGTCATTTTTGCCAACTCACAATTATTGATAATTTTTATGATAAACTTAAATATTTTTGTAATTAAAATACATTTCTCAACAAAATAAGCCTTAAAACATGTTTAAATCTATTCAACTTAAATGTGATAATAAAAATGACAAATTCCATGTCTACTTGGATTAATTTGTGAATCTTGTATTAATGTAGCATATATGTATGTGTGTTTCGTTCTTAATAAGTGTGTGGTATACAAATATATCTTGATAATGAACTTTATGATTAGATATATGCAAATAGAAAAATCTGGAGTACGCTAGATGTTTAAGAGAAGTTTACTATCTAATAATTGGCATGCTGCTTTATTCATTTTTTTGGTCAAATATGTGGAACATATTAGGGTGGGTTCAATAATATGTTGATGATGTTCATATGTATTTGATACTACAGTAATATTACTCGCTAGTGCAGAACCGGGCAATAGCACCG
>LR880968.1:51621017-51633009 GCA_904067115.1 Aegilops sharonensis | reverse complement strand
AATAGCATAAAACAATATAGACCCTGACTCTCCATTATGAAGAATGGAGATCATCCTGTCTCCAATTCTTGCGCCTCGCTTCCTTTTGCTTCCAAGAAGCTCCTTACGACTGTCCATACATTTTTTCCATCCTTTGATTGTCATGTCTCCACTTCTTTTAGAAATCCGGTATGGACAGTTGAGATTCGTAGGATGACCTGGATATATGTTCAAAACACGAACGCTGCCGCCATTCTGATACATCAAATGAGGCACACAATTCTCTGGGATAAGCTGTTGAAAAACATAGTAATAACTTCGTAATTAGCAATGATGTACTAGTTTTAGAAGTACGCAAAAAGATGCACGGATGTCGTAATAGTAAAAACTTACCAGGGTATCTCCATGGTAGTTACCGTAGTTCAACACGTGCACTAGTGGCACGTATCTCCATGTAGTACAATTTGTAAAGCGTTCACCAAATAAAAAGACTTGCATTTTAAGTAATATTGCTTTATAGCGTGAACTTGCTATTACAAATTGGGTCTCTTGTTTTTTTAGATATTCAATGATTTCTATATATTTAGTAGGCTCTTGGAGGTAACACTTTTTCACTACTAATGTGATGATTAATTTGCACACTTAGTGTAGTGTGTGTGTGTGCGCCTCTTTGCTATTGAGCCCGAGATCGCGATCCTGTTTTTTTGGTCTGTTGGTTCACTCTAACGTCAAAGAGTAACAAAACAAGATTAGCATTGGCTATGATGACTCACACTTACTAAAGAAGACAACCAGGGAGTAGAGACTCAAATCTCAAGTCAGGTAGGGGAAGCCCAAACCTGCAACCGCTTAGGACATTCTATGTACGTGTGTGTGCGCGCGCGCGTGTGTATGTGTGCACCTTAGTCAGTGCCTACCTACTATAGCTCATCCAGTGGATGATCAGCCTAAGTCATGCTCGTGATATAGTTAGGAGATTTATTTCAATTTATTTTTGAGATAGGTGTCCAACTTCATCACTCCTGTCATCATGGATCATGTTTTCTTTGTGTTTTAGGTTGTAGTAATTTACATGGTTAGATATTAGACTACCTACTACGTTGCATTGATAAGTACTTAATTGATATGAAGTACTCATTATATGTACCTAGTAAGTATTTATTGTATGTACCTAAACGGGACCCTATAAAATTAGAGACCCTGATGCAACCACACATATTACACACGCCAAGGGCCGGCCCTGCTAACCGGGGTGGTTCAGCCGGAGCTGGTGGGCTTGTGTAGTGGACATCACTTGGCATGCAAACGGGGCATGGGTGGGTAGTGTTGTGTGCGGGAGTAGAGTAACCACGTGAAGGAGGAGGCCTCCAAGTGCTGGTAATTCGCATCCGTAATAGATATAGTCTGAAATTTTTTGACATCGAAGGTGCTTAGGTGCACAAGGAGAGTGCAAAATTTTGTGGTGTTGGACATTCGAGGATCTCTAGGTGAAAAAAAACCAAAATCAGGGCCAAAAGACTGCACTTTTTCAAAGTTTTCGCAGCCAATTTTTTTTTGTCACGATCTCCTTGATTGTCCAAACGCTAAGAATTTTTACACACATTCGAGCATCTTGGACAACAACAAAAAACAGTTTTTCTTTAAAAATATATATGTTATTTTGAAGATCTTTTTACACGCATTCGAACATCTTGGACAACAACAAAAATATGTTATTTATTTTTATTTTACTGTTCGCGCTCGGGTGCAAATGCACCTGCACACCAAATCGGCACACTCAGCCGAGTGCAAAGTATTTATCTTTGTTTTGAGAACTTGACCCTGCCACGCAGTGCTGTGAACCGAGGTGGCCTTGACTCGACCGTGTCACTCATGGAAATTGTTGTTGCGGTTAGATGAGAAAAACTGACCGTGGCAACTTATGTTCAAATGGTTCACTCGTTCGAGTACTTAATATTTTCCTTGGGTTTCGTCGACGCTATCCGTTTCCCCCTTCACTGCCGTTCTGGTCGTCCATGTACCTTGCCACGCTCCCAATGTGGCGGCGGGGCCACTACGTGAGCGTGCCGTCATTCGTCCGGTCCTCACCTTTGACCTCACCAAGATGGTGGTGGCTTCGTTGTTTGACCGTGGTGGGTCTTCTTGGTGTAGAAGAGGTACGCGGTGGTTGTCTTCTCAGGCGGTATCCAGTAGTAGCGTTCTGGTAGTGCGGTCGGCAAGGTGTCGTGTGACAATGACATGGTCGTTATAAGTGACTAGTAGAACGCCCGTGCGTTGCCACGGGTTTTTGAAAAAAAATTAAGATACTACTCGCTGAGCTAAGATTACCGAGAACAATGTCACATCTTTTTCTTCAACATAATCAGCTAACACACATCATAGTATCAAACACAATAACCTTAGAGCATCTATAGCCCGTCCCCTCAAATCTACGGACACGCCCTGTCGTTGACCGAATATGAGAGAGAAGGAAAAAGATGACCCAACCAGACCCCTTATATCATCACTATAAGTCCGGGTTGTCTGCAAACTACTCCCTCCGTCCCATAATGTAAGACGTTTTTTGACACTAGTGTAGTGTCAAAAAATGTCTTACATTTAGTGTCAAAAAACGTCTTACATTATGGGACGGAGGGAGTATCATATTAACACCCAACATATGAAGGATATGAAGCTCGCAACACCTAGTCAATCCGCCGGGTAGGACGCCCGTCCGTTGCTATGGGTAGAAGACGAAAAATGCCACAAACACGTTACAACAAGCACTAAAGTTTCTCTTCCTGCGTCGCACCTTTTCACCACTGTGATTCCCAAACATTTGTCCAAATCAAAATGGGCATAGAACATAAGTACAAATGTTTGGAAGCTAAAAGTATACTACATAATTTTTCACTTATAACACCTTTGTCCCTATTTTTAACAGTGACTCGCTATTACAGCATAAACTAATTCATTCTGGAAATATTCAGAAGAAAACATATTGACCAAGCAAAAATCACTTTAGCACAAGAACCTTGTGACAACTATAGAAAAAAGATTGAGATGGTTACTCTCATAGAAGACAGCTTCGAATATAATTTTAGGAAATAAATTTGTACAATATTGGCCTACACCGAAAGAAAAAAGCTCATACACGCAGTATCATGAAGGAAACGATTCCTCGTTATCTCAGTTCCAAATGGAAACTGGTATCAATTCACTAAGATTTAAATGAATGAGAACCGTTAAATCCATGTCTATCTCCATTTTAGCGAGTTCAACAGCGGGCTCACGGGTATCTACACAACAGAAATATAGAATATGAGTTTCGGTTCACTTTATGTGACAATTATAGAAAAGGAACAACCACAAGAAAAAACAAACAAACATGAGAAAGCACATGCAAGCAAATAAGCCTTTATTTTTCTGATGAACATATGAAACATCATAGTAACTAAACACAGTAACAAACCCATTCGAAGGTAACCATATTAGTGCCCATAGTGCATAGTTATTTGATCCATATTTGTTGTCACGGGCGACAAGTACATAAAAATTGATGAATGATCAAAGGGTATTTGGTCAAAGGATAGTTAGTTCTACTTCACAAATTGCGACCATGATACATTACAAGTTTCATAGATTTTTGGTTTACTGAATGTTCAGCTAAGAAGGGAATGAATAAAATATCAACATCTTAATCTCTACTATTAAACCGCAGTTGGTACGTTAAATGGTACCCACATATCCACCACTCGTGTGACCTCCCCACATCATCGTTTTTTCAACGAACCCATTTCCCGATGCAAGGAAAAAAGCCCTACAAAACCGACCACCCTTTTCCTTCTCCCTGGTACGAACCCCACATGCACGATTGCTCCTACGGCGCCGATTTTGACCATGCCTCCCATGTGATGTTTCTTTGTCCCGCTCCCTCTGCCATCCAGATGCACTCCCTTGCCGCCTCTCCGCTTCAAGGTGTGTGCTCTGAAACCGTCGCCTCCTTTCTTCAGCCCGTGGCATCTATTCTCCACTGGATCATCTCAATTTTTCGTCCTTCACTGAGTTCGGCGGCGACAACCAAAGAACCAAGTCCCCATCCATTTTTTGAGGGCATGCAATTAAAGAAGGGGATGTGTGGCCCATGAGGTTGCTGCCATCAGCCATCGAGGCTGCTGAAATCTAATGAAAAAGTACCTACGGTACAGTTCATTTCCACTCTCAGTTGGTAGAAATAATCAAATTTCAAGCATACAAATTCAAAATGAAAAAGTCTATTATGAGCATCAGAAAGATAGAAATGATCCATTTATTTCAATGCATACTACTACACCTTGGTGCTTAAAGACAAAACTTAGTTGCAAACAGTGCATTACCTAGGAACAACATTTGGTGTACTGAGCATAACAATTCAAAATTATTCTATGGCTATGAAGTGCCTAAATCTGAGATTGCAACATGAAAGCAAGTACTGATCAAATTGACAAATTATATGGTTCATTCGTCCATAATGAACACAGAATTAAAAGAACTGCCAGAACTCATGGTGGCATTCTATAGAAGCATCATTCTTCTGCAAGTATAGTGTTCTCAAGAAAGCATGGTGTAGCCAAGAGATCAAGGTGTTATACAAGCATTATTTCATAGCACAATCTAGGGAAAAAATCCTTCGTTCTGGAAGAACGGCAACCCAAGATCTACCGACGACAAGATCCACAGTTGATTTGCATTACTCCAAATCAAGAGTTGCGATAGCAACCTATTAATCTGACATACCTTTAGATAGAAGATCAACGAAAATTTCCTTCTGAACCCATATTGAGAAAAATAAGCCAGTTTTGAATTTTAATATCTTTGCCAGCATTTATTTTCAATTGCGCAAGCAAAATAAAACATGAATTTCACACCGCAGAAACTACTAAATGTGAAATTACAGAATTTTAGCATTTGAATATGAGAGAACTGTAAAGCATTGTACATGATAGTAATCGTGTTTTAGAGAACTTTGTCAGTGGTAGTGACATGCCGCCGACACAAAATGCCGTTTATAATGACTCCATAATGATCTTTTTTTCAGTTTATCCATAATGATCTACAACCATTCCTTGAGCTTCACATGGTACCTGGTCCTGATACCAACATCAAAACAATGCAGAGTATTGCTATGTTTTAAAGTGTGCTTGTCTTAGCAAGGCGTGCCTCGGTTTTCGATTGCACCATGGTAAACATCCCACCCTCTATATCTCTCTCTAAACATCTCCACCTCCATCATCGCCCCCGCTCCCCTCACTATGTCTCTATGCACTGCCACTCCCCTGCTACCCAGTGTTGGTCCGTGTTAAACTGTTTAACCATTCGTGAATTAAACACTATGTCTTGAAAAATACTTTCCCTTTATAATGAAACATGCCTACTTCTTTTCCTAAATAGCATTCATCAATTTAAATTTGTGAGGTTTCTCTACTACTTAAATAGTGCATTGTATCAACATAAACTTCAAGTGAGTACAATAATTAAGTGAGGTAGCTACATGCTTGTATTTAACCTAAAAATGATTAAAAGAAGTACTATTTCACTCTAAGGTGGCATACAAACAACAATAACTCAGTGGACTTTCTGTACAATTTAGAAGAAAAGCACCTAGTATATCACCCCACTCGACCCTTCTTGGCATAGAAGATGGTAGACTCAAAAGATATACTATTTCTATTCCTTAGCCTGATGGGTCTGTCTCTCTCAATATTACCTCCATCCCACTAAAACGCATGTGTTATGAATCATGAACAGGGTGGCTAATGCGTTTCTGTTACAAATATGCTACCAGAAAAAGCTATATGAAATAAGCATGATAAACACAAACCATATATTCTCTGCAAATAACACATGAAAACAAAATAAACTACAACTTATAACAGATTGTACTGAAGGTAAATCATCATAATTTACAACATGAATTCATTGTGAAGCATCAATATTTACATAAAACAAATTCCATGTCATGCTTAATGCAAAAATCCGCACTTATACCAGCAAAAAAGGACTTAAAACAATTCTGAAGGGACAACATCGCTATCAGGTGGCAACTCTCCTGCAGCAGTGGCAACAAAAGCAAATATGAAGAAGTCTTTACTAACCCCACGTGTGATTCTGAAAATGAAAAGATGGAGATTGATGTCGAACATCCGACACTGACGAAGAAGATGGTCAGGCCAATCGTATGATGTACAGTACAAAATTTATGACAATGAAAGTTTATTTCGATCAGCTATCTTTCCAAAATACACAACTTCTTGTGAGTAAAGTTTTGCCATCTCTTCTTGTTATTTAAAGAACCAAACTGCAAGAAGCAACAAGTAGTCAAGCACAAGTTAGAAATTGTATTGGACGTACAGTTTTGCCATCTCAAATTTATATCTTGCTATTACTAAGCTCGCGGTTGCACTTGAGAAAACGGTGGCAATAAGGACCGAGGAAACAGTTACTTAAAACAAATTATACACTTATGTATACAGAAAGAGAAACCAGACTTGTCAATATGATGTTGGACTGTCACTACTTGTAAAACTGAGTTTTCTTCTCTCTAGTAATTTCTTCCTGGAAAGATGATAAAGTAATTCATGTCTGCTAAAATACAAACATGTGGATCAATAGATAATAAAGTGACAACGAAAGTTATACGAAACTCGCAAAAGAGATGTTAACCTCAGAACCTTTACTGGATGGTTGGTGCACGGGGGAGCACAACAAAACCGGGAAGTGAGCTGGGAGCGGACGGACGATCTGGTCTTCATTGCGTCGTGCTACAGTCCTCTCGTCCAAATCATCCGACAACGCTCATGTCCTCATCAGTCATCTCGTCCAAATCTCCTACAACGCTCATGTAAAATGTTTTCATAAATAAGCACATGTTCTTGCAGGACAAGAGATTTAATTGATAGCTAACAAGTACCCGATGCTTGCAATTATCCTGGTGTAGCAGGTTCAGCTCCTCATTGATGGCCATCAAGATGCACTTTGTGTTGGTATATGGTCTCCTCCAGCCTCTCCAACCTCTGTATCATGATGCACCGTTGTTCAGTTCACGGTAAACGAATTTGTTTAGGTTAGCAACAGTGGAAAACATATGTTGGTGTGTGGCCAAGCTGGATGGAGTTACCGTACATACCTTTCATAATGTTCTTCTGTAGCTCAATGTTCGACGTGCATCTTATGTCCACCACCACACACCTGTCCTCATTCGGTCCAAGCAGGTCATTTTGCTAGGTTCAGAAGGAGTGAAAACAAGATATGTCTTAATTGCTAGGTTCAGAAGGAATAACAAGAAGTTGCATTGAGTTTCCAGTAAAAGGCACCTTAATTGCACGGTGTGGCACAATCTGCTTTTTAGTATTTTCCATTTTAAGAAAAGCTTATTTGAAAATAACAATAAGTTGCATTGAGTTTCCAAGTAAAAGGCACCTTAATTGCACGGTGTGGCACAATTTGCTTTTTAGTATTTTCCATTTTAAGAAAAGCTTATTTGAAAATAACATACATCTGGTACTTAGATGGCACTACTTCACTGCAAGTCTGCAATATACAATATGCACAAAACAGAAATTCCTTGAAATGCTTTGTACACTTACTAATTATGATCAACATCAGCTATGAAGTTCGTTGGAAAATGTACTCTTGTTAAATCTGGAACTAAGTTATGTGTATGCATTTAACAGCATAAACTTAAGGGCTTAAATTAAGAAAAAGGAAAAAAAAAGAAAATTTAACCACCTTGGCTGATCCATAATAACATATACATAGAAGTTGCCAGCCAACTCTTGTTGATCCTACTTACCACATGAACTTGTTCACGGTTGAGTAAGCGTACTGAATTTAATAATATCAAGTAATGTGGTATAGGAAAAGGGGAAGCTTTAGAGCCTGAATAATGACTGACAAAAATAGAGATATCTCCAGCTCCTTCTTGTTGGCGCCCACCCCACTCCAGCTCAACCTTGACCTCCTCGTAATTGATCTGCCTGCCAAGTTCTCTACAATCACCTGCAGGAACACAGCCACGCAATGTGTACATTCACTTACAACTCAGGCTCACATGGATATTGGTGAGGCAATGAAATAGATGATGCCAATGAAATCAGTTTATCTCCCGGAAATCATCAGGGACGAACACCTGATTTCGAAATCCCTAGGACCCAAAGAATGAAAACAACAACGCACTCGGACTGGCCGGTGGCGGTGGATCCTGCATCCTCATTAGCACGACCATGCTCAGGTCCTTATCTGACGAGGAGGCACTTTTATACCGCATCAGCACGAAGCGAAACAGTGGCGCCAGCACGACTAGCTCCACCTGACATCAACATATGTACAAACAGATTATGTGAACTGAAGTCTCTGTACTCTGCAAAGTGTGACATAGCTCATAATTCAGATGAATTTAATCCTACAGATATGCATATCACAACAATGAATAATCTTTTCCATATTGCATCCATGGATAACTCAAGCTTGCCAATATCTGGTTATTGATCAAGAGTGAAGGGACAACTCCAATCTACAATAAATCTGATTAGGCTGCTGACATGAATGGAGCAATTTGCAGTGATCTGGTCACGTCACCGGGCCGCCGACGGGCGTCGATAAGAAGTCGGCGTCGTCGGGCCGCCGACGTTGAGATAGAAGACGGAGGTTCTGCTTCAGACTATTGGAGCAGCAAAATTGTCCGAATCAATAGAGAAACTGAAGATATTGCACCAAAATTGTCAAAATTATATTAGCCACTAAAACTCCCAAGTCTTACAGCAGCAAGAGAGCAGAAAGAGATGGGCCAGGAACATAACATAATTTGCTCTTCCAATATGTATTCCGAACTGTTCTAAAAAGTAGATAATTAATCCAATGTATTCTGTTTGTACATCAACATTCGACACGCCCAACTCGCTGTATATGTCATTTACCGGATGTTGAAATTACAGTTTGTATCTTTGTTCTGATGCTATACTTCAAATCTTTGTGTCACTAGTAGAAAAGGGGGCAATGGTCCAGGCCGGGTCAGCCCATTAGTCCCAGTTCCTCTGTTGAAAAGGCCGCCGCTTCCCGCCCTTTGGGTTGCTGAAAAGAGGCCTTTGGTCCCGGTTGGTGGCACCAACCGGAACTAAAGGGGGCATTGGTCCCGGTTTGTGCCACAAACCGGGACCAATGCTCGGTCTATATATACAGCACTTGTGAAAATTTTGGTTCAGTTTCTTCGATCCCGCCCCGACGACGCCGCCAGGCTGCCCCTTTCTGCACCTCGCCGTCGCCGCTGTTGCCCCTGCACCGCCCCCGAGCCCACGCTGACGCCGTCCGCCGCCCCCGAGCGCGCCCTGCCTCGCCGTCATCGCCGGCTGCTCGTCCGCCGCCCCCGAGCCCGTCCGCCGCCCCCGAGCACGCCCTGCCTCGCCGTCGTCGCCGGTCGCCCGTCCGCCGCCCCCGAGCACCCCTGCGCCCCCGAGCCCGTCCGCCGCCCCCGAGCGCGCCCCGCTGTCGCCCTCGCCCTGGCTGACCCCGAGCCTGTCTTCGTCGCCGTCGCCCCCGACACCGGCCGCCCGCGTCTCCTCCCCGATCCCGCCGGGAGAGGTAGCTACCGCCCCATCCTCCCCCCTTCCTTCCTTCCCCTGCTCCTTTGCAAAATATATGTATGTATGTATGAGTTAGGGAGAAAGTTTATAACTTTTGTTCATATATACTGTAGATGTATGTATGATGAATTTTGATATTTTTTTTGTTCATATATAATGTAGATGTCTATGTATGTATGGAATGATATCGATGGATGTATGTATATAGAACATTCGTACAAAATATGACGAATCCGATATGACCAATGTCCCCCTCCGGTTCACTCGGGAACACTAACTCTCTCGGAGAAAAAAATGTTATCGGGGAAAAAAATGTTATCGGGGTCGAGGGTCGTCAAACATGAGAGGAAGAAGAGGATAAAAAAAGAAGAGGAAGAAGAAAAAAAAGAGGAGAAGAAAGAATAGAGGAGTTCTTCTCCTCTATTCTTTCTTCTCCTCGTTTTTTTTCTTCTTCTTCCTTTTTTTATCGGGAACGAGGGTCGTCGAGGGTCGCCGAGCGGTAGAGGAAACCCTAATTAAATAGCAAGTATCGTCGGTGTGAGATACATGTGGCCGTTGGTGTCGGACACTACATCCATGTCCCACAAGTGACGCGGGCATCGATGCCCACGTCACTTGTGGGACATAGATGTAGTGTTCAACGCCGACGCCGACGTCTCATTCTTTTTTTCTAAAATTTCTATTTGAACATTATTAAAAAAACAAGCAATACAACTTCATGTATTTTTAAGAAGGAAAAAACAAGCATATTATTTTCCCATGTACGTATGTCGTCGTTGTCGATATACCCCCTCCCGATAGCTTCAACACGTGGGGGGGGGGGGGTCGATATTACCCCCTCCTTGAAGCGTTCTCGAGGCCACCCCTAACCCTTGAAGCGTTGTCGATGCCACCCGAAACCCTAGAGAAGCAGCGTCGAGGCCACTAATTAATATGATTCCTTATTGTGATTAGCTAGCTAGTTCTACGTTTGTCACTAATATATCCATCTGTCATGTTTGAATAATAATTGCCATGTTGTAAATATTTGTAGAAACTATGGACACCCCCCGAGACGAAGCACAAGAAGCATTGTTGAGGGACATAATCACAGAAGGAAGTGATGCCATCTGCTCGTTGATGTTTCTCAACGACACCGATGGTCTGGAACGAGAGGGTGAAGAAGCAACTGGCTATGATTATGATGTCTCCGATGACCCAATGCCGGTGCAAGAAGTAGACCGTGAGGACGGCTTCGGTGACCGAACCGAGTCCGGCCAGGTATATATATTAGTTAAGCCTGTGCTGACTAGCTAATTGATGCATTCATTGTTTTGGTATGTACACATATTAATTAACTCTCGTCTTTTTTCTTTTTTCTAGCCCTCCAGATCGAGCACAACTTCGGTAAAGAGACGAGGCCCGAAGAAAAAGTTGAGCTCGGATGAAAGGTTTGAGATCATAGCAATCGCGCGCGACGGCCAACCGATTGAACCCATCCGGACAAAGAAGGCATTTGTTGCTCAGTGCGGGGTTCTGGTTAGGGACAAGATCCCGATCAGCATCCAGCAATGGTATAAGCCTAAGAACGAAGACCCTGAGGTGTCTTATGTCAATGATATGCAGAAAAATGATCTTTGGACTGAGCTGAAGTCAAATTTCACCCTACCGCCAGAGGATGATCCGGAGAAGCCAGTTAAAGAGCAATTAATCAAGTCTTTTGCTCTTAAGAAGATGACAGACCTATTCAGGAATTGGAAGAAAGACCTGAATAGGTTTGTCGATAAAAAAGAGACACCAGATTTCAAGGGAAAATATGAGAAGATCATAGATGACTGGCCCGCATTTGTGGCCCACAAGACATCGGAAAAGAGTAAAAATATGTCGGCAACAAACAAGCAAAATGCTGCGAAGAAGAAGCTTCACCATC
Source organism: Aegilops sharonensis (assembly GCA_904067115.1). Lineage (NCBI taxonomy): Eukaryota > Viridiplantae > Streptophyta > Magnoliopsida > Poales > Poaceae > Aegilops > Aegilops sharonensis. The sequence goes on along the minus strand of LR880968.1, from coordinate 51,621,525 downwards.
ACACGGGGTCAGGTGGCTACCTCATAGCCCGGCCTAAGTGGGCCAAGGCTGAGAATGATCTGCTTGATAAAGGGATCGAACCAGAGACAATGAACTGGCCAGACCGTTGCCGGACTTGGTTCTTCGGGGCTGGCGGAACCTTGGACCCTGTATCAGGGAAGTGCATTTGGACGGACGACGAAGGCGGTTACAAATGCCAGGAGAGGAGGAAGAAAGTGCAGCAGACCGAACTGCAGGCGCTGCATGTTGGAGATATGCCCTAGAGGCAATCATGTATGATGATATTTCCTATGTGTTTATGAATAAAGATAGTCCTTGGACATTATCAATGATGTGTATCAGCAAGTACGTGACTTATTTGTGGGACTATGCATTGTATGATGACTGTCCTAAAAGGTCCCTAGTCGAAAGGGCTGTGTGGACGCGCAGCCGACTAGACTAGCATATGACACGGTCGATGGCTCGGTCTCACTAGCCATGGAGCATTGGATGCTAACCGGATAATATG
>LR880968.1:51534860-51550184 GCA_904067115.1 Aegilops sharonensis | reverse complement strand
CGATCGTCGGTATCCAATACCTAGTTCAATCTCGTTACCGGTAAGTCTCTTTACTCGTTCCGTAATACATCATCTCACAACTAACTCATTAGTTGTAATGCTTGCAAGGCTTAAGTGATGTGTATTACCGAGAAGGCCTAGAGATACCTCTCCAACAATCGGAGTGACAAAACCTAATCTCGAAATACGCCAACCCAACAAGTACCTTTGGAGACACCTGTAGTACTCCTTTATAATCACCCAGTTACGTTGTGACGTTTGGTAGTACCCAAAGTGTTCCTCCGGTAAACGGGAGTTGCATAATCTCATAGTTACAGGAACATGTATGGGTCATGAAGAAAGCATTAACAACATACTAAACGATCAAGTGTTAAGCTAACGGAATGGGTCATATCAATCACATCATTCTCCTAATGATGTGATCCCATTAATCAAATGACAACACATGTCTATGGTTAGGAAACATAACCATCTTCGATTAATGAGCTAGTCTTGTAGAGGCATACTAGTGACTATCTGTTTGTCTATGTATTCACACATGTATTATGTTTCCGGTTAATACAATTCTAGCATGAATAATAAACATTTATCATGGTATAAGGAAATAAATAATAACTTTATTATTGCCTCTAGGGCATATTTCCTTCAGCCCTCTGTACTATGAATTTTACAGGGTCCATTGAGCCATCCCTCCAGTACGGTTCCATGCCCTATAGAGGGTTTTTGCTTTTTGGTATTTAACCCAGGTGCCTGGCGATGATGCACCCTTTTATTTCGGACTGGGGTTGTATTCAAGGACGGATTGTCCCAAAATCTTGCTTCGGTTTTCCAGGCGCTTTCCATCGCACAGTACTTTCGTACTATGGATGCCAAGTCGGTAAAGCGTGTGATGTCACGGCAACTTATAGCGTTTAGGATCCCGTTGTCTGTGCAATTGTTGCAGAATAATGAGATTGCGTCCTCCTCGCGGCAGTCCTTTATCCTGTCCATAACCAGGAGGAATCTGGCCCAGTAATGGTGTACTGTTTCTGCGGGCTCTTGCCGAATTTGAGATAGGTCGCTTATGTTTGGGTGGGCGGGTGGAATTAAATCCTGAACCGCGCCCAATCTGAGACTTAAGGGCCAAAGAGCTTCCGAACTTGGAAGCTTGGATTCTTGGATGTTGTCCAATGAATCTAGCCCGCTGCCTGACTTTAGGTTCAGGGCTTGAGTGACGTCCTCTCCTCCGCGGGAATCCAGCATGGAGGGATTGAGAATCCGGACGTAGCTAGTCCTTAAGATAGAAGAAGGGTCGCCATATTGTTCCTCCACCACAGCAACGTGGTGGGTAACCTGGGGAGAGTTAATCTCTCTCAGATCGGGTTTAGGCCCAATCTGATCATAGTCTGTAGCGACTCCCAGGGCGGCGATGCGATCCAAGAGCTCGTTTAAGAAAGAGAGCTCCATCGGATCTAACTGCTCGGCGAGCTCCGAGTTAACGTGAAGATTGCTTTCGATGACCCGAGAAGTCATCGTCGGCGCGGCGGCCGAATAGGCGGTCATAAGAAAACCGCCTAGCCGGAGAGTTTGGCCGACAGCCAAAGCTTCTTTAGCAACAGTGCCGTCTTTAAAGACGGGATGAGGCATCCTTCCTGGCGGCGACGACACAGAGGAACTCCCAATGAAAGCACCAATGTCGGTGTCAAAACCGGCGAATCTCGGGTAGGGGGTCCTGAACTGTGCGTCTAGGCGCATGGTAACAGGAGACAAGGGACACGATGTTTTTACCTAGGTTCGGGCCCTCTCGATGGAGGTAAAACCCTACTCCTGCTTGATTGATATTGATGATATGGGTAGTACAAGAGTAGATCTACCACGAGATCAGAGAGGCTAAGCCCTAGAAGCTAGCCTATGGTATGATTGTTGTTTGTCCTACGGACTAAAACCCTCCGGTTTATATGGTAGAAGATCTACATATCCGTATCGCCAAGCTTGCCTTCCACACCAAGGAAGATCCCATCCGGACACGTGACGAAGTCTTCAATCTTGTATCTTCATAGTCCAGGAGTCCGGCCAAAGATCATAGTCCGGCTATTCGGACACCCCCTAATCCGGGACTCCCTCAAGGGGTAAGAGTCGCAATACTTGATACAATGGAGATAACTACAATAGTATACAAAAATTATAACTGCAACCACTGAAGATCACAACTCTCCCCGCAAAAAAAGAAAAAAGATCGCAAGATTCAAAGCAATAATCATAGAAAAGGTCTAACAATCCCAAAGGTAACTTATTTCAAAATAAAGTTCGATCAGTTCAGCTTCTAAACTTAAAGATTAGGCATGATCATTTTCTTCTCCTTCTCCTTTTTCTTTTTCATCAAATACTAATCATTAACTTAACTTGAGATAGCTGACTACACATACCATGTGATAAGATTAGGCATGATCGGACCTAGCATATTATACGAGGGATAATTCCGGTGGGTAGAAGATATCTGCTGAGGTGCTGAAACCAAACTAAGCACTTCCACACTAACCTCTATCACTCCTACAAAGCTCTGATTTTTAAACCACTCCACTAACGGAGTTCGTTGTCATATTGTAGCATAATCTTGGACACTTAACCATGAGAGTCAACGCTAGGATACTTATCTACGAAGTTTGTAGTGCGCATCCAGGTGATCGGAACACCAAAAAGGGCAGAGCGCCTTCCATACAACTTTTACTGGTCATCGACCTTGAAGACTGGTCTTGTCCTGAAACTGCTCTGTCTAGACTTTCTGTTAGTGTTTCTTTCTGGATATTATGCAGCACAAGCATGCATCTTGTTGAAGAAGAATGTGAGAACAGATCGATGCGGAAAGACTAAATTAAGATAGCTCATGAAGGGTAACCTCTTCTTTTCTTTCTTTTAGCGGGAAAGGTAAGCTCTTCTTCATTAGCCACTATAGAAGTTGAAGTGTTTGGTAGTTGGTATTTATCTATTGTTGATTGTAAGTCGACACGCAACTGTGTTTTAATTCGCTAGAAGTTGAGGGAAAAAAAGAATCTTCAGTAGTAAGGGCATGTACAATCGTGTTAGCTTAATCGTGCGATGTAGGATAAATGATGATGTGAAAGAAAGAGAAATTAAACCATAAGAAAATACTTGCCTTCTCTTAATTAAGAGATGATTTCTTAGCAACAATATGTCTCACTGCATATTTAGAGGATATTTAGTTATCATATATAAGACTAGGAAACTACCCATTGTACATCATTTTTTATTGTCTTATTTTAATTACGTGACGGGCTCAACATAGTTCTGTCTTATCAACCATTGTACATGCCCTAACCAGAGAACCACTGGACCCGAAGGTTAATCACAATATTAGCCGGATTGAGGATATCGAGCCCACCAAGCCTGAAGGGCCAACAACCCTACTCCAGTTGACATGGCAGTGGCCGCCTAAACGGCGGTTCTATCCCTCCAAGGAAGCCCGGAAGGATCTCCTCGGCTATTCTAAGGACTATGAGTTGGTTGAGAGGAATAGCTGACACGTCCGAATTAACCAGAGTTCATCATCCTGACTTGGCCATCATATGGGTTTTCGAAGTGGGTAGTGGAGAGCTCCTATTCGGCGCTTCACGCGCCAAAAAAGGTTGAGGGTGCTCGCTAGGCTCGTTACTGGGCCGCAACCCAGTTCCATCTTTGCCCTCTTGCCCGTTCGTCAGGTTCGCTGGTCTTTTTAGTTTGACTCGGCCATCGGTTTTTATATAAATTAAAATAGTCTATGCAATCAATTTAAACAAAAATCCTGAATTAAAAAAACTAGGTAGGTCTTTTTTTTTAAAGAAACAGTTGACTGGTCACCATTGAAAATTACATAAATTTCAAAAAAGTATGGATATCTTTAATCAGCATTATTTAGAATAACCATAAATTTTAAAATAGTTAATAATTATGAAAAAGGATTGTGATTCTTTTAAAGTCGCAAAATTTGAAAAAAGTTCATAAATTTGAAAAAATATGAATTTAAAAATGTTCATGAATTTAAAAAAATCAAATTAAAAAACACATTAAAAATAAAAGAAAAACAACAAACAGGACAGGGACCCTCTCCAGAAAACCAGAAACAAAAACTTAAAATAACCTGGCTGGAAGCTTCTAGACGCTTCCCAAAACCGGGATAAGTTCCCGTTCAACGCCTAAAGATGGGCCGGCTCATTATACGAGCGAACGATTCACGCGTGGACGCCAGTGTTGTGGTAGCCTGACTTAATAGGGATGATAGACTGCTCGTATCAATAAGGAACTCCTTTTTTTTTGAGAACCCATTCGGAAAAAAACTTCAAAGTTAAGTATGCTTAGTTTGAAGCAATTTCAGATGGGTGACCGGAAGAAAAGTTGGTCCAAAATGCGCATGAGTGAGAACAAAGTGCGCAGAAAAGAATAGTATTGATCTGTGGGTCCCCTCTAGATAGTCCCGGACCCGGCTACATCAAAATCATCCCCGACGCTGCCTCTTTCACCCCAGGTCTGATAGTCCATGTACGCTGCCACACTCCCACTGCGGGAATGGGGCCACTACGTGTAGGAGCGTATCGCCATTCGCGTGGTCTTCACCTTTGACCTCACCAAGATGATGGTGGCCTCACTGTCAAACCGTGATGAGTCTTCTTCTGGGTTTAGGAGAGCTACGCGGTGGCTGTCTTCTCAGACAATATGTAGTGACTATCCCAGGAGGACACATGTTAGTTCGAGACAAAGTATTGAGTGGCTCTGCTCGTTGATGGTCCTGGTGATGGAAATACCACTTCACTTCTGAGTTGAAAACTTGTTATATGGACTTCATTAGTTGGACCTAGACCTAGGCATTCATCGGGCTGGGCAACACAAAGCATGACCTCAAAAACCCGAGCCTGACCCGCCTTAAAACAATAAAAATGGACCTTTTCTATTAAACGTCGCTATTTTAATCTTTCTTGCGCACATAAATCATAGTATATTTTAGCTATATGTCCATCAGCACCTAATTCTGAATCATTTCGGGCTTATTTCATGCTTTAGGGCTTTTAATTCGGGCCAGATCTGGACCCCGAGCCCGGCTCGATCATCGAGCTTCAAGTTCGGGCCGTCGAGCCAGGCTAACCATGCCGAGGTCTAGTTGGACTCATCAATGATATTAACAGTGTCAATGTGCAAGCTATTTCAGAAATTCTGCATGTTATCTTGATAATTTTTTGGATTGCAATTCTATGGGCGGTGCTGCTCGGTTTTAAGTCATTCAAGTTGCTACTTTTGTTGCTCGACTCGTGGAATTAGGCCTCACTGTACCATGAGCTAACTACTTGTCGCCTCCTACAATGCAAGCCCAATACATGATCCACGCTCGCCACTTACCGTATCTCATACACATAGCAGGAGAAGTGGAGGTGACGAAGGGAACACATAATTTATTTTCTTTATTCCATTTTATATCTTGTGAACATTTTGTTTAAATTCAAAAATGTTTTTGGATATTTGCAATAAAAAACATTCATATTAAATTGATCAATATTTTAAAATTCGTGCTTTTCCTAAAATTTTAAAATAATTTATAAATTCATGAATATTTATAAATCCACAAATGCTTTTAAAATTAGTGAACATTTTTAATTCAAGACAATTTTGAAAAATTCTTGAATATTTGTAATTTTAGAACATTTTTCAATCTGTGAAATTTTTGAAAAATCTTCAAACATTTTTAAAATTATTTTGAATATTCTGAAATTTGGAGACACTTTTTACAATTTATGAGCATTTAAAAAAATCATGAACCTTTATTAAAATTTAGGAAAAAATAAATAGCGAGCATTTTCAAAATTTGAACTTTTAATAATGAGCATTTTCGAAAATTAGGGAACATGTTTTAATATGAAAAATCTTTGAAATTCTCTTTTTTTATATTCTCGTATTTTATGTAAATTCTTTTATACTTAGTATCATAGTAGCTGGTTTTTTAGATTCTCGTATTTTTTGTAAATCCATGAACATTTGTTTTTTGCCATGACTTGCACGAATGTTATTTTCGTTCCGGAATTTTGCAAGCATACAAACATTTGTCAAAGTTTCCAACAAAAACAATTCAGAATTTTTGAATTTGTTTACTATTTTTTTCAATTTTACTGTTCATCAGAGTGTATTTGGGCTCAGAATCAGAATAGGACTTTCAGGGTGAACTATTCTACTCCTACTTGTAACATGAGAAGAGAGCGCAACAAGGCACGCACCAGTGTTACATGACTTATGAAGAACTAAAATTGTGCTTGGCAATGCACTGCTAAGCTTGTACTCCCTCCGTTCCTAAATAATTGTCTTTCTAGAGATTTCAACAAGTGACTACATACGGAGCAAAATGAATGAACCTACACTCTAAAACACGTCTATATACATCTGTATGTTGTAGTCCATTTGAGATGGCTAGAAAGACAATTATTTGGGAACGGAGGGAGTATGTTTCAATACTCGAGCTCGCTGTGGAGCGTCTTTGCACATGTTCGACGACCAATCGTGCTACATTGGAGTTTCCAGCGGACTTGTATGTTCTGAAATTTTTGAGCCCGAGCTCAAATGAGCTCTGATGAACAATAAACTAATTTTTTTCAAAAAAACTGATCTTTTTTGTGACAAACATTCATAAAATTTTTAATTGCTTGTAAAAATTTGTCATGAGATAACGTTCCTAGAAGGCGTGGCAAAAAAAACAAATTCGGTACTCTGAAAATGCTACTACTTTTAAAAGGACTACTTAAAGCATCTCTAGCAGACCCCTTAAAAGTTGACTTTTAAAAATACATATAAGGGGCACTGTAAACCATTTATACGGTGTGAAATTGCCCCGGACAGAGCAGACCCCGTAAATAAAATTATATCCCACTGTATGCCTTTTTTTTCATCTTCCTCCCTCCTGGCAGAGCCCGTCTCCGGCCACGGCGTGCCTCGCCCTGGCACCCCGGCTCGCCCCGGCGCCGCCCGCCTCGGCCCCGCCTTGCCCTGGCGCCGCCCGCCCTGACCGCGCGCTCCCTGGCGTGCCTTCCCGTCCCCGATTGGGCCCGGTACCGTCCGCCGCCGCGCGCGTGCTCCCTGGCTTGGCCGCGTGAGCTTCCCGGCGCCCCCCAGCGTGGCCGCGCGAGCTCCCTCCCATTGCGTGCGACCCGGCAGTGGAGGTCAAGCCGGCCGCAATTCGGACCGGCGTGCGGCGGCTTCTTCTGACGTGCGGCGATAGATTCCGGTGAGTTCCGAGTAGATTCCGGCCAGTTCCACGGTGGCGCGTCTGCTCCGACGAGGTTTGACCAGTTTACGGGCTGAACTGTATATTGCTTTCAAAAATGCACATATGCTGTTCTCGCGGATGGATTTCCCGTGCCCCTTAAAAAATTTAAGGGTCGATCGAACTTCACGGGATCTGCTAGGGACCGTTTTTTAGACCGAAACTGTAAATACATGATATTTTATGGGTTTGACCGTTTTTAAGAGGTCTGCTAGAGATGCTCTTAAATGGCTACTTGCTTGAAGCTCTGGCCATGAGCATAATCTGCTGATGGTGTACATATAATGCGTAACATTATCTTCACTGAAGCAGCAAGATGCTCAAGAAAGCATTGGAGCATGGAGGAGGCACATCAGTCCACCACGGGCCAGAGCTAAAGCTGCATCTGCTTGCTTGTGATTCTGATACATAGCAGCAGCAGAGGAGGAGGCGACGGAGGAGCTTTCGAGTGTGGAGTGGCTGGCCGGGCAAAGCTCGCTTTCCCGGACCGGGGTGGTTCAGACGGGGTGCTGTCTGCTGTGTGCGATATGCGAAGTATCGCAAGCTTACTGTTCACTGCCGAGCTCAGTCAGGACAGTGGTTTCCCGAACTGAGTCTGGATCAGACGGACTGTAAACGGGGCTTTGGGCTCCGAGCCTTTTGCCTGAAATGCGCAAGGCATTGGTGACCGGCACTCGGCACGTGAAGGAGGCGGGAGGAGGACTAGAGGATGCAGAATTTTCCTCTCTTCCTTTTGGAACTCTGCCTGCACTAGTCTGTTTTCCTTGCTTTCTTTCGAGCTCAACGTGTCGATGCTCTAACGACTCGTCGGACGATTCCATCTTTTGTTCCGTTTTAAGCACAAGTACTTCTCATCACTTTAAATTACCACGTATCAAAAAAGATTCTAAAAAAATACTACCCAAAAAAAAAAATCTCGTAAATCTTTCGTCTGAGATCTGCGACCACCTCCTGAGCTGAGCTCGGCATGAAGAGTTTGCTTGCCTGATCTGAGTTTATGGACCAAAACAAGATTCCACCAACAGCTTAGGGAAATACAACATTGGCTTGCTGTGCGGTTGGCAGAGAATTTTGTGCGGAATTTAAAGAGCTCCTCTTCTTTTACCGGGCCAGCTCCCTTTTCCTCACCCCCTTCCCTTCCCTGATCTTCTTCCACCTCGTGAAAGGTTCCGCCGGAGACAGACGGAGAGTGTTTTCCGCAAGAACTACTAGTGTGCAGGGCGCCGGTGACGAGGGAGGGAACAGGGGTTCACCGTCCACGATGGAGAAGGCCGACGGGAGCGCCAAGAAGGCCAGGCTGGAGCTACCCAACGGTCATGTGAAGCAAGAAGAGATCGGCGTGCATCATGCGGCCGGAGGAGGAGACGACGGAGGAGCAATCGTTCCCGCGGTGGCGGGGTACGGCTCCGGAGTGGAGCTCGCGGTGAAGATCGACATGAGCGTGCTTCACTGCCCGCTCTGCACCCTCCCCTTCAAGCCTCCGGTCTTCCAGGTTCCGTGCTCTTTCTGTTTCTTTCTTTCACACCCCGATGGATTCTTGCGTGCAGACGTGCCGATTTATTTGCCGACGGGCTCCGATCTGTGCGCAGTGCAACAAAGGCGGGCACCTGGCCTGCGGCGGCTGCGTGGCCCTGCTGCCCGGCGGACAGTGCACGACGTGCGAGGACTGCGGCGGGTTATTCGCCCCCTGCCCCGCGCTGGACGCCATCGTGTCCTCGACCAAGATCGCGTGCCCCCACGCCGGGTGCCAGACGTACGTGCCCTACCACGAGGCCGCCGACCACCGGAGCGCCTGCCCCCATGCGCCCTGCGCCTGCACGGAGCCCGGCTGCGGCTTCGTCGGCGCGCCGCAGGCGCTCGCGGGCCACCTCGCCGACCTCCACTCGGTGCCGGTGCGCACCGTGCAGTACGGCCGGGTCAGCCAGGTCCCGGTGTCTGGGCCGCGGCAGCTGCTCGTCGGCGAGGAGGACGGCCGCGCGTTCCTCCTGACCGTGGGCGCGCTCGGGGCCGCCGCGGCCGCCGTGTCGGTGGTGTGCGTCAGGCAGAGCGCGGCCACGCAGCCGCGCTTCTCGTGCAAGATGTGGGTGAACCTGCTGCAACCGGCGGACGCGGCGAACGGCGGCAGGGCGGACATGGTCCTGGTGGACATCCAGATGAGGAGCAGCGCCACGCCCGGCGCGGTGGTCGCCGTGGACGAACCGACGTTCCTGGCGGTGCCGCGGATGTACATGGTTCCGGTGGACGGGGATGCGGCGTCCATGGAGGTTCCCCTCAACATCCGTATCGACAAGATCTGCCGCTGATTCCCGCGGATCGATCGATGTATCCCTTGTACTACTGTCAGTTCAGTTCGTGCTCCATGGTCTGGAGATCCAGCTTAAATTAGTATTTGGGTGCTGTTAATTAAAGATTTATCAGTGCAATGTCTTCCGGATGAGCTGCAGCGCAATTAAGCTAGTTACATCTTTGCTGCTGCTGCACACAGCAGAGAGCAGACAGCACCACCCGCCCATGCCTTGCCTGTTTTGGTGCAAAATGCTCTACGCATGCCGACTGGCACCCTCGTCTGAACCACCCGGCTTCGGGAAAGCTTTGGCCGGCCAGCCACTCGACAGTCGACAGCTCCTCCGTCGCCTCCTCCTCTGCTGCTATGATGATGATGATGCTATTGCTATCTATCAGAAGCAAGCAGAGGCAGCTTCAGCTTCCCCGTGGTGGACTCTTGTGTGGTGATATCTACTAGCGCAAAAGATTTTTCTTTTCTTTTTTGAACCATATCAGGAGCACTTCCTGCTCTAAATAACATCAGCTATATGATTGTGGTGTTCGATGAAATGATTTCCAACAACACCAACTAACTGATGTTTCCTTCGAGAGAAAAAAAATACTGACTGATGTTGTTCAACTTTCCACAGTTGTACTAGTTCATCAATGAACATAACTAAAATATAGCTTCAGCATTTATGTAACAAACATACTTTTTCCACAAATTTAACAGTGTAATTGCTTTCACAAATTTCAACCTATTGCTGGATCACAAATTTAACAGTGTAGTGCACATAAACATCAGAGTTACAATTATTCTTTTATGGGACTGTTCACATTGCTAAACTGATTCGGTTTCAGAGTTGCAACAAAGGCAGTCAACAAAAACTGCCTAAACATATCATCAGTCTAGATTGGGGAATGAAGCAATTTTTGGTTAAGCTTAATCCAATCTAGTAGTAACATAACAATTAACAAGTGTGCTCACAGAGCAAAACACATAAGGCACACTAGAAACATCTAACGCATTTGCATACGGACCAAGATCACATGCCAACAACAAGAGGTTCAGAACATACAAGTCAGCTGGAAACTCCAATGTGGCACCGTGGTTGACCATGGTGGTGAAGATGAGGTGGTGTTCTCCCATAGAGAAAGTAGTGGAAGCAGACGGGTGGTCCTCGAACATGTGAAGAGACGCTCCACAGCGAGCTCGAGTATTGAAACATACACCTAGAGGCTTAGATGTGCATTGCCAAGCACAATTTTAGTTCTTCACAAGTCATGTAATATTGGCGCATACCTTGTTGCGCTCTCTTCAAAGATTTTTCATATTAAAAATATGTTCCTGAATTTTAGAAAATGTTCAATAATTTTTAATTTTTTTGAGTTTTTTAACAAATGTCCTAGTATTTAACAATTTCAAAATTATGAAAATACTTGCATTATTTATTTTTTCCTAAATTTGAAAAGAGGTTCAAGATTTTTTTAAATGCTTATGAAGTGTAAAAATTGTGTCTAAATTTCAAAATATTTAAATGAATTCTAAAAATGTTTGTGGATTTTTCACGGATTGGATTTTTTTCTAAAACTACAAATATTCATGAATTTTTTAAACCCGCATGAATTAAAAATGTTCACTAATTTGAAAAGTATTCTGGGATTTATAAAAAAACATGAATTTAGAAACGTTGACCAAGTAATATGAATTTTATTGTTGCAAATGTCCAAAAACATTCTTGAATTTAAATAAATGTTCACAAAATATAAATAAAATGGAGTAAAGAAAATAAAGTATGTGTTCCCTTCGTCACCTCCTCTTCTCCTGCTATGTGAACGTGATGCGGTAAGTTGCGAGCATGGATCAAGTTTGGGCTCTCAAATTTGAGTTGTGTGGTTGTAGATGCTCTTATTTCTTTGGATTGCAAGCAGTGGCACGGAGCTTACATGTGCGTGGCCTTGTGAGGCTGCCGATGATGTTGCAACAAAACGGCAATTCGTGGTGCATTTGTGATCCCTGGCAGGGAGCCCTGCTCCCATACAAACAGAGACTACAACGTGGGCTGACAGAGATTCCAATTTCTTTCATTTCAAAACCCCATTCCATGAAACACTGCTGCACAAATTAATTAACAACCATGCAAATCGATCCATTGCGGGGTTCTCCATCATAAAATCATAGTACATACTATACTACGGTTCATGTGCAGCTAGGACAATGACCCAATTAATAAAACAGTAGTAGTAGCCATCGTGATCAACTTAGTTAGAGAGGCCGGGCTAGGAGGCAGACGTTTGGTCTATGGAGACATATGTCCCCATCGTGTGTAAGTGTGTTGCGATCCGCAGCTAAAGTGGTGAATTAGGGAATACGGGCAGGCTCCTACTGTGCTAAAACGTGTTATACACAGCTGCCAAAGTGCTATACTGTCACAAGGACAGGCTTGGAGAACATCTGGTACAGTGTTTTCACACAATAATCCATTATGTCGATGGATAAATGCTGCTCTACTGACACACGTCTCGTCCTGTTCTAAGGTGGCCACTGTTAGGGGGCGTGTCCCTCCGGAATTCCGAACGTCGGTAAGACAAAACAAACTTTTAAAGCTCAATTAAATCATTTTCAGTAGTAAAGCTATATCAAAATGGTTAGTTGTTGATGTGATTTTTATTAATATTTCTTGCCTATCATTCGCTCCCAACAATGTAATTTATCTATTATTTTTAGTGGCACCGTTGGCAGTTGTCTATTTAGTGATTACCAGAAAAGTAAAAAAAAAACCTGAAACTTTTTTGAAATAATCCTGAATTTCTTTCATACTTGTATAAATATTTCAAGAAGGAAAAACAAGCATTGAATTCAGTGAAACAAAATTGAAGGACAAAAAAGTGTGAATAGCAACTTGTACATATTCAAACATTTTAAAAAATAAACTTGACCTTCTTTCAGCCGTATAAAAAGTTTTGCGATGGAAAAGCTCCCATCGACATTAGGGGGAAAAATCAATATTTCTAGTACAGAACGTGTGAATGATAACTTGTATATTGTGTTAATTTTGTTTTGTTCCACCAAGAATATCATGAAAATTTATTCCAGCAAATTCTTTTGTGATCCCAATTTTTCTTGAAAAATATTTCGAAAAATAAATATTCAAATATCCTAATATTAAGAATTAAAGTGAAGCTTTTTTTAACAGTGCCATCCCCTTCATGGTGTCCCAATCAAGTTTTGCTTGGGAAGGGAAGAACAAAGGGCATCGCAAGGCAGGATCGAGTTATGCCAATAATCCAGTCCTGTAATACATCGCTGAATTAAGTCAAGTAATAATTTCTAGAAAAATACTCGCAAAAGAATGTAGAAAAAACAGGAGTGGTAAAAAGACTTTCTTAGAGAATTGAGTGAGCGTGCATGTTGTAGTTATTAAGCCACTAATCGAGAGAAAGACAGGTAATACATGCATCCATGAATTAAAGAAAAGGTGTCAGCGTTGGCGGTGTAAAAAGCCCAGGTTTAGTAGATACACGACTGTATATGGGTGGGCAACGATGCTTTGCATCCTTGACGTTGACGGTGATCGACAGCCTGCCTCCCTGATGGCACACGTTGGAGGTCGTGCGTCTACTTGAGATTTGCATGTGTGGCTCAGCATGATGGAGGCTGATACGAGCCTGCCGTGCCACAACAGTGGTGTTGAGCCTCTCGCGGTGCGGTTCATCGGTTGGGGACAGGTCTATGTAGTGGCACATCGATCTGGTGCAACAAAAGCCATACAATTTTCGTTCATATTTTCCTAGCATGTTCGAATATTTAGTTTGAAAACTAAAATAATTCCATTTAAGACCGAATATTCAAAAGAACGATTCTAAAAAAAATCCCCTATTAAAACATTTTTTTATACACACTTGAATATTGTATTAGGTGAGTATGTAAAACTTCCATTGATTGTGGAACATGTCCTTAAATTCAAGTGGATTGATCTAAAGTGACCAAGTTGGATTAGTGATCATCCTACTATTCCAACTTGGTCAATTTGGGTCCATTCACTTGAACCTAATCCGGGTTTCTTCCATCCACTAATATAATAACTCATCTAACCTGCGTTTCTTCCCTCCACTAATATAATAACTCATCATGATCATAATGATATAACAATTTCTTAATTGCTACTGCATCAAAATTTGTATGATGGTGTATAAATACAGTATAAAATAAAAGAAATGAAATATGAACAAATAGTAGTGCGCGGGTAACAGCCGCTTGTGGGCCCGCTTCAATGAGCTCCAAGACAACTGTAAGGGCATATTTATCTCGTAAGTGTTTTGGTGATTGATGACGATACTTTTGCGGACTAATCGTATGCTTTGAGTTCTTCAGATGGTCCATCTCTTGGCTCGAGATGATTCGGTGCCCCTCGGAGACTATTGAATACGGCGTCGTCCTACGTTTCTTTTTGGTGGATTTGAGTCGTAGGAGAGCCGTACTATTAAGAGGGGGTCCGCGTCGGAAAGGTTAGGGTGGAATCAACACGTACACTTGTCCCTCCTTTCCCTGCACTTTGGAGTTTCCCTTCGTTATCTTGGTTGTGCGCAAGTCTGACAATTGCCTGTGTACTTGCGATAGTACCGCAGGTACACGCGGTAGTACCGCGGGGCGCTACGGTAGTACCGCTCCTCAGGAGCGGTAGTACCGCGGCTCCCAGGCCTAGTGCCGCTCCGGTGCGGTAGTAGGGGCGGATGTAATTTTTTACATCCGCGCCCACCACGGTAGTACCGCTCGTCCAGCGCGGTAGTACCGCGGGGGCCCACGGTAGTACTGCTCCCTATGAGCAGTAGTGCCGTGGCCCTCCTACCAAGTACCGTAGATTCACGGTAGTAGGCACGCGCTACGGTAGTACCGCTCCTGAGGAGCGGTAGTACCGCGTCGGATTTTCGCACTACCGCAGTTTCAGCGGAAGTTGGCACGGATGTAATTTACTTCATCCGCGCCCTTCTCAGGTCGTGACTCCCCTGCCTTGTGGTAGTACCGCAAGGGGGCGCGGTAGTACCGCGCAAGCGGTAGTACTGCCCTTAGTCAGGCTTGTCCCGGCTTTAACGTGGTTCTCCACGGTAGTACCGCGCGGCCCCGCGGTAGTACCGCGCCCCTGGAGCGGTAGTACCGCGGGTCGCGGGCTGAATGAGTGGATAACGGTTGGATGTTTTCCGCGACTATATAAGGGGGTTCTTCAACCTCTAGTTGACTACCTCTTCTCTCTTTAAGCTCCATTGTTGCTCCAAGCTCCATTTTGGCCCGATCTCTCTCCCTAGCCAATCAAACTTGTTGATTTGCTCGGGATTGGGTGACAAGGGCCCGATCTACACTTCCACCACAAGATATTTGATTCCCCCCACTTATCCCTTGCGGATCTTGTTACTCTTGGGTGCCTGAGCATCCTAGACGGTTGAGGTCACCGTGAAGCCATATTCCATTGTGGTGAAGCTTCGTGGTGTTGTTGGGAGCCTCCAATTAAGTTGTGGAGATTGCCCGAACCTTGTTTGTAAAGGTTCGGTTGCCGCCTTCAAGGGCACCAATAGTGGAATCACGACTCTTGCATTGTGCGAGGGCGTGAGGAGATTACGGTGGCCCTAGTGGCTTCTTGGGGAGCATTGTGCCTCCACACCGCTCTAACGGAGACGTACTTCCCCTCAAAAGGAAGGAACTTCGGTAACACATCCTCGTCTCCACCGGCTCCACTCTTGGTTATCTTATCCCTTTACTTGTGCAAGCTTATTTGTGTTCCTATCCTTGC